>OV277865.1:35472500-36722500 GCA_922989275.2 Gari tellinella
TCGTATATTGACCCTTAATTTAAAGGGACTCGCAACCGGATGGTGTTCTTGTCAAAATAAATAAAATACTCAAATAAAAGCAAATTTGTGGCATTATTTGGCTTTTGACATTGAAAAAATATGATCAGTCCAACAACCGTCTCAAGAATCGTCACCGAATCTTAGTTTTTTAGATATTTTCCATCGTTTTTCCATAGCTTTAGCTAACGGTATAGTTGTTGTTGTTGCTTCTCTACACGGGGTCAGACATAAACCCGAGCCGAATAATGTTCTATTAATAGCTATCATTGAAGTACGTTAATTCGCTACCATATATATAGAGAGCGTCCGTAGCCGAGGGCGTAAAGGCGATGCCTGATTTTTCATTTTTGTCTCCGCATGGATGGTCACGGGTTCGAATCCCACCAGAGCCTCTTCTTTTTTTTTTTGGAAATGCATTTTTTAACAGAATTTATTATCCTAAACTAAATTTTACCCATTTATATAAGCATTTGACATATATTTACAAATTACTATGTTTAATGCTTGATCCGGTTGCGAGCCTCTTTAAATACTGAATTATTTATATGGATAATACATTTAAAAAAAGAAAGCTAATGATGATTTTATGGCTGGTTTTAGAAAATACTTCAGAAAAAAAAATAATACAACAATTTATTTCAGTACACTGTTTGCATTGAAATTATCTAGTATATTCCAATATCGATATATTTAATCAAGCAATAATGATTAAATGTCTACTGAGACGATTTCAGTCATATCGCGACGTCCAGCTAATTACAGGTGAAGGAAGACCCCAGAAGCCCTGTATGCACTGTTTTAGGCACACAAGGGCTTCTGTGGCTTACGGGTGGAGGAAGACCCAGAAGCCGTTTATGTACTGTTTTAGTCATAAATCGGCAAATGGATAGAGCCACCGACCTTCCGCAAGCCAGCTGGAAGGCTTCCCCACATGAAAAATACGAATGCCGAGACCGGGATTCTTTTTTCCTCAGACCTTTGATCCCCCCCCCCCCCCCCCCCCACACACACACACACACACACCCTAATGTTCTCGATATACCTCAAAGTAACTGTAAAAGCATGCAGCATACATGTACTTAATGCTCATATTCATTCAAGAACACTCGTATCGATATGTTTTAAGCCATACTACATTGAATCTTAATTTCGAAACGATCTTGCAAACAACCAAAATAAAGCAGACGACAATGCAACGGTGAAGGGGTAAAATACTCACGGAAAATTTGATAGTGAAAGGGTAAAGTATCATCTGGATCTAAACTGTTTGCAACCTGTATCACAGAACGCGCTCACATTGTACAGTGGAAGAAACGTTATTCTCCCCCGTTTAACCCTTTCCCCCATAGAAGCGCCTTTTAGCGGATATGATTTATTCATCCGCTGAAGAAAATAGTTCCAATTTAATCAGTAATGAATATGTATTATAAGGAATATTTTCTATATTATGGCACATGATAGCTTAAAGCAGGCTGAAAGTAAAGCAGAATGCGCCCTAAGGCGCATTCTACTTTACTTTCAACCTGCTTTAAGTAGTCACCTATCTTTAATACTATAAATAGGCTATCAGGTAAAGGGTTAAACGCAAAACGAAACGCTCATGCAATGCAGCAAAATGTGGAAATGTGGTAAATAACATTTTATTTTATTTTTTTATTTTCTCACATTTTCTTTTTTTTTTTATTCTCATTTTTTTAAAAACTGAGTGGCAAAATAGTTGTTTAGCATAATTGCGTTTTTAGGATCAACTGTACAACAGTTACAAATTACATTGTAATTGTTTCCCTATAAACACACTTAATGCTAAAACCATCATGTACATTGTAAACAGATTGACGCCAGATCAGACAGGTACAATGTAGCTCGGCGTCTAATCAAGCTCTAAAACATTTGCAACTCAGATTAAAACGAATCATCCGAATATTCAAATCACCGTCGTTATCAATGTATTTTATTGCCTTGCGTTTACTTTCGTTTAACTCATTAAGCCCTAGTGACGCATACGAGGGAGATTCAGTTAATTATGTCACTCTTGCATTGTTCTACCTTCCAACTAACACGAGCGCATTAAAACTGTGTCTGCTTCACAATGAAGCGGTTGGACATATTTACTGAAAACTTTGGTTGAATCCGTCAAGCACTTTAAAACTTATTGAAGATTTTAGTTAGCTTACGGTAAAGGTCAAACTTTTTTGAAGATGTTGATTTCATTGATATACTTTGAACTTTATATGATAAATGGAAGATTTGCTGTGTCATACATAAAAAAAAGATGAAATAAGTTGAAATTACGTGTTGTTTGTTGACAATTTTTACATATCTGTGTCATACATGTCATTTTCCAATCAAAGAAGCAATTGAAACTTTATTTGTTTTACTAAAGGACGGCCACTATTGAATTTGGCGGATGCCAAAGTTAAAGCTGCTTCTGGGGATGGTCTCCTAAAACAGCACACAAGACATGCATTTAAATAAATAACAAACGGTGTTGGTCAAATATCGGGTTCAGACCATATGCTTTTGATAGGGGAGTGTAAAGTTAGAATGTGTTTTGTTTGGTGGACCCCTCATATTTTCATTGAGAATAATACTACATAGTCATGCAAATGTTGTAAAATCCTTGCCGAAAAGTAGAAATATAACACAAATTACACATTTTCTGAGCTGCCTTAAAGTGATTTATAATTATAAGCAATAGATACTTATCATTTTATCCCCAGAAGATGTGTAAAGACACATTTAGATTGCTTATTTCGAAATACTAAAATGCGCCGGGGAAAAGTTTTAAATGCAATTACGTTCGAAATCCGATCACGAATTACTTGAATTCAAACACCAATCAACCAAAAATGTATGTGGAGGGTTTATAAAGTAAATATACTGAAAAAGAAGAAATATTATGCAAAACATAAACCATAAATTCAAATCTTAACCCTTTAACCCATAGCCTGTTTCTAGTAGTTAAAATATGTGACCTATTAAAGCAGGCTGAAAGTAAAGCAGAATGTGCCCTAGGGCACATTCTGCTTTACTTTCAGCCTACTTTAAGTTACTATCTGCTAGTATATAGAAAATATATTTTATAGTACAAATTCATGACAGTATAAAATGGAACTATTTTTTTTGGCGGATGAATAAAATGAATGCGCTAAAAGTCGCTTCTATAAGGGAAAGGGTTAAAGATATGCCTTATAAATAGAATTGTAGATTTGCCCATCGTGTTTAATGGTAAATGATTTCCTGGAAAATAAAACGCTAACCCAGTTACCCCGGCTTTTTTATTCACCGCAGTTTAGTTTTTATATTTGCTTTTCGTTCTTTTTATCGAAGAAAGATAACTTTTTTATGCTGAGCCATCTGTCAATGTAAGCTGGACCGTGCCATTTTACAGTGGCTGTGGGGTATACCTAAAACAGGCTATTTTTACCCTTTTTGAATTCAAATCTAAATACTAAAATGGTGTATTTCTGTCGAAGAGGAATGTATCTAAATGTTGGACAGAACGAAGTATGCACAAATCTTCTACTGCGCCTATATAATAATAATAATAATAATAATTCTTTATTCAATCAGTAACTTGAATTAACAAATTCCTCGTTACTCTTAACATATTAACATACACGTTAACATATTTACAGATGGCCAAAGTGGCCAAAGAAACATGCATATAATAATAATAATAATAATAAAAAAGTATTTCAAATGATAGTAGATTTATTTTCGAAAATTTAGAATTTGAGGTTGAACTGCTATTTTCAGGAAAGAAAAAAGAAAGATATTAAATGATCATTTTTGGTAAATGATTAGATAATAAAACACTGACTCGTATACAAATCAATCAAGGTAGTTCAGTGCAGCTTTCCTCATATCAAAAGCTTCATAGATATACCTTGATAGATTTAGTAAGGTTTTGGAACTATTTGATTTCATCAACTCTACATACTTATAAGCACTTGGGTTTTGGTAAAAATAACGTTTTAGATATTTTTTTCTTAAGTCAGTATACAGAGTACATACTAAAACAAAATGAAACTCGTCTTCTATGTCATGCTTGTAACAAAACACACAATACCTTTCCTCTCTTTCAGTTCTACCTGCACCGTAACGCCCGGATTCAATTCTTAAATTATGGGATGATAATCTCAACTTAGCTAAAATATACATGTACTTCTTTGGTAAAACAGTAAGATAATGTTCGTGTTCAAAAGTTTCTTTGAAAAATTTGTATGTATATAAAACGTTAGACTCTTGGATAGAAGCACACCAAGACTGTTTAAATACGTCCACTACTCTGGCTTTAAAAACAACATGAAACTTATTTAAATCCACCGTATATTGATTCAGCCAAACATAGGAAAAACCATAATCATCTAAAAGTTTTTTAACATCACTTAACCAGTTGGTTTTACCCTTGTTAAGATCATCACCCATTTCACTCAACAATGTTTGAAGAATAATATTTTCACTTAGAACAAGTTTGCACCAGTACTTAATTACTCTGCTATACCTATTGATATACAATGGAAACCTACCTAACTCACCGTAAATACACATGTTACGTGTAGAAGCTCTAACACCTAATAATCTCTTACAAAATTTTAAATGCAGATTCTCCAATTGTTTACTTTTTGTGCAGCCCCACACTTCACATGAGTAATTCAAGATGGATCCTACAAAGGCATCGAAAAGCTGACAAAAAGTCTTTGGTTTAAAGCAATACTTTTTAACGTTTACAACCAATGTATTAAGGGCTTTTAATCCCTTACCTGTTAATGTACTTATATAACTGTTAAATGTGCCAGTATAACTAAATATAAGGACGCCAGTGACAAAATTAAATGAACGTCCCTCGTATATGCGTCCTTTACCAAAACGTGTACGTTGTACAGTGGAGATTCTGTTATTCTTTCCCGTTTAAACGCAAACGTACGCAAACGCAAAACACTAAAACGTAGAAAAGTACAACTTTTGGACAATTCTGATAATTCATGTTTATCTTGGTGGCAAACAGTTTGGAGCCTGATCAGACGCCGGGTTACCCGGCGTCTGATCTGGCTCCAAATTGTTTGCACTGCAAATAATAGTTTTAGCTGAAACGCGTTTATTGGGAAAGAATAACACATTCTCCACTGTACTTGTGAAGAGTATACCTGTCTATTGCTAACAGTGAAATTATAGGAGCCCTCTGGTCAGGGACTTCACTGTTTGTCATTTTGAAATATATTATAAAAAAACAACCCTATATAGTCGAAAGTGGACCAGCCTTTATTGTAAACTGGAATTTTCCATTGGAAGTTTCAGGGGATAGTGAGTTAAACGGGAAAAGAATAACGTCTTCTCGGCTGTGTTACGCATTATTGACATACGGGCTTTTCTTTTTTTCAGACTTAGGAATGCAGTCGTACTGTCTATACGACAGACGGTCGTTAATTCCTTCACGCATTATTTACCGTCGGACACGCCGCGTTTATAACTCAAAATACATACACCAACATGCATAACAAACTCTGACTCAACCCTTAACCCGCCAAATTACCGTCTGCTTCTAACTTCTCTGCAACCAAATCAAATTAAAATATTAAAAAAAACACGAAAGAAACGCAAAAATAGACGTCAAACAGTTTGGATCCTGATCAGACGCCGAGTTACTCGGCGTCTGATCAGGATCCAAACTGTTTGCAAATGCTAGCCACCACCATTTTGACATGATCACATTAGACGGGTTCCAATTATTATGTCTTACAGGCGGACTTATCTCACACCAAGTTTTGACATTTGCTGTCATATTTAGTTAACCAGTCTATTGCTCAGGGCAAACGTACGTGACAATTGCGTGACCCTGAAATCACGAATGGCGGGTGGGGGTAGTAAAACATCTGTACGACACTGACCTAACCGCAGAATATTCTAAATAGCATGTTTTATCAAATGTTGTTATTTACCATAAAACGCCTGCAGGTACGGATTTTTTATATACGTGATTATACATGTATGTCTATATCATACATGCACAGTTATTCTTTCCCGTGTACAGTGGAGAAAACGTTAGTCTTTCCAAATAAACGCGTTTACGCTAAAACTATTAGTTCCAGTACAAACAGTTTTGACCCGGCGTCTGATCAGGCTCCAAACTTTGTGCTACTCAGCTTAATATCAATAGTCAGAATCGTCAAAAAATGTCATTTCCTATATTTTAGTGTTTTGCGTTTGCGTTTGCGTTTCGTTTGCGTTTAACTCGTACATGCAAACTAAACGTAAAACGCATTCCAATAAAAAAACACAAATATTTGACGACTCACTGAATCTGATTGGAAAACAGTTTGGAGTCTGATCAGATGCCTGGTTGCAGAGTTTATAAGGTGTTTAGCAGTTCTGGAATTGTACCATTGACCCTGTGCCTGTCTGGTGGATCTTGCTGGTAGGGATTGTCCAATCGCTTTGAAACCATTTGGCTAGGGGTCTATGGTGAAATTCTTGGACAGCTTTATGTTTAGGAACTAAGAGTGTACCACGGCCATAGATTATACAATACTCAACCAAACAACACGGAGAGTATTGTTTTAAACATTCGTTTTACGACTTGTGAACTGCTCTCCGGCTTACACTGAAACAAACAAACAAATTCAACCAAACAACATGGAGAGTATTGTTTTAAACATTCGTTTTACGATTTGTGAACTACTCTCCGGCTCTACACTGAAACAAACAAACAAACAAAAAAACACTCTGTTTTTAATCATGCCATTGATTTTTTTTAATTATTTGACTCAATCTAAAAATGATTTTACAAACTTACTACATGTATAACAATTTTATAATCTTGGTAATACTATTGAAAGAATTTCCATGTTTCCATGCATCTCAATATTGTATCATTTTTATTGTGAATGTATTTATTTGTCTTTCTTGCTTTGTAGGTACATTTATATAATTACATGTGAAGCGCTTTTGAACGCACAACTCCTGTGTGAAAAGAGTGCTATATAAATCGGGTATAACAATAATAATAGCGTAAACGCGTTTAATGGGAAAGAATAACGTCTTCTCCCTTGTAACTCAGCGTGTGGTTAACCTTTTCACTCTTAAATGACTTCAAAAAGCGCGTATGCAAACAGTTTGGATCCTGATCAGACGCCGCGTAACGCGGCGTCTGACCAGAATCCAAACTGTTTGACACTCGTATCGATATGTCAGTTTAGATATTACTGCATTAAAACGTATTACTGCAATTATTAAAACTTATTTTGAAACGATCTTGCAAACAAAACATTTGAAACAGACGACAGTGAAACGGTGAATGGGTAAAAATCTCACGAATAATTCGGCAGCGAAAGAGTTAAACTATGAATTAGAGATATAACAGATCATACTTTTCAGTGGTTCTGTAACCTTATCTGACGAATCCAAACATATTCCAGTTTCCTTTTAACCCTTTCTACGCCAAGTTAATCGTGAAGGTTTTACCCCTTCACCACCATATTGTCGTCGGCTTCAATATTTTTGTCTGCAAGATAGTTTCAAAGTTAGATTTAAGGTAGTACAGCATCACGTATGGCTTAAGAATTAACGGCACGAGTTTCAACCAGTTTGGATCCTGATCAGACGTCGCGTTACGCTATAAGCTATTTATGGATGTGGTTTTGTTTTACAATTATTGCAAAATGACAAATTTCACGTACCCTGGGGTCCGTTTCATTAAACTTTGTACGATAAATGTTGCCGTAAGTCTGATGATAAAAGTATTCCTCCATCTAACACTGTCTTGTGACATCTCTTTGGGATCGTCTTGAAAAGATAGAGAAATCGTAAATTAAATGTATATTTAAGTTTTGACTTACGACCGTTTTAGTCGCACGAAGTTTAAGGAAACGGGCCCTTGATTAGAGGGCACAGGTGCGAGCCCTCTGGTCAAGGTCTACACTGTTTTCATTGAACAAGTGTACTCTTTACAAATACACTGCTTCTAAAGGGCGTGTATACTCGTCGCTAGGGTTGAATGTTTTCAACTAAATATATATATATATGCTGAACTATTTTCAGTTATAAAGCGCATTTTCAAAGTTAACCCTTTCACTCTCAATGACGTCATAAAGCGCATTTGCAAACAGTTTTGATCCTGATCAGATGCCGCGTATCGCGGCGTCTGATCAGGATCGAAACTGTTTGACACTTGTTTTGAAATTAAGTCAGTTATTAATACTGTTTTAAATCTAATTTTGAAACGAGATTGCAGACAACAATGTTGAAGCAGACGACAATACATGTATTGCTGTGAAGGGCTGATACCTCACGATTAATTTGATCATGAAAGGATTAAATCACTACCTATTAATTGTAGAAATATTTTTCATGCGTCTAACGTGTTATACAGTGGAGAATCTGTTATTCTTTCCCGTTTAAACGAAACGCATACACAAACGCAAAACACTAAAACGTTGAAAAGTGCACCTTTTTGACATTTCTGATAATTCATGTTTATCTTGGTGGCAAACAGTTTGGAGCCTGATCAGACGCCGGGTTACCCGGCGTCTGATCTGGCTCCAAACTGTTTGCAATAGAAATAATAGTTTTAGCGCAAACGCGTTTATTGGGAAAGAGTAACGCTTTCTCCACTGTATTCAGAGCCATAGGAAATGTTTCACTTTATTGGTGACTGTTTAACCATTTCACTGCCAACATATTCGTGAGATTTTTATACCGTCACCGTTTCATTGTCGTCTGCTTCAAATTTGTTGCTTGCAATATCGTTTCAAAGTAAGAGTCAATGTAGTATGACTTAAAATATATCGAAACAAGTGTCAAACAGTCTGGATCCTGATCTGACGCCGCGTTACGCGGTGTCTGATCAGGATCCAAACTGTTTGCAAACGCACATTTAAGCGTCATTGAGAGCGAAAAGTTAAAGCAGGATGAACACGTTCAGCAGAAATCTCCCTATGAGAAAATTCTGTAATACATGTACCTCCAAACCTTTTTGAAGCATTCGGGTTATTCCTCCACTGAAGAAAATAGTTGCAATGTATACGGTCATGAACATGTATCATACGAAATATTTTCTACATCCTAGCTGATGGTAGCTTAAAGCGGGTTGTAAGTACAGCTTTACTTTCAACCTGCTTTAGGTTCTCACCTGTCTTCAAAGCTAGACACGTTTAATTATGGGGTGGTTAAACACTGAAATAAACCATAATGGGGAATAGTTAAAACAAGAGAAAAGCAAACAGAGCGTTTAGCTTTATTATAAATTCAGTGGAAACAAATCGTTAATTGTTTTTACAAATTAAGCGACATAAATGGTTATTATAATTGGTGTTTGCAGTCGTTAAATTACATAAACTTTTTAAAAGAAGTTTGAAGTTGTTGGTGTAGATACAATTTAACAATAATAGTCGTACAGTGTATAAATAAAGAATATTATGTCATTGCATGATATAGGACTGGTTAATTCTGCGAAGGGCAAAACCAGTTACCGCGAAGCTTCGCCGAGCGCTTACTTGTTTCTCCTCGAGCAGAATAAACCAGTCCCATATCGTGCACTGACATATTATTCGGTTTATCCCGTCATTAAACTAGTTTAGACTTTCAAATTATGCTAACACCATGTTTGATAAGTTTCAAATACATTCTGAGACAATTCTGAATATACAGAATTATTCGAAATAATTACCTCTGTAGACGTATATTGTTATAGATGGCTGTAGTCATTGACATAACATTGCACAGTTGAGAAACGTTATTCTTTCCCGTTTAAACGCAAACGAAACGCAAACGCAAAACACTAAAACGTAGAAAATGTCAAGTTTTATATTTTCTTTACAATTCATTTTTATCTGAATGGCAAACAGATTAGAGCCTGATCTGGCTCCAAACTGTTTGCAGTGGAAATAATTGTTTTAGCGTAAACGCGTTTATTCAGAAGGAATAACACATTCTCCACTGTAGAAGGTGTTCCTAGTCGCCGACATATATTGTCATATCTATGTACATGTATGCAGTCGTTGATATGTATTGTTATAGGTGTATGTAGTCGTGAACGTATAGTGTTATAGGCATCTGTTGTTGTGACGAATATTTCTTTAGATATCTCTTGCCGTAGAAATATATTGTACAGGGTGTGTGTAGTCGTAGATGTATACTGTTATAGGTGTCTATAGATTCGTGAACGTATATTGTTGTTGCCGTAGGAATATATTGTACAAAGTTTTTGTACTCGTAGACGTAAATTGCTATATGTATTTGTAGTCGTGAACATATAGTGTTATAGGTGGATGTTGCCGTAGACGAATATTTCTTTAGATATCTGTTGCCGTAGGAATATATTGTACATGTTTTTTGTAGTCGTAGACGTAGATTTTTATAGGTGTCTGTAGTCGTGAACGTATAGTATTGTAGGTGTCTGTTGTTGTAGACGAATATTTCTTTAGATATCTATTGCCGTAGGAATATATTGTACAGGGTGTGTGTAGTCGTAGACCTAAATTGCAACAGGTGTCTGTAATCGTGAACGTACATGTACATGTATACATGTAGTGTTGAAGGTGTCTGTTGCCGTAGACGATTTTTAAAAAAGATATTTTGCTGTAGAAGTATATTGTACAAGATGTTTGTGGTCGTAGTCGTATATTGTTATAGGTGTCTGTTGCCGTAAACGAATATTTCCTTAGATATCTATTGCCGTAGGAATATATTGTACAAGGTGTTTGTAGTCGTAGACCTCAATTGTAACAGGTGTATGTAATCGTGAACGTATAGTGCTGTAACCCGGCGTCTGATCAGGCTCCAAACTGTTTGTCACCAAGATAAACATGAATTATCAGAATTGTCAAAAAGTTGCACTTTTCTACGATTTAGTGTTTTGCGTTTGCGTTTCGTTTCGTTTAAACGGGAAAGAATAACGTATTTTCCACTGTATACTGTTATAGGTGTCTGTAGATTCGTGAACGTATATTGTTGTTGCCGTAGGAATATATTGTACAAGGTGTTTGTACTCGTAGACGTAAATTGCTATATGTTTTTGTAGTCGTGAACGTATATATATACATAGTGTTATAGGTGTCTGTTGCCGTAGACGAATATTTCTTTAGATATCTGTTGCCGTAGGAATATATTGTACATGTTGTTTGTAGTCGTAGACGTAAATTGTAACAGGTGTCTGTAATCGTGAACGTACATATATAGTGTTGAAGGTGTCTGTTGTTGTAGACGAATATTTCTTTAGATATCTGTTACCGTAGAAATATATTGTACATGTTGTTTGTAGTTGTAGACGTAAATTGTAACAGGTGTCTGTAATCGTGAACGTACATGTATAGTGTTGAAGGTGTCTGTTGCCGTAGACGATTTTTTAAAAAGATATTTTGCTGTAGAAGTATGTTGTACAAGGTGTCTGTAGTCGTATTCGTATATTGTTATAGGTGTCTGTTGCCGTAAACGAATATTTCTTTAGATATCTCTTGCCGTACAAATATATTGTATAAAGCGTTTGTAGTCGTAGACGTATATTGTTAAAGGTGTCTGTAGTCGTGAACGTATAGCGTTGTTGGCGTAGGAATATATTGTACAGGGTGTTTGTACTCGTAGACGTAAATTGCTATTTGTATTTGTAGTCGTGAACGTATACCGATATAGGTGTCTGTTGTCGTACACGAATATTTCGTTAGATATCTACTGCCGTAGGAATATATTGTACACGGTGTTTGAAGTCGTAGACGTAAATTGTTATAAATGTATGTATATGTAGTCGTGAAGGTATAGTGTAGTAGGTGTTCTTAGTTGTACATGTAGATGCATGATGCTATGGGTTTGGTTTGTTTTAATAGTAGACGTATATTGTTAAAGGTGTTCCTGATCGTACATATCTATTATTAGTAAAACGAACCGCCGATTTACAAGTTTCGGACACTTGACATGGCTGCTTTACATCCATTTAGTGACTGTATGTTCACAACGTGCTGCGACAGATGGTTCCATAATATAATAGTGGTAGGGAAGAAGCTATTAGTCGCACGAATACTACATATGTGATCATAGTGTAGACGTATATTATAAAAGATGTGTCTAGTCGTAAGACGATTCTTATGATAAACACTTTTAACCACAAACATTTGCAATCATAGTTTGACATAAAAAAGCAGAGGACAATTTTCCAGCTGACGAAAGTGTTCTGTTCTACAATAAAACCTCTCTATTACATGTACAATGGAGAATCTGTTATTCTTTCCCGTTTAAACGCAAACGTACGCAAACGCAAAACACTAAAACGTAGAAAAGAACAACTTTTGGACAATTCTGATATTTCATGTTTATCTTGGTGGCAAACAGTTTGGAGCCAGATCAGACCCCGGGTTACCCGGCGTCTGATCTGGCTCCAAACTGTTTGTAAAAGAAAAAATAGTTTTAGCGTAAACGCGTTTAACGGGAAAGAATAACAGATTCTCCACTGTACATGTACGACCACTAAAAAGAAGGCTAATTAAATGTATAAAATACAGGTGACAGCTAAAAGCTCATAAAGAAGCTTTCTGTTATACTGTCACCTGGCTATAAGCAGTCACCTGTCATAAAAACTAATTGTTAATTGAATTCAGTGGTCGTAAAAGAGAGGTTTTACTGTAAGTAATTGGTATAGTGGTAGTGGTCGTAATAGAGAGGTTTTACCGAATAGTAATTGGTATAAATAATCACAGGTGTTGGTAAAATGATGTTAATTATATGTATATTAATGCATGTACTGTTCAAAAGCAACGTTTCTTCACCAAATGAAAAATTACTACAAATATGACACCGACTTAGAGCAATGCCGGTGTTTCATTGGTCTATACTTGGAGAACCAAGACAACAAATACTTTGTTCAGAAGTTTAATTGCTTCTTATACAGTAGAGAAAACGTTAGTTATTCCCAAATAAACGCGATTACGCCTAAACTATTATTTCGATTGCAAACAGTTTGGAGCCAGATCAGACGCCGGGTAACCCGGCGTCTGATCAGGCTTCCAACTGTTTGCCACTCAGATTAAAATGAATAGGCAGAATTATGTAAAAATTGTCATTCTATACATTTTAGTGCTTTGCGTTGCGTTTCGTTTGCGTTTAAACGGGAAAGAATAATGGTTTATCCACTGTACAGTGAACAAGGCCTAATTATTTCACAATAAACGTGTGTGTTTGTGTGTGTGTTACAGTGGAGAATCTGTTATTCTTTCCCGTTAAACGCGTTTACGCTAAAACTATTTTTTCTTTTACAAACAGTTTGGAGCCAGATCAGACGCCGGGTAACCCGGCGTCTGATCTGGCTCCAAACTGTTTGCCACCAAGATAAACATGAAATATCAGAATTGTCCAAAAGTTGTTCTTTTCTACGTTTCAGCGCTTTGCGTTTGCGTGCGTTTGCGTACGTTTGCGTTTAAACGGGAAAGAATAACAGATTATCCACTGTAAAACAATAGCGTCCTTGACAAACAGTTCGAAACCTAACCAGGCGCCGAGTACAGTGGAGAAAACGTTATTCTTTCCCAATAAACGCGTTTACGCTAAAATTATTACATTTGTATTTCTATTGCAATCAGTTTGGAGTCAGATCAGACGCCGGGTAACACGGCGTCTGATCCGGCTCCAAACTGTTTTTTCACCAAGATAAACATGAATGATCAGAATATTGTCCAAAAGTTGTACTTTTCTAGGTTTTAGTGTTTTTGGCGTTTGCGTTTCGTTTAGTTTAAACGGGAACAAATAACGCATTCTCCACTGTAGACGGCAAAGCTTTAAATCTAGTCCATCGTGGAGTAGACGTTTTTCTTTTCATAGAACGCGTTTATATACAAAAACAATTCTTCTTATTGTAAACAGAAAAGAAGCGGGGAAACTGTTTGCGTTTAAACGGCAAACATCTGCGTTTTCTCCACCTTATATACGCACAATAAAGACTTTCCATCACCACATTTGACCTCCTCCTTTACATTTGTAATTCTTTTGTCCGTAAATTAATATAAAATTCAAATGTTTGAAGATCTGAAATAATAAATATTGATCACAGTGCTAAACAGTTTGATCCTGATCTGATTACATTGAAAGAGTCCCAGTTGTAACAGCTATTTGCTTATACAGTGCCCACTCTCTATAACGGCCCTCATAACAACGACTCCCTTCTTACAACGACTCTTGTCGCAGTTCCTTAAACAGAACACTTATGTCCAACCTATTCACAGCTGTAATGTCGTCTGCTGTTTTTCTCAAATTTACATCAGGGCATTTTGACAGAAAACCCTTAAAGACGAGTGACAAACAGCTTGACTCTTATCTGGATTCAAGCTGTTTGCAAATGTAAGCCAATTTCACTCCATATAACGCCTCCCTCCGAACAACGCACATAATGTTTGTCTCCCATCGGATGTCGTTGATTAGAGAGGGAGCGCTGTAATGTCATCTTCAAAAACATTTAAACTTAGCAAAAGCCATTTATTAAGATATTTTAACATGTCCAATTCGAACATTTCCCTATCAAACCGTTGCATACGTTACGTCCTGGACACTTCAATTAACGTGATTAATTAACGATATAAATGTTATACCACATAATTGATATGAAAAATTAAAGCTGAGTTACAAAAGAAAACCCAAACATACAGAAATTAATCATCAATGTGTATCAACTAAATTTTCAATTACCACAATGTACAGTGAAGAATATGTTATTCTTTCTCGTTTAAACGCAAACGTACGCAAACGCAAAGCGCTAAAACGTAGAAAAGAACCATTTTTGGACAATTCTGATATTTCGTTTTTATCTTGGTGGCAAACAGTTTGGAGCCTGATCAGACGCCGGGTTACCCGGCGTCTGATCTGGCTCCAAACTGTTTGCACTGCAAATAATAGTTTTAGCGTAAACGCGTTTATTGGGAAAGAATAACACATTCTCCACTGTACATGTAGAAATCAGGTTTGTAAATGAGTTGTGGAAAATAATCATGCCGTAGTTCTGTAATAAAACCATTCGTATACTATATATATACATTGTAGTTCTAAGCGTTTTTAGCGCATTCAATTAATTCTTTCGCTGAAAAAAAAATTGTTTCAATTTATACAGTCATAAATATGAATCATAAGAAATATTTCCAATATTCTATCAGATGATAGCTAAAAGCAGACTTAAGGCGCATTCTGTTTTACTTTCATCCCGCTTTTAGCAATCATCTGTCTTCAAACACCAGAAACAGACTAGATAAGAGGACACTGTGCTATTTGAGCGGGTTTCCGCTTTGCACACGTTCGACTGGAATCGGGTTTGAAGGGAAACGTTCATAGATAACTAAACTTTGCCTTTTTAAATAGACTGTTTTAATCCTTTCACTGCCGCTTTCACTGGGAGTTTTTCTTCTTCGTCGTTTCAATGTCGTCTGTTTCAATTTTGTTGTTTGCAATATCGTTTTAAAGTAAGATTCAATGTAGTATTACTTACAATGAATGAGATTAGCCGAAATAATCTTCAGGAAATCACCATCATCATCATCTCATCTCACCGTCCCTCATCATTCGTCGGAGTTACATGTATATGACCTTTGAGCGTGTCGCAGTGCCGTAAACTCCAACTCACCCATCTACCCAATTTGTTTTCAATGGTCACCTGTGTTGTAACTATGCAAAGGAGAGAGAATACTTTATTCTCTCCCAATAAATGCATTTACGCTAAAACTATTTCATCCATTGCACACAACATTTTAGCTTGGCCACCAAGATTTACATTGATAGTTAGAAGGTCAAACATCTGTTATTGTTATTTTCTCCATTCTATGGCAATGCTTTTATGTTTCGTTTGCGTTTAAACGTGAAAGAATATCATCTTCTCCACTGTACGTGTGCTATGGGAAATAGTAACGTCGCCCCCACTGAACTGAGTTGACATTAAAACCTATGAAAAGTGGCATCTCTAACTCAACACAAAAACTACACAAACTAAAAAGAATTGTATTTGTATAATTAATTATTTACAACACCTTTCAAGAAAGTCTTGACGTTTTTATACCTTGATACTTGAACTGTAATAGTCTCTTATAGTTCTTAGAAAGAATGGCTGTGGACGCCATATTTGTTGTACATGTGATATTTGTTATTATATTTTACGTACACAGATGAGACTTGAATAAATATCTATATTTTTTTCCGATTATAGACAAATCCATTCGATATTGAAATTTATGTAAATCGAGGAATGAAAACAAAAGGATTTTAAGTGAAATTAATTTTAAATATCCTAGCAGATTTTTCGCGTTCACCTTTCAACCTATATAGGCGAGAAACTCTATAAGACACTCTATTTTTAGTTTAACTCATTATCCCCTAAAACTTCCAATTGACAATTCCAGTTTACAATAAAGGCTGGTCCATTTTAGACTACCCGGTATCTAGGGTAATGCAAAATGACAAACAGTGAAGTCCCTGATTAGAGGGCTCCTGCAGAAGCCCTCTGATCAGGAACTTCACTGTTTGCATTAGACAAGTGTGCTATTCGCAGATACACTTTGGGTAAATGACGCATATATGCGTCACTAGGACACAACGAGTTAAATTCAGCTGCTTATTGTAAATGCTTGATATTTCAAAATCTGGAATAAAATAGGTTTAAATTCCTTTTATACCTCAAACACCAAATGGAAATAACTTTTTGACTGCACTGCATACAGTGGATAATCTGTTATTCTTCCTCGTTTAAACGCAAACGTACGCAAACGCAAAACACTAAAACGTAGAAAAGAACAACTTTTGGACAATTCTGATAATTCTTGTTTATCTTGGTGGCAAACAGTTTGGAGCCTGATCAGACGCCGGGTTACCCGGCGTCTGATCTGGCTCCAAACTGTTTGCACTGCAAATGATAGTTTTAGCGTAAACGCGTTTATTGGGAAAGAATAACACATTCTCCACTGCATATGTGTTTAGCTTCGTATAACTGAAAAAGATAAAATGAGCCAAACTTAGATATTATTATTATATACCATATTTATATAGCACTTTTTTCATACATAATCATACGTTCCAAAGTGCTTTACAATTATAAAAAAACACAAATAAAACATGAAATGAGAGTAACAATTAAAATAAACATTTCATAAGATTACCTACAGTTTAAAGCATAATCATTGCGTTATAAACATTAAATAAATCATTAAAACAGGCATAACTACAGATAAAGATGGCATATTGGCAATTATACCATATCTTGAGCACACACAAGTCCAGGGCTGAACAAATATGGTTCAGGGAAACTTTCCCACAGCATCCCACAGCAAGCTGCTCAAACTTTTGGACTTGTCCCATGTTTTCATCGCGGAATAGTGAACAATGAAACAAGGCATATTCTTGGTCGACTTAGTCGAACATGTTCGTATTTCAAAGTTCACACGGATATGTACAGTACTCCCTCCCAATAACGGCCTCTGAACAACGATTCCGTCCTTTCAGCAACGCTTACCGCAGATTCCCAAACAAAACAATTATGTCAAATCTTTTCGCGACTGCAGTATCGTCTGCTTAAAAAGTTTCGTCTTCTGTTTTTCTCAAAATTACATATTGGGCATTGTAACAGAAACAAAACATAATGGCGATTAACAAATGATTAACAATGATGTCCAGTTACCTAATCGACTATTTATTGTTCTGAACCCCTACTGCAAGTATTGAAGACCTAAATAAGTGGGATCCATCATGATCCCTCTGATCTGGGTCTATACTATTTGCGCAGATAGAATATACTTGTTCACGCACAGTAAGGGTTAAATCGTGTTTGTTTTTGTATCATTCGTAAATAACTTATGCAGATCTAGGCCTGGGTCAAATATTCTGCACGCGGTGAACAATTGTTATGACTGATTCAAGCGATTCGGGTCCATTAATGACGCCAAGTAACTCGGCGTTTCACTTGGGCCTTAATTGTGTGAAAGACTGCCTCCTTCTCTCCCTCTATACGTTAGTATTCTAAAACAAATAAAAAATGAATCGATGTTTTTGATACCACCCTCGTGATATTTTCGAAATTACTTCATGTAAAATAATTCTGGCTAAAAGTTCGTAGAGCTAGATCTACATATCAAATTTGACCTTGTATTATATGTTATATTGTAAATATTTATGTATTATGACGAGAAACTGTATAGTTTAAGTCAAATAAACGTTCTTCTTCTTCTTCTTCTTCTTCATAATGGCGATTAACAAAGAGCTTGAATCAAGACCAGAGGCCGCGTTACCCGGTGTCTGATCTGGATTCAAACTGTTTGCAAATTTAAGCTTATTTTCTGCAAATCTGACTAATCAAATGATTGAGAACGACCTCAGTCTCAATTCAAACGTTTTATAACTTTGAAGCTTGGGGTGAGCTAACTCACGGTCCTAACTGTGTATATGACCATCTATTTGCATTTATATGAAATATATTTACATTCGCCCTGTAACGTCTTGTAGAAGCGTATTAAAAATATGAAATATAATTCTCAGTAAACCTACAAATTGAAAGTGGATGCAGCCCGTTAGAATGAGGGCTGAGTCTCGCCGGAGATATACCGACCTAGCGACCAGGTAATGGTTGCTATGGCGTGTAATAAGCCTGAAATACACAACCACGACCTATTGTTTTTTAAAATATGCTTAATTAATAGATATTCAAGTTGCAGTGCTATTTTAAATGTCTTATACGTGTTAAGCACACAAAGACAATTTTACAGAGTAAAAGCCTGATTTAGTAATACATCTCCGAAAGATGTACATGTATATGGGACTACTTTTCATACCATATATTATAGACAGCGAATGGCTGTTGCATCCAGGATTATATCTATCAAACATATTTGGCCGGTATGATGTATTCATATACATAAAAACCAATCTTGTCAAGATTCACTTTATAATGGACAAGGTAAAATATGAAAATATAAAAATAAGCAAAAACGACGTGTTTTGTCGATTTACGGGATTGTAAACGCATGAGGTAAGCTGGGTAAGTTTATCGTACAAGCACTTCGTGCGTGTATACCCAGCTTAAACGCAAAAACGTCATACATTCCTTAAATAAACACTATGTAAGATCGTAATTCGTTAAATCCTGAACAGATTTTCATTACCACTGGAAAATACTCTTAATCCCCAATAAACGCATTTGTGTTTACACAAATTTGCCCACTTCAAGCAGTTTTGAGTCAAATCAGTCACCATGTAACTCGGCATCTGAACAGGCTCCAAACTATTTATCACTCAGAATAAAATAACGCGTCATTATTTCAAAAAGCTGTAATTTTCTACATTGTATTGCATTTCATTAACGTTTGGTATCGTTTATTAACCAATTACCACATTGTTGGATTTTTTAAACACAAATGGCTACCTAAAGCAGGTTGAACGTACAACAGAATGTGCCATAATTTGCATTCTGATTTACTTTCAGTGTGCTTTAAGCTTTCATTATTTCTTATGGTACATATTCATGCTGTATAAACTGAAATTATTTTCTTAAGTGGGGGAATAAGTTAAAGCCATAAAAAGGGGTATCAACAAGGTAATTGTTGAAAGGAAAACAAATAACGTCTTCCTCACCGCACACCAACCATTAACTTGAAACATTTACCGGGAAACATCGTTATTCCTCTCACTGAAAACATTTATACAATGCAGACTATGTTTTCTTTTTTTCCCAGTAAATGTGCTAAGCTGTGTGCTTAAACCTCATGACCACTGTAACCCGGCGCCTGCTTTGTCACCAAACTGTTTGTCAATCAAATTAAAAAGAATATTCATCAGTAAGTGGTAGTTTTCTTCATTCTATTGCACTTTGTTTCGTTTCTTTTTGTTTAAAAGGGATCTAATAACGTAATAACCCAAATCGAACTGCATTGCTAACAGTTTGGAGCCAGATCATACACAGATTAATTTTGCGTCTGATCGGTGTGCGATCTGTTTGACACTAAAATGAATGACAATTAGTCGACATGTTAAAGAGAAAAAGAAAGAAATCCTGTTATTCTATATACTTTCTAATTGTGAAATCACATCTATATGTTATAATCTACAAATAATCGAATGTGCGTTTCGTTTAATGACAAATGTCCATTCTAGAATAGACAATGTCTAGGTTACGTCACATTGCGCTTGATCAGCGGCGTGTGACGGTGTGCATATAAATCGTGCGTGACGTTAGCGCGTGTTAGTTGTGCCATTGGATACTACAGGGGGAACAGACGGTAGTGGCTGCTGAGAACATATTGTTATATTGAGACAAACATAATATCACAGGAATCATGAAATATACATGTGTGGTAAGTGCTTACACTATGAGACCAAGTGGCTGAATATATACTGTTAATTATCGGGATATTATTAACTAAGGAAAATACGTTATTCTTTCCTGTTCCAACGCAAACGAAACGTAAACGCATGGCAATAAAATGTAGAAAAATATAATTCCATATACATTTCTAACTAGTTTATCTATCTTAATATCAGCGACATATAGTTTGAAGCATGATCAGACGCCGTGTTACCCGGCGTGTGATCTGCCTCTAAACTGTTTGCAATGTAAATAATAGTTTTAGCGTATACGCATTTATTGTGAAAGAATAACGTTTTTTTCTACTGTAGTGGTAATAATTTTTAAACAGTTACAGATGAGAAGACGTAATTATTTCACCATTGAAAATGCAAACGAATTGCAAACCAGTACCTATTAAATTATTAAGTTTTGACGACTCGTTTTAATCAAACAGTTTGCAGACTGATCATATTCCGGACCCGGTTGCCCTGCATCTGATCTGTTGTCAAATCTTTGGCAGATATCTAAAGGTTTGTAGCATGAATGCATTTATTCAGAACAAATTCCGTCTTCTCCCCTGTAAATATGGGGATATAATAACCTTAACTCAGGTCAGTTGTGGAGTAGTTTGAAATATATAAGTATAGTAATTTATATTCCGCAATATAAATTAAGAAACAGACTGTGTAACATACAAAATGCTTAAATGCTAATATCGAATTGTTATTTTCTACATTTTATCGCGTTTCGTTTGCGTTTAAACGGCAAGATCACGTCTTACAGTGGAGAATCTATTATTCTTTCCCGTTTAAACGCAAACGTACGCAAACGCAAAGCGCTAAAACGTAGAAAAGAACATTTTTTGGACAATTCTGATATTTCATGTTTATCTTGGTGGCAAACAGTTTGGAGCCTGATCAGACGCCGGGTTACCCGGCGTCTGATCTGGCTCCAAACTGTTTGTATGGGAAATTATAGTTTTAGCGTAAACGCGTTTATTGGGAAAGAATAACACATTCTCCACTGTATTATCTGTATATGTAATACAGTGAAGAAAATGTTATTTTTAATCGTTTAGACGAAACGAAACGTAATCGCAGTGCAACAAAATGAAGAAAATCGTAATAGTTTTGGTATTTTGTAATTATTCGGAGTCTTATCTCACTCTTAACTATTTGAAATGGACATGTATATATCATACAAGCGTCTACTGGAAAGGAATTGCTTCTTCCCAACTTTACAAATTGTTCTATCCCAACAAACGCGTTGAATGTTTAGAAATGTGTTTCCAAAAGTAAACATTTTAGAGGCTGAATCGGCTTTTAAACGAGTAAGGCCAAAATAACTTGCAAACATTAAACCATAACTTCTAGTTTTGAACACAGTTGATGAATTATATTTCTTAAGTTATGATGTATATTTGTGACTGTATCAGGTGGAACTTTGTTCTTCGGCGGGAGAATAAATCAAAGCAGTTAAAAGTGTATCTTTGAAGTACTGAATCAAAACAATAACACTTATTTTGTATGTTATAATTGTATTGCATTGTATTAGGGTTTCACTTGTTTATTAAGGAAAGAATTACACTCGTATTCACTAATGTATTTACCTTAAATAAAACAAACTAAAGATCAGTTTTAGAAATAGACATTAGCTTGGGATCCAAATGGTACAGTGGAGAATGTGTTATTCTTTCCCAATAAACGCGTTTACTCTAAAACTATTATTCGCAGTGCAAACAGTTTGGAGCCAGCTCAGACGCCGGGTAACCCGGCGTCTGATCAGGCTCCAAACTGTTCGTCACCAAGATAAACAAGAATTATCAGAATTGTCCAAAAGTTGTTCTTTTCTACGTTTTAGTGCTTTGCGTTTGCGTACGTTTGCGTTTAAACGGGAAAGAATAACAGATTCTCCACTGTAAGGATGTGTGTACAGTCAAAATGTCTAAAATCTAAATTTAAAAAAAAAATACAACAAAACAAACCCAGAAAAAACAGAGGACAATGGTTTAAGCAAACGATATTTCGTCTGCAACAAAAAGTAATCTGCAACAATTCTTAGAGTTTATTGATCCGTATTTTATTTTACATAATATTAACAAGTGACTTAGAGCTACACGGTGTCTCATCTTGGTCTATACTAGTTTTAACATAAATTTACCCATGGCTAGATTAATAGGTGTAAATAACCATATATGTCATCTTGCGGTTGTTTGTTTTATTTGCAACCTTTGCGTCTTGTTTACGAAATACATTTAATACATATGCCCTATTTCAAAAACAGACATTTATGTAAATGTTTTCTCACGTAAATACTAAAATAGATTATAAGACGGAACTAGAGAGAACATAACACAAGCAAACTTCGATATTTCTATCTCGCTTTAGACGAATATATCCATATGTCAAAGTTGAAACGTGGCTAAGCCATGTTTTAATATCGAAATAAGGATATTTTCGACTCAAGCGAGGATAAAATCATGAAAACCAATTGAAGAAATACTGTAATTTTCGTGTTAACCGGGCTCTAGATATCCAAGTTCGTCTGTAGTGTTGTTTATCCATGCTCGTGTTTTTCTACACTGAAATGACGCATTTCTTTCTCAATATAACGTGCAATAAAGTTGTCGTCCATATAAAGTTTAGTTGTAGAGGGAAAGAGTAATCTTTTGCCATTTTTTAAAGTCTGGCCGTACAGTGGAGAAAACGTTATTCTTTCCCAATAAACGCGTTTACGCTAAAACTATTATTTCTATTGCAAATAGTTTGGAGCAAGATCAGACGCCGGGTTACCCGGCGTCTGATCAGGCTCTAAACTGTTTGCCACCAAGATAAACATGAATTATCAGTTTTGTCAAACAATTGCACTTTTCTAGTCTGATCAGGCTCCAAACTGTTTGCCACTCAGATAAAATTGAATTGTCAGCAATATCTAAAAATTAACATTTTCTATATTTTAGTGATTTGCGCCTGCGTTGCGTTTAAACGGGAAATAATAACGTTTTCTCCATTGTAAAGGCAATAGATTTAGGGCCAGATTAGATACCGGGTTACAAACTGTTTACCACTCAGATTTAAAAGAGCATGTTTCAAAATATTGCCCTTTCTCCATTACATTGCAGTACGTTTTACTTCATTTCCGTTTAAACGGGAAAGAAAAATCATGTCTTTTTCCCTGTGCACCTGAGCATAGGCATGTCATAAAAACATGAAAACCTTCGCACATTCGGTCGTTTCCTGATGCATTTTGTCATTCAATGCACACGTGTGTTTGCGCATCATGACAGGTTTAGTTCTGGGGTTACGGTATAAGTACAGACTCAATGTACTGCGGGGTCTTAAATGTCATGTATTACAGAATTCGACCTCGTAAAACCTACATAGCATTATTCACATGTGGAAAAAGAATGTACAGTGGAGAAAACGTTATTCTTTCCCGTTTAAACGAAACGCAAACGCAAAACACTAAAATGTAGAAAAGTGTAACTTTTTGACAATTCTGATAATTCATGTTTAACTTGGTGGCAAACAGTTTGGAGCCTGATCAGACGCCGGGTCACCCGGCGTCTGATCTGGCGCCAAACCTTTAGCAATAGAAATAATATTTTAAGCGTAAACGCGTTTATTGGGAAATAATAACGATTTCTCCACTGTATAGTCCGATTTTGACCCGTGAGCTGTGACCTTTAGGACGAGTCCACCCGTAGAGGTAAAACGCGTCACTAACCATGAATTTGTTCAGGAGTTACCTACCTTTCATGGTATACTAAGGCTATAATGCCTTTTGTATTGAAACTAAATCAATAATCGAGTTAGAGTAATTGGTAGCGGGTTAGGGTACTTGCTATAGTGTAAAAGGCTGTGGGTTCGATTCCCAGTAGGATTTGCTTTCTTTTCAAAAAATATTATTATTATCTATTAGCGCATAAGTTTTTTCAAACAATTACTTATTTGAATTGTTCAACATATTATGCAAAATATGTCATGGACATACTAAACGTTAAATCTTGTGAAGTTTAAAATGTATGTTAAATGTTACCCTGTGTGTCCAGTTTCTCACTTTTAGAAAACAATTGAATTAATTCGTTTATCACTGAAATGACAATTGAAAATTCAAATTTCCAATTAAGTCTAGTAAATGTATGCCAATTGCTAAATGATAAGCAGTGTTGCCCTGACCAAAGTGCTGCTTAAGGTGCCCTCTGATCTGGGTGTTCACTGTTTTCATGGGACAAGTGGAGTATACTCTTTCTAAATGACGATTATACTTGTTAGGGTGCAATGTGTTAGGTACTTAGGGTTACCCCACATAAGTTATGTGGGATTCGGATTAGATACAATGGAAATTTATATCGCTTCTGCTTCTCCTTCATACAGGCTCGTAGACATTTTCTACAAGTTTCCGTGCTATGGAAATTTAGACTATTGACGCGGTGGTTTTGTCTGTCGTAGCATCTTTAGTTTGGACAATGTGGTTATAACAAAATGTAATAAGAAATTGAATAATATATATTATTTAAACACTGAACACTTACTAAAGGTTCTTTGTGGTTATCGTCATGTGTAGTATAAAAATGCCTTTCCAAACCAAAAAAAAAAAGAAAAAAAGAAAGGAATCACTGGGTATCGAACATACCCAGTAAAACACTACTCTACTACCTCGACCACGATGACATATAGGTCTCAAACTCTTATTTTACATATCAAGTTAAGGTTTGAACCCTAACTTACCCATAACATGGAATGGTTGCAACTTCTATAAATAGAAAAGCTCAGTCACGGTTCAGCGCACAAAATTTACCTATACGTTTAGCGCATCAAGCGCGATAACTCTTATCGAACTGTTTTGATACATTAGCTATACCGAGTTATTTAACTGTCTGTCTATCGTCATTTGCTTGGGGTGAGGGGAGGGGGGATAAAGATGTTTAGATCAAGATTATGCATCGACATCTGACCGCGATTCAATCCGTTCGGCAATTATTTGAAGTATCTATAAAATGGACTAGTATTCATTGAAAAAAAAACTTTCCACTATTGAAAGAAAATAAGGCCTGGTCCAAACTGTTGACATTCATATCAACATTTAGTCTAAAAACCCTAAATCTGACTTGAAATAAAAATGCAGACGACACTATCAATTTAGACGATATCTTGGCGGTAAGAGGGTTAACGTAGACAATAAAACTTGTCGGCAAAGTAATAAATGCCTTTCAAAAATTCTCGAAACGGAAAAAACATTCAAATAATAGTTTAATTGCACACGTAATTTGTTAGAACTAATTAATTGTACAACTTATAGACCACCTTCCTTTATTTGAAAAGGAAGGTGGTTTTTAAGTTTTACAATTAAAAGCCCCCGTTTCCAAATACAATGTAACTGACCAACTGTTGGCGGGACGATACGGACACTTATACATGTAAAACGGTACCACAGTGGAGAAAACGTTATTCTTTCCCAATAAACGCGTTTATGCTAAAATTATTATTTCTATTGCAAACAGTTTGGAGCCAGATCAGGCGCCGGGTAACCCGGCGTCTGATCAGGCTCCAAACTGTTTGCCACCAAGATAAACATCAATTATCAGAATTGTCAAAAAGTTGCACTTTTCTACGTTTTAGTGTTTTGCGTTTGCGTTTCGTTTCGTTTAAACGGGAAAGATTAACGTTTTCTCCATTGTATTTGAAAGTACAATACAGGAAAACATGAGATTTTCGGCAATCTAGAAACTAAGGCTACATTTGCATAAATGGGTTAAGGTGCTTCAAATTTCATTTGCATATACGGAAGTTCCGCAATGATAAATTATATCAAATATTAAGACAGGCGCCTCACGCGTCCCTGAAACGTTAAATGGTCAATTCCAATTTTCAATTGAGTAGGGTTGTGGAACATAATTATTGCAACATTACAAACAGCGCAGGTCCTGATCACAGGGCTCCTATGTACATGTAACTACTGTGTATGTAGGACAAGGGTAATGTCTTCATACATTGTATGTACAATGCTTTTAATGAACGTGTATATTTATACCCATAGCTAGGATTCGATGTGTTTAATACATTGTGCTTGATCAAGTTTGATTTGTTTCCAAACTACCGATGACAAGTAGTTAATGCTAAACGCTCTAGACTTGTATTTGGGAACACCACAAACTTAAAAATGTCTGCTGCAATATAAGTACATGTACTCATTTCTTAGACAAAATACTCGCATCGTTTACTAAAAAATCGTCTGCAATTTTGTGCTAAAGTTTTGAAATTTAGACTGAAGAAATATTAATTAATGGGCCATAACAGTTTTGGTCCACTCCAAAATGAGTGTAAAGTCGACTTGAGTCGCTTATGGCGGTCAAAATGTTAAAGGTAAACATAACATACACATCTCAGCTTAATGCAGGATAACGGTAAAACATTGGACTCCTATAATTATGAGTTTTCTGGTTTGATTCGATCATGCTGTAAGTTATTCGGTCACTTGGTTATAAAGCAATGCTCAATAAAAATCAAAAGCTTGAGAACAATTTCAGACTCATCTCAAATGCTTTATAACCATAAGCATATGTCCTATAAGAATATGTTTATTCGTGCAGGCATACACATTCCTTTATAAATATTACATATTCGTGTGACTGTTATATAATCATTATTTAATTTAGTATATTGTACGTAATTCGATATATTAATGTATGTTTCAAATGTAAACAAGACGATGCACTTACAGTGGAGAATCTGTTATTCTTTCCCATTAAACGCGTTTACGCTAAAACTATTTTTTCTTTTACAAACAGTTTGGAGCCAGATCAGACGCCGGGTTACCCGGCGTCTGATCAGGCTCCAAACTGTTTGTCACCAAGATTAACATGAAATATCAGAATTGTCCAAAAGTTGTTCTTTTCTACGTTTTAGTGATTTGCGTTTGCGTACGTTTGCGTTTAAACGGGAAAGAATAACAGATTCTCCACTGTATGTATAAGTCTGGAATAAAATATGGTCTGTTCTTTTCCTATAAGCATTCATGCCCTAAAACACAAAACACAATCTAAACCACTTTACTGCCATGACGTCATACCTCTTTTGGAGTTTGTGCCAATACAATGGCGTTAGATAGTTTGGATCCAGATCCAACGCCGAGTTACGGCATCTCACCGGACAATTTTTTGCGAGTCAGATTTAAAACAAAAAAAAGAAGAAAAAAGGAAAAATTGCCAAAATAATGTTCAAAAACCTGACATTTACTGACATTTAATTACATTGCACTTGCCCTTAGTTTCGTTCAGACAGGCACGAATGTAGCCTGGTTAACTATAGTTTTAACAAGTTTGTGTTTATACTTGGTACTGTGATTAACGATACGTCGTAATATGGCAGCGTGGGCCTTGCCGACTTGTCACATATAAAGCGTTATGTCAGAAACTGTACGTGTCACCTAGTAACCACGTCAGCGCTATAAGGCGTTCACACAAAAGACGTATTCTTTCTAACCCCTTTGCCTGCCACTCATGGCTTAACCCCTCCACTGCCTTACCCCGAGTACACTAGTAATTGAAAACAGTTTAGATCCTGATCAGAATACAAACTGCTATACACTCATTTCAATATTTACTAAATATTTAATTTTAGAAATAAAAGCAGACGACAATTGTTTAAAATTGATGACGTCATGGCAGTGAAGGGGTTAACTGATACAGTGGAGACTCTGTTATTATTTCCAAATAAACGCGTTTACGCTTAAAACTATTATTTGCACTGCAAACAGTTTGGAGCCAGATCAGACGCCGGGTAACCCGGCGTCTGATCAGGCTTCAAACTGTTTGCCACTCAGATTAAAATAAGTGGTCAGGATTGTCGATAAGTTGTCTTTTTCTACGTTTTAGTGTAATTGCGTTTGCGTACGTGAAAGAATAACGTTTTCTCCACTATACTTGCAAACTGTTTGGGCCCGGAACAGACTGCGCGTCATATATGGATCCACATTGTTTGAACACTCTTCTTAAGACCTCTTCGTGTAAAACGTATTAAAGTTAATTTGACCAAATATGCAGACGACAATTTCAAAGCAAACGATATTACGGCAGAATAAGTGTTAACCCTTAGCCCGCCAAATAAATTGTCGTCTGCTATATTTCTCGTCTGCTTCAAGTTTCAAAGTGCTTCTAAGTTGCTCAAAATTGCTGAAAATGTTGTCAGAGTGTCAAACAGCTTGGATCCGGATGAGACGCCGAGTTACTCGACGTCTCATCCGGATCCAAGCTGTTTGCATATGGAGCTATAGTCGTGAGTGGCAGGCTAAGGGTTAATTCTTTCTATGGTGGCCTTCTCCTGCCAAACCCAAGTTAAATCCTCATCATCCAGTTTTGATCGTATTCTGCAACGATTTATAATATTTAGTTGTTTTTTGTTTTGGCTGAGGAAATGAAACAATCTATATATGTCAAACAGTTTGGTTCCAGATCAGTCGCCGGTGATCTAGGCGTTTGCTGTTGCTGATCATGGCTAGCCAAGATTCACATAGAGCACCATAAGGGTTATTAAACCATGAGAGGAAATATATAACTGAGAACTGTCATTTCAAACCTGATATTTATAAGGAAGTCGGTTAAAACAATGAGCTGAAAGTTATTAAAACATTTTTTTAAAACAAGGCCAGAAGGTCAAACAGATTGGACCCTGATGAGACGTATCCTATCAGACCCAAATTGTTTGAACAGATAATCACGATCCTAACACTTGTAGCGGGCAAAGAGTTAAAACTTCGTAACTTAAACTATCAAATAGATAATCAAACTGCCACCTACTCGTTGCTGTTATCACGATACAGTTAACCACACGATGTACCGTGAATCATTTGCACGCTAGGTAAATGTGGTCTGCAAATATATGCATTCCGCGACAATTCTTAACCCATTCATGATCAAATTTATCGTGACATTTATACCCCTGCACCGCCATATTGTCGTCTGTTTCAATTCTGTTGTCTGCAATATCGTTTCAAAGTTAGGTTAAATGCAGTATGACTGAATAAATTCAAAACGAGTGTCAAACAGTTTGGATCCAGATCAGACGCCGCGTTACGCGGCATCTGCTACATGTACATGTAATAAACCAAGCTCTTTGCAAACGCGCCTTTTGGCGTCATTTATAGGGAAAGAGTTAGAGTTGATTTTGTACATTTTTAGAAAATATCTGGGTGTCAAACAGTTTGAATCAAGCTTAGCGCCGACTTATTTACAGTGGAGAATCTGTTATTCTTTTTCCGTTTAAACGAAACGAAACGCAAACGCAAAACACTAAAACGTTGAAAAGTGCAACTTTTTGACATTTCTGATAATTCATGTTTATCTTGGTGGCAAACATTTTGGAGCCTGATCAGACGCCGGGTTACCCGGCGTCTGATCTGGCTCCAAACTGTTTGTAATAGAAATAATAGTTTTAGTGCAAACGCGTTTATTAGGAAAGAATAACATTTTCTCCACTGTAATGTGGACCTAAACTGTTTGAAAATACCATAGGGTTTGACAGTGGCGATAGAAGGGTTAATTATGCATTTTCCAAAGACCACCGCTTTAACGAACACGTTCACTGCCAACACTGACAAAAACAAATAGTTTGGAGTATCTGTTAAACATTAACGTCAATGTTTCTTTATTTGTAAATAAAATAGAATTACATAACGTGATTTTTCAATGCAGACGAAACGTTTAAGCAGACTATGTGTGTATATACTGAAAGTATTGTTGGACCAGTTAACTACATGTATTGGTTTTGTATTGGGTTTAAGTAAGGCAGGGATAATATACTCAATTCCAAAAAAAACTGTGCACTTTGTTTTCTGTAATTATTTATTGGCTTTTTTTTTTTATGAAAGCCTATGTATTTGGTACTAACATTTAGATCAATTCATGAACATTATGGCTGTTATTTCAGAATTTGAGATGCCGTCGTTTAAAGTGGGTGTTTTAAACCTGAAAAGATGAATTGTTAAAATCAAAGTTGCAAAGTAACTCTGAGAAAAAGACTGTGTTTAGTTGAGAATTTTATGTCGGTTTAGTTGTAATCTTATGATATTTTTGTCAGTATCGTATGTGTCCATCTTTGCTGATGATGCAAGCGACAATGGACATAGCGTAGCCCTTACAAGACGTCTAATAATGACGTCGGGAATGCCACATCGTCCTATCCCTGAGTTAGGGCATTTGCAAGGTCCATAACAACTTTTCTCCTAAACCCTCGCGTGCGACCAATATGGTGACTAAGAATGTTGTTAGATCTATCAGAGAAAAGACACGAGTCCACTACTGTTGACCCAAATGGAAATGACGTCATGCTTGCTACAAATGAGCAGTCTAATGACGTACTCTCAAGGTCTGTCCCACAAAGGGACCCTAGCCCGGATGGATGTCCGAGCTTGCCGGAGACAACTCTAAACGGTCTGTCTGCTGATACCGTACTGTCTTGCCGTACTATACGCTGTTTGAAAACGACGTCGAAGTAACGTCAACGTAACACATTCGTTTGTTGTACTGGTGTTCTAGGTATCTGTGCGATGTCTGTGAAGATCTGCCGCTCCACTTATATGTTAAAAACGTTTTAGCAACCGAATGAGTGCGTTTCTTTGGTATCCGAATGTTCTAGTCACGTTAGTAACGTTGTATTAATGAAAAAGCATTGCAAAGACTGCAATATGCCTATTTTCAATCATTCTCAGCAAGTTCGTTGTGTACCGATGTGATGTAAAATGTGTTTTTTTCTTTGTATAAGGCATACGAATTACACCCATGCATGTTTTCGGTGGCATGTGCATTTCCATTGAGCTGCCCGTGCAAAAATGCAAAATCATGCATTTCCTTATAATCTAAAAATTTCTTCCTACTAAGTAATAAATTGTATTATCGATGGATGCTAAATATACATGAGATATTGTGTGCGAAATTTGAAATCGATACGTCTTCTAGATATTAGAATATTTGAAAATAAAACGTGCACAGTTTCTTTTGGAATTGAGTATATATAACTAGACATATTATCCCTGAGTAAGGTCAATATATTGCAATTTACAGTGGAGAAAACGTTATTCTCCCATGTTCACCTAGAAACAGTGGAGAAAACGTTATTCTTTCCCAATAAACGCTTTTGCGCTAAAACTATTATTTCTATTGCAAACAGTTTGGAGCCAGATCAGACGCCGGGTAACCCGGCGTCTGATCAGGCTCCAAACTGTTTGCCACCAAGATAAACATGAATTATCAGAAATGTCAAAAAGTTGCACTTTTCAACGTTTTAGTGTTTTGCGTTTGCGTTTCGTTTCGTTTAAACGGGAAAGAATAACAGATTCTCCACTGTACGTGTATATATGTGATAGGGGTTTGCTTCATAGGAACGACTCTATCTTCTACATCACATGACATAAAACACATGATTATCTCTATAAGGCAAATCCCTATATACAGTGGAGAATCTGTTATTCTTTCCCGTTTAAACGAAACGCAAACGCAAAACACTAAAACGTTGAAAAGTGCAACTTTTTGACATTTCTGATAATTCATGTTTATCTTGGTGGCAAACAGTTTGGAGCCTGATCAGACGCCGGGTTACCCGGCGTCTGATCTGGCTCCAAACTGTTTGCAATAGAAATAATAGTTTTAGCACAAACGCGTTCATTGGGAAAGAATAACGTTTTCTCCACTGTATGGTGTCATTATATAATAGTTTCCAGAACTGCAACAGTGCATGATACGCCATTCAGGGGACATAGCTTATGGAAAACTTCGATGAAATTCAAACTCAATATGCAGTTTAGCAATCATCTTATACAAAAGCTCAGTTCAATATGTGAACGCATGTACCAAAAGGTGTGGAAAAAACTAATACTATTATATTAAGTTTAAAAAGGGAATTAAAACATTAATTTGACGGACTGCAAACTTGAAAAGCAGATCATCAAAGAAATCTCATACAAAAAATCTCAGGTCAATTTCTAATAGTATAAGTTGAAAACAAGTGCATAACTAATGGAAAACTTGACGAATTTTGACAGGAACTTGAAATGTGGCTCATCATGGATACCCAACATACAAACTTTAAGGTCAATATGTGAGCGTTTTTGGAACACAAGTGCGGAAAAAGACATATTTCAAATATTTTAAGTTCCAAAAGGGGCATAAGCCATGAAACATTTGACAAACTATGACGACATCTGAACTCATTTTGCAGTTCATCAAAACAAAGATCAAAACAAAAATGCAGCTTCATATGTCAAAGCATGATATACGAGAAAAGTGTGGAAAACCCGGACGGACGAAGGGACGGAGGGAGAGGCGGACATCGCCATACGATAATAAGTCCTGTCTGAAGACGGGCGGATAAAAAACGAACTAGTTTTATTAAATACCTGATTGTTTTTGTCTGTTGGAAGTTTCAGGACTGAATAGATTAATTGAAGCAATAGCTTTATCTGGTGCTAGTTGGATGGATAGGTTAAAATGTTATAAAAATGAAAGCTATTGATCAGCTCATACTGTCTGAGGTTTATTTGTATTTATAAGATACACACCCTGTCGACTTATAAGGCAGCTCTTTTAGAGCTACTACGATTTAGATGAGAGGCCATTTCCGGGCGTTGATAGAGGCCACAAAAAACATGGCATAAAGGTGAGTCAAGTTTCGATTTTGCTTCAAAACAATATTTTTTCTTCCTTTTTCTAGAAATCGGGGAATGCAGTTCCACGTAAAAATGTCCACTTGATGCATTAGTTATCATCGTATGCTCCATTATTGCGATGTGGCGCCCCAATTTCATTCGGCGCAAACGTTACACGATCATTTTCAAACCGAAAGTAGTCAAAACACCAACATTTAGGTACATAAAATTGCAATGCACGAATTTATCATGTATCTAACGCAGATTTAAGATGCACACGAACACTATTGACTGTTTGGTATACTTTATGTGAATCGAAACACGCAACATTGAATATTATGGGCTAATTTTCTAAAAGAGGTGCCTCCGAGGCTATGAGGTGCCTGATAGAAGCCGAGCAACCTACTAAGAGGAGGGTTACTGTTGAACAGATTTAGGACTGATATTGTCAAAAATTGCTATATTTCATCGAAATCATGACCTGTCATGATTTCAAGTGAGGTTCCAATGAATAATACGGCTTTATATAATCTTATATCAAACTTTAAATGCAATGAAACGGATATAAAGAGGTATGATTGTTAGAAAAATTAAACATAAACAATTTTCTAATTAGCAAATAGATGGAACGTATACTTTAAATAGGTACTTTTTGTACACAAGTGGGATTCAACAACTTCTCAAATACATAAATGACTAACAATCCATGAAAAATGACATAGACGCAGTAGACCACTTTCATTTTCCTTTCGTTTCAGATGGGTGTGTTTCGTGGTATTAGAAGAAAATGCCTGTTCCTGGCGAAGAAGAAACATAGATATGCACATCATAGACACAGCTACAACGCTCAAATCAAATATTCATATTCTAAATCAAATATTCCACCAAGTAGTACCCCAGTAGCGAAGATTAAAAGGACAATTCAAGATATTAGAAGTGCCAGTAAATACTCACCAGATTGAAAGAGTGTTCGATTTTTGTACCAAATATCTAAATTGATTTCAGCACAAATAACTCAAAAACAAGAAGAACGTTTACTTATTATAAGTTAACATAAGCTATCCTGATGACTTTCTTTCGTGATCAAAGAAGAACGTTATTTGACAAGACTGCAGACATACCAACAAACAGTCACCTAACGGCGATTCCAGAGAAACAAACACTTCCAACTTGTTTAGACGGTTACACATATCTGTATTCTGAGGACTCATTTTGTGACATAGATATGAACGATAGCTCATATGATAGTTTTCGAACAGAATACAAAGACATTTTAAATATTGACATTTATTAAAACTTAACAAGGCATTACGTTAATCTAAACCACAACCTACATTCTGCATGTAAAATCAGTCCGATGATGTGGGTTTGTGTATAAGGCGGAGACCTTTTCACTCTAGAATGCGGAAAGTACGTCATATACTGATTTTGAATACATGACATAGGTGATCACGCTTTCAAAAGGTACCACCTTGTTACATTGGTGGTTTAAAAATTAGGGATGTAAATAATCGATCATTTGACTAACCGGATAACCGTTTAAAATTCCGAGCGGTTAACCTGTTAACCGCTCAATATTACCTGACAGTTGCGACAAAAGATATTTTTACTTGAACGCTGGTGTACTTGAGTAAATTGACCCCATAGAAAACTGACTTGCGGTCATTTGTTTTTTATTTAACCCCCGGTCATAGTATTTTGGTTCTCTGGTCTTAAAGTTTCGACCGCGGCACACGAAAGAAACATATCCCTTACAAAGAATCATAACCCCTATAGAATAGCGATCTCGTGTGTAAAATACCATGTAGTTAAACGATATAAAGATTCTTTAATAATGATATGATTATGTTGAGTATAACATATACAATAACACAATTTTGTTCTCTAATATTGAGTTTAAAAATATCAATGTTTTTTTTATTTTTATTGAAATACATAAAACATAGCTCGAATTTTCTCATACGAAGGACACTATTTATTTGATATATCTCACAGATTTTGATCTATAACATGTTGCAAAAATGTATTTAGTATGCGTGCAATAGTAAATTTAGGAATATATATAAAAAAAAAAACCTTATTCATGTTAATATACAATTAGCTTTTTTAGCCTTTGACATGTATTATGACTTAAAACATATCAAATATGTTTTGTAAGATGTAAAGTCTATAAATTTTACCTTAATGCCTATTAATAATTGACAAAATAAATATAACGGTCTTAATCAACAGTCGGATCAAAAGTCCTGACGACGTTTTCAAAGCATGCAATGTGGCGATGAAGGGGGTTGAACTAATTGATACATAGTTTTTTAAAGTGTAGAAAAAAATGCAAATCGATAACCTTCAACCACGAAGCCAACTATCAAAATTTATTTAATGCAGATCTTATAACTCAGATCAATGTACTTGAATAAAATTAACGTGATCCTTTCATCTGTCATATAAAAGGATTACGTGACGTGCATTTTACTAAATACATGGTTTTTTGTGGGTGTGTCCTTGGACACATCCACAGTGTAGTTCAGGAAAAATCTCCAGACGGGGCTGAACAATACATCGAAGCATTTAGCAGGGGGTGCTAAATAGCAGCTTCCGGATTACGCCGATTTTGTGAGCTTGGGCGGCTAAAAATAAAGGGCGATGTAAATGAGTCTGTGTGTTATTTACTATGGCCTTACACCTGGTGAACCCGATTTTCATTTGAAATTTGGATCTAAAACGTTCTAACTTAATCAATGAAAAGGATATTGACAAGTAGTTGTTAAACAAGGAAAGTATATAAATATTTTCCTTACGCGCAGGAATACAAAAGCCAACCAAGATTATGTGAGGTCAACACCTGTTTATTTCACGCTGGTACCCGAATCGACCCAGGGTCTGTTAATAAAACCTGGTACCATTTACCTAGGCACATGTCAACGCTTAGGCTCCGATGATGTCGTCTGCTTCAAAATTGTCGTCTGCAAAGTTTATTTTAATTTAGATTTATACATTTTCAAGTAAAAAAACCTAATGAAGAGTGTCATTTTTAACAATTTGGATCCAGACCAGACACCTCGTAACGCGGTGTCTGATCTGGATCTAAACTGTTTGCGAAAATCAATAAAGTCGCGACCAGCAGGCAAAGGGTTAAGAATGCGGCGCGGCTTACATCAGACACAGAATAATTCCGTGCCTCAGTAAATTGACTCTCGGTGCGATTTTACAGTTTAGATTCAGATGAATATTAACCTTCTGCACGTTACGGGCGATTTCGTGACTGTTGCTGCAAATAGTTTGGATCCAGCTCAGATCGTGATAAGAACTGTTTGACACTCGGTGCGATTTTAAAGTTCGGACCCAGATGAATATTTTCCTTCTGCACGTTACGTCGAATTCCTGATAATGGCTGCAAATAGTTTGGACCCAGACTAGATCGTGATACGAAGTGTTTGTGGCACTCGGTGCGATTTTAGTTTGGATCTAGATGAATATTTACCTTCAGCATGTTACGGTCGATTTCGTGATTATTGCTACAAACAGTTTGGGTCCAGGTCAGATCGTGATACGAACTGTTTGACACTCTGTGCGATTTTAGTTTCGATCCAAATGACTGCACGCTACGAGCGAATTCATGATTATTGCTGCAAATAGTTTGGATCCAGATCAAATCGTGATACGTACTGTTTGACCAATCGGGTGCGATTTATAAAGATATAAAATCAAAGTACTGTAGTACTGCAGGCTCGGACTTTCAGTTTAATGTAGAACAAAGTAATGCAGAAAGCTAATTATGGAGTTTCTGCATTACCATTGCCATGCAGTAACCTGCAGCGCTTAAAGACCCTAAAGAATTTTGTAATGTGAATGTCTTATAATGCATCGTATACTATGGCTACTAGGTGAATGTTTATTACAAGGGAGTAAATACGGTGTTTAAATCACCACAGGTACATACTCAGGATCCTGAGTTTAACTCAGTGCTGCTACTACACGGTTTATCTGATAGTGACGTATCCAGCAACTGAAGCTCCATTGGATAGCATATGTAAACCCCGTATGACAGGATTTGTTTGTTGGGGGAGCTAGACTCGCACCAATATTTTTCTTAAGGATTCGAGATAGGCTCTCCGAGCCAAAAAAAACCCAATTTTCCAGAGTGATTATTTTGTAAAATCATTTTTTTGCAAATATTTTAGATCGAGATGAGATCTGGTACAACTGCTTTACACTCGGATGCTATTCTATGTTGATATGAAATGCATTACAATCCACTAAGACGAAATTTGCAGACGAGACTTTCATACTTGATCAAGGAGAAGGCTAACTCAATTTGGAAGTATGATTATTGTTGGAAATAGTTTTAATCAAGACGATTATTAACCTTATACACGATACCACGAATTCATTATTACTGTTGCAAATAGTTTGCATCCAGATTAGATCTGGATAAACTGTTTGACACTCTGCATGCTATTTTATGACGAAATACAATGCACAAAAATCACTCGTGTAGAAACATTAACTTTTAATTGCATCATGTATAAGCCAGCTCTCTTAATCACAAATTAACACTTCTGCATTTAAAAGTGTTTTAATTATCAAATACTTATCGAGTATTAGTTACAGACAGTACAGATTGCAATGGGTGTCATTATGATATCTACTAAACTCGCTGGAATACATTTTTATACATCAGAGTGTTAGCAGTGTGAACCAAGATCTCGCGTAACGCTGCGTCTAATCAATATCCCAACTGTTCGACATATTTAGATCAGACAATGTCATTATGGCATTCCATACATTACATTAAATTGTTGTTTTGACAGTTTGCAGCTAAAAATAGTTTGTTTTTTCTCAATTAAAAATCTTTTTGTCTGAAACCATGTACAAAGCCATGAGCTTAGATATTTGACAGAACACTTCATTAGTAGGTTCATCAGCAAGCTATTTTAAATTATGTCCTTGGGTTGATAATGATCCCATCCCAGGGGTCATGTGCCCGTTTTCTGGGTTTTCCCAGGTGAGCGATATTTAGGCCCACATGGGCTTTTTTTCAAACTTTGAAAGCTTACTGTAAATATGCCATTCACTCTCTCTTTATCAACTACTTTTTTCATCCTTTAACAAGGACACACCCACTTCAGTACTTTCAGTGCTTTGATTTTACATGTAGTGATGTGTTTGCCTGATATAGAAGCTAGATCTACATGTAATTTTAAAACTACTCCGTTCATAATTTAATGGTACCCCTGTTTAAAGCCGTGGTGAGTATAATATTAAATTAGTGTTGGCGGTGCGAGCAAGCTCATTAAAGGATTAGCAAAGACAAAACCTAACTGTAATGATGTGACTGGTTATTTAATCCTCTTGTTTGATGTGACCAATACTCTCGGGCTATCTCCTTCAAACCTAAACAACATAACGCCCCCTGTGTGACAGCGAATATTCTCTGAAACAGAAACGTTAATGGAAATTCTGCTGTTTAGTTAAGAACTTTAATATTTTATTATTTATTTTACGATTAACCGGTTACCGATTTTTCGAACCGATGATCGGAAATTCGAACGGTTAATCGGTTAACCGTTGCCATCCCTATTAAAAATAAATGATCAACGTCTGGTATCGATAGAGGCGATTGTCATAATAACGCGACGTCAATTGCCGATCATATTTCCAGGTATTTTATTTTTTAAATTTCCGAACATATTTCCGTGGTATGTTAATTCTAAAAATAGATTTCCGGTTGTTGTTGTTTTTTTCATTTTTTATTTAGATTTCCGAGATACGTGAGTCCGTGAAATTCCGTGGTTTGTTAACCTCCCAAATACAACTCGTTGCGACAAAAGCCCCTTCCTCTTGACGTAAGCTATAATAACTATATGTAACGTTTTAAGTGCTTGCTTTTTGAGCCGTGGAAGGGTTGTTGTTTCTATTTTTTGTGTAAAAGTTTCATTTTGCTAATCAGAAAATTGTTCATGTTCCAATTTGCTAACAATCAGACCTCTTTATATCCGTTTCATTGCATTTAAAGTTTGATATAAGATTATATAAAGCCGTATTATTCATTGGAACCTTACTTGAAATCATGACAGGTCATGATTTCGATGAAATATAGCAATTTTTGACAATATCAGTCCTAAATCTGTTCAACAGTAACCCTCCTCTTAGTAGGTTGCTCGGCTCCTATCAGGCACCTCATAGCCTCGAAGGCACCTCTTTTAGAAAATTAGCCCATAATATTCAATGTTGCGTGTTCCGATTCACATAAAGTATACCAAATAGCCAATAGTGTTCGTGTGCATCTTAAAGCTGCGTTAGATGCAGAATAAATTCGTGCATTGCACTTTTTTGTACATAAATGTTGATGTTTTGACCACTTTCGGTTTGAAAATGATCGTGTAACGTTTGCGCCGAATGAAATTGGGGCGCCACATCGCAATAATGGAGCATACGATGATAACTAATTCATCAAGTGGACATTTTTACGTGGAACTACATTCCCCGATTTCTAGAAAAAAGCAGAAAAAATACTGTTTTGAAGCAAAATCGAAACTTGACTCACCTTTCTGCCATGTTTTTTGTGGCCTCTATCAACGCCCGGAAATGGCCTCTCATCTAAATCGTAGTAGCTCTAAAAGAGCTGCCTAATAAGTCGACAGGGTGTGAGATAGTTCCGATAAGAATCAAAATAGTGGTTCATTCAATATCCAACAGTAGGAGTAAATTCACGGTTGAGAAATAAAACAAGGGGTGGCTAAAATGTATCATATGGTTACAGTGGATAATCTGTTATTCTTTCCCAATAAACGCGTTTACGCTAAAACTATTTTTTCTTTTACAAACAGTTTAGAGCCAGATCAGACGCCGGGTAACCCGGCGTCTGATCTGGCTCCAAACTGTTTGCCACCAAGATAAACATGAAATATCAGAATTGTCCAAAAGTTGATCATTTCTACGTTTTAGTGTTTTGCGTTTGCGTACATTTGCGTTTAAACGGGAAAGAATAACAGATTCTCCACTGTATGTGTGAAGGGATATGCAGTACATTAAATTAGTTGATCCGCCATTGTTGAGGACTCCCCAGGAAAAGTCTACTACGAAATATTACTATTACTCCCGTGAGTCACAAACCTGACGGTTTTCTGTCATATTCGTGACACGGTGGTGTCAGTAGGGGGATATTTAATGCTGAATATGACTTCAATCTGACAAACTAACCATACGACAATAGTCAAAGTTGTGTGGAGCGACCACGTAACAGTAGGCGAATAGTCAGCCTTGAAACCAATACCACATAGATGCATTTTGACGCCTTAAATATATTTCTCAAAACATATAAATAGTTCCATGTTATATAGTCATAATTTTACACCATTCATCCATTCCCAATATCCTAGCAGATGGTCACTTAAAACAGGATGAAAGCAATCTTAATACAGTGGTGAAACTGTTATTCTTTCCCAATAAACGAGTTTGCGCTAAAACTATTATTTCTATTGCAAACAGTTTGGAGCCAGATCAGACGCCGGCGTCTGATCAGGCTCCAAACTGTTTGTCACCAAGATAAAAATGAATAATCAGAATTGTCCAAAAGTTGCACTTTTCTACGTTTTAGTGTTTTGCGTTTACGTTTCGTTTCGTTTAAACGGGAAAGAATAACGTATTCTCCACTGTAAAGGAGTTAAAGTTACACCCTATTCAGCCCTTTGGACACTTATATGGAGAGTACAAATGTCCCTTGAAAACAGTGCAGTCCTAGATTCTAGAGCTCCTTCAGGAGCCGTCTAATCAAGGTGTTCCAAATTTGGAGGGATGGAACGTTTGGGGTTTTACGGCACTACGATACGGAATAGGTTATATATCACCGATGCATAATGAGAGATGATGAGACTAATTGACTGCTTACAGTGGAGAATCTGTTATTCTTTCCCGATAAACGCGTTTACGCTAAAACTATTTTTTTCTTTTACAAACAGTTTGGAGCCAGATCAGACGCCGGGTAACCCGGCGTCTGATCTGGCTCCAAACTGTTTGCCACCAAGATAAACATGAAATATCATAATTGTCCAAAAGTTGTTCTTTTCTACGTTTTAGCGCTTTGCGTTTGCGTACGTTTGCGTTTAAACGGGAAAGAACAACAGATTCTCCACTGTATAAGACATGCGACGGCTTAAATCATTGTACGCTTATACACGTCGATAGGGATAAATGGATTAATTAAAGACTTAAGCCCCAAATAGTTTTCAATGTACATCATTGTCTTAGCACAAACACGTTTATTGGGAAAGAATATCGCATTCTCTACTGTATTTGAAATTTCAAGGCTAACAGCGTGTTAATGGGTCACGTGAAACCCCGTACCAGCTTTAAACAGCAAACGAATATATCATAAACTACGTTGGGAGCTTTCATGTTCTTTTTTTCATCATGATTTACGCAGCGACGAGCTTCGCAAAATAGCCACATATAAGTTTTCTCTTTTCAATGTTCGTACAGTTATGATGACATTAATCTGGTTTTTTGAAACGAACTCACACACAATGCAAAAAACAACTACAGTGGAGAATCTGTTATTCTTTCCCGTTTAAACGCAAACGTACGCAAACGCAAAACACTAAAATGTAGAAAAGTACAACTTTTTGACAATTCTGATAATTCATCTTTATCTTGGTGGCAAACAGTTTGGAGCCTGATCAGACGCCGGGTTACCCGGCGTCTGATATGGCTCCAAACTGTTTGCAGAGAAAATAATAGTTTTAGCGTAAACGCGTTTATTGGGAAAGAATAACGTTTTCTCCACTGTATGTTCTTGAAACTTGTCACAATAAATTTTCATCTAAATGACAATCATATCGGAACCTGGTTAGACACCGGATTATCCAGCCGATATGACTTAAATCTGATTGCAATGGGCATACTATTTTAATACTTATATAAACGCGTTTATTAGGAAAGAATAACATCTCTTCAATAGTAATGTCGTGCTACATAACGTAGCAGGAATGTTCAGATTGTTAACTGGTTTTATTACTCGTCATTTACAAAAACAAATGCCTGTCAAGAAATAACGTGTACTACAGTGGAGAATGTGTTATTCTTTTCCAATAAACGCGTTTACGCTAAAACTATTATTTACAATACAAACAGTTTGGAGCCAGATCAGACAACCGTTTGCCACCAAGATAAACATGAATTATCAGAATTGTCCAAAAGTTGTTCTTTTCTACGTTTTAGTGCTTTGCGTTTGCGTACGTTTGCGTTTAAACGGGAAAGAATAACAGATTCTCCACTGTATGCAAACAGTGTAGACCCAGTGAATGTTTCTCATGTTGAAATACATTATACAAACATCGGAAAATAGTAAAAGATGGATAAGACATAATTGGGAACTAGAACTTTCTAATAACTAATTGAAGTTTCAGTGGTGAATGAGTTTATAATTTCTTTACAAAAAAAAGCAAACTTAACCCAGATAAAAGAGTTCCTCTACACGAACCTTTTAACAGTTTGAATCTGTCTTGCAAGTATTTTGAAACTTGATCAGCAGCCGAGTTTTCAGCATTTGATGTAGGTATAAATTATTTACAATGGAAACAAAATTGTTTTAGCATACATTTGTTAGTTTGGAAATAACGTATTCTCCCGTCTAGCACGTGCTGTACAGATTGTCGTATGTACAGTGAAGAATCTGTTATTCTTTCCCGATAGACGCGTTTACGCTAAAACTATATTTTCTTTTACAAACAGTTTGGAGCCAGATCAGACGCCGGGTAACCCGGCGTCTGATCTGGCTCCAAACTGTTTGCCACCAAGATAAACATGAAATATCAGAATTGTCCAAAAGTTGTTCTTTTCTACGTTTTCGTGCTTTGCAACGTTTGCGTTTAAACGGGAAAGAATAACAGATTCTCCACTGTACATTCATTCACACCATGAGTCAGTCAATGTATGTAACATGCAATTTGTAAATTCTAATATACGACATATATAGGGAGGGCAGTATTTATAGAAGAAAGTGTTACCCAGCCCTCTTCTCGGTGCACTAAATCTGTCCCTATGTAACATGGGTATGTGCTGATGCAGTTATACCTAAAAGCAATAAAAACGTTTAAACTGTGCTTAAACTTTTTTATTTATACAACTGGTATAGTAAATATTATAATGGACAAGAAATCAACCAATTTGTTAACGTTATTGAATATTTTGAGAAAGGTCTCTGTGTGCTCTTGAAGTCCAATAAGGTGTAGTAAACATTATTCCTTTCCGTTCAAATGAAACTAAAACCAATGTAGAAGCTTAAAAAGGGACTAGTGATTACGATAAAGAAACCAAGTATTGTTTTAGATATTAAGCGTTTTACCATGTCCATCCTAAGGGTTTAGTAAATACTTTAGTGAAACTGGCAATTAGATTGGCCTTAACTTCCACTTTTTATATTTAGTGAAACTTTTTATATAAAAGTAACACAATATGTTTTAGATTTTTAGTCAGTTTGATGTATGTTTTTAGGTAAAGTATACATTATTAGACAAAAGACACTATAAACGTCGATTGCACAGAAACAATAGATTTCGTTTATTTAGACCCTTTCTTTTCATTTTCAATAAAGCACCAACTCATTGTCAGTCTTTTAAAGGTCCTTCGCCAGAAATTGCCTTCGCCTTCGTATCATGTTAAAACTTTAGACAATTTAGGGAACGTCAATACAGGGGAGAATAGTTTTTAATACCGATAAAATCGTTTGTGCTAAAAACAATTATTCGCATTGCAAACTGTATGCGTGTCAAGAAGTCGGGATTCTGATGATATCAGTCACCAGAGCCAACATATTGGTAAATTGAACAGTGCGTGGGCCGAAGACATGAATGGGCTAATTCATTGAATCCTGAATATTTACATAGAAAATTCCAATCTCCAATTAAGTTGAGTAAAATTTTTACTTTAGGGGTGTTTATAACTATACTATTTTATATTGAAAAATGACAAACAGTGCATACCCTGATTAGAGGCTTCCTTAACCCTTTCCCCAATAGAAGCGCCTTTTAGCGGATATGATTTATTCATCCGCTGAAGAAAATAGTTCCAATTTAATCAGTAATGAATATGTATCATAGGGAGTAGTTGCTATATTATAGCACATGATAGCTTAAAGCAGGCTGAAATTAAAGCAGAATGCGCCCTAAGGCGCATTCTGCTTTACTTTCAACCTGCTTTAAGTAGTCACCTATCTTAAGTACTATAAATATTCTATCAGGTAAAGGGTTAAGGGATTACACTGCTTGCTTAAAGTATATGATTCACAGATCAAACGTTTGTAAATGACGAGTATACTCGTACTGGTCGCTAGAGTTTGAATATGTTAAGGCATAGAAGATGTGGAACTTTTCAAACCCTATTAGAACAACAGAGTTATATGTGTTGTTGAATATGCTGACACCGGTTACTATGAATGCACATACGAACATAACACATTGTTGTGACCATTGGGAATGTGATGGTCTCCTTATACCACCACACTCGTAATGCCATGTAGGTGATTGCCTCATGAATATGCATGACCATACATGTCAACACTGTTAATTACGAACCCCGCCTCATGAATATATATGTTCACACGTGTCAATACTCTGTATAATGGCTACGGTATAGAGAGTTAGTACCGTGCGATTTCCAATCCTGAACATTTATTGCATACTACATGTCAAACAAAGACAGAGCGAAGTTAGCAAGGTGTTATTAAAATCACGTTTTACGTGTCATTCTCGTCTATAATTTACACCAGCGAAATGTTTATGGACTTTTTATAACTTACCGTTCAAAATACAGCTTAGCAATATTTTGTCATTGACATTTTCGTTAACTTCCCCCTCCTTGTAAATCTGAATGAAAAGTTCTTGGCCACCCCGTGAATGTCAAATCGAGGAGTTTTACACTTGAATTATTTGTGATAAGCTCGTTTCAATCATTACTCAATGCATACGTTTTTTACGTTTATATTTTTATCAATTTCTGAAGAAAATAGTTCCACTTTATACATTATATAATATGCACCATAACTAATATTTTCTATCCTAGTAGATGGTAGTTTAAAGTAGGCTGAATATAAGGCTATTTCTGATTTACTTACAACCTGCTTTAGGTGAATTTAGGTCTTCAAAACTAGAAAGGGGATATGAGGTAATGGGTTAATTAACTCAACAAGTGCCTCATTGTAGACATAAATGAGACAACTATATACATCTAAACGTGACTGCCGAAAATATATACACATGCACGCTGTGCAAGCAAATGATCTGCTATACACTTACATATATTGATAGAGGCGTGTATGGCGTACTCTCGTTTAAGAAGTGTTAGGGTAGAATCAATAATTCATTAAGTTGCTTCTATAGATTTAAAATTAACCCCTGAAACCTTCCTATATTGCAGTGGTTCTGGGGCTTAATTGTCATAAGGTATGTTTTTGGTTGTTGTTTTTATCACCTCTGCTAAAGCTGATTGGATCGAGGGAAATCATCCACCTGAAATCATCCCATATCAAAATTTCATAATTCATCAGCGCTGTATATATTTAATGTCGCAATGTCGTAAACCCATACTTTCTCACTCTAATTGTCGACATTTAACCCTTTCCCCCATAGAAGCGACTTTTAGCGTATTTAATTTATTCCTCCGCTGAAGAAAATAGTTCCAGTTTATACCCTCATGAACAATTACCATTACAAATATTTTATATAGCCTAGCAGATTTTAGCTTAAAGCAGGCTGAAAGTAAAGCAGAATGTGCCTTAAGGCACATTCTGCTTTACTTTCAACCTGCTTTTAGTAGTCACCTATTTTCAAAACTAGAAACAGGCTATGGGGTAAAGGGTTAAATCACGAGACTGTGTCTTTTATAACTATAAAAAGCTCAAGTAGGTTGCTCTCATTCTGTCGATATGTATACCATGTCGGCGTAGATTACAAATATATTGAAGAATTTTATTTACCATTTTCTGTCCCTATGTCGCTAGCTCTTACATGTCGTTGTAGACTTTATCAACTAATGACAATTTCATATCATTTTGCTGCCATTCTGTCGATATTTCTTAAATGTCGGTGTACAAAGACTTTATAAACTATTGGAAAGCTCGAATCAGTTGCTGTTATGCTGTTGATATGGCTTACATATCGGTGTAGACTTTATAAACTGCTGGAAAGCTCATACCAATTGCTGCTATTCTGTCGATATTTATTTAATGTCAATGTAGACTTAACGAATTATTGGAAACCTGTTGCTGTAAAGTATATTTCGAGTTTTTGTATGTCGATGTAGACTGTATAAACAATTATAATTGCGTATTAGATGGATTGTGTTTTGAGATAATCATTGTACATGTAGTCGTCACCCAATGGCCCAATGAAAAATCTTGTGATGAGGCCAATGTCATAAAAAGGGCTCGTTAGTCTAACTTCATGCATGTACGAAACTACTAACAGGAAGTTTTAAAGACGCGAAGCAGCTTAAATCAATAGTGTAGTATGTTTTTCCACCTTTTGTTAAGCTGCCACCAGTATTTAACATATATTTAGTTGATGCAGGTCAAACTAACAGGGCGATACTTACACAAAATGGACTTTAGGACAAGGAACTCGTTTTTCAATTATTAAGAACCAATGGTTGTGTCTTTCACGAAGATAGTTAGAATCGAAACAAGAAGTTTATTTCCCACCCACCCTCCCGTCTTTAATTTGGTATTTTATACACAAGATAGTTCCTGTCTACACGCTTACTAGTCAGTATAACTAAGGTAAAGTAGGTCAAAGTAAGGTACACTAGATAAAATGTTATTATTTTCCACTGAACGCGTTCATTCTACAATAATGATATCAATTGCAAACAATTTGGAGCCAGTACAGACATCTTGCCTCTCAGATAACTTTAAATCATTAGACAATTCAAATACAGTAAAACCTCTCTATTACGACCACTAAATTATGTTAATTATTAGGGTGTTTACGGTAGGTGACCGCTTAAAACAAGGTGACAGTGAAACAAAAAAGCTCCTGTAGGAGCTTTCTGTTTCACTGTCACCTTGCTTTAAGCTGTCACCTGTCTATTTAACAATCAATTAGCCTTCGTTTTAGTGGTCGTAATAGCGAGGTTTTACTGTAATGTAATTTTCTACATTTTATTGCATTGTGGTTGCGTTTCGGTTGATTTTAAATGGGAAAGAATAAGGCTGATTAGGTACATGTAACGGTAGGATGATGACAAAAGGGGGAGCGCGGACGCATGATGGTATTTCCATTATTCGAGACAAGGCTTCAATAATCATAACTACATCGTATTTAATGGCCCCCATGACATTGTTATTACATTGTTACGACGTAACAACCTAAATGACTTCGCTTGTTTCACGGTCTCATGACAGTTTACATGTGTCCCGAATCTCATTTAAATACGTGTATGCTTATCCTTATTGCTATATGTATGTGAGACTCGGCTGATAATTGCAAACAGTTTAGATCAACATCAGGCACCAAGTATTTCAGTGTCTACTCAAAATACCAAATTGTTTGATACTTGGCCTGAGTCTTGCTTGATTTGATAAAGCATAGGACTGAATTTGATTAGTTATAGTTATAGACATAGCTTTGGGAATGATAATGGTACATGTATACATTGTGCAAAGAATCAACGGAATACCTTTTAGTATATACACAATTTGTATTTTCCAAGAGTTATTGCCCTTGGAAAGTAACTGACATAACGAGTTTTAAAACAAGATTATGTCTACAGATGTCAAACGTTGTTCTTTCCGACCACACGCGCCTGTATAAGGGTACCTTGCAAACAGTTTAGAGCTAGACTAGATGCCAAGAAACTCGGCGTCTGATTTGGTTCATAACTGATTGTCACCGAATTTAAAACAATAAAACACTTTATTAAAAGGACACCGTATTTTTTGTATGTTTCATTGTACAGTGGAGAATGTGTTATTCTTTCCCGTTTTAACGCAAACGTACGCAAACGCAAAGCACTAAAACGTAGAAAAAAACAACTTTTGGACAATTCTGATATTTCATGTTTATCTTGGTGGCAAACAGTTTGGAGCCAAATCAGACGCCGGGTTACCCGGCGTCTGATCTGGCTCCAAACTGTTTGTAAAAGAAAAAATAGTTTTAGCGTAACGCGTTTATTGGGAAAGAATAACACATTCTCCACTGTACTACATGTACATTCATTTTACACATTCAGTCCTATCGACGAGTACAAATGTATCTATGTAGTCGTTATTTCAAAACAGTATACCAGTAAAGAGTACTATTGTCTTATGCTAATAATGTAGATCCAGATCAGAGGACTCCTAAATGAGCTATTTGACCATGATATTCACTGTTTGTAATTTTGCAATTATTGTTGAAGCAACCAAAATTTGACAAAACCTTTACACGAAACTCAAGTTTTTCATGTGAAGATTCAAGACTTGGTGCTCTGTTCAGAACACGCAAAATGCGTGTTTGCTAGCAGGAATTTTGAGCCAAAATTAAAACGAAAATGACAATCACCAGGCAGCCCTAAAATGAAACAATGGATCCATCCAATATTAAAGTCTCGAAGAATTGACTTGGCATAAATGGGTTAAACAATAGATTACTGTACTTTGGTGGACGTATTGACATGAGAATGAGGAAGTGCAAGTCACCAATAATCTCGGGGGCTGGGCATGTCGTAAAACAGCACTAACAGTAACCAGCTACAGTGGAGAATCTGTTATTCTTTCCCGTTTAAACGCAAACGTACGCAAACGCAAAACACTAAAACGTAGAAAAGAACAACTTTTGGACAATTCTGATAATTCTTGTTTATCTTGGTGGCAAACAGTTTGGAGCCTGATCAGACGCCGGGTTACCCGGCGTCTGATCTGGCTCCAAACTGTTTGCACTGCAAATAATAGTTTTAGCGTAAACGCGTTTATTGGGGAAGAATAACAGATTCTCCACTGTATATCATGGTACAGAACTTCTATAAGAGAAGATATTTTTATTCGATAAGAACAATATGAGATACTAATTTGGACTTTCAAAACTAGACCAACATCAAGCGCTTTTACGCCGAACCAGTGGAGAAAAACTGGAAACGCAAATAAAATGAAGAAAAATTACATTACATTTATTGATATTTAGACAATTTGATTCAATTTGGGTGGCGAACTGTTCAGAGCCTGACCAGACGTGAAATGCTTTCTCCAGAAACCTTCATACTTTGTCGCAGTCCTGAGGTTTAACTATAAAAGGTAGTCTTTTCTGTTTATTAGACTGGTAAATTCCCTTCTGCCAATGACTAAAAAGTGAAATCATCATCATCTCATCCCAACATCCCTCATCATTCATCGGCGCTATATAACCTTTTTAGTGTCGCAGTGCCGTAAAACCCTACCTATCTATACATCTAGCCACCCAATACTTTGAAATCTTGCTATTTGTTGTGTCAACAATTTAGTATCGTTTAAGCGTATATTCTGATGTAATTTCTTGCGACACGGTGAAGCGTTTTCCATTGTACACGTAAGGTTCGTGTTGCTCATTTAAATTTATATCTCATTTATAATCATGATGCCAAAACACGATCAGAACAATAGTAAGACTGTGCATACTATTTAACCCTTATTATGCTAAATGCGACTTGGCTTACATTTGAAAACATTTCTGATCCAGATCAGACGCGGTGTCTGATGTAGATCAAAGCTGTTTGCTTCTTATATTCAACGTTTCTGTGGTCTAAAAAGCATAACAATTCATTACGAGTTTTTCCACAGACGATATAATTTTAGCAGACGACAATTAAACATAATAAGAATGTAAGACTGTCTCGAGTAACCACCAATCATGTGACAGTCTTAAAATAGAACAAAACAAAACATAAAAAGTGCGCCACGCGCGATTATGTGAAAACGTTTACAAACAGTTTGGAACTAAATGAAACTATGAGTAATCCGATGTCTATCTTATTCGAACCATTTTATTCTATGATGTCATTTTTGAAAGAGAAAACTTAAACGAGATTAATTAGCTGTCGGAAATAAAGCAGACAACGACAGCGCGTGCTAAAGATTAGCCGTTATCATGATAAATTGTCTTATGCTTCAAATGCATCGTCAGTGGAAAAACCTCAGAATCATTTTTATGGGTTTGTTTTGTTATCTGAATAAAAATTGGATATGCCGTGCCAAACAGTATAGATCCAGAACAGAGAAAGGGATTAGATAACAGGCAAACCGTACATGTATGTGAATCATCTTCCAAGTTGTATGATAACTAAGTCATGCTTAGCATAATGAGGTTTAACCTTTTCCTCCCTGAAACTTCAAATGGACAATTCCAGTTTCCATTTGAGTCTAGTCCATTTCTGACTTTTAAGGGTTGTTTTTGTCAATGTTTTGCATTATGACAAACAGTGAAGACCCAGATCAGAGGGCTCCTTACGGAGACCTCTGATCTGGGTCTTCACTGTTTGCATAGGACAAGTGTACTCTTTACATGTACACTTTTGGAAAAGGACGCCTATATGCGGGACTAGGGTTCAAAGGGTTAATAGGCTTTATGTACACACGCGTAAATACAGTGGAGAATCTGTTATTCTTTCCCAATAAACGCGTTTACGCTAAAACTATTATTTGCAGTGCAAACAGTTTGGAGCCAGATCAGACGCCGGGTAACCCGGTATCTGATCAGGCTCCAAATTGTTTGCCACCAAGATAAACAAGAATTATCAGAATTGTCCAAAAGTTGTTCTTTTCTACGTTTTAGTGCTTTGCGTTTGCGTACGTTTGCGTTTAAACGGGAAAGAATAACAGATTATCCACTGTACAATATGATTAAACAGTGGAGAAGATTTTATTCTTTCCCAATAGGCGGGTTTATGCTCAAATAATTATTTCACATTAGCAAACAGTTTTGAGCCAGATCTGACGCCGTGTAACATGCCATAAAACGTCTTGCTAGCTTATCCATTCTTGAAATTTCAATGGACAACCACAGTTTCCAATTAAATCTATTTCATTGTTAAATAGTTAGACTTGGTTTGGAAATACAATGCAAAATGACAAACAGTGCAAATCCTGACCAGAGCCTTCTGATGCAGGTCTCCACTGTTTGCATTGGGCAAGTTTGTTCTTTACAGGTACAGTGGAGAATCTGTTATTCTTTCCCGTTTAAACGCAAACGTACGCAAACGCAAAACGCTAAAACGTAGAAAAGAACAACTTTTGGACAATTCTGATAATTCTTGTTTATCTTGGTGGCAAACAGTTTGAAGCCTGATCAGACGCCGGGTTACCCGGCGTCTGATCTGGCTCCAAACTGTTTGCACTGCAAATAATAGTTTTAGCGTAAACGCGTTTATTGGGAAAGAATAACAGATTCTCCACTGTACACCGTTTGTAAGGACAGTTGTACTCGCGGCTTGTGTTGAATGAGCAAGTGATGTAGATATAGCTGCAAAATGTGATTGGCGTTATACTACGATTCCTGACATGTAAAATATAATCTATTATCTAAAATAACAGATAATGTTTATGGAGACCAATGCGTGGCAAAAATTTTGGCCAAGATCTCCACGAATGAAACAATGGGTAGCCAATTCGTAACAAATTCGTATTGCATTCGTAGGATTCGTAACTGATGCGTACCTCATTCTTAAACGGCTTTTGGGCGTTCGTGGTATTCTAAACTCATTCGTGGAATTCGTGAGTACCAGTTGGATAACTTTCTCCTGTAGCCAGGTGTCTGAGAGTCAATGCCAACTTCACTCCGGCATATCTATTTGGTCTCACACTCATGAGTGTCCCTCCTCTACAATGATGACTGGCCTATAATCCTGGCATTCTCTCATAGTAGTTGGTAAAGGCATTCTCATCTCCCACACTAAACTTATGTTCTTGCCTTCTAGCTGGAGTCAGTCACTGCCTCACCAATCACCTTGTTGATCTTTTCCGTCTTCTTCGGGGCACCTTCTTGCTATTAGCATACAGCTAGCGTTGCTACACCAGTTCTAAGGCCAATGTTACTTATGCTCTATCTTAAAGGTTCATTTCTGAATTGATGCCCGAGTTGAAACGGAAACTACCTTCAAGAATCCAACGAACCGTCAAGGTTCGTCATGAATTAAACTTCATTCGTACCTGATTCGTAGATGCATTCGGCACATTTTCTAACTGATTCCTAGCGTTCGGGCAGTATTCGTAGTGGATTCTTGTAATTCGTCCTGAATTCTTGACAGTATTCGTAAGATTCGAGCCGAATCCCACGAATATTCTCAACTCGTTTGTAGCCGATTCGTAGAGCGTCACGAATGAGAAGGATTTGCCGAATTCCACGAATCCCCACAAATCATAACATTTAACAATTCGTGACGATTCGTTGGATTCGTAGTCGGTGTGAAATAGGGGCATAAAGCAGACGACAAAATAAACAGACGTTAATTAATGTGACATCTACTGTGAAACACGGTTATGACGTCTTAATGGAATGGAAAGGGTTCAATGTAGTTCATCACCCGCAAAGGAAATGCCAACTTGCTATTGAAATGTGTTTTTCTGTCTTAATCTCTTTCCTCCCTGAAACTTCAAATGGACAATTCCAGTTTCCATTTTAGTCCAGTCCATTTCTGACTTTTAAGGGTTGTTTTTGTCAGTGATTGGCATTATGACAAACAGTAAAGACCCAGATCAGAGGGCTCCTTTCGGAGCCCTCTGATCTGGGTCTTCACTGTTTGCACAGGACAAGTATACTATTCACATGTACACTGTTTGAAAAGGACGCCTATAGGCGTGACTAGGGTTCAAAGGGTTAAGCACCAAATTAATCGTGATGTTTACCCATTCAACGCCATATTGTCGTCTGCTTCAATTTTTTTCCCTGGAAGATCTTTTCAAAGTTAGATTTAAGTTAGTATGACTTAAGCAATATCGATTACGAGTGTCAACGTGTGTGGATCCTGATCAGATGCGTCTAATAAAGATCTAAACTGTTCGTAACTAACTTTATGCCACTTCGGCTATGAAAGGGTTATTTCATAGACCAAAATGCCTTATTCCAGTTGTCATTTTTATTCGCTGTTTTAGCATCCAATGTTATTAAAACTTTTGAGAATCAATAAACACCTTTTTCTTCATAATTGTCTCTTTCAGATTGTCGCTTTGCTAGTGGCAGTAGTCAACTGCCAGAGAGGACCACCACCACCACCGCCAGCCGGACAGCCCGTCGAGCTCAAACCTTCACCTGTAGTCACACTGCCAGCCACACAACCAGTGGCTCAACCACAACCACCCACCATGCCACTACAGCCACTGCCACAGCCACAGCCACAACCACAGCCACAGCCCCCACAAATTATGACATCTAACAGACCAGCTGGATGTGTAAGTTCAAACTACAGCGCTCCCTCTCTACAACGACCCCCCAACAACGAATCCCTCCTAACAACGACTCTTGCCGCATTTCCCTTTACAGGACAATAATGTATAACGCTTTTTTCTGCTGCAATATCGTCTGCTTAAAATGGCCGTTTGCTGTTATTCTCAAAGTTACATATAAGTGGACTTTTTGATATAATGAATATTATTACGAGTGACAAACAGCTTGAATCAAGATCAGACGCCGCGTTACGCGGCGTCTGATCTTGATTCAAGCTGTTTGCAAATGTAAGTCAAATCTTTATTTTCTCTCACTATAACGACTCCCTCTTAACAACCAACACAATCTCTGTTTCCCATTGGGTGTCGTTGTAGAGAGGGAGCATCTCTTTTACGACCACTTAAATTGTGTTAATTATGGGCCCGTTTCATAAAGCTTCGTACAACAAATGTTTTCGTAAGTCATGCATATTAGAAAAGTCTTAATTTTTTTTTCTCTCGATCTAATCCTGTTTTAGTGACATCTCTTTGGAATCGTCTTGAAATAATAATTTCAAAGAGATGTCACAAGACAGGATGAGATAGAGAAATCAGAATTTGGTGTATTTTAAAGTTTAGACTTACGACCGTTTTTGTCGTACGAAGTTTTATGAAGCGGGCACCTTTAAGCTTTAGGCTCTCATCTGTCTTTTAACTCTTTCCTCCCTGAAACTTTAAATGGACAATTCATGTTTCCATTTTAGTCTAGTCCATTTCTGACTTTTAAGGGTTGTTTTTGTCAATGTTTGGCATTGTGACAAACAGTGAAGAACCTGATCAGAGGGCTCCTTTCGGAGCCCTCTGATCAGGGTCTTCACTGTTTGCATAGGACAAGTGTACTATTCACATGTACACTGTTTGAAAAGCACGCCCATATGCGGGACTAAGGTTCAAAGAGTTAAACAGTCAATTAGCAGTCTTTTTAGTGGCCATGAGATATTTTATAGTAACACATTCGACTCTTATTACAAGTATACTCGTCATTAACAAAGTATACCTGCTGAGGCTCTTTTGCAACTACGTTAAAGATATATGGTTCGAATTTTCACTCAAAAACTGCTAGTATCTTTTGTTGCCTTGGATCTGAGTTTATTTTCGTTTAAAAACGTCCTTTCCTCCCAAGAGACCTTCCAACCTAGTCGTGGTTCAGTTCTAAATTGTCAAAAGGGATGTTTTTCTTTATTAGACCGAGATTATCCCCTCTGCAAGGAACTAAAAGGAAGGCATGTCCGTGGTTTTGATCCCATGCGCAGCTTCGAAACGAATGAGATGAGCCGAAAGTATGAAACTCAAACCATCACCATCTCACCCCATCACCCATCATCATTCATATGCGCTTTATGAACTACATGTACAGTGGAGAAAACGATATTCTTTCCCAATAAACGCGTTTACGCTAAAACTATTATTTCTATTGCAAACAGTTTGGAGCCAGATCAGACGCCGGGTTACCCGGCGTCTGATCAGGCTCCAAACTGTTTGCCACCAAGATAAACATGAATTATCAGAATTGTCCAAAATTTGCACTTTTCTACGTTTTAGTGTTTTGCGTTTGCGTTTCGTTTCGTTTAAACGGGAAAGAATAACAGATTCTCCACTGTACTTTTTGCCACAGTGGCATTAAACCAAACTCATCCATCAATCCATCCATCCATACAGTGGAGAAAACGTTATTCTTTCCCGTTTGAACGCAAACGAAACGCAAACGCATCGTAATAAAAAGTAGAAAAATACAACATTTCGTCAATTCAGACTGTTCATATTAATCTGAGTGGCAAAGAGTTTGGAGCCTGCTCAGACGCCGGGTTACCCGGTGTCTGATTTGGCTCCAAATTCTTTGTAATGGAAATAAGAGTTTTAGCGTGAACGCGTTTATTGGGAAAGAATAACGTGTTCTCCACTGTAACAGTGTGGAATAATTTACAGTATTACACAAGTGTGATACAAGTACAGATCTATTCTTCACAATAAGTGCGTTTATTCTAACACAAAGACGTCCATCAGACAACTGGTAACCCGGCGTCTGATTTGGCTCCAAATTCTTTGTAATGGAAATAAGAGTTTTAGCGTAAACGCGTTTATTGGGAAAGAATAACGTGTTCTCCACTGTACATGTACTTTGTGTCGCAACGTCGTAAAACCCAACACCTCTATCCATCTATCCATCTATCCATCCATCCGTACGTCTTCTCCGCTGTATATGGTTGCTTTACTTTTCAGTCCCCAGGCTGTTACGCTGAAGAGATTTGCGCTGCCCTTGGACGAAGCTATTGCCGACAAGGTGGCAATTGTCACGTATGTATAAGTAAGTACTACGTTTGTTATCCCGCATGTACTACCCTTACTCTTTCACAGTCAAGTTAAATCGTCTGCTTTAAACCGCCAAAATATTAGAAGTGTCGTCTGCAATTTTTTTAAGTCAGCTTTAGGACTGTTTTATATGAAGAAATGTCGATACGAGAGTCACACAGTTTGCAATATCGCCTGTTGGCACCGTTAATGTTAACTCATTCACCCCTGAAACTTTAAATGGACAATTCCAATTTCAAAATACGTCAAGTCCATTTTTGACTATTTGGGGATGATTTTAAAAACATATTTCAAAATGACAAACAGTGTAGCCCCTGATCAGGAGGCTCCTTATGGAGCCCTCTGATCAGGGTCTACACTGTTTGCATATGACAAGTGTAATCCTCACAGGAACACTGTTCGTAAATGATGACTATACTCGTCACTAGGGTTGAATGTGTTATTCAACTGTTGCAATGTCTTTCTAACTAGCGTGTGTGTTTAATTTCAGAGATGAGCTCCATTCGATTCCCGGCCTCGGCCTTGTCAGGTATGTTTGCTGCTCCAGCCGCCGCCCCAGTACAGCCAGCCGTACAGCCAGCACTAGTCCCACAAGGTAAACACAAACCTGCAATAACATACAGTAGAACCTTTCTATTATGACCACTAAATTGTGTCAAATATAAGTCGTTTAAGACAGGTTACTGCTTAAAGCAATGTGAAAGTGAAACAGAAAGCTCCTACAGGAGCTTTCTGTTTCACTTTCACATTGCTTTAAGCTGTCACCTGTCCTTTATACGGACAATTAACCTTTTATTTAGTGGTCGTTATAAAGGGGTTATACTGTATAGAAAATGTGGTCTTTTGATTAAATCTAACGCAATTTCATTGTAATAATATTGCTGAGAATGGGTTATTTTTTATACCTTAAACACAATGGAATATACTCAACTGGAACTTGGAATTGTCCATTTGAAGTTTCAGGGGAGAACATGTTAACCTTAATAAAAAAGTACCAGTTAAAGTCTACTTTCAGTCCGAATGACCGCTCAGCCGACTGTACATTTACCCCCTGACCATTGAGCCATCTTGCCTACAATATTGAGCACTGCTAACATATGGCGCTAAAGCAGCCGTAGTACCGGCTCAGACCCTCACATGTACCCATTTTAACCCCTGGGTGGAGAGGATCAATTCGCGGTACATGTCTTGCTCAAGGACATTCCTGTACATCATCAGGGATTCGGAAAAAATCCCCTAGTCAGGATCGAACTCAAGAGCCCTGGTACCGTAGTCCAACAGTGTTACCACTGGACTACTACTACTGGCAAATGTAAATGCCAACCACTTCAAGTCCTGTACAGAAGTTTGATTTCTCGTGTTATTACAAGAGTCGAAACTGTCTGCAAATCAAAATTACTCATTAATACCTGAACATTCAAATGCGCAATTCAAGAAGTTCTAGTCTATTTTGACTAATTGGAGTTGTATTTTTCAATGTTATGTAAATGGCGTACAGTTGAGACGCTGCGCATAGGAATCGTGTACATGTAGGAGCAATTTGAATTGGGCCGGGATGTTTTGCAAAGAACAATTGTACTTGGGGTTCTACACTGTTTGAAAAGCACGGGTATATGTGTCACCAGCGTCCAATAGATTATCTCTTGTACAGCAAGTATTTGATAGTAACTTGTTTTATTTTGTGCTTTCCAGCCCGACCTGGTCAGAATCAATTGTAAGTAGTTTTACAGTTTTATTACAATGTTTTCGTAGCTTTAGAAAATTGTTATTACGATTTCTATGGTACAGTCATCCTTGTACTAATCAACCACTCGATAGAACATCAATATGCAGCCTTTAATACAGTGGAGAAAACGTTATTCTTTCCCAATAAACGCGTTTACGCTAAAACTATTATTTCTATTGCAAACAGTTTGGAGCCAGATCAGACGCCGGGTAACCCGGCGTCTGATCAGGCTCCAAACTGTTTGCCACCAAGATAAACATGAAATATCAGAAATGTCAAAAAATTGCACTTTTCAACGTTTTAGTGTTTTGCGTTTGCGTTTCGTTTCGTTTAAACGGGAAAGAATAACAGATTCTCCACTGTACATGTAACAATGTTCCCTCCCTATAACGGCCCTTCCAACAACGATTACCTCCCTATCACAACGTTTGGCGCTGTTCCATAAACGATTCATGTCTTAAACTTTCACTGCTGCAATATCATCTGATTAAAATCGTCGTTTGCTAATTTTTGTCAAAATACGTTTTGGGCCTCTTGACAGAAAAACAAAATACAAATGTAAGTACGAGTAACAAACAGCTTGAATCCACAACGCAGCGTCTGATTTGGATTCAAGCTGATTGTAAATTAAAGCCAATGTCACTCCCTTTAACAACCCCACTCCGAAAAACAAACACAATCTTTGTCTCCCATTGGATGTTGTTGTAGAGCGGAAGCACTGTACTTAATGCAGAATAGCAATGATTCAGATACAGTGGATAATCGGTTATTCTTTCCCGTTTAAACTCAAACGTACGCAAACGCAAAACACTAAAACGTTGAAAAGTGCAACTTTTTGACATTTCTGATAATTCATGTTTATCTTGGTGGCAAACAGTTTGGAGCCTGATCAGACGCCGGGTTACCCGGCGTCTGATCTGGCTCCAAACTGTTTGCAGTGAAAATAATAGTTTAAGCGTAAACGCGTTTATTGGGAAAGAATAACGTTTTCTCCACTGTACCTCCTAAACAGAGTTCACTCGTTATTCCACTACTGCAACTTCACTCAGTGGTCTTTTAATACAAGAATGTCGGTTTACCATATCGTTGTGGGTTGAACTCTAGCTATTAGCTACTCGGATAAGGTGTTTATACACATAATAGTCGATGCATGAGTAGTAGATTCCTAGTTACCTTTGTGTTTTCCATATTGTGTATAACCGTCGTTTAGAACATTATTTCCATATTTTTCGCGAACCATGTATATTTAGCGAAAATTTATTCCGCGAACAAATTAGCTGTTTTTTTATTAATCTCTCGACAATGTGAAATATCACATTGAAGCAAATGTTTCACCTAGCAAAGTTACGATAGTTATAATTTACTCATAGTTCTGCATGAATCCTTCTCTCGTTTATGAAATATATGTAACTGTTTGACTTACAAACAGTTGTAATTGTCTCCTCTAACTATGTCTTATTTTCAGCTATTGTCATGTCCTGATTACAACGCTTGTGTCAAATTAGTCAAAAAAGTTTCAGTAAAGAATTGACTGACAATATTACTTTTAAAGATCTCGTTAGAAAGGGCCGCTCAAGCATTGCAATCAGATGCCGTGTTTCCAATGCGATGACTATTTTAATACAGATTCTGGCGATATAGAGAGCCCGTGTTATGGGGTTACTTATTAGCCGATGTCTTTTCTCTGTTCCCAACTACTGTAAGGTTCAGTAGATTCCGTGAATACAGTGGAGAATCTGTTATTCTTTCCCAATAAACGCGTTTACGCTAAAACTATTATTTCTTTTACAAACAATTTGGAGCCAGATCAGACGCCGGGTAACCCGGCGTCTGATCTGGCTCCAAACTGTTTCCCACCAAGATAAACATGAAATATCAGAATTGTCCAAAAGTTGTTCTTTTCTACGTTTTAGTGCTTTGCGTTTGCGTACGTTTGCGTTTAAACGGGAAAGAATAACAGATTCTCCACTGTACCACAAACTCCAACCAACACGCGAACTGTCGTCTTTTTCATGTTGCAATTTAATATTTGGTATTTTACTCAATAACTATTTAATTTAGTGTCAACGTGTTTTAAGTAGTCATATACGTCTGATATGGTATTATAGCGGTATTAACTGCGCGAAAATAGCTTATACCTATGAGTGACCATTTGTATACTATTTAGCTCTGCGATTTGACTTAAGCAGTCATAAATTATCCATTTTCAGTGATTATAATACTCAGCACTCTCAGGATCAATCGTAAGATACGTGTCGCACTGTGTACATGTATTACACTTTACACCATTATTCCATAGATACGCATTTTTATTGCTTTAATTTATTCCTCCAGTGAAGAATAGTGTTTCTATTTATGCAGACGTGAATATGCTCAATCAAAATATCCTAGAGCAGATGGTAACTGAAAGCAGGTTGAAAGAAAGAAGAATGGGCTTTAAGGCGCATTCTGCTTTGCTTCCAACCTGGTTAAGTTATCACCTGTCTTCAAAATTAGAAAGAAGCTATGGGGTAATGGTTTAAGCACTCATCACCTCGATTAGAGATTGTTATTTAGCACCCTAAACAGGATTAGTATTCAGTGCACTTTATGATGTTGATGTTTAGTTCTTCAAGAAGAATATTTCCTTCTCACAACTTCAAGCAATACTTATTATTCATGACTTCAAGCAGTTTTAACATAAATCATTCATTTATCACTTCAAGCAAGATTTATTATTGACATCCAGTACTTCAAGCAGTATTTGTCATTTCTTTCAGTACTTCAAAAACGAATTTGAAGAATTTATCATTGTTATTTAGGACTTTAAGCACTTGTTATTATATAGTACTTTGAGCATGATTTATTATTGACATTCAGCACTTCAATCAGTATTAATCATTTCTTTCAGCACTTCAAAAACAAATTTGAAGAATTTATCATTGTTATTTAGCATTTTAAGCACTTGTTATTATTTAGCACTTCAAGCACGATTTATTATTGACACCTAGTACTTTAAGCAGTGTTTATCATTTCTTTCAGTACTTTAAAAAGAAGAATTTGAAGAATTTATCATTGTTATTTAGCACTTTAAGCACTTGTTATTATTTAGTACTTCATACAGGAGTTATCATTGACATTCAGCACTTCAAGCAGAAGTTATCATTGTTAATTAGTATTTTAAATAGTGTTTTTTTCTTTCTTTCTTTTCCACATCAGACAGAACTTATTCACTGCTTAAAGTATAATTTATCTTCGATATTTAGCAAATTAAGCAGATTGTTACGTGTGCCGTTTGAATGGCGAAACTAGCTATTGTAATTTTTGTATACGGAAGATAAGTCGCAAATTTATCCAAACATTATATGTTAACCCCTTCACTGCCTTACCCCGAGTACACTAGTAATTTAAAAACAGTTTGGATTCTGATCAGATGCCGCGTCACGCGGCATCTGATCAGGATACAAACTGTTTTACTCATTTCAATATTTCATAAGTCAAATTAACTAAATATTTAATTTTAGAAATAAAAGCAGACGACAATTGTTTAAATTTGATGACGTCATGGCAGTGATGGATTAAGCGACCCCTCAGACAAGTGTAGGATACATAACCTTGAATCATTCTCCCGCTATAATCTTACATTGACCCTTTTGAAACCACGGTACAGTGGCAAATCTGTTATTCTTTCCCGTTTAAACGAAACGAAACGCAAACGCAAAACACTAAAACGTAGAAAAGTACAACTTTTTGACATTTCTGATATTTCATGTTTATCTTGGTGGCAAACAGTTTGGAGCCTGATCAGACGCCGGGTTACCCGGCGTCTGATCTGGCTCCAAACTGTTTGCAATGGAAATAATAGTTTTAGCGCAAACGCGTTTATTGGGAAAGAATAACGTTTTCTCCACTGTAGTCCCAGATCAGACAGTTTGATATGTCTAACCAGGGTCTACACTGTTTTCATGTTTCTGTCATGAGCTTTCAATGTAATAAATGAAATTCAAATGACAGATATTCGTAGTGTACAGATTTTCAGAATATGATTAATCAGGAGGAACGAACGTCAGTATAGCAGGCCAAACGGGTAATGACCTGAGTAATTTAGTATAAGAACAGGATTCAAACTTTTTTTAACACTTAGCATAATGATTCTGCATTGTAACTAAATAAGAGGACATTTCTCAAATACAGCAAACAGTGTAAAAGCATAAGAGAAATTGTGTTGTTTCTTTGCACTGTCAGCAATTTCTCCTGTCGCAAACATGTTATTAATGTTCACCTTTTCTGTCGAATTTCAGCGGATATGCCACACAGCAGCAAGCGAACCCATTGTAAGCTATACTCTGTTCTGTGTGTCAATTTAACATAACAAACGTCATAATTCCACTCGTGGGACCTAACTTTCGATGTTTTTATATGCGATATGCAAATTTCCGCGATTCTGCGGTCAAAACTACAACTTGTTATTTCTACGGTATTTAAATTTCTGTGAGTTTGCGGTCCCAGTACATGTTGTGCGTTGTACTTGATCTTACGGTATAAAACAATGTACCAGATCAGATGACTCTGTTTGCTATTCAGATGAATGTCTTTCTCTTATATATGAATAGTGTACAGTTTTTGCGCAAAAAGACTAATTCCAAAAGAAAAAACAAGTTTAACTATTGTACAGATTTTATAATGCCGTATTGTTATATTTTGAACAAGCTTTCGCTTCTCATATCAGAGACGACGGGTCATCTTTTGATAGCTTATTTACATAAATGTAAGATTTGTATATTTAAGTAGTTGACTGTTAGTTTAAGAATTTAAATTGCGTCAACGCACGTCAAATGTATGGTAAATATTGGCCTGGGACGATCACAAGACTTCAAACATCGTCTTTGTACACGTACACTTTCGAACAGGATATAAAACAAAAATGGTGTCATTCAAATGTTCATTGCGGTCATTTAAGTTTTTCATTCGTCTTTCAATGCAATGTTATAGAACATGATAGTATATGTATATCCGTGTATTGTTTTCTAGTGCCTACGTACCCGGGCGACGACCGACCCCATTGTAAGACATTGGTTACTTGTATGATGCCATAACCTAACTCATTCATTCCTGAAGCATTGAATAAAAAATTCCATTGTTCAGTTAAAAAACTCCATTTTAGACTATTTAGGGCTGATTCTAACAATATATTGCAACATGAAAAATAGTTCAGACCCTGATCAGAGGACTCCTGCAGCAATCACTTGATAAGGGTCTTCACTGTTTTGAAGAGGACAAGTAAAATATGAATATATACACTGTAGGGATGAATGCTTTAATCTTTCTTATACGTTTTGATCCATAACAATTTTTGCATAAATAACATTATCCCGCTAAGCGCAACATCGCTGGTACAGTGGAGAATCTGTTATTCTTTCCCGATAAACGCGTTTACGCTACAACTATATTTTCTTTTACAAACAGTTTGGAGCCAGATCAGACGCCGGATCACCCGGCGTCTGATCAGGCTCCAAACTGTTTGCCACCAAGATAAACATGAAATATCAGAATTGTCCAAAAGTTGTTCTTTTCTACGTTTAGTGCTTTGCGTTTGCGTACGTTTGCGTTTAAACGGGAAAGAATAACAGATTCTCCACTGTATTTACTAAAATCATCAGTACACCCCTTTATATAATCACAACTTTAACTCAGTCACCCAGATACTTAAATGGACAATTCCAGTTTACAATTAAATCTAGTCCATTTGTAATAATAAGGGGAAGATTTTAACAATAATTTACAAGCAGTGTAGACCCTGATTAAGGGTTCCTTACAGAGCCCTCTCATCAGGGTCTACACTGTTTGCATAGGACAAGTGTACTCGTGATAGGTATATGATTTTAATGACAAGTACACTCGTCGCTAGGGTTCAAAGTATTAAACGGGAAAAGGGAGTCTGGTTGATGTAAAAGACTAAAAAGGCAAACACTAAACAGAAAACATATTTACATGTAGTGTTTGTCTGCTTTATTCCATACTGGTGCAAGCAGAAAATCTGCCTTGAACACAATGGAAAGCATTCTTTAAAATGATCGGGCGGACTGGACTGTGCAATGAAACTTTAACCCATCGACCCCAGAAAATTTCAATGAAATAATTCCAGTTTCCATTTCAGATTTTAACCCTTTCCCCCAATATAAGCGCCTTTTAGCGGATATGATTTATTCATCCGCTGAAGAAAATAGTTCCAGTTTAATCAGTAATGAATATGTGTTATAGGGAATATTTTCTATATTATAGCACATGATAGCTTAAAGCAGGCTGAAAGTAAAGCAGAATGCGCCCTAAGGCGCATTCTGCTTTACTTTCAACCTGCTTAAGTAGTCACCTGTCTTAAGTACTAGAAAGAGGTTATCAGGTAAATGGTTTAGGGCTGTTTTAAACTTATAAAAAAGACAAACAATGCATATCCTTGTTCTTCTCTGTTTGCAAAGGACAAGTGTATTCTTCACAGGTACACTGTTTGTAAAGAGCGAAATTTAGATTAGGAAACAGTGACTACAATTTGATAAGGCATCGTGTTTATGCGTCATCTAATCACCGTCTGCACTGCTATTGAAATTCTACCCGCTTTAGGGTCGACAAAAGCATTTCCGTTTAAATAGATATTCAAAATTGAAATCACCAGTTCAAAGCAAAACGTATTCATCTTCTTTATCTATCTGTTGATGTACATATAGGAACATCACATCAAGCATATTTCATATAGCTTCATCTGCTTTCTAAACGTACTAGCAAACATACATGCATGGTATAGCAGAACATATCACCCACTAAAACTGAACATTTTCTAATCTTACAGCCATGGTTTACATGTAATTAGTCCCATTTATAAGCAGGACATTTTTAAACATTAATCAAAAACCTAAATGCTTTTGTAAATAAAATAGAGAAATGAATGCAACACTGGTGGTTTGTGGTCGGATTTTGCTTCTCGAAATTAGATTTTATGCATTTGTACTTAAGAAGAAATATCGAAAAGAGTGTCAAAAGATTGGGATCCTGATCAGACGCCGTGTTACACGGCGTCTGGATAGGATCCAAACTTTTTGCAAATAATTATGGATCAAGGGGCAAAGCAGTGAAAGGGTTTACTTATCATTCAGAGCTTGATTGTCAGAACATAATTATTAACTCAAATTATACGTATGCATAGAATATACGATATGACATTGAACTACATAATATAGATACATGTACTGTCACGTGATGTATATATATGACATGATGAAGAGTTTGTTAGTAAAAAAGAGATCTAATAGAAACTAAAACTGACAGGATTTTCATCAAGATGTATAAGAACCTTGCGCGGGTTATACCTCCAGTTGACCAACAGCTGAATTGCCCGTTATATATGTGTTGTGGAAGCGTCATTGTCGTCCGTTTAATTTGCTAATTTTCATTGTTTTAGCTACATGCTCAGTGCGAGCTATTGTGATTTTAAGGCGTTCGTCAACATTCTTTAAACGACATCTTTTCTATTAGCATTGGCCTAAATTCAACTAAACATCATCAGAAGCATCAGCAGGGTAGGGGAACAAAACATGTGAAACAAATTGTTGGTGGGGTTATTTTTCCGGTTGCCATGGCAACCAAACACCAATATTAATGAATTATCTGAAAATAATCGGTTGGTAATATTTCAAAATCACTTTTCAGAAACATATATCAGATGATAGTCTTTCACAGTTGTCCAAAAATTAGTTTTCGTCTAAAAACATGACCGTCTTGGATCATGGTCATTTTCGGTATATGGTAATATTGAATTCAAACTCAACCATACAGAACTTTTGTTGCTATGGCAACCAAAATGAAAACTTTAAATTCTGCTTGGCAATAACCAGAAGGTCAAGACATTAGGTATTTGGTGTATAACATCACCTGGTGGACCTCTAGCAAGTTTGTACATTTAGCGAAGCCTTATATAAGTTTACAATATGCCCTGCCCATGGAGTCAGCGGATCACACGCTGGATAATCTTTTATTGTTTCAAGATGACATTAATCCTTTTACTGCCATAACGAATCAATTTCAAGCAATTCTTTTCGGCTGGTATGTTTACTTTTTAAATTTTATTATTTTGACCCAAGAAATATTGAAATGTATGTCAAACAGGATCCCGATTAGATGCCGCATTATGCGGCGTCTAAACGGTATTCAAACTATTGTACAGTGGAGAATCTGTTATTCTTTCCCGTTTAAATGCAAACGTACGCAAACGCAAAGCACTAAAACGTAGAAAAGAACAACTTTTGGACAATTCTGATAATTCTTGTTTATCTTGGTGGCAAACAGTTTGGAGCCTGATCAGACACCGGGTTACCCGGCGTTTGATCTGGCTCCAAACTGTTTGCACTGCAAATGATAGTTTTAGCGTAAACGCGTTTATTGGGAAAGAATAACAGATTATCCACTGAAGCAGTGGGTGTTTTTGCATATTAAGGAGTTAACTCATTTATCCTTGAAATTTTTAATGGCAAATTCCAATTTCAAAATATGTCTAGTCCATAATGGACTATTTAGGGTTGATTTTAACAATAAAGTTTAAAATGACAAACAGTGTAGACCCTGATCAGAGGGCTTCTTAAGGATCCCTCTGTTCAGGGTCTTCACTGTTTTCTTAAGGAGCCCTCTGATCAGGGTCTATACTATTTGTATGGAACTAGTGTAATATTTACAGGTACACTGTTTGTAAATGACGAGTATACTCATTTTAGGTTTGAATGTGTTATGGAATGTAGACTCACACTTTGTAACTATTATTTTACAGCTCCTACGCTCCCCAGCCGCCACCGGTGTCTTCGATGTGAGATTTATGTTGTTAATCATTTGTGTAAATGTTTAGCATTGTCCATGTTTAGCATTGTAGATGTATATCATTTTTATATGTTTTGTAGCAATGTTTATCATTGAACGTTACCTGCGTACATTATTGATGTAAATGTTTATCCTTTACTGTTTACATAGTTTGTTTATCATTACAGATGTAAATCGTCAGCTTAGTACATGTGTGTCATTTGATTTGTTTATGATTATCAATATTTAAATAACTAAACGGAGTGTGTACATTGTTTCTATTGTACAGTCAAACCTGTGCAAAGCGATCACTAAAAGAACGATGTACAGTGGAGAATACGTTATTCTTTCCCGTTTAAACGAAACGAAACGCAAACGGAAACCACTAAAACGTAGAAAAGTGCAACTTTTGGACAATTCTGATAATTCATGTTTATCGTGGTGGCAAACAGCTTGGAGCCTGATCAGACGCCGGGTTACCCGGCGTCTGATCTGGCTCCAAACTGTTTGCACTGCAAATAATAGTTTTAGCGTAAACGCGTTTACTGGGAAAGAATAACGTTTTCTCCACTGTATCATCATTTAGTGGTCGCTTAACATAGGTTTTTTTGTATATGTATATCTTTATTACTGAACTTTTCTAACCCGCTTTTTTAATTCAATCTGTGACTTCTTATCACTGCTCGCATTCAAATATCATGAAAGGACATGCTATATTACTTTGGTAAAGTATTATACATTAAGCATATCTATATCAATATTCCTATATAGATATATACACCGCTGTTACATGCTAAGTGGGTTTCTATAACCTGAATTTTCGTGTTAAAGTGAAGACGTTATTCTTTCCCCTTTACACGCAAACGAAACGCATTGCAATGAAATAACATCATTTTGACATTTTCGACTACGAGTATTAATTTTGATCTGAGTGGCAAACTTTTTTAGCCTGATCAGACGACGGGTTAGATTAGATCTACCCGGCGTCTGATCTGGCTCCAAACCATTTGCAACGGAAATACATGTAATAGTTTGAGTGTAAACGAATTTGTTGGGAAAGAATAACGTCTTCTCATCTGTATGTTTAGGTGCTAAATGATCCCCAAATGAATATGAATTGTTTATTGCATACTATGTAGATCAAGACCAGCAAATGTATTGTTACAGTGGAGAATCTGTTATTCTTTCCCAATAAACGCGTTTACGCTAAAACTATTATTTGCAGTGCAAACAGTTTGGAGCCAGATCAGACGCCGGGTAACCCGGCTTCTGATCAGGCTCCAAACTGTTTGCCACCATGATAAACATGAAATATCAGAATTGTCCAAAAGTTGTTCTTTTCTACGTTTTAGTGCTTTGCGTTTGCGTACGTTTGCGTTTAAACGGGAAAGAATAACAGATTCTCCACTGTACGAAGCAATCTTCAAGTCATTTTTCAGTGTACAAGTCTTTTTTATGTTAAAACACTCTAGACTGTGATCAAACGGACAGGTCTGAGTCTAAACATGTTGTTTATTTCCAAGGTGTTTTGTCTTGTGCATTTTAGAAATAGAGATTCTAAAATAGCATGCTAAGAAATTCCAGCAAATACTCTTTCACTGCCAGATTAGTATCTGCTCACAATAGTTGTCTGTTTGATGGGATTTTATTTTAAATTTTCCTAATGACTATTTCATATTATTATCGAATACATGTATCTTCACTTTATAAATGAATAAAACTTAAAAAATACAGATAAGGTAACAACTTAATGGAAAATAACAGTATTGCAGAAAGCTCCTTTAGGAGTTTTTCTGCAAAACGTTGTCCTGCATTGAGCAACTCACGTGTTTGTACTGTAATGTATTTTATCGTTCGCATGTGCTTGTTTGGGCTACCCATGCTTCGTTACTGGGTGGCCCCTGAAGACGGGTGAAACCATTTATTATATACCTTTCGATAATTTATAGAGATTTCTCAGTTAGATAAATTTCATATCGTCACAGTTGATATCATCACTAGCGATGATATCACATTTTGGGACGTCACGTCATAATAATTTGTGTGACGTCGCGGGTAAATAATTAATTTTGCGGGTTTTTTTCTGTAAAACGTCATTATAATCCATATAATAAATAGAATAATCAATTTCTTTGAATAGATATGAAATATATATCACTCGAATGGGTTGCTATCTGGTTAAAATAACTCGTCCTTCGGACTCGTTTTTTAACCGGATACATGTAACAGCCTATTCTCGTGATAAATTGATTATCCTCTATGTACTTCTTGTTTCTACAGCTACCCATATTACCCGCAGCCTCAACAAAACCAGTTATCACACTCCTCGTAAGTTTGTTGTCTTCAAACAAAGATTACAAAAACTATGTTTAACAGTACCTTTTTCTGCATCACAGAGAGACTTAAACTGTTTGGCACATGTTTTAAAGAGACTGAACACCAAAGTGTGTATTTGAAGAAAGCAGAAAGTACTCAAATAAAAATAAATGTATGGCATTATCGTGCATATGGCATTAAAATAATATTGTTGAACGTACCCTAAGGAAGATAACCGTGTTCTAGATAATTCAATCGTGTTTCTACTCCGTCCCGGGACGACGAAGATCTTCGATTTAAACTTAGTTACATACAATTCAAATAAGACAAAATAGACCGACAAATAAGAATAGTGCGGTGATCAAGTGTGTTAACTCTTTCCTCCCTGAAACTTTAAATTGACAATTCCAGTTTCCTTTCTAGTCTAGTCCATTTCTGACATTTAAGGGTTGTTTTTGTCAATGTTTGGCATTAAGGCAAACAGTAAAGACCCTGATCAGAGGACTCCTTTCGGAGCCCTCTGATTTGGGTCTTCACTGTTTGCACAGGACAAGTGTACTCCTCACAGTTACACTGTTTGCAAAGGATGCTTATATGCGTGACTAGGTTTCAAAGAGTTAACGCATTTGTGTATACTTTAGAACATGTCTCGTTTTGCCTTCTCCACACGGGTTCGAATCCTGACCAAACTATTATTTTTTCTTTGTAATGTGTTTAAACATAAATCCTTTTTTCCTAAACTACTATTTGCGTGTTTATATAGGCTATAGACATCCATTAACAAACATACGTATTTTTGGCCAAACTTGGTGTTCAGTCTCTCTAATGTTTCTTGCATAAATAAACACTTTAATTTGGAACTTTTGCAAAGATATTATGAAATAGGTATAAACATCTTATACAAAGAGTTTGATGACGAGGCTTACAAGTGCTATTATTTAACCCTTTACTTCATACATGTACTAGAAGTGCCTTCCACCGCATAAAAAAAGTTCGTTTCAATACAGTTATGAATATGCAATATATAATAAATGTTTCTTATTCCCTTACATTTGGTACCTTAAAACAGACTTGAAGTAAAGCAGAATGCACCTTTTGCGCAATCTGCTTTACTTCTAGCCTGCTTTTAGTGGTCACCTGTCTTCAGAACTAAAAAGAGGCTACAGTGGAGAATCTGTTATTCTTTCCCGATAAACGCGTTTACGCTAAAACTATTTTTTTCTTTTTACAAACAGTTTGGAGCCAGATCAGACGCCGGGTAACCCGGCGTCTGATCAGGCTCCAAACTGTTTGCCACCAAGATAAACATGAAATATCAGAATTGTCCAAAAGTTGTACTTTTCTGCGTTTTAGTGTTTTGCGTTTGCGTACGTTTGCGTTTAAACGGGAAAGAATAACAGATTCTCCACTGTATGAGGTAAAGGGTTAAACAAATAACTAGTGTTTTGTCTTGCTCGCCAACTTGTCATTAGGCAGATACTGTCGATGTAAAATGCACACAGCAGAGTGGGGAAGACGTCATTATTTCCCGCAGGACTGCCATTTCTATGGATTTTTCCTAAGTCTTCGATTTTTTATACTCAAAGGGTAGCTCAACGCAGACTGAAAATTAAGCAACATAAGGCGCAAACTGTTTTACTTTCAACCTGCTTTAAACTATCGTGCTTGAAAATAGATTTTTTGGTAATCTTAGGATTTTTCATAATCAACTAATGGCAGTCCTGTTCCCGTGTGTACACACGGACGTTGACGCAATCATTGAATGTAACCAAATGTAAAACATGGTAGACTGTTGAAAACGATTTTTCGATTTATTGAAATCTGAATGGCAAACAGTTCGGAGGCTGATCAGGCGCCGGGTTTCTCTGCGTCTGATCTGAATCCATACTGTTTACAAATATACATTGTTGATTAGGCACAAATGTGTTTTTCGGGAAATATGAATAACATATTCTCCACTGCACAGGTGCACAAGAAAGCTTACACTAACACTTGTAAACTTGAAAGCTTCATTTTAAGCTTAGAGTCTTACTTGTTAGAAGTGATGTCGCAATTCGCATCGTCATAATGTTATACAAAATGTTCGCAGTTTATGAGTCAGTTCGCTTTGCAATAAGTCTCGTGTTTTATGAGTTTATAATACAAAGATTTTGCATTTTATGAGTCAGGTCTCTTTACAGTAATCCTTGAGTCAAGTTTATGTTGAAATATCATAGCAATATATGAGTCAAGTTTAATTTACAATATCCTTGCAATTTATTAGCCAAGTTTATTTTGCAATATCCTAGCAATTTATGAGCCAAGTTTATTTTGCAATATCCTTGCAATTTATGAGCCAAGTTTATTTTGCAATATCCTAGCAATTTATGAGTCAGGTTTAATTTACAATATCCTTGCAATGTATTGGTCATGTTTACTTTGCAATATCACAGCAATTTATAAGTCAAATTAATTTGCAATATCATAACAATTAATGAGTCAAGTTTATGTTGAAACATCATAGCAATATGTGAGTTAAGTTTGTTTACTTATCAATACCCTCACACTTTATGAGCCAAGTTTTTTTTTAATATCCTCATAATTATGTACATGTAATTTAGTTGTAATGTTATTTTCTCTCTTTTTGCAATATCCTAGCAATTTTTGAGTCATGTTTATTTTTCAAGCCATCACAATTTATGAGTCAGGTTTATGTTGCATTATCCTAGCAATTTATGAGTAAATATTAGTTTGCAATATCCAAGCAATTTTTTTGCCAAGTTAATTTTTCAATATCCTCACAATTTAGGGGTCATGTTTTCTTTTCAATACTCTCACAATTTATTAGTCAGGTTTATTTTTAAATATCCTCATAAAATTATGAATCTTCAACGTATTTGAGCAATTCATTATGATCAATAATTATTTTTTGTTAGCATCGCATTTTATGAGTTATGTTTCATTCGTGTACAAATGTGTCTTTTCTTTCAGCGGTTGGGGTAGTTCTTCAAACAATATGTGAGGATTAATTGTAGCTTTACTATAATGCTTGTTTATTCGTTCGTTTGTTTTTATCTAACAAATTGCTTTTTTAATTGTCCACTAGCTTTGTTAAATGCTTCGTTTGTTGTGAGTGTTCTGAATGTTTGTTATACAGATGATATTCAAGCTGAAGTGGAGAATCTGTTATTCTTTCCCGTTTAAACGCAAACGTACGCAAACGCAAAGCGCTAAAACGTAGAAAAGAACAACTTTTGAACAATTCTGATATTTCCTGTTTATCTTGGTGGCAAACAGTTCGGAGCCTGATCAGACGCCGGGTTACCCGGCGTCTGATCTGGCTCCAAACTGTTTGCACTGCAAATAATAGTTTTAGCGTAAACGCGTTTATTGGGAAAGAATAACAGATTCTCCACTGTTTGTTTCGTACTCTAATCTATTACAACGTCCATTTCTACAGGCTTCAACAATAACAAAAGGAACTCGATTATATACTAGTATTTAACTGATCTGTTCTTGTTACACAGCCGCTTATTAACTTTTAACTTATTCACCCCTGAAACGTCAAATAGACATTTCTAGATACAATTAAGTCCATTCTACTTATATATATCTATCGTTTATTTTAACAATTTATAGCGGAAAACTTTAACATGATATCTTAAGTGCGCAGCATTACCGGACAGCACCGTATTCTAAAATGACAAAATGTGTAGACTCTTTCCAGAGGAATCCTGCGGGAGGTCGCTGATCAGGGTATACATAGTTTGTCCCTTTTGACAAGTGCATCCTTATCATGTACAGTGTTTGTAAATGAGGAATATATTCGTCGTTAGGGTTGAGTGTTTTAATATTATACATGTATACCTTGTAAAGAGTAAATAGTGCTCAGAAAAATATATTGTACATTATAAACTGCAGGTATAAGTAGTATGTGTTGCCATAATCACAAGAAAATTAGCTCCCAAATAGTGCAAAGTGTGTAGATCACAGTTTTAAAGAGTGATATCGGCATACCTTCAAGCGATTGGCCACCATTCTTACGAGATGGCGTATCGAGGTCAACATTGTTTGCATTATCTGAGAGCCGTTTTCGTGCTGTTGCCCGTGAGATTTTAAGATCACGACGTTGTAATTGGTAGTTTTAGCACAAAAATAACCCTGAGTTTGACTTGACGAGAATGCAATGAGGGCCGTTGGTCCGATCTCATAATTGTTGATTGTACAGTGGAGAATGCGTTATTCTTTCCCGTTTAAACGCAAACGAAACGCAAACGCATTGTACTAAAACACAGAAAATGACAACTTTTTCTAAATGTTGATGTTAACCTGGATGACAAACTGTATGGAGCCAGATCAGACACCGGATTACCCGGCGTCTGATCTGGTTCCAAACTGTTTTCATTAGAAATAATAGATTTAGCGTCAACGCGTTTATTGGGAAAGAATGTTTTCTCCACTGTAATGGGCGTATTACCTTACCTAAATTGTTGATTGTAAATGTCTTATGTTCTTTATCTGTACGTAGTACACATTGCCTGTGTTTGTCTTTGATACAAATAATGCACATGTTATTGTAAATTGCACTGTTAGCTCACGAAAGATATGCACCAGTCCAATTGCTGTTACAGTGGAGACAAGTTATTCTTTCCCAATAAACGCGTTTACGCTAAAACTATTATTTCCATTACAAACAGTTTGGAGCCAGATCAGACGCCGGGTTACCCGACGTCTGTTCAGGCTCCAAGCTGTTTGCCACTCAGATAAACATAAGCAATCTGAATTGACGAAATGTTTTATTTTTCTACGTTTTATTGCGATGCGTTTGCGTTTCGTTTGCGTTTAAACGGGAAAGAATAACGTTTTCTCCACTGTAAATGTTGATGTTAGGTGCAAGGTTTCACAGGGACACAATACATTTTCATCCAAATATAGTTTGATACCTGAGGTGACGGATGCGTATTCGAATACAAAATAGTATTCAATTTCAATATTTAATTGCAAATTAGTTCTTGTACATGTCTAGCTTAAATAATTCCTTACATTACATATAATAAATTTGTATCAGAGAAAAACTCCATGAAATGAACATTAGTTTATTAAATTTCCTTACATGTTTCGGCCTGTGGCCTTCTTCAGAGATATACAATAAACAAATAATTGTTATGACGTCATATTACATATAAAATAATTAAGTTGCTTTTATCACATATCTTCAACTCTACGGTCCTGTATTTAGCTGTTAAATGAACGTAAATATTAATCATGTCCAAATACGCGTCACATTTTGTCAGGCGACCAGCCGTAAAATCAAAGAAAATAATGAGAATCCTCTTCAATTTTACGACTGAATGCATAGACCAAAATAAGTTACGTGTATTTTGAAAAATGTATCTTTGATAAAAGTTTATTGAAATATTAGATAAGTGCAAATTCATAACTTTATACTGTCTTTACTCTCTTTTTAGAATATTTACATCTTCATTTGATTGCAGATTAATTATGTATCCGTTAACATTTATTCTGCCCATGAAACGTGCAATAACTTACGGTTCCACCGTCAATGCTACAGTGGAGAATCTGTTATTCTTTCCCGTTTAAACGCAAACGTACGCAAACGCAAAGCGCTAAAACGTAGAAAAGAACAACTTTTGGACAATTCTGATATTTCATGTTTATCTTGGTGGCAAACAGTTTGGAGCCTGATCAGACGCCGGGTCACCCGGTGTCTGATCTGGTTCCAAACTGTTTGCACTGCAAATAATAGTTTTAGCGTAAACGCGTTAATTGGGAAAGAATAACACATTCTCCACTGTATTGAATGACTTGCTTTTTCATCGGTGATAAATCATTAGTTTCTCTACAGTGAAAACCGCGGTATTCTTTCCCTTTTAAACTACATAAAAAGCAAAAACGGTACGAAAATTAGAAATTTAATCTTTATTCGAGATTAAATCTCTGATTTTCGTACCGTGTTTGCTTTTGCGGTACGAAAAATTAGAGTGTCCTGAAACTATCCAAAACTTTGGAGTCTGATAAGATGCCGTATCTGACTTAAAATCTGAATTAAAGTCTGTTAAATCATCTGTTACCCTCCCCCCTCGTGTGTTGGGAAATAATAACCTATTTTCTATGTATCAGTGACTAAGTATTACATATCTGTAACCAGGAATGGCGTGTTTAGTGTTTACATACGGGATCTTCTTCTATTTTCAGGTTTCCGTTCCTATTCATGGGCGATTTCGGGTTTGGATTTTAGGCTCAACACCAGTGATTCTGATTGAGAGACTTGTTCACGTCTTGTTTGTTTTCGTATTCCCTTTTGTTTGTCATCGAACACCGCGAGTTTCTGCTTTGTCTGAGAACCGGTCATCCTAGGCTGGGCACATGTACCTCACAAATCAGAGAGGCTGGTTCCTGCGTGACACATGCGCCGTTGATTATTCACCATTGGCAGATTGGTTACTATCACATTTCCACGGATTTTCAGTGAAAGATGGACGAAATACGGATGGTTTACTGAAGAAATTTGTTAAATTATGGACATTGAAGTTCAGCTATCGTGACCATTTAAAAAGGGTTTGGATTGTTGTTAAAGGCACGTTAAAGTTTAAATTAGGCTAAAAATAAAGCAGAAAGCTCCTATAGGAGCTATCTGCTTTATTTTTATACTGATTTAAACTTACCATATTTTGTTGTTATAAGGATGATCTATTCGAGTGACCGCCATAGCAGGGCTATACATGTTATTAATAGGTTATGTTTGTATGTGTACATTTACTGTCTTCAATCAAATGAATCTGAATTTCATTTAATCGCATTCGCTGAAGTAGAATTTCGAAGTATGTCAAATTTTGAAACGAGTTTAAGAAAGGCCCAGGACAATTCGAATTCTCGAGACTCAGTTATACAGTCGACTCTCATTATCTCGAACACTCTTTGGTCGAACGTACCCGTATTTCAAATTTAAATAATGCTTAGTCACGTTTTAACTTTGAAATACGGGTATGTTTGACCAGAGCGTCTTCGAGTTGTGGCAATTTTACTGAAGAGATAAGGTCGACTTAAACCAGCTTGATATCGAATAACGACTGTTTGTACCAGCTAAATGTTAACACTGTTAGAACAATGCATGGTTTTGTTCAAAAGAGACATAGTGAATCTAACACCACCGTGAGTGTCAGATAAGAATATCCCACCCGAGTTTTGAAGATATTTTTGGAACACGAGGCTTTGCCGAGTGTTCCAAAAATATCTTCAAACGAGGGTGGGATATTCATCTGACACTCAACTGTAGTGTTAGAATTATTTTCTCAACTCGTCAACCCTAAAAACGCGTTTAACTTGCTATACAGTGACGAGTTGTATTTTAATGCGCTAATGCATGCATGACGACGTCATGACGACGTCATAACAACGGCAATAACAACCAATCATAAGATAGTTCGGCTTGTCTGTCCGGACAGATAAGGTTATCTCACACCCCCTAGATTTCGGGATACCTCTGTCCGAGAGGTGAGACATTTTAGTATATGACAGCTAAACAGACAGGTAATTCAGATCTTTTAGTTTGTTAACCCATTATCAATTAGCCTGTTTGTAGTTTTGAAGACACATTATGGCTTAAAGCAGGTTGGAAGTATAGCAGAATGCTCCTTAAGGAGCATTCTGCTTTACTTTCAACCTGTTTTAATTTATCTGACCAAATACTAGAAATGCATTCTATGTTTATGATCAGGCTTCCTAGGGTAGGAACTGTTTTTTTTTCTAATGTAGAAATAATGATAGGCGCAAAAAGGCGTATTTATGAAGTAATGGGCTAAATGCTGGGCTTTAAGGGTCGGGTGTTCATGTTGCAGTATAATCTGATAAAAATATGTAACGAAAATAATGTTAGATATATTTTTATGTAACAAGGTATTAAAATATAAAACTAAAAACATCGCAAAAGTGTTGCCGTCATTTTTCACATGTCCACTTCATTCTCCTGGAAAAAGCTCATATCCGACCAAACCAAACCCCAGAGCATCACAAACGCTTTATAACATTGGCGCCTAGATCATCTATATATACATGTATAGACCCTTCCATGTCTAGTCAGATAAGTCTTTTAGAAAACAATAAAAACAACAACTTGTCGAGTTTTTATAGTTTCCTAAAAACACGAGTTTTGATAAATCCAGTCCAATGAATTATGCACGTGAATGTTATGACAAACGAGAGGTGTTTTCCGTGTACCTTCGTCACTTGTTTGTTATTAACCATGTACCACGCATGTAATAATTTCGTTTGGGTGTTATAGACGGATGTAAATGTCTCTAATAATACCTGTTTCTAGTAAGATATCCCTTCTAACTCCATTTTATCAGAAGATACAATGTAGCAATGATTTAGTTTGATGAATATTTTAACAGTTTATCAGATATACTGTACAGTGGAGAGTCTGTTATTCTTTCCCGTTTAAACGCAAACGTACGCAAACGCAAAGCACTAAAACGTAGAAAAGAACAACTTTTGGACAATTCTGATATTTCATGTTTATCTTGGTGGCAAACAGTTTGGAGCCAGATCAGACGCCGGGTTACCTGGCGTCTGATCTGGTTTCAAACTGTTTGTAAAAGAAAAAATAGTTTTAGCGTAAACGCGTTTATCGGGAAAGAATAACAGATTCTCCACTGTACATAATATTGTTTAGTTAACCACTATAAAATATACACTAAAGAGTGATGACAAAGTCACACAGGCCATTGAACAAATTGTTCTGACGTCATAAGCACGTCATATGTATACCTCATTTGCATATTTATATCTTTAGTTGTTCACGAAATCAAATAATTGGGTCGTAATAAAGTTAAACCAACGTACAATACATATAAAAATATTTTTATTAACATACTGAAATGGATAACAGGCTACATGTATGCCTATGTATAGATGAGAAGACGTTATTCTTTCCCGTTTTAAACGCAATCGAGACGCGAACATAATTCACTAAATGTAGAACATTACATTTTGTGAAACATTCTGATGATCTGTTTTTTATCCGTGTGGCAAACAGTTGGAATCCTGATCAGACATATCTAGCTTCAAACTGTTTGCAACGGATATGATTGTTTTAGCATAAACTCGTTTACAGTGTGCGTCCTGCTCGGTGCTAACATTTGTAAACATGCTGTGTAAATGCATATAACAATATTAGTATAAAGCTGAAATATTGAAATGATCACCAGATATACATTTATACGGCAGCAATACTAATTATGAAAAGATATGGCTATCGTATACCATTCTTTTACAATATACCAATCCTAAGTAGCATTACCTGATTTCATTTTGACATGATATTAAACGAAACTTCCTTCATATGATTCCACTTTAACCATGTATGGAACTAGTTTTATCTCACACTATTTTTTACAATATCTTTAATCACAAAGCAATGTATGATACGGATTCATCCATATAATAATCGGAATTTTCAATATATTGAACAAATTCGTCCATGTATCTTAACGATCCATTGTAAAAGAACTACGTGCATATAAGATAGCAATGGCTTTTAAGTTATCGATACAGTAGTTGGTATGTGTGTGGACACATCTTTGAACAAGACAGTGTAAACAACTTAAATGAACAAAATGTATATAGAATATATTAAGAAATTAAAAACTGTCTGCAGTAAAATAATCTCGATATATAAGTTGGTTAAATCTCTTGGTGTTTCTGATAAACAGTAAAAACTTCTCTATTACGACCACATAATTGTGTTGATTACAAGGAGTTTACACCAGGTGGCTGCTTAAAGTAAGGTGGCAGTAAAACAGAAAGCTCCTTTTAGGAGCTGTCTGCTTTACTGCCACCTTGCTGTGCGCTGTCATCTATATTTTATACAATCAATTAACCTTCGTTTAGTAGTCGTTATAGAGAGGTGTTACTGTTGTTCTGCACGGGGTTATAGCGGAATTCCCTGAAACCCGAGCAGATTCCTCGGCCCTACACCTTTATTCTACTTGCTCAACAATATTCTAACAAAGAGGTATACAGCGCCCAAGTGGCAGTAAAATGCAGCACAAAGGTAATTCAGACAGCTCCTTTATTGCCATGCATTAAGCTACCAACTGTCTGAACTCTTTCACTGCACACGGTACTAAAAGGCAACTCTGCAAACAATTTAGTTCCTGATCAGACGCAGCGTAACACGGCGTCTGATCAAGATCCAAATTGTACCGACAATTTTCAGTCAAACAGCCCTAAAGCTGCATTCAGAAATATTGCAGATGACACTACCAATTTAGACGATATTTTGTCGCGAAGAGGGTTATAAAACAGACGATAAAACTTGGCAGTGAAAGACATTATAATCAATTTGGATGGCTGCGTAATCTCTCTGACCTGGGAACCTCTCTAAACTGAGTATTGTGCACATTCCAAAGGGTTTGAGTTCCTGGCGTGTTTCACTTCATATTGATCTAAATGCTATTACGTCACTTCATTGAAGCGAGTCAATTATGAGTATTTCTTACGAATTAATCTTAGTCAAGCATTCATATAGGGCAATTTCCAGGTCTACGTATCGCGGGTCATCTGCTATACCGTGAATGGTCAGGTGATTTGTCAGGTAGCCAATCCCCAGGCTATTCTTGAAGTCACCAATGGCAACTTGGCCGCCATGTCCAGTATGACCAACGCTTCTCTCTCCCTGTGAATACAAAATATAATGTCAAAATGTTGCATATAATAGATTTGCCTATACAATATATACTACGAGCATTTGACCATACCTTTCTGCTTCTGAATGAAACTCATTCGTCCCTGAAACATTAAACAACTTCGATTTAATATTAATTTCAGTGCACTTTATCATTATTTAGGGCCGATTTTTTTTTACAATATTCATGTATTGCAAAATGACAAACAGTACAACCCTGCTCAGACGTACGTGTACTTTTTATACAATGTACAGTTTGTAAAGCACAAGTATACTCGTCGCTAGGACTCAAAGTTAATGCATTCCTAAAACACGACAAAAGACAAGCAGAATCCTGCATTTAAGGGTGGTCAATGCTTTTAAATTGTATGAATATATACATAAATTTGTATATATAAAAAAAAAACATTTTTTAACGCCTGTTTTCAGCTCCATTAAGAAAATATTGTTGTTGTTTTTGACGATATGTGTTTCAGATAAACAATACAGATGAAAATGGTAAAAAGAAGGAATTAAGATATAAAATTACATTTGGTTTTGCCAAACAAGTATCCGGAATGCAATAACATACATATGTACAAATAACTCTTATTTTAATATTTCGGATATTGACCTTTAGCTGTTGTTGCTCATCAATGACCAACGTATTGCGATACAGCCTAACATCTATATATCGAACGTGTTTAAGTTGAAACGTGGCTAAGCGACCTTTTAAATTTGAAATAGACTCTACAAATATGTTCGACTTAGGCGATTTTAAATAATGCAATCAGAAATTAAGACAGTACGCCTCTAATGGGATCTGGAGAATATCATTATCCCCTGAAACTTCCAATGGACAATTCCTGTTTGCAATAAAACTGGTCTACTTTAAACTATTTAGAGTTGTTTGTTTTGTAATAAATAGTAAAATAACAAACAGTAAAGTCCCTGATCAGAGGGCTCCTGCCCTCTGATCAGAGACTTCACTGTTTGCATAGGAGAAGTGTACTCTTCACATGTATACATTTGGTAAAGGACGCATATATGCGTCACTAAGGCTCAATCAGTTAATATCTGATTTGGTACTCGGCACAGCAAATCAGTTGACCAGACGTGTAGATCGCTCTATGTAGGCGCAGTATCCTTTTTATATTATGGCTCATGGATGCAAACAACACGGGCCGTACAGGTGGACATGATTATCTTTGGAATGGTCGAAATACTTGATAAAGCAATTTAATAGTGTTTACCTGTATAGTTTTATGAAAAATAGTCCCCGGTCCAACCTCAGACTCGTCACCAGTAAGCATTACACAGTCCTTCCCACGTATCACTACGCTTGATAACCGATTAACAAGTTCCTGCGATATCACTCGCTTGCCGTCCATCTCTCCACCATTGGCTAACATTCCATAGATCTTAGCCAATCCTCGAGCAGTTCCTGTACCGGAAATTGACGATACTGTGACGTCACGATTGTATGGATCATTTAGTACATGTGATGTCTGGAACACAACAAGGATAGAGCACGTATGCGTACTGCATTTTAACTATCCGAACAATGGATGGATGGATGGATGAGTTTTTTACGGCACTGCGACACAAATTATATCATACAGAGGTGATGAAAGATGATGGATGATGAGGTGAAATGACGATGATTTTAGGAAAATATGGGTTGGGCTAATCTCATTCGTTGCGAAGCAGCGCATGGGATCAAAACCACCGACTTGCGTTCCGTTTAATTCTTGGCAGAGGCATAATCTCTGTCCAATAAACAGAAATCTTCCCTAATTAGGGACAAGATAAGATGATCTCTGTTTTATTGTAAAATGGTAACACTGGAAGATAAATAGATAAATTTTCAAAAAGAAAATTGTATTTCCCTGTCTTATTAACCAATTTGTGTCTAGCGTTCCATCAAAAGGACATTGGCAAACAGTGTTGACTCTGATCAGACGCCGCATTATGCGGTATCTGATCAGAGTCTAAATTATTTACTGATAGTAGTGATAGGAATTTCAATATAATAAATAACGAATATAAAAATTTAGACCGGAAACCCCTTAGATAAACAATTAAATTAAATGGACTAATCCAATTTATATGCATGGATGTATCCACTGGGCGCAAAAGGGTCAATCAGTTTATCGCTACCCTACCGAGCAAAATGTTCTAATGCACTATTACTAAATGTGTATCAAATAAGACAAACAATGCATATAAAGGAGAAACGGGCGATTTTGAAAATAACTGAATCTATAATTTTTATATAGCTGTATAATTGTATCTATATTTAACTGTTGTGGCGACTATTTCCGTACAAACTCATTAAAGTGGACTGAAGTACTCACACCTGAAAATTCTATTATCGGTGTCATACACTTTGCCATTAAAGATTCTGGATTGAAGAGAATCTGTTTGATCGGCTTGAGATAACGTCTAGCTGAGACGGCGGCGTCAAAAAGTAAGCGGAGCTTAGAACGACTCTCAAGGCGGGCGGCTCTATGGACATCTTGTGGACGTAGATGCATGTGGAAATCGATATCTGTGAAAATATACATACAAAGTATAAAAGGGTTTGCATTTGGGACAAACTTCTGCGGCTAGTAAATTAAAGTTTTGCCCAAAATAGCAAAAGTATGAGGATCTGATACAGCAGTACAAAGATGCGGAATGGCAGGCGTGGAACTACCCAGTAGAAGTTGGCTGCAGGGGTTTTCCAGCTCCATCACTGGATGTTCCAGGATGTAGGATTGGTTGGACAAACACGAAAGATAGCTGTGAAAAAGATCGCACAGGCTGCAGAAAGGTGCTCCAGCTGGTTGTGGCTTAGGAGAAACGCCAGTAGCTGGAAGCCGTCCACTAATAGGTAGTGCTTGATCAGCACTGCCGTCCCACCAAGAGCTTGTCCTGGGTCTTAGGGGCCGAGAAGAGCATTGACGAGTGGTACCCAGCTGATGAGATTAGCGGAATGCAGTTCACCTGTATTTAGTAACATATTTATTTCGTGTCATTATTTTAGCAGGTTCAGTGATGTTTACATGAATCAATTAACCCCTCGCGACGCGTCTACATGTCATTTACAAACAATGAATGTATGTTCGAAGAGTACACCTGTGTTGAGCCGAATTATTCACACTACGAATTCTTCACACCTGTGAGGAATTCGTAGGAATTTCATACGAATATGTCACACATTTGTGAATAATTCGTACTTACTCTCAGCCCCCCCTGACAGTAGATACGAATTCTTCACATGTCGATTTTTTTTAAAAACGAATGTAAAAAATGTGTGCATACGAAAACGTCACACTTTCCAAAAAGCTTTTAGCCACCAGATGGATAGGGGGACATATTAGGTTTGCTTTACTTGATAGATGTCTTATATTTCACATAATGACAAAACATAGGTACTAGACTGCCTGTTTAAATTGGGTCATAAGGTAAAAGGTCAAGGTCACATGGGGTACAAATGTCACATTTTCGGCACACGATATAATTAATTATAGACACATAAAACTGAAAAATAGCATGGTAGTAATAGCACTTTGGTGACCATATAATTTACTCGATTCCGTCGTATCGGATATTATTCGGTCCGTCTGTACGATGCATTCTAAGAACTTTATAAATGTATGGACCGGTTTCTGTGTCACCAGCTGAAGGCAATGATGACACGTCGGGGTCGGTCAACTTACCGTAGACTGTCTGTCCGATCGTCCGACTGTCATGGTTTTGTTTTTTACTGAAGTTTTAAAGGTGAAATTTCATTTAAAGAGTTTAATGAGTAGACGTGTATTGCAAACACAGTTCATAATTATTGTATAAACACCGTGAGAGGTATTCCCCTTTCTACTATTTTCCGAGAGATTATGCTGCTTTGAGTATTAAAGAACACACCCGAAGTGTTGTATGGACATACACATGTAACTTGTTGGCATTTAGCTCACCTGGCACGAAGTGCCAATGTGATCTATTGTGATAACCCTATTTCCGTTGTCCGTCGTCGTTGTGTTCGCGAATTGTTCTTTAAAGACCTTCTTGGAAACAACTGGGCCAATTTCATGAAAAAAACTTCATAGGATTGTTCCATGTATGGTTCCCCTTTAGATTTTATCAAATAAAGGTTATGCAAGAAAGTGTGTTACAGCATTGTGACCAAGAATGAGTCATCTAGCGCTGATTAAAGTCCCATTGTGTTTTCAGACCTTTTCATAATGTCTGAAATACAATAACGGTTAATAATAATGTTTGAACATTCTAATGGGCCAAACTGATCTATGAAATGATGAAGACGGACCTAAATCACCAAAAAGGGCGATTTAAAATCATAACAAACCGAAAATAGAGCGTCTGCCATAAACCTTACCACACGGCTTAGTATCACGTGATACAGCCGGAGTCAACATCACCGTGTGCAACCGCAATTACCTTCGACGGTCGATCCATCAGTCAGTTAGACTATCACACTTTTTTGTCCGCTCTCTAACTCGAATATCTTTTATCCGATCTTCCACAAACTTGCTGAAAATGTTCATTGATATAAAATCAAGGTTTAGTTTGATTAATACTAAAATCGCATAAGGTGTTTTGAGTTATTGCCTGTTAATTTATAAAAAATGACTGTTTCAGTCATTTTTGCACTTTAAAACAAACAGTTTTTATCAGATATTCACCAAACATGCTGAAAATATTTATTCATATAAAATTCAGGTCTAGTTTGATTATTACTAAAATCGCATGTGGCATACCTAAGTTTTTGCCCTTTATATATTAAAAAATGACTGTTTTCAGCAAGGTTTGCTCTCTAACACAAATACGTTTTATTGGATCTTCACCAAATTTGCTGAAAATAATTATTGATATAATATCAAGGTTTAGTATGATTACTACTAAAAGCGCATAAGGTATATCTAAGTTATTGCCTGTTTATTAATGAAAAATGACGGTTTCAGTCACTTTTTGCACTCTAACACATACAGTTTTTATCGGATATTCATTAAACTTGCTGAAAATGTTTAAGTATATAAAATTTAGGTTTAGTTTGATTATTACAAAAATCGCATGTGGCTTATCTGATTTTTTGCCCTTTATGTATTAAAAAATGACTGTTTCAGCATTTTTCAGCAATAACTCAGACATGCCTTATGCGATTTTGCTAGTCATTGAACCTGACCTAGATTCTATACTAATAAACATTTGTAGCAAGTTTGGTGAAGATCCAAAAAGAAATGTTTGAGTTAGAGAGCGGACAAGGCTGAAACAGTCATTTTCAGCAAGCTCAAGGTATACATTCTCTCTATAGTTTATTTGACCGTTTACCCACAGTGAAAGATATGTACACGTTGTTATTGAATCTCATAGTGTTTAACCCTGTGTCTACTTTACGGAGTTTACAAACTATTTGAATCTAAAAAGACGCCGCGTAACGTGGCGTCTCATCTGGATCCAAACTATTTGACACTCGTCTTAAGGTTTGTTTAATTAAAACAATGCATAAATCTAAACTGAACACATTTTGCAGACGACAATGTCGAAGCAGACGTCTGTGCAGCAGAATAAGGGTTATCCAGATGTTCCAGCTAAACATGTAAGCGAGAGTAATCTGAACCAATCTAACATTGCTCACTCATTTCAGCACCGAATGCTATGGTGTTACTACTGATTAAACCGTCTATTCGAGACACTTTTAATGAGTATGACACCATTGGGTTTAAAAGCAGAAATAAAGATTTAAGTTTTCGAAATACTTCCGTTATCTGGAGCCCTGTATTTACAGAGTTGTCCTTCTTTCCATTCACAAGGGAGGCTTTTTAATTGGTGCTAGCACAAAAATATTATAAATAAAATTTAAAAAGCGAATTGCTTAGATAAAACCGGTTTTTGTGAAAGAATCACGTCCCACGTAGTTCAAATGGGACCCCAAACAACCGTTTTATGCAGGTTTCTCAAAAGCACAATGCGGCTTTAATGATGAGATGAGGGATGGTTTCAGGAAGATGAATTAGGCTAAGCTCATTTGCTTACAAGCAGCGCATGAGATCAAAACCACCAACATGTTTTTCTTTAAGTTCATAACAGAGGTGATTATCTGTGTCCAATAAACTAAAGCCCTTAATAGCGTTAACATATGGAGGTCTTTGGGGTTACACAAATGATACAGTTTTGACCATCTACATGCACTTTTACATGATTGGTTTCTAGTATTCTAGCTTGAACAATAAGGCCATGAGTAGGTGGGATAAGTTTAGATATGAGAGCTTAGTGAAAACTTGCCCAATTTTAATGTCGCCATTACAGTAACCCCCCCCCCCCCCCCCCCCCCATTCTAAAGAGTGACACATGAGGACAATTGTTGACGTAGAAAACTGTCCTTGGGACTTGCTTTGGCATAATACATGTAAAATGACCCGGGAGTCGAAAAATATCCCGGGGTCACAATTCTGAGTGGTAGGGTCACTTTTCGTCATTACAACGGCCGGTATATGATAGACAAACGCCGGATGGAGACGGCCTTGTCCGACTTCTGACACGCTTGTATACGTTTGTATATTTGGTCAAAAGCTTTCTCGGGTCCGATCGACGTGTAAGGTGCCCGGAATCGACCGATTTTAAGGCGATGTCGTTTCTATGACCGTCGTTGAAACTAGCTTTTAACTCCACTTTAAAATCAAACCGAGGCCCAGAATTCTGAGTTCATACTATGTTAACAGTATTTCAGTCATATCTCGACATAAAGCTAATTGCATATGGGAGAAGAAACAGGATGCACGCCATGAACTGTATCAGGTAAACAATTGCATCTGGGTAAAAGCACCGAATTTCCGATAGCCAGCTTGAAGGCTCCTCCAAATGAAAAAGCCCAAATGTTCAGATTGGGATTCGAATCAACAGCAGTAAGGAGCCAATTGAGTGTAAGTTATAGTCACTATGAGCACTGGACCACGGCCACGGGTCCCATCTCTCCCCATCCCGTTAAGAATACCAACAATCTACCAGCATTCGGCAAGCAACCTGTCGGTTGTCTGCCTATTATGCCTCAAAGGAAGCCGGGAACTAAGCATAAACTCAACGGGACTTAAGTTTGATCATTGGATAAAAAAGGCTGTACTTATCCACAGATAATTCTTCGGATTTAGGTCGGCTGTTGAATAGCATTTTTGATCAAATCGTAAACACTGCATGTAAAAGTGGATAACACAGTTTTAGCGCACCCGCTTCTTAACAATGCATCCCGAGTTCGATCCCGGGTCATGACAGTACGTGAAAGGGTCGCCTGTTTTCCCTAGTACTCTAGTGTCATCCCACAAAACGACGCAATACACCATCTTTTGCGCTATGGAAAGTGATTTGCCTAAGCTGTTAGAACTTGTTTCATAAAGAAATGTTAAACGAAAGGTGATGTGTGAAGAATCCGTAGGTACCAACAGGTCGTTCAAAAAGGGGGTACGAAAATCTCACACTGCCATTGTGTGACATATTCGTACGAAATCTTCACACATTGGTCACACGAGTGGAAGAATTCGTACCCTTTCGTACGAATTCTTCACACCTCTAATTACGGTGTGAAGAATTCGTAGTGTGAATAATTCGGCTCAACACACCTGTCCTATGCAATCAGTGTAGACCAAGGTCAGATGGCTCATATAGGGTGTCAGTCCCGTTTGGCATTTTCAATACATTGCAAAAACTAACCCTTTTTTTTCAAAATGTACTCGACTGAATTAGAAACTGGAATTGTCAATTTGAAGTTTCAGTTGTACTCGCAATGAGCTATTTGCTAAAGGTAAAGGTAAAGGTGATAGCTTTATCAAGTCTGAAATTTATATGTCATATTCTTCCGACTTTTACAATTACCTCCCTGTTCATCGAGTTACAAGTCGGCCATTTACATTCGGCGCTACTAGCAGCCATGACACATTGACTTATTTCCCTCTCCCTGCTACAAATGGATCAACGGTAGCCAATAATTGTACATAGTATAGAATCCGGTCAAACACTCTGTTTGCATTGTCTGTTAGCATTTACATGATACATTATTGTAATACAGAGTTCCCTCCCTACAACGGCCCTCCCAGCAACGACTCCCTCCTTACAACGACCCGTGCCGCAGTTACCCAAACAGGACAATTTTTTTAAAACCTTTATTGCTTCAATATCGTCTGCTTCAAATTGTCGTCTGTTGTTTTTTCTCAAAATTACATTTTGATGGAATAAATATAATGACGGGTGACAAACAGCTTGAATCCAGATCAGACGCCGCGTAACGCGACGTCTAATCTGGATTCAAGGTGTTTGCAGATGTAAGCCAATTTCCCTCCCTCCGAACAACGTACACAATATTTGTCTCCCATTGGGTGTCGTTGTAGAGAGGGAGCGCTGTATATTCTTATACATGTACATCAATCTGTTAACATACACAACGCACTCGTCAAGCGTCTTAATATACTCCATAAAACTGTCTGATTTAAAAAAAAAATCTGAATAACGTGTCACACAGTTTTTGTTTTTCTAATTTGAACATATCTGAGCACGAGTTTAATACAGTTCGGACCCTATTAGACGCAAAATTCCTGGTGTAAATTTAAACTGAGAGCCGCTATCAATCCAGTCGCAATCAAAGGTACTTGACACATACATCTAGATCTATTACCCCCCCCCCCCCCCCCCCCCCCGCCCCCTTAAATTTTTAAAACGAAAATGTGCATCAAAAAGTTTTATGTCGATCTCACGGTCCAGTTTTTATTGCCCAAAATAAGGGGTAATCTAGTCGGTTGGCACATTTAACGGCCTTTACGGCTGGAACTTTCACCTTATTTCATTAGAGCAAATACGTTTGTGTCAAAACATGACCCTCTTCAGTTATATGAAATATACATGTAATTTGGCACGAAGTTGACAAGTGAAAGACTCATTTCATTTTCAATGCCATTTTGAATACCGGAATGGGTCGAATGAACGGAGCGATTTCATTGGCCAAAATTACACAGGTAAAGGTTCTTTTAATTTTGCATTCTAAATAAATTATATAAAACTGAATATATTTCATTTAAAGATGATTTATAATATTTGGTGAGAGTTCAAGTGGCATAGGTCGTTAACTGTGAACACCTAACAGATCATCCCTATATACATGTAGGCCCGTTGCTAAGGGGAGAGGACCGTCAGATCGACATAACACTTTTTGATGCACATTTTCGTTATAATTCACGTACTGTGGTGATATTTTACGGAATTTGATGAAATAAAAAGTAGATATTGATAAATTAATCATTTCCCGAGGGTACCATAAGAGAATATCGGCGATCTAGTCTAATTTAGCGTCAGTTTAAGCCGATAGTTAATACTAGGTGTTGGATTGCGCTGTTTACCTTGTATCTATAATAGAAGTCTAGTAAAAAAAACAATTGGGGGGGGTGTGGAAGGGGGTTAATAGATCTAGATGTATGTGTCAAGTACCTGTTGTCGCAATTACCAGGAGATGGTTGAGAAAGCGAAATTAAAGCTACAAATATAAAGTCACGCTAACATTTCATGAAAATGTACGATAACAAATGTATTGGCAGAGGCGGAATTCAATTAAACACTCACCCAGAGGCTTGGCAATCTCCTCCTGGAATATAGTTTCTGTATCCCGGCCTAGCTTATCTGCAATCTGTATGAGCCGGTCAACATAGAGACCAAATGAAATGGCGTGGTAGCCGAACTGTGTTCCTAGGCAGAATACAGGAAAAGTCAAGCTTTTATCAGATTCATCGTAAACAAAAAATGTTTTTTTGAAATTTACTTTTCGTTTATACAGTCTATAAGACGTTCCTGTTTAAACGATTTGCGAAACGCAGATTGATGTAATATAGAAAAATGTCAAATTTTAGAAATGTCTAACGATTTGTTTTAATTCCAAGTGGCAAACAGTTTGGAGTATTATCAGAAGCCGTGTTACCCGGTGGCTGACCTGGCTCCAAACCGTTTGCAGTGGCAAAACTCGCTTTAACTTAATTCGCGTTTATTGTCTTTCTCACTGTATTAGAACTTTTTATACTTTGACATATAAAGCTAGTCTCTTCTTGCAACAATGCTTGTCGCTGTTACCCAAACCTTATGGCAAACGCTTTTACTGCTGCAATATCGTCTGCTTAAATTGGCGTCTGCTGTGACAAACAGTATGGACCCACCATATCGTTAGTAAATAAACTCTAGTGGTATTAATTTTCCCTCCCTATGACAACTCCCTCCGAACAACACACACATTTGTGTTTCCCATTGGGTGTTGTTGTAAAGAGGGACCACTGTTTATCACATAATCTGCCGTCTGGGAGTTGCATTAAGCCATTATGTAAATATCGTAATCCACTAGTGGAATATCGTTTTTAGAGCTCCGGCCCAACCTGTTCGACCACAAGCGCTGCATGTAGCGGGACGTCATTTGCGACCACGTTAACGTAAACAACGTAACGTTTTGGCACACAATCTTTATAGCGGAGGGTCTACAAACTACAGCTTCAATCAATTTAATAGGTTGTTATGTGATAAATAGAATCTCACATTCGTGCTCAATTTTTATCATTTTAATAAACTCGTTGACTAAAATGAATATGACGCGAGCCTTGGCGAGCGTCATATTATTTAAGTCAACTCGTTTATCAAAAATGATAAATAATGAGCACTTATACAAGAGTCTCTATTTATGACATCACTTTGTATTAATATGATAAACTGAAAATTTAGTTTACGTGACGTCACAATTCGTCAACTTGTCCAAGGGTTATTCCCAATTTTGGAACTCATAAAATATTAGAAACAACGTAGTATTCCGTACTTGTATCCCACGTTTCGACGTATTGTGTTGAAATTTGATATACGGTATTGTTTTGATAACCTACATATCGAATACGCGCTTCGATTAAGTTTGGCAATTATTCTATGAGTTATGCTCTCTAAAAGGCGTCTGATCTGGCTCCAAACTGTTTGCAATTGAAATAATAGTTTTAGCGTAAACGCGTTTATTGGGAAAGAATAAAGTTTTCTCCACTGTAATGTTAATTGGGTACATATTGTGGTACTTACCAGGCGCCCATGCAGGTGCCTGCTTGGCTAAAATCTCAGTAACTTTTTCCGGGTTCTCTTTTAAATCCTTGATGGATATAGGCGTGTCTAGAAGAACTAGTCCCGCCTACAAAGACACAAAACGGGAGACAAAAAGTATATGCGTTGTTCGGTGAGTCGTGATAGGGAGGGGAATTTGCAAACAGCTTGAATCTAGTTCAGACGCCGCATAAAGCGGCGTGTGGTCTAGATTCAAGCTGTTTGCCACTCGTCATTAAGTTTTTTTTCTGTCAAAATATCCATTGTGTAAATTTAAGAAAAACAACAGACGACAATTTTAAGCAGACACCATTGCAGTATTGAATAGGTTGGCCATACTTGTCCTGTTTCGGGAACTGCGACAAGGGTCGTTTTAAGGAGGGAGTCGTTGTTAGATTGGCCCTTGTTGTCGTTTAACTCACTGACTCAAGAAACCTCAAATGGCCACTCCCGAGGACCAATCAAGTTAGGGCATTTTTTAGTACTCATATTTTTTCCAATAAATTTCAAATTGACAAACAGTGAAGATCCTGATCAGAGGGCTCCCACAGGAGCTATTAAATCAGTGACTACACTGGTTGCATAGGACACAAATATACTCTTCACAGGTACATAGTTTGTCAAACACGTAAATTCTTGACACCTAGTGGTCAATGAGTTAAACTGAGCTAATGGCAAGGGCAAGAAAATAACATGTCCTTTGAAAATGAGGATAGTGCGGCATAAAGTGGAGAAGACGCTGTTCTTTCCCAATAAACCTGTTTATGCTAAAACAACTATGTCCATTAAAAACAATTCTGAGCTAGATCAGATTCCAGATCAGGTTCAAAATTGTTTGGCATTCGGATTTGAATACGTATAGAAAAATGAAGAAAAAAAACCTGTAATTTTCTACACTGTTCATACATAATATATAATGGATGCTAGGGTGCAATGTATTAAAATCTTTACCAAGGAAGTCGTGTTCTGTTTACGTATCAATATTAAAAGATCACAATAAGAGTTTTAAACAGAATATATTTCTGAACATCTTTATGGTATTACAGTGGAGAATCTGTTATTCTTTCCCAATAAACGCGTTTACGCTAAAACTATTATTTGCAGTGCAAACAGTTTGGAGCCAGATCAGACGCCGGGTAACCCGACGTCTGATCAGGCTCCAAACTGTTTGCCACCAAGATAAACAAGAATTGTCAGAATTGTCCAAAAGTTGTTCTTTTCTACGTTTAAGTGCTTTGCGTTTGCGTACGTTTGCGTTTAAACGGGAAAGAATAACAGATTCTCCACTGTAAATGTGGTTTACATCAATGAACACGCGTCCTCCACCTATGTTTAACCCTTTAAACGCCGTATGCGACTTAAGTCGACTTCGCATAAACTTTGGACCAAGGGTCCGTGGTTATAAGGCTTTTTAATTGAGTCTCACATCGTTCTAAAACATTTGATTTGTCAGTTTTGAGCTTATAAAATGTTTGCGATCAATCTAAGACTCAACGCATATTCTCTATAACCTTGGACCAAGATCAGACGCCGCGTGACAAGGCGTCTGCTCAAGATCCAAAATGTTTAACACACATCAATATTTCTTCAGTTATAACATCAATTTTCTTTTATTTTTCCTTTGCACAAACTTCCAGACGACAAATTCTAAAGGGTTCAACATTGCTACAGTGGAGAATCTGTTATTCTTTCCCGTTTAAACGCAAACGTACGCAAACGCAAAGCACTAAAACGTAGAAAAGAACAACGTTTGGACAATTCTGATATTTCATGTTTGTCTTGGTGGCAAACAGTTTGGAGCCTGATCAGACGCCGGGTAACCCGGCGTCTGATCTGGCTCCAAACTGTTTGCACTGCAAATAATAGTTTTAGCGTAAACGCGTTTATTGGGAAAGAATAACAGATTCTCCACTGTAATAAAGTGCTGATGAAGCCTTACCTGATGGCTCAGCAGCATTTCCACTGTTACGTTTTCTTTACCATTCTGGGCAAACTCAGGCCAATAATCCGCCACTGGTTTAGAGTAGTCCAACATACCTCTTAAATAAAAGAATGCCGTATAGATGATTTTATGCGAGCTTAAAATTTCGCGGTTTTGAGGAATCAAGGGTAAAGTAAATTTTCTGTTGACAATATTTTGCGGTGTCTGTATAGCTTTTAATGGAACTCCAAATGAAACAGTGAGTTCAGTTTTATGATTACATGTATGTTGTAGTACGAATACCTTAAAAATACGATTTGAACGTGAAGAACTGGTGTCTGTTGTAAACAGTTCGGAGCCAGACCAGTAGACAAATCACGCGATGTCTGATCAGGCTGCAAATTGATTTCCAGTCAGGAGGAAAACATCACCACTTTCCTCAATTTATGCAGTGCAGTTTCGTTTAAAATTGACATAAGTCACGCTGTAGTGCACAAACCCATATGTGTGCGACAATATTAAAGAGTGCCTGATCTGAAGTAAAGTTGACTATGTCAAGTTATAAGAAGACTGCTTGTGGTATGTTTGAAAAGATGGAACAAGTACATTAAGCTTGAAAACAACATATGAGCCAAATGTTAGCGACTCGTGCTAATCTATTAAAAATACCTGCGCAGAGCATACTTGTCATATACATCTTCAAACAGCACTCTGACCAGGGTCTGCACTCTTTTTCATTTTTGCGATGAATTTCAAAAGCAACCCTAAATAGTCAATAACTGACTAGACTTAATTTGAAGCTGTAAATATTATGGGATGGGTGAGTTAAAGCATGTCGATTCCAACCAGATCATACATCTCGAATCAAGACCCATTTTAACTGATAACTCGAATGATAATCAAGCGTCAACTTGTGCACATTAACCCCTTCACCGACAGGTCGTCGTCTGCTTTAAACAATTTTCGTCCGCTTTATTTCTTAAATTCAAATGCTAGATATTTTGACTAAAACGATTTTGAAATTAATGTCAAACAGTCTGGATCCTGGTAAGATACTTCGTTACACGGCGTCTAATCAGGATCCAGAGTGTTTGCAAATGACCAGTAAACTCGGTGTAAAGCAGTAATGCTAGTTATAAATAATAACGCGATTTAAAATACAATAAAGTAAGAAGTATTAAATTATCACTAACAAATGTCGATATATCCTATTCAACATGCTTTTTATAATCTTGGTAATAATAGTGAAAGATGTCCCAAGTTTCCATGCAACTACATAGTGTATCCTGTTTATTGTGAATGTAGTTAATCTTTTCTCGCTTTGTATGTACATTTATATAATTTCACGTGAAGCGCGTTTGAACGCACAGTTCCTGTGCGAATAGAGTGCTATAAAAATCGGGTATATTAATAATAATATATGTCGCGGTCCTTGGGCTTAATTGTCATAGGGACTGTTTGTTGTTTATTAGACTGAGATTATCCCCTCTGCAAATAACTATAAAAAGAAGGCAGATCAGTGGGGTTTGATCAAATATGCTGCTTCGCAACGAATGATATTAGCTAAAATCAGCTTCCTGAAATCATTATCCCATCTCATCATCCTTCATCATATGACCTAATGTGTGTCGCAGCGCCGTAAAACCCAACTCATCCGTCCATACATGCAATCAGGTTAGAGCCAGATCAACCGCCGGGTAACCCTACTCTTGTTAAAATGAGGTATATACATTATTTTTGTACTTATAAGCCATGTCATTTTCTACAATTTAATGCATTGTGTTCACGTTTCGTTTTCATGTAAACCGGTAACAATAACGTCGTTTTTTCCAGTACTGTATATCAACTTTTATTGTGATTTAACCCATACGCAAATAAGTCTACATAAGTACAAAATTAATGTCATAAAACTGATAAAATTCTACATTTGTAAATGAGTATGTTTCCATTAATGTATCAATAATTAAGTCAACGTTATGAGACATTGCTCTAAAATGTGACATAGATCTATATATACACAAATAAAATTTACTCAAACGTTTGGCTAATAGTACACTATATTGATTATCTGAGTTTATGGAATAGGAGACTTTCTTAACTGCATACCATCATTTTTAGAAAATGCAACACGTTTTTTTACTGTTCATTACATTGAACGTGTTAACGTTAGAATTGGTAAAGTATTTAAAGGAAAGAATACTTTTGAGCTATGCCTTCCTTGTAAAGGTGTTCAGTGTTCTTACTGTTCGACCAGTTTCGCTACAACAATAGCGGCTATTCCTTTTGTGCAGGAGAAGCCCAATGTCACGGTATCCTCTCTCCATGGCCTCTCACTACCAACGTCAGCATATCCACCCCATAGATCTACCACTAGTTCACCTTTATGATACACTGCCAGGGCCCCACCAGGCTCCTTCCCGCTCTCAACATTCGCCCTGAAATTATTATTTACCTTAGCTGAATATTTTTTCCCATCAAAGTTTGCAAAGTCAACAAAACGTATACAATTTACAAATGTACAGCACTCCCTTTCTATAACAAACCCGACGGGAGAAAAAGATTATGTGTGTTGTTCGGGGGGAATCGTTATAGGAGGGGAAAATTATTAGCCATAGAATACATTTGTTTCTCATTCTTCATTATCTTCATTCTGTCAAAATGTCCATTAATATGTAATGTTGAGAAAAAACCGACAGACAACAACGGTAAATTCGGATGATAAAAGAGCGTGCTGCCAGTGTAACCCACTCGTACAAAAGGATCCGGTCTTTATACTACGTAGAAAAATGATCCAAGGCCGTGAGGGTGTCATTCTACTACGAGTCGATGAGGTCCTTTTTCTACGGTCTGGGATTATTTTTCTACGTAGTAAAATGATCCGGGTCACTGTTCTACGTAGTGACATGACCCATGGGTCATTTTAGCAGGTGTGGGTCATTCTACTGCGTTACACCGGCCCCAAAGTTGAAATGCAAAGGTCCGTACCGAAACTCCGCCCTGCCAGGTCACTAAAATCGATCTATACATGGGTCAAATCGGGCCATACTCAGCTCTGTTGAGCCGAAATCTTCACACTACGAATTCTTCACACCTGTGAGGAATTCGTAGGAATTTCATACGAATATGTCACACATGTGTGAATAATTCGTACTGACTCTCAGTCCCCCCCCCCCCCCCCCCCCCCCCCCCTGACAGTAGATACGAATTCTTCACATGTCGAAATTTTTTAAAAACGAATGTAAAAAATTTGTGCATACGAAAACCTCACACTTTCCAAAAAGCTTTTAGCCACCCAGATGGATAAGGGGACATATTAGGGTTGCTTTACTTGATGGAGGTCTTATATTTCACATAATGACAAAACATATGTACTAGACTGCCTGTTTAAATGATAAAAGGTCAAGGTCACACGGTGATAAATGTCACATTTTTCAGCACTCGATATAATTAATTATAGTAAAGTGATATATTGTTGACGATTAAACAGTGGATTTAGACACATTCTAGAATTTACAAGTGGTTAACATATATCATTTAAAGATAACCCTATATGTAACTGGATTGACATGCGTTACTCTTTATGCAGACATTTGTATTTTTTAGAAAAAAAAGTTCGGGTACCTATAATTATTATTAGTGATTTCAGTAAATTAAAGCCGCATTGTGTTTTTGAGAAACCTGCATAAATCGGTTGTTTGGGGTCCCATTTGAACTACGTGGGACGTGATTATTTCACAAAAAAACGGCTTTATCTAAGAACCGTTTCTTAAATTTTATTTATAATATTTTTGTGCTGCATAAATTAAAAAGCCTCCATTGTGAATGGAAAGAAGGACACCTCTGTAAATACAGGGCTCAAGATAACGGAAGTATTTCGAAAACTAAAATCTTTATTTCTGCTTTTAAACCCAACTCATTAAAAGTGTCTCGAAGAGACGGTTTAATCAGTAGTAACACCATATCATTCGGTGCTGAAATGAGTGAGAAAATGTTAGATTAGTTCAGATTACTCCCGCTTACATGTTTATCTGGAACATCTGGTTAACCCTTATTCTGCTGCACAGACGTCTGCTTTGAAATTGTCGTCTGCAAAATTTGTTCAGTTTAGATTTATGCATTGTTTTAATTAAACAAACCTTAAGACGAGTGTCAAACAGTTTGGATCCAGATGAGACGCCGCGTTACGCGGCGTCTTTCTAGATTCAAACAGTTTGTAAACTCCGTAAAGTTACAACCAGTAGGCACAGGGTTAAACACTATGAGATCCAGTGACAACGTGTAAATATTATTCACGGTGGGTAAGCGATTAAAAAACTTACGGAGAATCTATACATTGAGCTTGCTGAAAATGACTGTTTCAGCCTTGTCCGCTCTCTAACTCAAACACTTCTTTTTTGAAATTCACCAATCTTGCTACAAATGTTTATTAGTATAGAATCTAGGTCAGGTTCAATAACTAGCAAAATCGCATAAGGCATGTCTGAGTTTTTGCTCTTGAATAATTAAAAAATGACTGCTTCAGCATTTTCAGCTCTCTAACACAAACAGTTTTTATTGGATCTTCACCAAACTTGCTGACAACGTGTATTGGTATTAAATCTAGGTCAAGGACAAAAATCGAATACAGTTGAATGAAAATCCTTCAAGAGGTAAAGGAGAAATGGAGTGGTCATTTATTACTTAACTTATTACCAACACGGCTAAGATGAAGCACGTGCAACCATTGACCAAATATTTGGCTAAAAATAGAATCAAAACTGGTCCTTTAACCTTTAACAGAGTGGACAGGGCAAAAATAAGGACAAAGTAGCAAATATTTAGTCATTCAAGGGCAATAACTCCAACATGCCTTGTGCGATTTGGGTAGTTAACATGATTGACCTAGATTTAATATTAATAAACATTTTCAACAAGTTTGGTGAATATCTGATAAAAATTATATGTGTTAGAAAGCGAAAAATGCTGAAACAGTCATTTTTTAATACATAAAGGGCAATAACTCAGATATGCCACATGCGATTTTTGTAATAATCCAACTAGACCTAAATTTTATATAATTAAACATTTTCTGCAGGTTTAGTGAATATCAGATAAAAACTGTATGTGTTAGAGTGCAAAAGTGACTGAAACGGTCAATTTTTATTAATAAACAGGCAATAACTCAGATATACCTTATGCGATTTTAGTAGTAATCAAACTAAACCTTGATTTGATATCAATAAACATTTTCAGCAAGTTTGGTGTATATCCAATAAAACGTACTTGTGTTAGAGAGCAAAACTTGCTGAAAACAGTCATTTTTTAATACATAAAGGGCAAAAACTCAGATATGCCAATTGCGATTTTAGTAATAATCAAACTAGACTATTTTCAGCATGTTTGGTGAATATCCGATAAAAGCTGTTTGTTTTAGAGTGCACAAATGACTGAAACAGTCATTTTTTATTAATTAGCAGGCAGTAACTCAAAAATACCTTATGCGATTTTAGTAGTAATCGAACTAAACCTTGATTTTATATCAATGAACATTTTCAGCAAGTTTGTGGAAGATCGGATAAAAAATAGTTGAGTTAGAGAGCAGACAAAAAAGTGTGATAGTCTAACTGACTGATGGATGGACGGGCGGAGGTAGATACGGTTGTCCCCAGTGAAGTTGATTTCGGATGTATCACGTGATACTAAGCCGTGTGGTAATGTTTATGACAGACGTTCTATTTTCGGTTTGTTATGATTTCAAATCGCCCTTTTTGGGTGATTTAGGTCCGTCTTCATCATTTCATAGATCAGTTTGGCCCATAAGAATGTTCAAACATTATTATTAACCGTTATTGTATTTCAGGTATTAAGAAAAGGTCTGAAAACACAATAAGACTTACAAATGCTTTATCAATATTTGGGAAAATTTTGTCAAAATCTGAATGTAAGAACTGTAGGAGAAAAAACTTTGAAAAAAAACTATTTGATGTGTTCCCTTTATTGAGGAATAATATGTTGTTTCCATGTTTTTATTGGTACTTGCTCCTATTATTTTCTATTTTGTGAAAACATATGAAAAATCCAACATTTAAGGAAAATTACAACGCTGAAGAGGGGATTTCTGAGATTTTATGATCAAAAGCACGTGTCAAGAAAGTTATTAAGAAAAGAACCAGTCCGGGGACTCCCTATTTTTATTTCATATTTCTGCACAACAGGATAATTATATACTAGCAATATGAAAATTTAAAATAAAAAAAATGATTTGAAAATTCGAACAAACTGCCGCGATAGTCCTTAAATACCGGACGGGCAACGGTTTTAAGACGGGCGACCATCATCGCCCGATATTGGTTATCGTGGGTTCAATATATGAATGAGGTTTATAAAGACGCGCTTATTTCACTTCTTTTGTTATGTTGCTCACTTTCTTACATGGAACCATACTACCGATTGCCTTATCGTGTAGTCCACATCATGGGCATTCAGAAATAACGTGCAATACTGTGGGAGACCGAAAGGAAACCGGTGTTATCCGGTTGCCAGACGGGCGCCGGTGTAAAGACGAAATGTGTCCCCCTCTAAAGAGTACCACAATGTCATGAGGACAATTTTTGATGTAGAAAACTGTCCTTGGGACTTGCTTTGGCATAATACATGTAAAATGACCAGGGAGGTTAAGTTTCTGAGTCGAAAAATGTCCCGGGGTCACAATTCTGAGTGGTGGGGACACTTTTCGTCATTACACCGGCCGGTATAGGATAGGCAAAAGCCGGATGGAGACGGCCTTGCCCGACCTCTGACACGCTTGTATACGTTTGTATATTTGGTCAAAAGCTTTCTCGGGTCCGATCGACGTGTAAGGTGCCCGGAATCGACCGATTTTAAATCGATGTCGTTTCGATGACCGTCGTTGAAACTAGCTTTTAACTCCACTTTAAAATCAAACCGAGGCCAAGAAGTCTGAGTTCATACTATGTTAACAGTATTTCAGTCATAGCTCGACATAAAGCTAATTGCAGATGGGAAAAGAAACCGGATGCACGTCATAAACTGTATCAGGTAAAAATTTGCATCTGGGTAAAAGCACCGAATTTCCGATAGCCAGCTTGAAGGCTTCTCCAAATGAAAAAGCCCAAGTGTTCAGATTAGGATTCGAACCAACAGCAGTAAAGACCTAAGTGAGTGTAAGTTATAGTCACTATGAGCACTGGACCACGGCCACGGGTCCCATCCCTCCCTATCCCGTTAAGAATACCAACAATCTAGCAGCATTCGGCCGGCAATCTGTCAGTCGTTGGCCTATTATGCCTCAAAGGAAGCCGGGAACTAAGCATAAACTCAACGGGACTTAAGTTTGATCATGGGATAAAAGGGCTGCACTTATCCACAGATAATTCTTCGGATTTAGGTCGGCTGTTTAAGAGCATTTTGATCAAATCGTAAAAACTGCATGTAAAAGGGTGGATAACACAGTTTTAGCGCACCCGCTTCTTAACAATGCATCCCGAGTTCGATCCCGGGTCGTGACAGTACGTGAGAGGGTCGCCTGTCCGAAGACGTTGGTTTTCCCTAGTACTCTAGTGTCATCCCACAATACGACGCAATACACCATCTTTTGCGCTATGGAAAGTGATTTGCCTAAGTTGTTAGAACTTGTTTCATAAAGAAATGTTAAACGGAAGGTGATGTGTGAAGAATCCGTAGGTACCAACAGGTCGTTAAAAAAGGGGGTACGGAAATCTCACACTGCCATTGTGTGACATATTCGTACGACATCTTCACACATTGGTCACACGAGTGGAAGAATTCGTACGAATTCTTCAGACGTCTGATTACGGTGTGAATAATTCGTAGTGTGAATAATTCGGTTCAACACAGCTCGCCTCCTGTCTTCCCGGGTGTATACATGAATGCAGTTTTCTCGATAGTACATGTACATTGATAATTGGAGACTGTTGAATATTTACGTATTTCTATAGTTTGTCATTGTTTTTTATAACTGGAGCTCTCTGAAGTCCAACATGCACGTATTTTAAAGTTGAAACGTAGCTAAGCTACGAACAAGTCCGCTTTTACAGTAAGATTGTGTTATCGAAATACCATCTGTATATAAATAGAATGTTTCTAATCTGAATGCATTAACTACTCCTTATCTACATGACTAAAGCGTCGCCTAAATTCTAACCTCTTTTCCTTCTTGTATGCTAAATTGCCATCTGCTTTCCAATGTCGCTATCGAAATTCATTTAAACTTATATAATGCAAATTAAGACACGAATCAATGATATGAATGAAAACTCGTCTGATCTGAATCCAAACTGTTTGCATTTAATCGATTTAAATTAAACCAAAACCATATACAAGCCAATATATAATCAATACATTTTGCTAAGTACAGTGGATAATCTGTTATTCTTTCCCGTTTAAACGCAAACGTACGCAAACGCAAAGCGCTTAAACGTAGAAAAGAACAACTTTTGGACAATTCTGATATTTCATGTTTATCTTGGTGGCAAACAGTTTGGAGCCAGATCAGACGCCGGGTTACCCGGCGTCTGATCTGGCTCCAAACTGTTTGTAATAGAAATAATAGTTTTAGCGTAAACGCGTTTATCGGGAAAGAATAACAGATTCTCCACTGTACAAGCCGATATATAATCAATACATTTTGCTAAGTAAGTCGGTGTGTTAACCAAATCCCCATAAATGTATACGCATTTTTGCATCGATTCCTCCACTGCATGAAGAAAATAGTTCCACTTTATACTGTAATAATTTTACACCATAAGAAATATGCCCTTTATTGTAGCAGATGCTAGCTTGAATGCAGATTGAAAGTAAAGCAGAATGCTCCTTAAGGAGCAGCATCATGCTTTACCTGTAACCTCTTTTAAGCAATCATCTGCCTCTTTTCATTGAAAGCAAGCTAAAGTTAACTTCCCTTAAATGCTCCTTTAGAGGCATTCTGTTTTGCTTTCAGCCTGATTCAAGCAGTCACCTGTCTCTTATTAATACTGATAACAAGCTATTGGGGAAAGATAAAACTTACTTAAACACGTCTGCGACACGCTGGAAATCCGGGTGAGTACGACCTCCGAAGTTTGTTGGCAGTTTCATCTTCAAGAGAAATGAGGTCCAGTACAATATGACTACAGATAGGCCCACTACTGTAGCCTGTGTGAGTACACTCATGGACTATGTCGTGTTGAAGTTGATGGGTCATCACATTATCAGTGAATAGGTATCACCAACTGGATTAAAGTCCTGGTCAAGATAACACCCACATGCATATACTGGTTACCGTGTACTATTATCACATTACGATTACACCATAGCGTATTTCTAGCTTTGAAGACAGCTGTCCAATTAAAGCAGGTAGAAAGTATAACACAAATGCGCATAAAACGCATTCTGATTTATTATTCAACCTGCTTCGAGCTACCACCTGCTAGGATCAAGAAATTATTTTTATTGTACATATTTCTGTGGAGTTATTTTCTTCATTGGATGAATAAATAGATAAAACCATAAAAGGTGTTTTTATGAAGTACAGTGCTTGTCGTCTGCTGTTTTCTCAAAGTTGTATATATTTGAACATTTTGACAGAAGAAATTTAATGACGGTCGTAATAGAGTGGTTTCACTGTACATACTTGTATATACCCTCTGTTGATGGAGATAATTTTGACTAGATCTTGTAGTCAGCTTTATGTAGTACTGTATGCGTGTCATTTTAGATTTTCACAAATACACGTACACCAAACAGGTTGAAACCAAATTAGAACCACGATGAAAGAGAAAAGAGCTGGTTCTAGTCTATTTGTTAATCAAATAGAGATCCTCCTAGCCATATTTATTGTTAAAATGTAGGAACAAATATTTTCAAACAAATTATGTTACTTCTACTATATTCATTGACATGGCAGACAGAGAATCAATGAATGGTACTTGAATATGGCTAAAAATGGCTTTGATCGTGTTGTCCTGTATCTTTATTGCTTCTTCATTGTTGCTGACAAGTCTTTCAAATGGGTATCTGCTGATTTATCGGCATCTATGTTCTTCACACCAGCCCTGTATATAAGGTAAAAGTCAATTCAATTCAATTCATTTTATTGTATAATAAGGCCCCCGGCCCATACACAAAATATTACATAAATACACAATTAGCATGCAGTGGACACTGGCAGTGTTACATATAAGCTGATAATCACAATATGTGCAAGACACAATTCAATAGCGACACAATTTATCAAAGAAACAACGCTTCCTATATAAATCTGCTAGCAGTTAGTTAACTCTTTCTGGTTATAAATATATAATTACCAAAGCAGACAAACACATAAGCATGTCGAAAGCAAAATAGAAAGCTCAAAGCTCAGCTTTCAGCCATGCAGAGGCGCACCTCGGCGCATATTTGATAGAAAGAGTTAACTATCGTACACATTATTGTAACATTTTTATACACGACCTAATAAAAATTGATGCCTGACGGCAGGCAAAAGCATGAGGGCGAAATGTCGAATACTAGTTGTAAAAGTCAAACAATCCAAGAGCTCAGGCCCACCTCTATCCAGTGGCATCAAGTTTGGCCGAAGATAACATATATGCCAGTGGGTTATTGTCTGTAAGAATTGTAAAATGCTTACAAGCAAGGTTATCGGAGAACTTCTCAGTCCACTTGAATGCCAAGAACTCTAACTTTTATGCGCTGTAGTTTTTCTCCGACTTTGAAAGTGATTTTCTGGCATACGAAAGTACTCTTTTCAGTCCTTTCTGTTCCTGGTACAGTACTGCTCCAAGTCCTTGTGTAGACGCATAAGGTTTTGCATGTAACTCAAAAGATTCAATAAAGTCTGGGTATGCCACGATTGGTGGTGAAATAAGATTTTTCCTTAAACTTTCAAATACTGTTTCTGTCAAAACCCATGGTTTCGCAGTTTTCTTTGGTCCTCTTTTTGAAGTTGCAGGTGGTAAAAGATCTGCAAGTGGTCTTGTTATTTTACTAAAATCTTTGTTGAACCGGCATAAGCAAGAAATGAACGTAGCTCGTCCGGATATTTTGACTCTGGCCATTTCCTTATCTTGCCTATCTTATCCTGATCTGTAGATATTCCTTCCTTACTGATGACATGGCCTAAAAAGATAACATTTTCTTTAAAGAAGCTGCATTTTTCTGGTGCAAGTTTGATGTTGTGAGCGTTGAGTCTTTAAGATATGATGTCAAGTCTTTCAATGTGTTCTTAAATAGTGCTACTGAAAATACTAATGAGGTCGTCCAAGTAAATGACGCAGATGTTCATATTTAGGTTCCCTAAGCATTCTTTCATGACTCTTTGGTAACATGGTGGGCTGTTGGAAAGCCCGAATGGCATTTTATTGTATTCGTAAAATCCAAATGGCCCTACGGTGAAATCTGTTCTCTCTTAGTACTGTTCCTCTTTTGCTATCTGGTGGTACCCGGACTTCATGTCAATAGTTGACAAGTATTTGGGTCCTTGAAGGCAATCAAAAATCTCTTAAATTATTGGCAATGCATAGGAGTCTTTGATGATTCTTTGGTTGATTCGACGGTAATCTACGCACTTTCTCAGCTTTCCCTACTTCTTCCGTACAAGTACAATGGGCGACAAAAACAATATGCAATATACGTGTTTGGATACAGAAATGTAAACTCGCTAGATCAAGCTTCGTTTTAAAGAACTGCAAACTGCAAGTATCAGTTATTGTTCAAAGCACATAGCCTCATGGATTCCCAATGACCTACGTTAAGCAGTCGCCTGGTTTAGATGATTATGCTTTAACCATATGTACTGGCTGCTTAAACAGGTTTCATTGCACATATCAGCATGTTGCGTAGCATTTAATTTATAAAAGATTATTATTCAATACATAAGATCAGTAAGACACGACAGCTTGAATTCTTATCAGACACCAACTTGATATGTGTCTAGTCTGCAGCAAAACTGTCTGTAACCGCCAGGCAAACAATATGGCAACTAGTTCCGCTTGAAATAAGTAGCTGCCGAATGCGAGTCGTTTTAAAAGTTCAATACTGTTCTTTTTTGGTGTTTTTAATTAACTATTTTAGAATTAGTACAAAGGTCGGATAAGATCAAGCTCAAATCTACGAATAAATGACATATAGTTTCGAAATTTATATAGTATTTCATCACTATTAATATTTTTCTGGGTATAGACAGAACTCTGAAATAACACTGTATACAAGAATGTTACTTACTGGAATCACATAATTAAACAATACGTGTGATGATACTCCTAAGTGTCATAAACTACTAATTAATCCATGCTGGAAGTAGCCGATCAACTACAAAGTATTTAACAGCGCTTCCTTCCTCAAAAGGGTAATAAAATAATTAGCCCCAGTCCCCCTTACTGTTCATAAAGAAAGACACACCGATTTAGGTAAAAATATACACTGCCTCTAATGCGATTAATAACTACATGTAGTCAATAAGATTAGTGGGTTAACCCTTTCATCACTAAATCAAGTACAGAGCAGAAGTTCTGTTCACTAAATCAAGTAATAACTTAAGCACATTCGCCAACAGTATGAATCAACATAGGAACACCAAAATTGTTGGATCAATTTAGGGTTCATCACTCGGATCATAATTCATATTACTTTGACCCCTTTCTCCTCATAAACACATTTGCTTTATGATGTCTTTACTCAGTGTTTAAACATTGCACACGAACGACGATTCACTTATGAAATCTGATAAAATACTGCATTAAGCAAAAGAAAAATAGTTTTAGCACAAACGTGACTTTTGGAGAAGACTTAGAATAACGTCTTATCCACAAACTCCATTGTGTGAACCATTGAGTAAAGAGAAAATAACTTTAAATAAGCTTATAAAATATATTGAATAAATCTCTTTTAGTCTCCCCTTAACTTGTCATGATTTAAATTAGAAGCTTGCTTTTCGCAGCTGATTCTCCGAAAAATGAATTCAAAGATAGCTGTGTGTAAAGTTACCCAATAAACAATTCAGTGCCATTAATCGCGGTTTAAGAAACGCAAAATATTTTATTTTTTGTATTTCACAACCAGAAAGCTTCGTTCAAGACGGGCATGCTATCAAACTCTTGATCTATTTGTCCGATTTCAATCAAAATCGAACTCATTCAAACTCTTATGGTCAAATACAATCTGGGCAAGTTCTAAAAATATTGGATACATACTGTGGCCTCTAGAGTGTAAACACCGTTACAAATGGCATTTTCAGCAATTCAAAGGTAGACAACTCTTGATCTATTTATCCGATTTCAACCACAATCGAACTCTTCCGAATTCTTATGGTAATATACAATCTGGACAAGTTTTAGAACGATTGGATAAATACTGTGGCCTCTAGAGTGTAAACACTGTTAAATATAGCATTTTCAGCAGTTCAAAGGTAGATAACTCTATTTATGACCTATTTGTCAGATTTCAACCATAATCGAACTCATCCGAGCTCTTATGGCAAGATACCATCTGAGCAAGTTTGTGAAAGATTGGATAAATATTGTGGCCTCTAAAGTGTAAACACTAAAATTGTTGACGACGGACATTCAAGGATTGCAAAAGCTCACCCTGAGCTAGCTCAGGTGAGCTAAAAATAACCTGAAATTCGACACATATTTTCGATACAAAGCTGTTATTTAGCATACATTGTGAGTGGTTGCTATGGTTACCAAATGTCATTTTCATGTTTAAAGTGATAGTTATACAACACTGATAACTAGCTAATCTGATGATGAAACTACAGTACCATTGTTTGGATCTGTTTCTGTATTTTTCCTTACAAAAGCTTGAATTTTACTCACATTTCCAATACAATGCTATTATTAAGCAACTGCGTTGAGCGGTTACTAAGGCAATCAAAGGCCTTTTTCATCTTAACAATGAATGTGTATGAGACAATGCTAACTTGCAAACCTGATAAAGTAAGTGTGTAATAGTTTGGATAGTTTGCTGTATTTTGCGTTCTAGAAGTATTGAATTTGACACATACATGTATTTTCAGTAAATAACATTCTTTTGGCAGGCGTTACCATAGTAACCAACTAATATCTGCATGTGCTGTTTTTTACTTTCATTTTATAACACTAAAATATATGGTTATAGCAATTTAAGAGTGGTCTTGGTACCTTTTAAGCAATCCTGCTCAGTTACATAGGAAGTTACAACATTAAAAAGTTGATAGTTTCGTTGCCATGGTTACCCCCTTAGCAACCTGAATCCCAAAGGTTTTCTTCCCAGAAAGTAAACAACACATGTGCTACTTGTTATTAGTGATCATATTCAAGTTCAGCATGGATTCATAGATATTCTACCAGTCCTTAAAATATGCCAAAATCATGATTTCTTACTTTCAGCATATTAGCCCCTTAAGCTCGCACGTGCGTACCAATCGGGTGTAATGTTGAGTTGAATCCTACAATGTTATTTAATTGTCAATGTGTCATACTTCAACATACAAATGTCACTTTATCTGAAATATGTACAGTTTTCTCTGAAAAAGTCTGTGAATTTGTCATATTTTACTCACCAAAAACACTGTTTTTTTTGCCAAAATCTTGTTTCCGCGTTGCCATGGTAACCGGATACCGGAAATAAATTTTCGGGGTATTTTTTCATTTCATGTAGAAAGGTACAGATGGTGTAAGTTTTATGCAAATCGGTGACTATGCGTGCCGACCGACCCCCTTATATAACCTGGTTGATGGTTACAGAGAATTGCTCTTAATTGTTTGCTTACTCAGCCAATAAACACTTCACGCATTAAATTAGCGCATCGGTGGTGAGGGCCAGCTACTCTCTTATAAAATTACACATTGATAAAGAAAATCTTTGTCGCAAACAAATAATTCGTCTCCACTGTAAAATTTTCGGCAGCGGAGACGCTGAGATTTATAACACGATGCAACCAGGACGCTCGAGACTAAAGAGTCGACAGGGGAGATAACCAATTTTCGGGAAGGCCTATACGAGGGTTGTTCAAAAAGTAATGATACTTGATCAATAACTTCAAAATTAAAGTGTAAAATGCATGTGTGATACATCATTTTAAAGAGCAAGTATTTGCCTACACGATGGTATAATGCACGATAATTTCACATAATACAATAAGTCACAACATGAACCTAAACTACCCTTACTCGAGGAAACTGGACAATTTTGTGTATTGTTGCGGCAATTTTCTGAAAAAAGTTTGATACTGTAATTATTGCGGCTTTATAATTTTGATTAAGTTTATGAAACTTTCTGTCTAAAAATATAATGCAAATGTACTATCATGCCAACACTACACAGTTTAAAATAGTGCTATTCTATAAAATATACAAAATATAGCTAATACATGTACTAAAGAAAGCAAAAACTCAAGATCAAGTCAAAATTATCTCCATCAACAGAGGGAAGAATGTAACCCGCTATACAGATTTTCTATAGTTATTTGTTCTCAAGTATATACAAGTATGTACAGTGAAACCTCTCTAATACGACCACTTGAATGATGGCTAATTATGTGTACAAAATGCAGGAGACAGCTTAAATCAAAGTGACAGTAAAATAGAAAGCTCCTAAAGGAACTTTCTGTTTTACTGCCACCTTTTATTATTATTATTATTATTATACCAGATTTATATAGCGCTCTTTTCACACAGGGGTTGTGCGTTCAAAAGCGCTTCACATGAAATTACACATATGTACCTACATGTATAAAGCGAGAAAATACATTAAGATCTAAAAATAAACATGATACCATATGGATTTACATGGAAACAAATTCCGAACAAACTCTCCCAATGCAATCACCAAGATTATATAAAATAATTATCAATAGTTTATAAAATCAACTTTAAAATGAGACAAATATTTAAAAGATCAATGATATGATTAAAAACTGGTTTTAAACAGACGCCTGCTTCAAACAAAAACTACTAAATTAAATTTAGGTTGTAATTTAGAGGGTTTTTAATACAGATGTCTTATCGCAATACCGTTCTATTCAACCAAAACTTTAATTGTTCCTCTTCAAAACTTATGCTGGCAATCTAATCTCATGATCAGTTTATTCGTCGTTTAAAGCATATCATTAACTTGTTCACACCTGAAACTTTGAATGAACAATTCTAGATTCCAACTTAGTTTCGTTCATATTTACCGTTTATGGTTGATGTTTTTACCATATTTGCCAAAGAAAAAACTGTGTAGATCCTGATTATAGAGCTTCTTTTACCAACCTGGATCTACACTGTTTGCCTATACACAGCTGTACTACAAGTAGGTGAATTGTAAAGGACGAGTTTACTAGTCGCTAGGGTTCAATGTGTTAACGTACATGTACGTGTAGTACTAATTGGTTGGTACCATGGGCTATACAGTGACGAAGACGTTATTCTTCCTCAAGAAAGAAACGCGTTTTAACTTTATGCTAAACAAGTATTTCGTCTGACCATGCTCTCGACTGTTTACCACTCACATTTGAATGAATATTTAGAAGTGTCGAACACTTTTCATTTTCTACATTTCAATGCAATGCATTTTCTTTCGTTTGCGTTTCAATGGTAATGAATAACGTCTTTTGCACTGTACACGTACTTGGGTATATCTATCGAAGTAATCGACACTATTGAAAGACATACAAAGACCGACAATGAGAATGTTCTAAAGGTCACCAAAATATACACTGGTTCCCGCGTTTGTCTTAAACAAGGAAGTTCATGCGCGTAGAAAAGGGTTCAAGTGTATCTATATATGTCTCTGAATAAGTATAGTGTGCAAACCAGAGCTGGCTTTCATTGAATGGGGTAAATTATGTTATATGAACAAGTATAACCCGTCGGATTATTTCTTCATGACGTGTTAAACGGTGGAATTAATTTGCAAAAAACATTTTACATACTAGTATCGTTCTAGTCAAAATGGCAGAAGGAGGGGCGATAGAAGAAGGGCTTCATACTCTCTCTTCGGATTCTGAATTTAACTATGACTTTTATTGTGAACTTTGTAAAGATGAGGGTAAAAACGTGGAAGCGGAAGGGTTTTGTGTTGACTGTGGAGAGTATTTATGTGGAGTGTGTTACACCAGTCACCAGAGGACACGTCAAACACGGCACCATGAACTTCTGGATAAAGACATGATGCCCAAGGACACGCCGCTGTCCTCGGACCGAATAAGCAAAGACATTTCTACGAAATGCAAACTTCATTCTGGAAAATTTGTAAAATTTTATTGTAAAACGGATGGTGTGCTGGGATGCAGTACGTGTATTGTGGAGGGTCATAGAAGTTGTTCTGGCATTGAATCGATTCTGGAGAAATCGGACAGTATTTGGGATAGTCAAGAATACAAGGATGTAACCAACTCACTTACTTGCATGGCGAAATGTTCCCGAGATACGATAGCCAAGGCGCGTGCCAACATAACCAAAACCAAGGATTGTTACTCAGAGGTTCTGCAATCGATTAAACTTCTACGAGAAGATATCCTTAAGACCCTAGATAAGCTTGAACAAGACATTATTTCAGAGGCCGATGACATGGTGTCAAATGAGGAGAAGGAAATGGAGGCCATTTCAAACAACTGCGACATGATAACAGAAACAATAGAGACCATACTTGCACAGTTTGATAGCCTTCAGTCGTCTAGACGTGTGTGTCAGTTGTATATATCAATGAAAGAAAGCAGTGAGCAGATCAAAGCACTCCAAGGAAAAATGCGTCAGGCAGAAGAAGCCCTCGTAGTAAAACCATTTATATTTGAAGCAAACAGAAAATTTCAAGCCTTCATAAAGTGTCCGACTAGTATTGGGAAGATTTTATTTGACGGCCAGACGATAATAGAAAGACAGCAAGCAAATGCTAATAGTCCTTCACTCATGAAGACAGTGCACGTCGCGGACAATACGTTTACTCGTGGAAATGACTATTTTGCATTTATAACAGGATCTGCTGCACTATCAGCTGATAGACTTATCACTGTAGATTGTAATAATTATAGGATCGAAATATCAGACCCTCAAACCAATAATCAGATAAGTGAACTGTTTGTTTCTGAAAGTCCATTTGATGTCACACTTATAAGCACGGACAAAGCATCAGTAACTGTCTGGGAAAAAATCCTCATCTTGAATATGTCGGATGGAATTGAAGTGGATAGAGAGATTTCTGTGGTAGGTAGGTGTTGTGGCCTGGCCTACAGCAAGGATAGACTGGTCGTCTCGTATACAGATCCTCCAAAGCTAGAAATAATGGATATGTTTGGCAGCGTTAAGAAGAGGATAGAAAAAGACTGTGACGAACGTGCTTTGTTTAAATGTCCCAAATATGTGTGTGTCAGCAATGACGGGAATACAATATATGTATCTGATCAGGATATGAATACAGTGACCTGCCTAACGTTTGATGGCGTAGTCAAGTCTGTTTATACTGACAACAATCTGATTTGTGCCGAGAAAGTGTGTGTTGATCACCACGGCAATGTGTATGTTTGTGGTCTTGACAGTAGTAATGTCCATATGCTAACTGCAGACCTCGCCAAAATCAAAATCATCCTCACAGAAGCTGACGGACTGGACAGAGGTGTGATGTCTATATCGCATTGCCAGGAGACACACAGCCTGTATGTTGGAATATGGGACACGGTGAAAGTGTTTCAGTTGTCATAAATCTACACAAACAGTCATACACTGATATTTTAAAAGATGCTGTATCCGTGTTGAACACGCTCACCTTTGAAAATTCAAATGGACAATTTCAGTTCCTAACTAAATCTAGCCCATCATCAATTCGTAGATATATTAAGGATTGAAATTTATAATATACAGTTAAATCTCTCTATTGCAAGGACTAAATTTTGTTGATTATTGGGTGTTTACGGCAGATGACTGTTTAAAGCAACATGACAGTGAAACCGAAACTGACTCCTTTAGGAGCTTTCAGTTTCACCGTCAACTTGCTGTCATCTGTATTTAAAACAATCAACTAGCCTTCGTTTTATTGGTCGCAATGGAGAGGTTTTACTGTATTGCAAAATGACCATCAGTGCAGACCCTAGCCAGAGGGCTCCTATAATGTTTGCAAGGACAAGTACGTATACTCGTCGCTTCGGCCCAAAGTGTTACGAAAAATGGCTACTTAACCAATTAGACCCTAGTGAAAAGCACACTCGTCATTAACAATCAATGTACATGTGAAGAGTATACTTGTCCTTTTCCAACACTGTAGACCCAGATCAGAGGAATCCTGAAGAAGCCCTCTGACCAGAGTCTACAATGTTTGTAAATTGGAAGAACATTGTAAAAACTGCCCTAAATAGCCGAAAACGGTTTAGATACGAGGGGTGTTTCATAATTAATGCAACTAGATCAATAACTTTATTAATATTAGTGCAAACTGCATGTGTGATATATCATTCGAAAGGGCCATTCTTCACCTACACAATGGTATAATGCACAGTACGATCACATGACTAGACAAATTACACCACGAGCCCGAAAGACCCCAAGTCAAGGGCACTGGACCGTTTTTGTGTATTTTTGAGGTAATGTTTCGAACAAATTTAGATACTATAATTATCATAACGGTTTTATTATTTGAAATAATTGTATGAAACTTTCAGTCAAATTAAATCAGACAATAATACACACGTATCGCAATTTAAAATTATATAATTTTACAAAATGACAAAAATATAGATAATATTTAACTCTTACTGAAAATATCATAAACAAGATATCGCTCACCATTTGTAATGAAGCCTGATAGCTTTTCCTTTGAACTTCACCCGTTTTATTCTAAATCCATTCAAATTTGTAGTATAGCATGTAAACAACATTGGACTATGACCTACTCTAGTATAGTATAGTACATCAAGGGCAGATTACTAGAGCCTAAATAATACTGAAATGAAGCCTAAACATTCTAGCATTTCAAAGTATATCAAGGGCAGATAACTCTTGCCACAATGATCAGATTTCAAACAATAGTTGCACTCCTGAGATAACTTATAGCTATATATACATTGTGAGCAAGTATAATTAAAATCCATCGAAAACTGTAGTTGCAAGAGTATAAACACAGTTAAATTTAATAATAGAGGAAGATTGAATAAAAAATGTTGCCTCTAGTGTGTAAAACCGTTAAATATGGCATTTTCAGCAATTCAAAGGTAGATAACTCTTGACCAATTGGTCTGATTTCAACTTTAATCGAACTCATCCAAACTCTTATGGTAATATACAATCTGAGCAAGTTTAAGAAAGATTTGATAAAAATGTGTGGCCTCTAAAGTGTTAACACCATTAAATATGGCATTTTCAGCAATTCAAAGGTAGATAACTCTTGACCTATTAGTCAGATTTCACCCATAATCGAACTCTTTTTAAATCTTATGGTCATATACAATCTATGCAAGTTTAAGAAAGATTGGATAATATATGTGGCCTCTAGAGTGTAAACACTGTTAAATGTGCCATTTTCAGCAATTCAAAGGTAGATAACTCTTGACCTATAAGTCCAATTTCAGCCATATTCGATCTCATCCGAAATTTTATGGTAATATACAATCTAAGCATGTTTGAGAAAGATTTGATTAAAAGTGTCGCCTCTAGAATGTAAACACTAAACTTGTTGACGACGGACATTCAAGGATCGCAAAAGCTCACCCTGAGCTAGCTCAAGTGAGCTAAAAATGGCACAACTGTTATGTTCAAGACGTTTTGTTGAAACCTAGAACTTATTTTGTTTCATCAAACTAGGCTATAATTGAAGCAATTGAAGTAGATGTTCATGCTATAAAATAAAATTATAGGTGTATACGAACCTAAAAAAATTCATAGCGTTCGAAATTTCATGTCAACTTTTTTCATAAGCAAAATGAGAAATTTTAGTTTTTAAAAATTGAGATTTAGAGCTGAGCCTTTTAAATGAAATCTTTTTATATTAAAATTCAGACATAAACTGATATATTTCAAAAACAAAGTATGAACATTTTACTTTTAAAAAAGTGATTAAGTCAATAAGTAATGTCTGAAAAGTGCTAAGTTCTAGTGCCCTCGAGAAGGGGTCATTTAGGTAAGTAATGTGATTTATCCCGTAATGTGATCTTATAGTGCATTATACGATCGTGTAGGTTAAGAATTGCCCTTTTCAACGATATATCACACATGCATATTACAATTATTATATCGAAGTTATTAATGGAGTTGCATTAATTATGAAACAACCCTCATATGAAAAGAATCTGGAATTGTCCATTAAAGTTTCTGGGGAAAATGAGTAAAACCAATATGACAATAAGATGCTACCTTTTACACATCTTTGTAGTGGTTGGCTGGTTGTGTAGTAGATAGAAATAACTTACTGCCAAGTTGCAGATTTCTTCTAAACTGATTTCCCTTTTTATGCTTATCAATAATTCTAAAATTAGAACTCTTTTGTGTCAGAGCTCCTGCAAAGGGAAGTACATGTATTGTGAAACTAAAATACATGTAGTTATGTCTGATAAAAAAACTGTACTGTTTCTACTCATTAGAATTGTCTCGTTCAATGCGATTTGTAATGAGTAGTCGCAGCATGAGGCTTGGTTTGAACATAGAGAAGAAAATATTATAATGTTTACTCCCTCGAATATGGAGCCGAGCCATGAGTTCAGTAAAGAAATCGATGGCCGGCGATAGCTATCGATTGCGAGTTGGCTACCGGTCTGAAATACAGTGGAGAAAACGTTATTCTTCCGTTCAAACGCAAACGCATTGCAGTGAAATATAGAAAATGACAACTTTTTGACAATTCCGACTACCAGTTGCAAACTGAGTGGCAAAACGTTTGGAGCCTGGTCAGACGCCGGGTTACCCGGCGTCTGATCTAGCTCCAAACTGTTTGTTATGAAAATAATGGTTTACGCGTAAACGCGGTTATTTAGAAATAAGTTTTCTCTACTGTACTCTGCACGCTGCCCACGGGACACAAGCTGCTAACCTAAACCGCAAACAGTGGTAACTGAACACGCAATAGATGCATCTTTATATCCGTATTTGGCTTTATATAGGTAGTACATTAGTAACATAACTTGTCATCAAAATCACTGTTTTGAAATGCATTGACCCCTGAAACTTGAAATGAGCAATTTCAGTTTCCAAATTAGCCTGGTCCAGTTTTTACTATATACAGCAACATCTCTCTATTACGATTAACCCCCCCCCCCCCCCTTAAATAGTGTTAACTATCAGATAGGTAACTGGTTCACCTTGCCTGAAGCTGCCATGTCTTTTATGCGGTCAATTACACATGTAGCCTCCGTTTTAGTGGTCGTAACAGAGATGTTTTACTGTCACCTTGCTTAAAGCTTTCATGCACCTCTTTTAAACAATAAATTACCCACCGTTTTAGTGGTCATAATAGAGTTTTACTGTAAAGGGATGTTTTCAGTAACTTGCAAAATGACAAACAGTGCAGATCCTGAACAGAGGCTTGTAGGAAAATTCTGATCTAGATATGCATTATTTCCATGACAAGCCTTTTGTGTACTCTTAACCAGTATACCAGGGTGCAATGCGTTAACAATGTTGGTGTTGACCCCATTTTAGTATTATGAATTATAAACAGTTTGTACAGAATTTGGAGATATTAGTTATATTTTACTACCACATTATCAACTATTTTTAAACTCATTCACCCCTGAACTTTTAAATAATTTCTAATTTTCAAAAATATCTAGTCCATTTACTAATAAAGGGTTGTTTTTTTAGAAGCTATCGGTATTTCAAAACAAGAGCCACAAGCGGCCCTAAATCGCTCACCTGAGGAACTATTGTGTTATACTCGATGCATAATGAAGTTTGTCATTGCATGTATTTGGACTGTTCCATGAAACTGAAACAACTCGGAATTAGGTTTTCCTGTAGAAGTCTATGTAAAACTGATAAGCCCCGGGGCGGGTCCATTTTTGACCCTGGGGTCATGATGTGAACAATTTTGGTAGAGTGCCATAAGGCAAAGCTATATGCCAAATATAAAAGGTATGGGCCTTACGGTTTCAGAGAAGAAGATTTTTAAAGGTTTTACTACACAAGTCTTTGTAAAACTTATAAGCCCCGGGGCGGGGCCATTTTTGATCCGGGGGTCATGATTTGAACAATCTTGGTAGAGGACCATAACTTGATAAGGCAAAGCTAGATGCCAAATATAAAAGGTCTGGGTCTTAGGGTTTCAGAGAAGAAGAGTTTTAAAGGTTTATTCCAATATAAGTCTATGTAAAACTGATAAGCCCCGGGGCGGGGCCATTTTTGACCCGGAGTTCATGATTTGAACAATCTTGGTAGAGGACCATAAAGCAAAGCTAGATGCCAAATATAAAAGGTCTGGGTCTTAGGGTTTCAGAGAAGAAGATTTTTAAATGTTTTCCTATATAAGTCTATGTAAAACTGATAAGCCCCGGGGCGGGGCCATTTTTGACCCGGAGGTCATGATTTGAACAATCTTGGTAGAGGACCATAACTTGATAAGGCAAAGCTAGATGCCAAATATAAAAGGTCTGGGTCTTAGGGTTTCAGAGAAGAAGAGTTTTAAAGGTTTATTCCAATATAAGTCTATGTAAAACTGATAAGCCCCGGGGCGGGGCCATTTTTGACCCGGAGGTCATGCTTTGAACAATCTTGGTAGAGGACCATAAGGCAAAGCTAGATGCTAAATATAAAAGGTCTGGGTCTAAGGGTTTCAGAGAAGAAGATTTTTAAAGGTTTATCCCTATATAAGTCTATGTAAAACTGATAAGCCCCGGGGCGAGGCCATTTTTCATCCGGGGGTCATGATTTGAACAATCTTGGTAGAGGACCATGAGGCAAAGCTAGATGCCAAATATAAAAGGTCTGGGCCTTACGGTTTCAGAGAAGAAGATTTTTAAAGGTTTTCCTATATAAGTCTATGTAAAACTGATAAGCCCGGGGCGGGGCCATTTTTGACCCTGGGGCCATGATTTGAACAATCTTAGTAGAGGTCAATAAGGCAAAGCTACATGACAAATATAAAAGGTCTAGGTCATACAGTTTTATAGGGCCGCATTTCGCTCACCTGAGAACATTAGAAGCTGACTGGGCAAGACAACATTTTAATATAGCTATGACCCAGGTGTCATAATTTGATCTCGGTAGAGGACCACAATGCGAAGCTACATCTCAGATATTAATGATCTGGGCCTTATGGTTTAAGAGAAGAAGATTTTTAAAGGTTTTCCCGTAAACAAGAGGGCCAGAATGGCCCTTGATCGCTCACCTGACCATGGTGACACTAGGATGGGTCACGTGATTTCAGAAAAGAAGATTTGTTAAAGGTGACCCCCAGGGCAGGCCAATTTTGACCCCAGGGGCAAATTTTGAACAACTAAGATAGAGGACCTGTAAACGATGATATGTGCAAAATATCTAAACTCAGTGTACTATGGTTTCAGACAAGAAATTTTTTGAAGTTTTCATTGAAAAAATCTATTTTTAGCTCCGGTGACCCAGATATGCAACAGACCGGAACCAATGCATCCATATATGTGAAGGACCTCTAAAAGTTACATCATGTCAAATATCAAAGCTCTGGCCATATTGGTTTCTGAGTAAAAGATGTTTGAACATTTCCCTATGTAACTCTACGTAAAACGGTGACCTCCGGGGCGGGGCCAATTTTGACCCAAGGGAATTTTTTTTAACAAATTTGATAGAGTGCCTGAAGACGATGCTATGTACAAAATATCTAAACTCAGTGTACTATGGTTTCAGAAAAGAAGATTTTTGAAGTTTTCATTGAAAAAATCTATTTTTAGCTCCGGTGACCCAGATATGCAACAGACCATAACCAATTCAACAATATGTGAGAAGGACTTCTAGAAGTTATACCATGCCAAATATCAAAGCTCTGGTCATATTGGTTCCAGGGAAAAAGATATATAACTCTATGTAAAACTGTGATCCCCGGGGCGGTGCCAATTTTGACCCCAGGGACAAAATTTGAACAAGTTTGATAGAGGATCTGTAGACGATGCTATGTGCAAAATATCTAAGCTCAGTGTACTATGGTTTCAGACAAGACGATTTTTTAAGTTTTCATTGAAAAAATCTATTTTTAGCTCCGGTGACCCAGATATGCAACGGACCGGAACCAATTCAACAATATAAGTCAAATACCTCTAGAAGTAATACCATGCTAAATATCAAAGCTCTGGACATATTGGTTTCAGAGAAAAAGATGTTTGAACATTTCACTATATAACTCTATGTAAAACGTTGACCCCCGGGGCGGGGCCAATTTTGACCCCAGGGGCAAAATTTGAACAACTTTGATAGAGGACATTTAGGTAATGACATGTACCAAATATCTAAGCTCTGGCTCTTGTGGTTTGTGACAATAAGATTTCCTTATTTTTTCACTTTGGTTGCCATAGCAACCAGAGTTCAGCATGGTTTCAAATTCTTTGAACAACTTTGAGAGAGCTTGACCCAAGGAACATTCCTGTGAAGTTTGGTTGCAATCAGGCAAGTGGTTTTGGAGAAGAAGATGTTTGAAGAAATTGTTGACGCACGACGTACAACGCACGACGACGGACGCCGGACATTGACGGACCACAAAAGCTCACCTTGAGCACTTTGTGCTCAGGTGAGCTAAAAAAAAACTGACAAGCCCAGGGCGGGGCCAATTTTAGTCCGGGTGTCATAATTTGAACACACCTGGTAGAGAACCACATAGCAAAGCTACGTATATGTCAAATATTAAAGATCTGGGCCTAACAGTTTTAGAGAAGATTTTTAAAGGATTTCCTATATAAGTATATGTAAAACTGATAAGCCCCAGGGCGGGGCCAAATTTGATCCAGGGGTCATAATTTGAACAATCTTGGTAGAGTACCATAGGGCAAAGCTACATGTCAAATATAAATGATCTGGGCCTTAGGGTTTCAGAGAAGAAGATTTTTAAAGGTTTTTCTATGAAATACTAATAACCCAAAGGGCGGGGTCATTTTTGGCCCTGGGGTCATAATTTGAACAATCATCGTAGAGGACCACAAGGCAAAGCTTTGGGCCAAATATTAAAGATCTTGGCCTTACAGTTTCAGAGAAGAAGATTTTTAAAGGTTTTCCTATATAAGTCTATGTAAAACTGATAAGCCCCGGTGCGGGGTTAATTTTGACCCAGGGGTCATAATTTGAACAATCTTGGTAGAGGACCATAAGACAAAGCTACATGTCAAATATTAATGATCTAGGCCATACAGTTTCAGAGAAGAAGATTTTTAAAGGTTTTCCTAAGAAAAACTGATAAGCCCTAGGGCGTGGCCATTTTTGGCCCCAGGGTCAAAATTTGAACAATCTTGCTAGAAGATCATAAGGTAATGATACATACCAAATATTAAAGGTCTGGGCCTTTGGGTTTCTGAGAAGAAGATTTTTTAAGATTTTCTTATGCATTAAAAGTTGTCTATACGGTCATGTTAGAAAATCTGGTCCCACAGCAAGGGGAATAACTCTAGCCAAAAACTTTGAACAATAATTCGTTCCCCCTTGCCACTGATGCTTCTGACAAAGTTTGGTTGAAATCGGGTCAGTGGTTTCTGAGGAGATGTTGTTTGAAAATGTGAACGTACGATGGACGACGGACACGGGACGACGGACGCCAGATGACGGACGGAATGGTATCACAATAGCTCATCCTGAGCCTTCGGCTCAGGTGAGCTAAAAACTGATAAGCCCCAGGCGGAGCCATTTTTGACCCGGGGGTCATTATTTGAACAATCTTGCTAAAGGTTCACAACATGATGCTACATGTGAAATTTGGTTGTCCTAGGACTTATAGTTATTGACAAGATGTTTAAAGTTTTTACTATAGTTGTCAATATTACGTAAATACGGAAAATGACCACGCCCTCTGGCGGCCATGTTTTTTGACGGATCAAAAATCTTTTAACAACTTTGAAAGTATATTAACCGAGAAACATTTTGGTGAAAACCAAATGTAAATCGGAGCAGTCGTTCTTGAGAAGATTTTTTTAGATATCGTGCATGGTTGCAATGGCAACAGGACCGATGGCCCCACCCACTTTTTTTAACAACTTTTGAAGCTCACAACTACTGTATGTATCTGACCAAGTTTTGTTAAAATTGGGCCATTGGTTTCAGAGAAGAAGTTATTTGAAACAAATTGTGAACAGACGACACCGACACCAACGTACGACGGACGGCGACCGATCACAATAGCTCACATTGAGCACTTTGTGCTCAGGTGAGCTAACAAGAAGCCCATGTGCTATATTTAGCTCACCTGAGAATAGCCGACGAAATGAAGATAATGATTTATGTCAAGTACGGGGTCATTTTTTACCCTAGGGGCATAATATGAACAAACTTGATGGAGAACCTGTAGATGATGCTATGTGCTAAATATCTAAGATCAGTGTATTAGGGTTTTAGACAAGAAGATTTGTTTAAGGTTATCATTGAAAAAATCTATTTTCAGCTCCCGTGACCTACATATGCAACAGACTGAACAAATTAAACAAAATATGTAAAGGTCACCATACCGAATATCAAAGTTCTAGCTACATTAGTTTTAGAGGAAAAAACATTTGAAAATTCACTATATAACTCTTTGTAACAAGGGCCACCATGGCCCTAAATCGCTCACCTGGTTCACCATGGAAAATTAACCTATAGTGACCTAGATTATGACTGGACATGACCCACAATCAACCTTTAGAGTGTTAACAAGATTTTTCTATAATTTGACCTTTTTTGACCAGACACAATCCACATTTGATTTTTATCTAGATTTGATATAGGCAAACATTCTGAAAATATTTCATTCAGATCTAACGAGATTTGTAGCCTCTAGAGGGTTAACACTGTTTTTCTTTGATTTGGCCTAGTGACCTAGTTTTTGACACGACATGACCCATATTCGAACTTGACCTAGATATCAATTGGGCAAACATTCTAAGTTACATTAAAATCCAATAAAATTTGTAGCCTCTAGAGTGTTAACAAAGTTTTTCTAAGATTTGACCTAGTGACCTAGTTTTTAACTGGACATGACCCACATTCGAACTTGACCTAGATTTCATCAAAACAAACATTTTGATCAAGTTTCATAAAGATCCATTAAATTTGTAACCTCTAGAGGGTTAACAAGGTTTATCTATGATTTGACCTAGTGACCTAGTTTTTGACCGGACATGACCCACATTCGAACTTGACCTAGATATCAATGAGGCAAACATTCTGACCAAGTTTCATTTAGGTCCATTGAGATTTGTAGCCTCTAGAGCGTTAACAAGGTTTTTCTATGATTTGACCTAGTGACCTAGTTTTTTAACAGACATGACCCACATTCAAACTTGACCTATATTTTAATGAGGCAAACATTTTGACCAAGTTTCATTAAGATCCATTGAGATTTGTACCCTCTAGAGTGTTAACAAGGTTTTTCTATGATTTGACCTAGTGACCTAGTGTTTGACCGGACATGACCCACATTCGAACTTGACTTAGATATCAATGAGGCAAACATTCTGACTAAGTTTCATCAAGATCAATTGAGATTTGTAGCCTCTAGAGTGTTAACAAGGTTTTCTATGATTTGACCAAGTGACCTAGTGTTTGACCGCACATGACCCACATTCGAACTTGACCTAGATTTTATCAAGACAAACATTGTCATGAAGTTTCATGAAGATAGGATGAAATTTGTAGGCGCTAGAGTGTTAACGAACAAATGTGAACGGACAGACGACGGACATTCAGCGATCCTAAAAGCTCACCTTGGCACTTCGTCACTAGGGCTCAATGAGTTAAGGTGGTTCGACAGCGGGCGGCCCGCATCTCGAGTTCCGAAAATGCTGATGACTTTCACCTGATCTTTGCGGCACGTTATAGTAGAAAATTTAGATAAAGAAATGTTTGATTTTCATTCAGTGTCCTCTCTGTTAGCGCAATTGGTACGGTGATTGACTTCCAATCCAAAGGTTCTAGGTTCGATTCCCACTCGCTTCAAAACTTTTTTTTTAACAAATTGTCCGATTTTTAGTGACTAGTCAATTCATAACGCAGTGATCAAAGGACAGGCTATGTTTAGTCACGTAATAATGAATAATATCAGATGCAAGTATAGTCAAGTGACAGCTAAATTTGTGAGGATTTATAGCCTATATGACAGATGGCAGCTTAACACAGGACAAAAGTAATGGTAAAAGATAGATCCTAAAGGAGATTTTATGCATTACTTTTGTTATGCATTAAGCTGTCACTTGCCTTTAAAGATCTACAGGATACCGCATTCAATGGTCCCTTATTACCGGTTTGACTAATGGTATTATTTAGAGCTGACGGCATTTAAAAGTTGGACTCAAGGAAGGTTACTCGTTTTGTGTTAACATTTTGTCAGAATTTCAGGAAATCATGTATAAAATGTAAATTCTACTGTAGATTTTCATTTAATTTTTGTGACTACTAGAATTAAGTTAAATCTATCTAATAAGAGTAAAATTAGTGTATGTTAAACAGCTAGATTTTTTGTAATTTGAGATTTTCAGAATTTGACTTTTTTTAAATATTGATATTTCCAGAAAATATGTCATGAAATACTTTTGTTTGCCCACTATCTTATAGTCTATGTACAGTTTACTTGAATGTACAGAAATTATTGAGTTATATCATGTTATAAAGAAAATATTCCTGTTTATTAAAAAAGGAGCTTTTCTCGACAAAAGGTCCTGTCAGAAAACAAGAGCCCCATGGGGCATATGTCGCTCACCTGAGAATAGCTGTACATCAAAATGGAGATAATGATTTATGTCCAGGACGGGGTCATTTTTTACCCGAGGGGCATAATTTGAACAATCTTCATAGAGGACCTGTAGACGATGCTATGTTCCAAATATCTAAGATCAGGGTACTAGGGTTCTAGACAAGAAGATTTTTTTTAAGTTTCCATTGAAAAAATCTATTTTTAGCTCCTGTGACCTACATATGCAACAGACTGGAACCATTTGAACAAAATAGATAAAGGACATCTAGAAGTAACACCATGCCAAATATCAAAGCTCTGGCTATATTAGCTTCAGAAAAGAAGACGTTTGAAAACTGTGACCCCCGGAGTGGGGCTAATTTTGACCCCAGGGGCATAATTTGTACAAACTTGATAGAAGACCTGTAGATGATATGCAATCGACCAGAACCATTTGAACCTTATTGGTATAGGACATCTAAAAGTGTCACCATGCCAGATATCAAAGCTCTGGCCATATTAGTTTCAGAGGAGAAGACGTTTGAAAATTTCACTATTTAACTCTATGTAAAACTGTGACCCCCGGGGCGGGGCCAATTTTGACCCCAGGGACATAATTTGAACAAACTTGATAGAGGACCTGTAGATGATGCTATGTGCCAAATATCTAAGCTCTGGCCCTTGAAGTTTCAGACAAGAAGATTTTTTAAGTTTTCATTGAAAAAATCTATTTTTAGCTCCTGTGACCTAGTTATGCAATTGACCAGAACCTTTTGAACAATTTTGGTATAGGACATCTAGAAGTGTCACCAGGCCAAATATCAAAGCTCTGGCCATATTAGTTTCAGAGAAAAAAACGTTTGAAAATTTCACTATATAACTCTATGTAAAACTGAGACCCGGGGCGGGGCCAATTTTGACCCCAGGGACATAATTTGAACAAGAGCCCCATGGGGCATATTCGCTCACCTGAGAATAATTGGAAAAATGGAGATATAGATTTATGTCCAGGACTGACCTAGATATGCAACAGACCGGAACAATTTGAATAAAATATGTAAAGTATATTTAAAAGTGTCACCATACAGAATATAAAAGCTCTGGCCTTATTAGAGTCAGAGAAGAAGATGTTTGAAATTTTCTTTATATAACTCTATGTAAAACAGTGACCCCCGCGGGGCGGGGCCAATTTTGACCCTAGGGGCATAATTTGAAGAAACTTAATAGAGGACATGTAGGCGATGATATGTGCTATATATCTAAGCTCTGGCCCTTGTAGTTTTAGACAAGAAGCTTTTTTAAGTTTTCATTGTAAAAAATCTATTTTTAGCTCCTGTGACCTAGTTATGCAACGGACCAAAACCATTTGAACAATTTTGGTAAAGGACATCTAGAAGTATCACCATGCCAAATATCAAAGCTCTGGCCACATTGGTTTCAGAGAAGAAGACGTTTGAAAATTTCACTATATAACTATGTAAAACTGTGACCCCAGGGGCGGGGCCAATTTTGACCCCAGGGGCATAATTTGAACAAACTTGATAGAGGACCTGAAGATGATGCTATGTGCCAAATATCTAAGCTCTGGCCCTTGCAGTTTTTGACAAGAAGATTTTTTAAGATTTCCTTATTTTTTCACTTTGGTTGCCATGGCAACCAGAGTTCTGCATTGTTTTTAATTCTTTGAACAAATTTGAAAGAGCTTGACCCAAGGAACATTTCTGTAAAGTTTGGTCGAATTCTGTCAAGCGGTATAGGAGGAGATGTCATTTGAAGCAATTGTTACCGACGACGGACACAGGGCCATCCCAATAGCTCACCTTGAGCCTTTGGCTCAGGTGAGCTAACAAACTAAATAGAGGACCTGTAGGCAATGCTATGTGCCAAATATCTAAGCTCTGGCCCTTGTAGTGTCAGACAAGAAGATTTTTTTAAGTTTTCAATGAAAAAAAATCTATTTTTAGCTCCTGTGACCTAATTATGCAACCGACCAGAACTATTTGAACAATTTTGGTAAAGGACATCTAGAAGTGTCACCATGCCAAATATCAAAGCTCTGGCCACATTAGTTTCAGAGAAGAAGACGTTTGAAAATTTCACAATATAACTCTTATGTAAATCTGTGACCCCCGGGGAGAGGCCAATTTTGACCCCAGGGACATAATTTGAACAAACTTGATAGAGGACCTGTAGATGATGCTATGTGCCAAATATCTAAGCTCTGGCCCTTGCAGTTTTTGACAAGAAGATTTTTTAAGATTTCCTTATTTTTTCACTTTGGTTGCCATGGCAACCAGAGTTCTGCATTGTTTTTAATTCTTTGAACAAATTTGAAAGAGCTTGACCCAAGGAACATTTCTGTAAAGTTTGGTTGAATTCTGTCAAGCGGTATAGGAGGAGATGTCATTTGAAGCAATTGTTAACGACGACGGACGACTAACGACGGACACAGGGCCATCCCAATAGCTCACCTTGAGCCTTTGGCTCAGGTGAGCTAAAAACTAAGATTCGGTGACGATTCTTGAGACGTTTTTTGGACTGATCATATTTTTTTAATGTCAGAAGCCAAATAATGCCACAAATTTGCTTTTATTCGAGTATTTTATTTAATTTGACAAGAACACCATCCGGTTGCGAGTCCCTTTAAAATTGACTATTAAGGATTGGTTTTAAAACATAGTTCAAAATGTCAGAGTGAATACCTTGATCAGAGAGCTGCTTTTAGAGACCTCTGATCAAGGTCTATACTGTTTGCATAGGACACGTGTACTGCCGGTATTTATATGTATACTTTTTGGCAATGATGACTATACTTGTTACTAAGGTTCAATGTTAACTCAGTGAACATATGAAATATTTCCATCATCCTAGCAAACGGCAGCTTAAAGCAGGCTGAAAGTAAAGCATGTGTCTTTATGCACATTTTATTTTATTTTCATCTTGCTTCCATAAGTGGTCACCAAGAAACAAGCAGCAGGCTATGGGGTAAATTTCACCAGAAAAGGAGTGTTCTCAAACCTTACAGTGCTTGAACCAGCTATATACATACATCCTTTGCAGACGTAGATGAAGGGGCCTCTAAAAATTCTCCCTTATCAGGGTCTGTACTGTTTACACTTTGAATATTTTGGGGACACCTCCCCTGAGAGTCTATGTACTCTAAATCACTTGTCAGAAAACTGACTAGTCTATTTGAACATTCAGCATTGTAATGGCTGAATGCCATATTTATAATATTTTAGTGGATGGACAAGACAAATGGGACAACAACAAACAAAATCATGGACTTACTACACAAATGAAAGTTTTAATGTCCAATGCTAATACATGAATGATGACGACGACGTCCTCCAAATTAAGACCGTCTCGGTGAACCCCCTTCTTCCAATTACCCCTACTGCGCCTTAAATTCATACTTCTATTGAAGAGTTGAAGCATGCTGAAAGTAAAGAAGAATACGCTTTCTGGTGCATTCAGCTTTACTTTCAACCTGCTTTAAGTGGGTACCTGCCTTTAAAACTAGAAACGGGTAAAACAATAGATTTTTGATTAGAGGACAATTTAGTAATATCGAAAAATGTTTCTCTTGCAAAATAAGAGATCCTGCAAGTGGTACTTTCCTAGAGAAGGTAAATTCTCTGTAAAAATCAAAATATAATTAAAATGTTAGGTGTACATGATTTGCAATTTTAGAGTCTTGCAAAAACTTGATCAAGACACTCGGGCAATAAAATTAATTGTCACCATTAATAACATGATCATCTTCCAGTAGAAAATATTAATCTGTAAAGAATGCAGCTGATTTGATCTTATTCTTATAAACTACATGTATACATTATAACTGTAGTGAAGACTATATGACATTTGCTTGGCTTGGTTAAACTTACCTGTAATTCAAAATTAAAACTCGACTATGCTGTATACTAAGTAATCTTCCAATTTAAGTAGAATATACACTACTGTTTAAATGGACAATGTGCATTTTCAGATAAGGTGGGTTTCATCTCATCTAGACGATTCTTATGAGCTGTCACAACATAGTGTTTGGTCTCAATAACGGGAGACAATGCTGGAATTATTCAACGCTTAGTTTATTTTTATCTATATGGAGCCCTGATGTGTGTTATCTTAATTTCTCAATCCTAAGGACTTAAGTTCTTACAGATGGCCCAACGCTTATAAAAGAGTTTAAAAATGCCCAACTTATCAATTGTTTCACAATTCGCACAGATCTCACTATTTGATAAATAAACTATTGTACAACTTTTCACTACATACTTTCTATTAATTTGTTTCCTACTGTGTGGTGAAAACTGCTCGACTTTAACATTCACCATTAATATTTGATGATGTGAAAAAACATTAAAAACTGAACAAACGGGTTGCTAGGCAGCCAATGAAATGAGTCTAAATGCAATGGTTGATCAATTTGTTAATAAGTGAACATGATCAACATAGCCTATCAATATCAGAGTACGGGCTTTGAAATAAAGCCAAGTGTTACGACAGAAATTTGGCAACATCTTGCTTTCCAAAATTTGTGAAAAACCATGATGAATGCAATATAAGAAAAGAACATACAGAAAATCAAAACATTAAAGACAAAAGATATGCCCATATGAACCATGCCTACCCGTCAAACCTATGTTGCAAGACCATACCATGAAGTATAGACATTTATAATGACGGGCAACAGCTGAACTTTAATGAAACAGAAGTGCTAATTGACTGGCTTATGCAAACAGTACTGATCTAGAATAGTCAAGTAACCCAGCCTCTTATCGGGATCAAAGTTGCTGTTTTGCACTAAGCTGTTGCCCATCTGCTAACCTTTATCCTGCCGTAATAGTCTACTTTGAAATTGTTGACTGCAAAAAATATTTGATAGTTGATACAGATATACAACATTTCAAATTGAGTGTAAAACAGTTTGAGTCCAGATTAAATGCTGTGTTTTACGGTGTCTGATCTGGATCCAAGCTGTTTGCAAATACCATTCTAGTTGTAATAGGCAGGACAAGAGCTAAAACTGTCTGTACACCAATGGCTACTTTAGAACAGTTGACGGTAGGGAACATCATGGGACTACTAAGAGACAGACTTGCACGTGGACAATACGTTGTTCTGCCCTTACAGGTACTACAATATTTACATGTGGTAATACAATCTGCCATGAAGGGTCCAAGACTCATGGCCAACTTTGAAGGCCAGGAGTATTTGACCCGTGACCTGTTGTTCCAGCCGTTCACAGGACTGACAATTGTTGTAAAGCCACTGCCTATCTTCTTGTATATAGGCAATCCAAGAGATTATTCAGGGAAATGATGTACAAATTGTCTTCTACAGTTCTAAATTTAAGACTTTTCAAAACTTCTTTTTACTTGTTGCACAAAACAGATTTCAACTGTTAAAATTTTGGAGCTAAATCTCAAATCTTGAAAACTAGTTTCATATGAAAAGGTTGGTTTATAGATCTTGATATTTTTGACGGCTTTTTCCAACAAATTTGACCCAACAGAACAGACAGTAAAGTTCACTTCACTTTCACAGTTAACTGTTTATCTGTCTATAATTTGATCACGTTGTGTCGGGTACTCCCCGTCCTGTTTGGTCGAACTTATCGGACGATACAGTCAGCACAATACTGCTAATTGATTCGAAAAATGATTTTCTAAAACTGGGTGATAATACTGAAGTCAAATTATGGTGGTGTAAGAAGACATACAGTGGCTAACAGTAACAACCATTGTCTCATGAAAGAAAACATTGTCATAGTTTATTCAAGTAAACTTACTTTGAATAAAGCAAGTTGAGAGTTCCAAGTAAGACCCAGTAATATAAGTTTCAACCATCTCTTGGAGCTTGACGTTTCCATCAAAATCCTAGATTGTGACTACTCCTAAAAATCATAACTTTTGACATAGTATTTTGTAAAAGACAAAAGGAAGTTAGTTGAGCCGAACCTCAATAACTTACAAACTCTCTTCAGACGCACCAAGCCTTATTTCGAAGTTACAACGTTCTATGCCACATTTTAACTTTGAAATAAGGATAAGCGGAACTGAGGAGATTTCAAGCTGTCGAAATTCAAGTGAAAAAATATGGTAAAAATCGAATGACCTTCGAGTAATAAAGGTTTAACTGTTAATGTACGATTTGCCTTACTTGATACTCTGATAAAACTACAGAAAACCTCCTGTGTTTACAACCAATCAAAAGGTTGACAATATTCAGTGTTAAAGACAGGTGGCTTCTTCAAACATGATGGAAGTAAAACAGAAAGCCAAATTGGCAATGTTGGAGCTGTCTGCTTTACCTTCATAAGGTCTTGAAGAAGTCACCAGTCTTCAACACTATCAGTATGACTATAGTATGATCATTATACATGTATATGGAGGTTTACTGTATAAAACATAATTATCAAGGATTCAGGTGAAATCCAGTGAAGCTTTTGAAAACATAATTCAAAATCAATATAATTTCAACAAACTGGTACGACTTTCTGATACAAAATAATGTTTCTTCCCTTTATTCGGACATGTGATTTAAATTCTTTAATTTACTAAATAGCATGAATCCTGATCAGATCAAAGGTTTGCCGACATGATCAGGAAACAGTATCTTCACCAAGATCTTCAAAAGATAGAACACCAACACCTTCATAAAAATGTTTTTAGTTACAAGAATAAACAATGTATGGACTTTAGGAGAGGACTGATTTAGTTCAATTACAAATTCTTCGGAGAATAACCAATTTTCTAAAGTTTATCCATTAGCACGCTAAGCAGATTAAATTCATTTCTTGGGTATCAGAATGAGTAAGGATGTCTACTTTTAGGAAATAATATTACGAGTGTCAAACATTTTGAATATTGATGAGATGCAGAGTAACTGGGCGTCTCATCAGGATCCAAACAGTTGGCAAATATAATCACAAATTCGTCCACAGCGCGCTAACGGTTCAACAATACAGACTGGGAGGTGTATGGGTGAACGACTGGAACAAGTACAGATCAAAGTTCATAACAGCACATAAGAAACTACAGGCATAATCAACTTTCACACGACAGATCAAGTTGTGTAACAGCTGTTTAGACTGTACAGGTCCCCAACAACTTCAGAAGAAGGTACTGTCGCTCGTGTTTCGTGTTCTGTTAATGCATTTTTCTTCCTAAAAATGCCCAACCGTGTGTTCTCTCAAAATATGTCCTGCAATAAAATATAAATATATGTTTTCAAAAATTCCACAATAGTCTTCATTCAAAAGAATTGAAATCAAACTTGCGTTAAACCACCATTCCAAAACACTATACAGTGGAGAATCTGTTATTCTTTCCCAATAAACGCGTTTACGCTAAAACTATTATTTGCAGTGCAAACAGTTTGGAGCCAGATCAGACGCCGGGTAACCCGGCGTCTGATCAGGCTCCAAACTGTTTGCCACCAAGATAAACATGAAATATCAGAATTGTCCAAAAGTTGTTCTTTTCTACGTTTTAGCGCTTTGCGTTTGCGTACGTTTGCGTTTAAACGGGAAAGAATAACAGATTCTCCACTGTATCACCATGATGCACTCCTCACAAAAACATGGAACTTTAGCCATTGTAGTTCTGGAACCAGATATATCCAACCCATGCAAAGAGAGTAAACCCAGATCAGAGGGAGCCCTAAAGAGCCCTCTGATCTGGATCTACACTGTTTGCATGACAGGTGTACTCTTCAAAAAGAAGATAGACATGTCACTAGGGTTTCATGGGTTAAGCGAAATACATCTCAATACTTGTACTGCTATCCATGTATCCTGCTTTTGAATGGTAACTCGACACAAGTTTGGTTTTTTAATAAAATTCATTGTGAAGTACAGTAAAACCTCTCTATAACGGCCACTAAAGTGTGCTAATTTATTAGTTGTTTTTGACAGGTGACTGCTTAAAGCATGGTGACAGTAAAACAGAAAGCTCCTGTAGGAGCTTTCTGTTTTACTGTCACCTTGCTTTAAGCTGTCACCTGTCATTTAAATAACCAATTAGTCCTCGTTTTAGTGGCCGTTATAGAGAGGTTTTACTGTATATAAATAGAACATCCAAAGACCTGCTTTAGGATATACTCTAACAATAATCTGTATCAAAGCATGAAAGCATCCTTATTATAGGGAAAGGCTCATAGAGCAAATAGTGAAGTAGGTCCCATTGGAAAGACATTGTAAGATTTCAATAGAGCCTTCTGGTTCTTTTTACATGCCCAGGCAGTATATTACAATGATGTCATCTGTTAAAAGTCTCATCCGAAGGACTTATATTTGATCAGTACCTAAACTGTTGCAGTCAAATTATAGTTTTGGTATTGCATTGTATATCATTGCAAATTAAGTAGATCTTAATAAGACACTGTCTTTCCAATCTGAAACTGACCTTGTTCTACACTGTATGCAAAGTCTAATGCCCATTTTTTCTCCGTGATACAACACATATTAAAATGATCAATAAATCCTGAGATTAACCTAAACTACATATGTAAACTTTTATATGAAATATACTGCATATAGTACAAAAATACTCTACAAGTAGGCCAAAATGGTCCAAATATACTCACCAGAGACTAGAGTTTATCTATAACTTTAACTCATTCACTCCTGAAACTTTTAATGGACAATTCCAATTTCAAAATAAATCTAGTCCATTTTTGTCTATTTAGGGCTGATTTTAACAATATATTTCAAAGTGACAAACAGTGTAGACCCTGATCAGAGGGCTCCTTAAAGAGCCCTCTGATCAGGGTCAACACTGTTTGCATAGGACAAGTGTAATCCTCACATGTACTCTTTAAATGATGAGTACACTCATCGCTAGGGTTGAATGTGTTAATTAAAAGGGTAAAATGTGATATTTAGCTATAAACTCAAAGAGCTGAAGCCAAGAACATATTGCTCATACAGTGTTATGGCAAGGAATTAAATCTTGACCACGACCGTTAATTACATATGATGTGTATGTGTGACTAGGACTTCAATAAATGTAGCCAATGAAATGGAGATGAATGAACACACATGGCAAATGCATAAAGTGACTGACAACCAGTTGGCACTATTTGACAAATCAACATACAATTTTCACAATAAAAGATTAACTTTTTTACCCATTACTCCAACCATAGATAGGCATTTTAACAAATTTCAATTTATTGCTATGCTGAAGAAATTAGTTCCATTACATACAGTCATGAATATGGACCATAAGATATCCTATCAGATGGTAACTTAAAGTGAGCTTAAAGTAAAGCGGAATGCTTACAAGCTATGGAGTAATGGGTTAAGCAAGTTGATTTACTTTTGAACCTAAGATACCACAAAATTGTATTATTTAGTACACTTAGATCACATGAATTAATTGTAAAACCACTCTCATTGTTTTGTGATACAAAAAAATAAACGTTTTTCATTACCTGATTGAAACTCAAACCTGGCCATTCTGTTTTCTTTCCTAAAAGAAATGCATACAAATTTTAGGCCCAAACTGGTTGTCACTCTCTTTAACAATCATAAAAGATAAATTAAAGCTTATAAGCTTCTTTGTATAAAAATATTTTGAGTGCTCCTCTTTGGCACTTACCAACACTGAAAGACTTAATCACAAGTCTCAACATGTGTGAAGCAGTCTTATAGAAGATTTAAATATATGTAGCTGCTCAATAGAATTATTGTATTAACCCTTTACTCCATAAATACACCTTTAATATAAACATCAACTGAAGAAAATAGCTAGTCCACAAGACCCAGACTACTTGATTTTTATGGGGGCTACTTGTTTAGGCTTTAACTTGAATATGTGCATAAGAAAAATATTCTATATTCTAGCAGATGGTAGCTTCAAGAAGGCTGGAGGTAAAGCAGATTGTGCATTCTGCTGTATTTTCAACCTCCTTTAAGTGATCACCTGTCTTCAAAACAAGAACAGGGTATGGGGTAAAAGGCTAAACAAACTGTTTCAATACTCTATATTGAATAGATGCTTCACACAGTTTTGACTGTATATATATGAACACATTGGTGTAGATTACTAACTGACAAACATGTCAAACACCTGAAAACAGAAAACAAGTATTGTAAGTCAAATGCAAGTCTTCACTTGTCTCTAAACTGTTTGACTGGGGATTATAGAGTAACTGTTATTCATTTGATATCACAATGGTAAAGTATCACAGAACTACCTGAACTTTGATCTATTAAGCTATTGGTCCCTTAATAACGTGCATAAACAGCCGAGTGGCAAGTTATGGGTAAATTGTGCCTTGAAAGTCTAATTGCATTTGAGCTGCCTAATGAGAATAAGTGCAATGGGGTGATGCTGATAGAATGTGACTGTGTTTGGAGTATATCTATCACCTCCTTTGACAGAAATACAAAGCAACAGTAGCCTCAGCACAGGCCTTATTTTGATCTAATACTGGGCAAAGTTAACGTTTGTCTTGCATTTAGCACAGCTCCAGATCAGGGGAGCATTTCAAAAACTAAAATCTTTCTCTCTGCATTAAACCCTTTGGTAAGACTACTCATTACAATCGTTTCATAATGAGAAGTCACATCAATAAGATTTGGTGCCCACATGAAGGAAAATATTATAAAGTTCACTCCCCCTAATCTGTAACCCTGATTTCCTTGCTGTCCGTCTTGGTGACTTCCTATGCATCTTTAATGATCACATTAGCATTGTTTGTCACTAGGTTTAAGGCTGTGCTACTACATTTATATTTGAGACAAATTGGCGATAAACTATTGTCTATATCCTACAGCTTTTTCCAGAGTTTGCAAATGCTAATAAATCAAATATCTCGTCCCACATCAAGCATCACTTGTCAAAAGCTGATGCGGATCTGTTAACCCACTATGCCATAAACATGCCCTTTCACATCTTTACTTTATTCCTCGACTGAAGAAAATTGATACACATCATACAGTCATGAATAATTTATATGCATCATTAGAAATATAAAGTAGGCTCAAAGTGAAGCAGAATGCACAGTGCACACTAAGGCACATTCAGCTTCACCTGCTATAAGTGGTCACCTGTCTTGACAACTAGGAACAAGATATGGTATAATGGGTTAATCTGGGTCTTTAATATTTGCAATATCCAGAGACAGCTCATTTCATTGAACAATTTCAGGGAATGAAATTTGCTCGGATTTTTCAGTAGTTAACAATGATAACCTTTCAACACTGAAATCCTAAATGGAAGACTTTCTACAAATAGCTTGCATACAGATCAGGACTCACTAAACTGCGGGCCTGATCTGGATACAATCTGTTCATCACTTGAGATAATGTTTCTGTAAATACAGTAAAAACCCTCTATAACTACCAATTAAAAGCAGGCTAATTGATTGTATGAAAAACAGGTGACAGCTGAAAGTTGAAAGTTAAACAGAAAGCTCCTTCAGAAGCTTTCTGTTTTCACTTTCACCTTGCTTTAAGCAGCCACCTTCTTTTAACATCTAATAATTTACAAAGTTTAGCAATTGTAAAAGAGAGGTCTTACTGTATAAAGTAGAGGATCAGAGCAACAGATAAGGGTAGTTTTTCAAAACTTAAAATCTTTATTTCTGAATTAAACCCTATGGTGTCACTACTCATTAGAATCGTCTCTTCGAGACGATTCTAATGAGTAGTAACACCATAGGATTAAGTGCTGAAATGAGTGAGAAAATGTTTGATTTGTTGAAATAACTACCTCTTATCTGGAGCCCTGGAGGATAACAATTATTAGCAGACCACAGTTAATCAGTGTTGAAAGGGTCAAAAACAAACATCCAGTAGTAAGGAACCACCAATGACGTGTGAAACTTACAACTAGATCAACCCATAACCTCTACTAATTTGCATATATTCATTGCACTGACCCCTGATTTTTACAGTGGTTTTGTTGAGCATGCTGCAAGCTTTATTTCACCTCAGATGTAAAATCCATTGCCTCTCCTCCTGGCCCAGTCTTTACTACTGCTTCAGCTTCTTTCTTCTCATAGTCGTCCATCTGTTTGTGTGGCTGTTTTAGGATCATGTCTCGTACTTCAGCATACTTTGGAACCTTGTCATTTGGAACACGGAAATACTTCCCATACAACCCGGCTGTTGGACTAAGCCGACCTACAAGCTTCGCCCACTCAATATGCTTGAAGAACAACATGTACTGCTGTCCCTCAAATGATCTGATATCGCATTTCAGATTCAACATTCGTCCCAGGTACCGAATTTCTTTTCCCTCGTCTGAATTAAAGCCTGAGCCGAATATGATCTCCCCCTTTTTCTTCTCAGAAAATCGTTTGAGTTTTTCGTAGGCTGCTTTGGTAATATAGCCTGTTAAGAAGTTGCCTTCTTCGTCTCTGATGGGCAGGTCTGGCTTTATTCCTCTCTTCTCCATGTCCTCACCATCCTTCTGAAGGGACTCGTAGCTGATCCAGTTTTTGTTATCTCCTTCTGTCACCATCTAGAAAATATCCACAATACCAATATAGTAATACTGCTCTATAACCACCACTTTGAATGATATAACATATTCCATGTTTTAGAGCAGGTGGGTGCTTCAGCAAAAAGAAAGTAAAGCTATCACCTATCTTTAATATTATCAATTAGTATTTTTTCAGGTCATATTGTAAAGTGAAAGTTCTTTATACAGTGGTTGTAAAACTCATTTTCAAGTCAATTTTCTAATCATTAAAATTACAATTTGTTGTTCATAGAATTTAATAGTTAAATTTCATGTGTGCAAATGGGAATTATTGTCTCATCTAGAGTATTTCAGTTACATAGTGACAGTGTTTATGATGTCAAAATTCTAACAGTTTCAAATTGATGAACACAACATATCCTAATACATGGTGAAGCTAAAAGTCGTTATATTATTAAGTGAAACTTTGAATTTCAGTATAGTTGCTCTATATTGGCCTATAACAATTGCCACATTTCAAAGTAAAGGATGTCTACCAATCAGGACAACCAAACAGTTAACCAGTTAGCAGAATCTGGGAAATTGATATCTCTAGTAATGTTTGATTTGATATGACCGAGATTCCAACCCACAGTGGTACGGAGCTAAGCGATTGTCAGTCACAGTCAGGGCTACAGACAAGGGGAGTATTTCAAAAACTAAAACCTTCATTTCTGAATTAAACCCTATGGTGTCACTATTCATTAGAATTGTCTCGAAGAGACGATTTTCATGAGTAGTCACACCATAGGATTTGATGATGAAATGAATGAGAAAATGTTGAATCTGTTCAATTTACTCCTTATCTGGAGCCCTGCACAATGACTATAACCACTTCCTTAAGCAAGCTCCGACCTGAGTAAATTTCAACTCATTTTCAATTGACTTGTGAGAAGGAAAAGTCAGCAGTGCAGATGTTGATATATGTGTTACCCTTATGACTGGCTGTGTATCATACAGCTTGTAGAGGGCCTCTTTGTAAGCTAGTTCCTTCGCCTGGCCCTTTCCAACGCCGTAACTCTCCCCAACCTTCTGCTTCTGTATGTACACTGCGCATCTGTTTGAAGAAATGTGGAGTAAAGATTATATTCATGAAAACTTTACAATTTGCATTAACCACTTAAAACCCAGTCACATGTAAACGCATTTCTTTACAGTGTTGTTTATTTTGAAAAACACTCCTAAATAGTAAAAGGTTGACTAATGGGAAAACGTTTTCTCACTTCTTCGTTGTTGGTCATTATAACGCTTTGCATGCTAGCGGCGGATATATCTGCTACAGTGATTTACCTTTGCAAACAGCGGCGTCTCATCAGGATCCAAACAGTTTGACACTCTGACCCCGTTTTAAAAGCATGCAAAGAGTTAATGTTAAGTTTAGCTCACCTTGCGTTGACTGTGCTGTAGGTGTTCAATACGGACTCTGTCTCCCACTGCAGTAACAGACCATTGTGCATGCAGCTCAGGTTCAGGATACTGATGCAGTGCTTCTGTCTGTCGTTAGAATTCTCTCCCTGCTCCAGAAGAACAATATCCTCCAGTTTGTTGTTGGAAATCTTGCTAAGGTCATGTCCATACCGCTTCAGGTTGGTAACATTGGAGTCAATGGAGCCACCTTTTAATGAACATGCATTCAGGTTAACAGAATCAATTGATTACCAGGTCTCAAGATAAGGGGAGTTTTTCAAAAAATAAAATCTTTATTTATTAACCCTATGGTGTCACTACTTATTAAAATTGTCTAAATGTTGGATTTGTTCAGTTTACTCCCTCTTATCTGGAACACTGATTGATAACTTTAGAGGTTCCACTTTATACAGCCGGGAAAATGTACCATAAGAAATATTTTCTGTATCGAAGAAGATTGTAGATTAAAGAAGGCTGAAAGTAAAGCAGAATGCACTTTACGGCACATTGTGCTTTACTTTTTCAACTTGCTTTAAGTTGTCATTAATCTTAAAGCTTAAAAGGTTAAAGGGTACATATGTAATTAGTTAAAGAATGAAAGGGTTAAGCAACCATCAGCTGCCAATATTGAAAACTATCTTTGGAGTCAGGACCAAAATTGAGAACAAACTATTTACCGTTTCCTTTCCGGGCTACAGTGATCATGTATGGTCCCCACAGATCCTCCTTGGTCAGTTTCTTAGAGTTGCTGAGTAATTCCTCCACTGTTGTTCTTGACAAGAACTCCCAGGCTTGTTGATATCCTGCCTGCATACAGTCCTTCTTCATCGACCCTGCATCTGTATACGAGACATACGGGTTTGCTATTTAAAATATTGCTTATTTATCTGGAGATTTGATGAAACAAGGTAAATCTTTCTCCTGTTGCTGGCAGCCAACAAGACACATTTTGAAAACACAGATTAGGGTAATTTTTCAAAAACTTGAATCTTTATTTCTGCATTAAACCCTGTGGAGACGATTCTAATGAGTAGTAACACCATAGGATTTGGTGCTGAAATGAGTGAGAAAATGTTGGATAAGTTCAGTTTACTCTCCCTTATCAGGATCCCTGTTTACATCCTTTCCTGGATAAATATTGCCGGAAATGTAATAATTCCTATGACAGATCTGTGTTCACATTGTGCCGAGTTTTTTACATATGAATCAGATATCTTCAGCAGAAGAAGGATCAACTCTTTACTCCATAAAGTTACACAGTAGTTTATGTGCACCCTAAGGAATATGTATATTGCAGATGGTAGCTTAAAGGTGCATTCTGCAGCTGTTTTACTTTTAGCCTGCTTTAAGTTGTCACTTTACTTTAAAACTAGAATCATACTATTTCATAATGGGTCATGCATATACAACAGTAAAACCTTTCTATTTGGGCCATTATAAAGAAGGCCAATTGATTACAAGGAAGACAGGTGACACCTTAAAGCAAGGTGAACATCTGTTTTATGTTCACCTTGCCTTAAGCAGTCACCAGCCTTAAACACCTGCTCATTAACCATTTCCTCCATAGCCTGTTTTTAGTTTTGAATATAGGTGACCACTTAAAGCAGGTTAAAAGTAAAGCAGAATGCACCTTAGGTGCATTCTGCTTTACTTTCAGCCTGCTTTAAGCTATTATCTGCTAGGATATAGAAACTAGTTCTTATAATACTTGTTCATGATTGTGTAAATTGGAAATATTTTCATCAATGGAGGAATAAATTTAATGTACTAAAAGGCACTTCTATGGTGGAAAGTGTTAATGATCACAAAAGAAAAGTTTAACTGTATGACTACTACTTACGATAAGCCACATGCATGTTCTCCAGGTAGATGTCAATTTCCATGGAAGGTTTCAGGTGATTGACAGGCTTGCACTTATATATAATCACCAGGGATAGTGAACAATGGAAGGCTGCCACATCAATGGTCTTCACATAGCTGTTGGGATCAGGGCAGGCTATGGCCTTTAAGAATTCTCCAAGACGCTCCTCCTGAGGCAAGTCTTTGGAAATGGCCTTCACCTTTCTTGGCGTAGCATTGATTTTATCCTTAATGAGCAAAAAATGAAATAAGTACATATAATGAAAACTTGTGCAATGATTATTAGTCTAACAACTAGTCAAACTCATGTATTGAGTTAACTTTGAATATAAAGTACATCAGTGATCTTTAACTCATTCACCCCTGAAACTTTAAATGGTCATTTCCAGTTTACAATTAAATTAGGCCCATTTATTAGTAACTAGGATAGATTTGAACAATATTTTACAATGTGATAAACAGTGTAGACCCTGATCAGAGGACTCCTTAACTTAAGAAGCCCTCTGATCAGGGTCTACACTGTTTGCATAGGACAAGTGTACTCTTGATAGGTATATTATTTGTTCATGATGAGTATACTCGTCGCTATGGTTCAATGTGTTGAGACACATGTGGCAACTTAATGATAGATTGATTGTAACATTACATTTTTTCTTAATAAAGCAGTCAGCTGCCTTTAAAGATCATCAATATCCTGTAAGGATGTGCAATAAAACCGGTTTTCAAATATATTTCAAGTCTTTCTGAAAACGATACAAATTTTGAGGCTCAAACAAATTTTCCCCCCATATTCATCATTTTTATTTGTTTCCATCCCTTAAACTTAAAATGGAAAATTCCAGTTGCCAATAGTCTATTCCATTCTTGACTATTTATTGCAAAATAACAAACAGTGCAGACCCTGACCAGAGTGCTCCTAAATGAGTCCTGATTGGGATCTACCATTTGCATTGGACAAAAATACTCTTCACAGATACACAGTACAGGATGAGTATACTCGTAGCTAGACCACAATGGGCTAACATCTAAACAGAAATAGTTTTCAAAAGACTTACGATTTCCAGCCTTGGCTCTTCTGGCAGTGATATCGCAAGTTCCTCGAGAGTTTTGCCAGAAGTCAGATGCTCAAAAGCTTTTGTGAATGTATCCAGTTTACATGCCTTCTTATTATAACCGTTACCTCGGCCAATCACAAGTGGGCCAAACTTCAACATGCCAACGAAGTACAGCCTTCCATTGGCCAGCTTCAACTCCTCTGTGAAGTATTCGTGTGGTGGGCGTGGTGATGTCTGGTTGATTGCCTTGTCGACACGGTTGATTTCATTGTCGTTATAGTACTTGGTACTCTAATAATAATACAAGAAAAGTTCTTTTAAAACATAACCCTTTACTCCATAGATACACATTTAATTCATTCCTACACTGAAGAAAATAGTTCCATTTTATATAGTAACAAATAAACAATATCAAAATAAGTTCCTCCTACCGAGCAGACTTGAAGAAAAGCAGAATACACTTTAGACCAATTCTTCTTTATTTTCAACCTGTTTTAAGTTGTCACCTATCTTCAATACTAGAAGCAGGCTATGGTGTAAAAGAATCTGATTAAAATTGTTGCAGAAATTGTTTTCAATGAATTTCTCAAAGGAATTTCTACCAGGTATAAGAATTTTTTACAGTAAAAGTCATCTGCAATAATTCATATGGATCCACACTGTTTGTACCACAGATCTACACCAGTTGGACATTAATCCAAAGTTTCACATACATGGATTCTAATAACTTAACAATAATAAAGCTGAAGCAAACAAACCTTGAGATTTTTAGATAAGGAGTCAAGGGCAGCCAGAACATCTGGGTCCTCACAGGGACCAAGGTCCTCAGGTTCAAATGCCTTGAATGTTTCCATGTCCTTTGCAGCCTCGGACTGTATGCGATCCTCCATTTCTTCCCTGAAACAAAATTAAAATTTGTCTAAATGTTGACCAATGGATGAAGAATCATGGTCTTTATGGAGATATTAATGTGTAACCTATTACTCCATAAAACACCCTTTAACCAATAAATATTCCTACACTTAGTTCAGTGATTAAGATTGGGCCCGGCCATCGGCAAATTGCCGAAAGAAAATGAAAATGGCCGAGAAAAAATCCTTTCGTGGGACATAAGGGCCGATAGTTTTAAAGTTTGGCAGACAAAATGGCCGATAGATTTTCCGCTGAATACGACAAACAGAGAAACAGATAAGCTTCGTTTTGTCTTTTAACTAATTAATTTCAGGAAAAACGAACTGATTTCAAATTCTTATCGTTCATCAAAAAGGGAATACGAATTGCGCTCCGAGATGCATCGTTTTTGTTAGGATCGATTTCCGTGTGGTAAATATTTACTTGCGCACCGTTAGCAAAGGGAGGTTACACATGCACTCACAAATATATCTATATCTTCATTGATACATGAACGATAAAATCAAAGTTCTCCGAAACTAGTGTGGTCGAAAAACTCTCAACAAAATGTCAAAATCTAAGCTTGGAAGAGTCGGATAAACGATAGACCGCTGAAAATCATCGGTTGTCAGCTTTCATATTGAAAAGGAAACAAACAAGGAAACAAACACCTAATGAAAATGTTGGCAGTTTGTTGAACGATTTCATTTCGAACGCTGTTGCACCGGTGGAGGAAAAAACCTCACAAGCGGCGAACCTTTTAGATCTTGAAAATCGTAATTTCACATATCAGTACCAATTAGCAAGTTTCTGTTTTAACAAGATAATTTAGATTTAAATAAGATTTGAGCCGTTTGATTATGGCCTAGACTTTTTTTTTCTTTGGGACAGAATGGCCGAAGAAAATTTCATCATTTAGGATATGTGTCCTATAGTTAGTAGGCCCAATCTGAATCACTCGTGACTGTTAGTTTATTGAGTAGTTACACCATAGGGTTTAATGCAGAAATAAAGATTTTAGTATTTGAAATACTCCCTATCTGTAACCTTGATTATCCAGGTTATTCTACATTTTCAAAGACTTCCACATTCTAAAAAGGGTTTTTATTAACCCATTACTTCAAAGACACATTTTTACACATTTCAAATGTTCCTCCACTGAAGAAAGTAATTACACTTTATACAGTTAGAAATATGTACCATAAGAATTTAAGAAATATTTTCTATACCCTAGTGAGTGTGACCCTTACGGATGATAGCTTTTAGCAGGCTAAAAGTAATGGAGAATGCACCTAAACTGCTTCTTATATGCAAATACTATAACCTCATTTATGCCAGTGACCACTTTAACCCATTACCCTATAGTCTATTTCTAATATTGAAAATAGTAGAACACTTAAAGCAGGTTGAAAGTAAAGCAGAATACACCTTTAGGCGCATTCTGCTTTACTTTCAGCCTGCTTTAAGCTGCCGTCTACTAGATAATATATATAGAAAATATCTTTTCTGATATATATTCATACTTGTATAATTTTGAACTATTTTCTTCAGTGGACAAATAAAAATAAAGGCGTAAAAGAGCATATTTATGAGGTAATGGGTTAACCCACTTTGTCCAGTACATGTTCTTACTTGAGTTTTTCCGGCCCAGGGTCATCAGTGCCTACAATCTCCATGCCAGTTCTGTTCATGAGGATCTCAATGGCCTTCCTATACACTTCCTGTTTCACCTCCTTTTTGTTTGGCCCGATGTCACGGACAATGAAAGCACTGTTAATAATGAGTGCGCCTGTGAACATTGGTCTCCCGGCAACAGGTTCCATCTCCTCTGTTGTGTACTCAAGCTGAAGAAGACAAACCATTGTAATGAAATTTGTGCCAGTAGGGGAGTAGTAGCAGACTAGCAGGCAGTCTTAACCCTTAACCCAGTAGCCTGTTTCTTGTTTTGAACACATGTAACCAATTAAAGCAGGTTGAAAGTAAAGCAGAATGCGCCTTTAGGCGCATTCTGCTTTACTTTCAGCCTGCTTAAAGCTACCCTCTGCTAGGAATTATAAAATATTTCTTATCGTACATGTTCATGACTGTACAAATTTGAACTATTTTCTTCAGGTGAGGAATAAATAAAATGCACTAAAAGTCATTCCTATTGGGGAAAGGGTTAAATATGTAATATAGGTGGATTGGTAGTGGTCCAAGGCAACAACTGTGTAAGCATTAAAGCACTGTCGTCATTAGCGTTTCAGCTCCACAAAATGGTAAAATCTAGTTAGACATTTTCTCGGTCCTTAAAAAGACACACCCAATTGTTCTCATTGGACGTAAAAGTAGCTATAAAATCATGCCGCATGTGACATAGTCATCTCATTCTACCTAGAGAGGACCTGACATACTCATACTAAAGGGGTTTTTCAATGGGTATTTCTAACCAAACTATCAAATATAAGAGACGGGCCTCAAATGAGACGCTTCATTGATTCTTTGTTACTGGTATGAGAACAAAATGCATGAGGTTTGTCTGTGAACCACATGACTAGACTTTACCACTGAAACTAGGACCATCAATTATCTTTAACCAAGAAATACCACATTTACAACATTCAAAGTCCAAATCAGGTAAGGGTCAAATGTGGTTGGATGATATTGATAGATTGGGAATGGTCCAAGACAACACTGCACGAGTATCCAAGTATTTGAGTGAGCTTGTAGATGCTGGATGAAACTGTAAAATCTAGTAACTCGTTTCAGACGGATGGAAGGACAGACACAGCACAACAATCACTATAATATGCCTCCTGATCTATAGATGCAGAGGGCAAAAACACCATTATACTTACATGCAGGGCTAGCCTACAAGTACAGGAGGCGTTGAAGAGGGTAGTCACTGGGGGTGCTCTATCCAGCTCTATGGTGCCAAGATACTGACCAAATGCATCCAGCTGAAAAGAAATAAGGTTGAATTATGAACTACATATGATTTACTGTGATGGGCATAGCTTTAACGGATTAACCCGTTGCCCCATAAATACGCCTTTAAATTATTTCTCCATTGAAGAAAATATTTCCTTTTTGTACAGTCATGAATAGTAATCATAAGAATTTTTTCTATAACCTATCAGATGGTAACTTAGAAAGGCTGAAAGTAAAGCAAAATGCGCCTTCTGCTTTACTTTCAACCTGCTTTAAGTGGTCAACTATTTTTAATACTAGAATCAGACTATGGGGTAATGGGTTAATAAAAAGTTGTTATTCAAATAAGGAGTAATATCTGCCCTTTGTCCAGGTTGTTCAATACATATACTGTAATAACCAGCTATTCCAACTACTCACAGAAGGGCCGTTAACTCTTTCAACACTATTTATCTCTTGTGGGTTACGTTCCTTTGTGGATCATTTTGATTACCAAAACATGAACCAGTCTATTTGGAATTCTGGATAGTTTAATAATTACTGCTGTGAATTAGCAAAAAGTGCAAACCCAGATCAGAGGGCTCCTATAGAAACCCTCTGATCTAGATATATACTGTTTTCAAATGTAATGAGTATATTTAAACATGTCTATGGTGTTAAATGAGTTACCCCAGAAACCCTTTGCCCTTTTCTAGTTTTACAGAGTGGTGACCACTTAAAGCTGGCTGAAAGAAAAGCGAAATGCACCTTAAGGATGTCGGCCTGTCTTTTTGAGCATTATGAAATTTCCGAAAAATTTTACGAACTCATTTTCAAAAAAATGTTAAGAACTCATTTTCGGTGAATGCATACAGTAATAAAATATTATTTTCCCGGGAAAAAATTGGATTTTCGTTCCGGAAGGGACTTTTTAAGTTTTATGTCCTATTCGTAGTTTAAAGCATACACTGTTTTCATAGGTAGGTTGCATTTTGTTACATCCGATTTCATTTCAATTTCTCAGAATAAAAGCATGAAATTTTCATGGTAGTACAGTTTTAGTATAAATTATAGATAACTCAATAGATAAAATGAAATTTTTTTGAAAAAAATTATTTTTGGTAAAAATACACCAAAAAGTGAAAAAATGAGAAAAAATGGATTTTTTAGATAAAATGATCTATATCTTTTTTAAAAGATCCGGGACCCTGTGTTTTTATTTACTATTTCACTAAAACTTTATGTTTGCAAGGCTAAAAACAACAAATAAAAAATTTGGTAATTAGTTTGCTACAATTTGTAGGGCAATTTTCACTGTGCATTATTCTCCCATTATAAAAAAGTGGGTGGGGTAAATTTTACTCCTTTCCGGTGAAATCAAACATTTTTATTTTGGATCTTGAAAAAACATTATTTTCAGGGTTTATTCTTACTATGGTAATATAAATTAGGATACTTTTTGTACAAATAGATTGTTTAAATAAAGATTGAAAAACAGTAGTACAAAAAAGTAGGAGTTTTTATGAAGCTTCAATTTTAGGGGGGTAGCCTTGAAATATCTCAAATTGTGAAAAAGAAAGGTCCGGTACCCCCACTTTTTTCACCAGTTTTGTCATAGAAACTAATTTTACTGTCTGTATGCAAAGTTGGAAGAATTTGGTAATTACTTTCCAAAGGTGCACCTACCCCCTTAAGGCACACACTGTTTATTTTCAGCCTGCTTAAACTTACCATCTCCTTAGAAGTCCTATGATATAGTTTAAATTTCGAATGCTACATGTTCATGACACTATAAAGTCGAATGTTCATCTTCATTGGATGAACTAATTAAAGGCATAAAAAGGGGTATCTTACTATCTATGAAATAATGGGTTAAACAAGATATAAGTAAAGCAGCAAGCTCCTGGGATACAATTTCGAGACACCAAACTGTAAACTGGAAATACAGTAAAAACCTCTCTATAACGACCACTAAAATAAAAGCTAATTAGATATATAAAAGACAGGTGACAGCTTAAAGCAATGTGACAGTGAAACAGAAAGCTCCTTAAGGAGCTTTCTGTTTAACTGTCACCTTGCTTTAAGCAGTCACCTGTCATAAACAAAAAATAATTTACAAAATTTAGTGGCCGTTATAGAGAGGTTTTACTGTATGGCTAAAATTTTAGGCCCACTAACAGTCCCCTCTACACACAAAATGGAGAAAAAAAACAATAACAAAGCAATACCTACCCTTTCAGCCATATTCATATTTTTGGGGTTCAAATATGGGGCCACTGGTGGTGGACGGGGTCTAAACATTGGGCCAGGGGGACCAAATGGACGTGGGCCTGCAATATAAACAAACATATCAAAACTGTGTATCGAGTCAGAACTCAACACTTGTTGTCTCATTTAATGTGAGATTTCAAATGGACCATTCCACTTTCCGATCATGTCTAGTACATTTTTACATATTTAAGAATCAGGTTTAGGAACATAATAAAAAATAAAAAATTGAGACCCTGATCTGAAGGAGCCCTCTGATCTGGGTATATGAATAGGATACACATTTGGTTAATGGCTTTAATACTCATGAGTTAACTATACCATTTTCAAACTTCAATTTAAGCATCATCAATAAAACTGTCTTGAGTTTTCGTGTATCGAAAAAAATTAGTCTTGATTTGTTTTCCTCCGTATAAGTCTTGTTTTCATTTTTAAAAGTGAAATGGCTGCTTAATACAGGATCATGGTAAAACTTTTGTTTTACTTTAATTCTATTTTATGCTCACATATGACTTTAGTGTATCAGCAGTAACGAATCTTATAATTTTAGTCCATGCTATGTTAAAAAGCAGTCTGTGTGCAAAAATATTAGAGACGATTCTAATGAGTAGTGACACCATAGGGTTTAAAGCAACCAGAGCCATCGCAAGATGGCACACTCAACTATACCAGGGTTTTTTCGTTATTGGAAATTTGATAAGTACAAAATTTCTAATTTAATATATAAGGTAATTTCTAAGTCCATCAAGGGCCATAACTCACACTAAATGCAAACTAGAATTACCTGCCTTGATTGACTGCACTAGTGGCAAGGTGGTGAAGTTATAATGCGATACAAGTGGCAGTTGCAGAGATATAAGCTTATTTGTAGGTTGCACAAAAACCTTAACCAAAATATCTAAGTCCATCAAGGGTCACAACTCACACTAAATGCAAACTTGAGTTACCTGCCTTGATTGACTGCACTAGTGGCAAGGTTATGGTGAAGTTATAATCCCATACAAGCAGCAGTTGCAGAGATATAAGCTTATTTCTAGGTTGCACAAAAAACCTTAACCAAAATTTCAAAGTCCATCAAGGACCATAACTCACACTAAATGCAAACTAGAGTTACCTGCCTTGATCGACTGTAATAGTGGCAAGGTTGTGGTGAAGTTATAATCCCATACAAGCAGCAGCTGCAGAGATATAAGCTTATTTCTAGGTTGCACAAAAAAACTTAACCAAAATGTCTAAGTCCATCAAGGGCCATAACTCACACAAAATCCAAACCAGAGTTACCAGCCATGATTTGCTGAAGTAGTGGGGAGGCTGTGGTGAAGTTATAATGCAATACAAGTATTGGTTGTAGAAATACAACCTTATTTGTAGGTTGCACAAAAAACCTTAACCAGTGCAACGCCGACAGCGACTGCAATAGCCCTCCATATTCTTCGAATAGTCGAGCTAAAAATAAAGATTTTAGTTTTTGAAATACTCCCCTTATCTGGAGCCCTGCAGTTAATCCATATAACTATTAAATAATCAATTATCAGTTGACAGTGCATTTCAATTACTGATAGTTACAACATGATGCAGGATAATATGCTCACCTCTTCCTCTAAATCTTGGCATAAAGCCCCGTGGACCAAATGGCCGCATGCCTCTCATGAACCTTGGCGGAGGTCCAAACCAGGGACCTGGTCTTCTCCAGGGGCGACCTGATAATAACAAACACATAATGTCAACCAATAATCATTGCAAATTCGAAATTCCTAACAAAAAAGCATAATTTAATATTGGTGTCTTCCTCAATCCTGGAACCCCATTCCTGCACAAATGTGCCTAACCTGCTTAATCAGCAATCTCTTTTTGAGAGATTTGCATGTTTCTTTAATGATTGCCTGCTTAACCCATTCGCCCATTAATACACCTTTTAACGACTTTAATTTATTCCACCACCAAAGGAAATTTTTCAAATTTATATAGCTATGAATATGCATCAAAATAAATACTTTTTATATTTTAACAGATGGTAGTTTAAAGCAGGCTGAAAGTGAGCAGAATCTGCCTTAATTTCAACCTGGTTTGAGTGGTCACCCGTCTGCAATTCGAAGAAACAAGTGAAGCTATGGGGTAAACGGTTAAGCAGTCCTCTCTTTAGAGATATTCACTTGTTTTTTTAATGGATTTGTATTTATTTATAATATTGTGTCGTCTGAACAGTATTTCAGTCATTAACGAGAGGCCCTGCTATTTACAGGTGGAGGAAGACCCTAGAAGCCCTATATGCACTGTTTCAGGCACAAATCGGCAACTGGTTAGAACTTGCAAAAAGTCTTAAGTGCCCAGAATGGAATTAAGACCTACAGCGGTGAGGAGCTTAGTGATTGTCACTAACATTTATTCCTGCTTGAATTAAATATGATTACTAGTGTAGATTTTCGGAGGACATGTCAGGGTGTTTTTTCGAAATAATGTCTTGACAGGTAACAAAAACTAAGTTAATATTGAATCCTTGAAATGCTACCTACCTCTGAACATTGGCATATGATAAATCTCCCAACCATCCTCAGTTTGCCCTGTAATCACACAAAATACCATCAATCATATCATAAACGAGAGCATCGCAAACGGTACATAATATGTTGAAAGTTACTGACAGTTACAACATGATGCAGAAGAATACGGTATGCTCACCTCTTCCTCTAAATCTTGGCATAAAGCCCCTTGGACCAAATGGCCTCATGTCTCTCATGAACCTTGGCGGAGGTCCAAACCAGGGACCTGGTCTTTAATATTTCTGTTTTACTGTCGCCTTGCTTAGCTTTTTGGGCAAATGAATATATAGTTAAATCAAAATCCATTCCAATTTTTAGACACTAGGCAGTGTTCTGCCAAGAAATCCAAAACTATGGGCCCCAGGGCCCACTGGACATGAAAAAAGGGGGCCATTTTTTAAAAGTTGGGGCCCCACATTTTTTTCTCATAAAAATGATAGAAAACACAATAAAAATAACTCGTTTTCCAATTACGGTATTCGCCAGTTGTGTGCTCTTTTTCTTAAAGTGATTTAGTCTAGACACAGATTGCAAGTCATAGAATCTGACCCACCATTGTAAGCAAGCCACGTGTGATCTTTTCACCACCTATGCTGAAAAGTTCAACCCTTCTTTTTCTCGGCGGATACACCATTCGTGCGTTTCGAAGAGCGGTCAACTTTATCAAACTCGGTCGTCGGCTGTAGAGGGGTTTCTGTTTTTGAGAATCAATTGAACGTTTTTACTACTTACGGCTGTATTCTGATCCGCGACAGCGTCATGCACGTTTTCTCTGTGGAATACTAAATATTATTTTCGTCTATTTCCTTTTTTTTAATCCGCGTATATCGAGAACTTTGAAAAAAGTCTATCAGTGTAGCTGCCTTACGTTTTTGGTCAGCCATCTTTCAACAAAACAAACGAGAAGGCATGAGAGATTATCAGCGATTGGACTATAGCAGATACTTCCGGTCGACGTATCCAATGAAATTAGTCGTTTCAAATGCTCTAATAGTACGGAACGACTAAAACATTGACCGTCGTAGCGGGAATTTAATTTTTTTTCGCGATTTTTTCAGCGCGCCCTCGGGCCCATTTACGGGAATTTTTATGCGTCGTTTGTGATTTTTATGCGCCAATGGCGCGGCCTTGGCAGAACACTGCTAGGGCATAAAGTTTAAACAATTATGAAATAAAGCCTTTTCTAGCAGCCTAAGTACTGCTCGTTCTGATGTTACCTGTGGCAAAATCGTCTGGAGTATCAGCGGTGAAGTCATAGTCTTCCCCTTCCTGTTTAAACTCTTCACCATTTCCTTCAGCTCCCTCATTGCCAGGGTTGTCGCCATCACCTGTACCATTCTCCTCCATCTCACCACCCTCACCAGCAGTCTTTAGTCGTTTGTCACTTTCAGTTTCCATACCTTCATCTGGGTAGGGACGTTTCATGCCAAAATCAGTCATCATCTGTTAGTAAAAACATTACAGTACATAAATTATGCAAATGCCTTTTTGACAACTTTCCAAAATGCCCTCAGACTTTCCATGCCTTTACCATGTCCATATTATTAACCTATCATGCCAAAGCCTGATTCTAGTTTTAAAGACAAGCGGCCACTTAAAGCAGACCAAAGGTAAAGCAGAATGTGCATTGGCTTAGTTAATGCAAATTCTGCTTTATTTTGAATTTCAGTCTACTTTAATATACCATTTGCTTGGTTATACAGGATTCAACATTAACTTTTTTTCTTACTAATTTTAGGCTAGTACTTAGAAAAACTATTAGCCTGACATGAACTGTTTGTATCATGACAGAAAACAAGAGGCCCATGCGGGCCTAAATATCGCTCACCTGGAAAAACCAACACAAGGGTCACATGACCCCTGGGGTGGGATCACTTTTCACCCCAGAGACATAATTTCAAAAATCTTGCTGATGAACTTGAAAATTAAGTGTGCTGTCAAATATGTTGTACATGGATGGTTTTAGACAGGAAGACTCTTCATTGAAAAAAATCTATTTTTAGCTAGTATGACCCAGATATGCAACAGACCCAAACCATTTCAGCAATATTGGTAAAGAACATCAAAAAGTGTCACTATGCTAAATATCAAAGCTCTTGCCATAGTAGTTTCAGAGAAGAATATTTCACTACATAACTCTATGTAACACTGCGACCCCTAGGGCTTTGACAGTTTTAACCCCAGGGGCATAATTTGAACAATCTTGATAGAGGACCAAAAGATGATGCTTCGTGCCAAAAATGTAAGCTCAGGGTACTGTGGTTTCAGACAAGAAGATTTTTTAAGTTTTCATTGAAAAAATCTATTTTTAGCTCCTGTGACCTAGATATGCAACGGACCAAAACAATATTTACATAATTGGTTATGGGCTTCAAGAAGAGTCATCATGCCAAATATCAAAGCTCTGGCCATATTAGTTTCAGAAAAAAAGATGTGTGAAGATTTCACTATATAACTCTATGTAAATTTACATTCCCCAGGGCGGGGTCATTTTTTACCCCAGGGACATAATTTGAACAATCTTAAAAGAGGACTTGTAGATGATGCTTTGTGCCAAATATCTAAGCTCAAGGTACTGTGGTTTCAGACAAGAAGATTTTTTTAGATTTCATTGAAAAAATCTATTTTTAGCTCCTGTGACCTAGATATGCAACGGACCAAAACCATATTTACATAATTATTTAAGGGGTTCCAGAAGAGTCATCATGCCAATTATCAAAGCTCTGGCCATATTAGTTTCAGAGAAAAAGATGTTTGAAGATTTCACTATATAACTCTATGTAAATTTACGTTCCCCGGGGCGGCGTCATTTTTGACCCCAGGGACATAATTTGAACAATCTTGATAGAGGACTTGTAGATGATGCTTTGTGCCAAATATCTAAGCTCAAGGTACTGTGGTTTCAGACAAGAAGATTTTTTAAGATTTCATTGAAAAAATCTATTTTTAGCTCCTGTGACCTAGATATGCAACGGACCGAAACCATATTTACATAATTGGTTAAGGGGTCCCAGAAGAGTCATCATGCCAATTATCAAAGCTCTGGCCATATTAGTTTCAGAGAAAAAGATGTTTTAAGATTTCCCTAAAAAACTCTATGTAAATTTACGACCCCCAGGGCGGGGTCACTTTTGACCCCAGGGACATACATTTGTAATTTGAACAATCTTGATAGAGGACCTGAAGACGATTCTTTGTGCCAAATATCTAAGCTCAGGGTACTGTGGTTTCAGACGAAGATTTTTTAAGTTTTCATTGAAAAAATCTATTTTTAGCTCCTGTGACCTAGATATGCAACGGACCGGAAATGTTTGATCAACTTTGAAAGAGGATCATATAAGGATCATTCAGGTCAAGTTTGGTAAAAATCTATCCAGTAGTTTCGGAGGAGATGTCGTTTAAAGAAATTGTTGATGACGAACGGACGAACGAACGAACGACGACGGACAGAGGACAATCAAAATAGCTCACCTTGGCACTACAGATTTAGTTTCATTCAAGCAGTACTGCCTCTGCCATGAACCTGAACCTAAATTTTAGAAGATGTGCATTGATTGGTAAGTTAACTCTGAAACTGTCAACCAAAGTATTCAAGTAAATTGCTACAATACATTCGTTTCATTTTGATATTTAAAAAAATCCTATTTTACAGTGATTGTACATTCCCAAAATGGTGTCGAAAAAAGCTTACTGACCAGGCCGATTTGACCAGGATTCAGTTTGTTTTGTTTTCATTGTTAACGTCCATTTCTGCTATTTTTAGACTAATTGGATGCCCCAAAGAGAGGGGAGCGGATACAATGAACCTGGTGGCTATACCCTACTCTTATAATCCAAAGAGTCTTCTTCTGTACTCTGGTTCTTTCAGATGCAAAGTGTAAACAGGGGTGTAAAATTCCACTTGTCCGCTCGCCAATGCGAGTAGATTTTGAAGTCGGGCGAGTGCTTTCAAATATATGCTCGACCTCCTACAGGGGTGGCAAAATTAACTGTCCGTGTTGTCCGAGGTGGCCATTTTAGGGTCCGGACAGGTGAATTTTCCTGTCTTGACTGTCCGTGGACAAGCAGAAATTCCAATGTTCAATTACGCAAATTCAGTTTCTGTGATCTGCCTAGACTACGTTTTGGCACTTTTCGCGCGGAAAAATAACAAAATACCCAGTAAAAATGCCGGTGCTGCGCCGAGGGACGCGCCCGAAAAATCTGGCGAAAGTTCGAAAAATCTCAGTACGGGGACGAATCGTACTCTCGGGGGCGAATGCTAATTATTGTTATTTCCGGTATTCGGAAACTCTTTGATATTTTCGGCGAATAAACTCGTCGTCTGTAGCCATTCTCAGCGATGTCTGAAATAACGAAAACAGGCGAGCGATATTCGCTCCTTTTTCGTAACAACGGCTAAAAAAACGAAATGAAATGATGATACTAACAACGATGTAGCTGCTGAGATTGTTCCTGACCATAAATTAGCAAAAGAAAGTCCCGAATCCACTGTGGCATAACACCCCAAAACGGGCCATCTGCATCCCGTTCGCAAAATTCTCAATCTGCCGTAAATAATGTTGACAATTCTATCGTTCTGATAAGATATTTCTGATAAATTAAGTCAGAGAAAATGAAAGTTCGAAGGGTGTGCTACCGTATTAATGGTCAGTCAACTGTAATGCTTTGAAACGTTTGAGCTAATAAAGTAGGTCTACTTTGTAAACAGTTAGATAGATAGATAAACAGTTAAATGTTGAACTTGAACTGAGTCAAGTTATTCAAGCAGAGTTCCCTGAAAGAGCCTGTCCCTTGGAAACTGATAGGTAAAGCAGAATGAAAACTTAAAAAATATTCTCTTAATTTTTAGGCACAGTCTGCTTTACGATCTGCTAGGCTATAGGAAACGTTTATGTTGTCTATTTAACCAGGTTAACATTTATTTTTACGGACAAGTAGATATTGGATACGGACAAGTGATTTTTTCAAACCACTTGTCCGTGGACAGGTGCATTTTTCTGAGATTTCGCCACCCCTGTTCTAAGTTCAGGGCGAGTGGATCTTTTGGTCTGGTATTTTCCTAATTCATAACTTTGCGCAGGGTAATTAGAGTGCAAATTAAAACGGCTGAAATTCTCCGCGTGTGTCAACATCAATGACACATTTTCTACAATGTTGTACATTTCACTATTATCGACGAAGAAGTAAGAGGCATTCCGATTTACGGGCACCTGCTTGTTTCTTCTTTATTCGGCCTTCGAAGAAATGTTAAAAGTATGGAGCGATGGTTCAAATATGTATTCGAATTATAAAATTAAAGTATGCATAACAGTGTTATAACGCGTTTTATTGTTCAATCATCCGTCAAACTGCGAACATTTTTTAATATAAAGCTTCGACGATTTCATACCTAATTTGAACGAGTAAAAAATTTACATGCCAAAAAAAAACGGAAGCACAGTTAGTTTTCCCGCTATATGTCAAATGTAAACAGAGTTCCCATTCACGTACAGATGTACGTGATTCACATATAATTTCAAAAAATCACGCATAAAATCAATGCCCTGAACGTGCATGCACGTACAGATTTATGTTGCAGATAATGCCGAAATCGGATGTAAGAAGACCAGTTTTATTAACAAACAACAAAATACAAGTTAAACGTCAAAGTCCGGCGTGTCAGTTAGGATTTGTTTTCATTTTCCTTATAGTGTCTGTCAGGCGCTTGACAATTCTTATCATTCTTATTACGTAAAGCGCCTGGTTCACCCACATTGCGAATATGATGATTAAGCGGTTTAAAATAGATTGTAGGATTTCCCGTCTCTGTGCCTAATAAAGTCCGACTGTCGCTATTTTTTCTATCAATTTTGTTTTTTATAAGAGTTCAATACTTATTTAGAGGAATACGTGTTTGAAAAATGCTGACAAATTATAAAAACAAAAAGTCTGGTCGTATGTCTAATTCTGGTCACTTTCGATTTCAAAACAGCGACGCCATTTTTTATGCGAAATCCGAACAACACAGTCGAAAAACTGGACGGGTTATCAGATGTATTTTATCCCGTTTGTGTGTATATTATGGAGTATAAGTATTTGATATTGACAAATAAACAGAAAATAAAGATAAAAATCTTTTTTGGAAAAATCTTTTTTTTACAGGGCCAAATCGGAGGCTTCGTGAACCTTGTCCTTTGTCTGCACCCCCAAAAAATAGCCCTAGAGGGTGCATATGCACCCTCAAAATTAAAAGAAAAAATTGTGAAAGTTTTAGTACATATGAATTACAGGGTTTTCCCGGACGCAGGTTTCCCGCATCTGAGACTCAATTCTGTCACCTGGGACTCCTATTTGTCCAACCCCGAGAGTCCCCAGGACCATCAAAATTTTGACATTTTACTCCAAACCCGCAAATCATCAGAGATGTAAATCCTGGGTGCTGATGCGAGTCAACAGAGATCATGAATCTGCACTGTTTTAGTGTTTACAAAGGTTTAACAAGTTATTTGTCAACATTGTAAGGCATTTTATACACATCAAATTAATTTGGGACCCCCAAATAGGTCGAGGGACTCTCGAAGTGAAAGGTTTGAGGGTCCTTAGGACTCTCAATTACAAAATGCAAAGGAAAACCCTGGAATTATATATGAAAATTCACGGACGAGCAAAACTTGCAGAAGGGCGAGTTGATTTCAATAGTTACTAGTCTGGCGAGTAGCTTTTGAAATATTTTTACACCCCTGGTAAAGCACTCAAAGGGATCTTGGTTTATAAAGTCTCATCTGTATCTGTATCAATACGTCGTAGAATCCTTAAAGGCTTTTACATGACGGGTGAGAAGAGTCGCCAAATTATTGGCGATAATCTCGTAGGGCTGTTTTGAACGTCTCTACGGAATCAGCATGCACTGTGCTGTCTGGCAGTTTGTTCCATTGTATTACTGTGTCTACAAAGAACGAGTTTTTGTATTGATGGGTCTTGCTATCTCTTGTATTGTTGCATACTTGATTTTCTATTATATAATTTGTACTGAAATCTTTAAATCTGGTTGCTTTGATGTTTCTTCTTGGTTTTGCCGGTTTTGTGAAAGTGGATGTTGGTAGGGCTGGTACCAGCCCTTCAACCACCTTATACATTAGTATCAGTCTGAGGCTTAGTCTCCTGTCTTCAAGAGTCTCCAGTTCCAGCTGTTCTCTCATTCTTGTGATTGCCCCCGTCTCTCTGTCCTTGTAGTTCCTTTTTATGAACCTGATAGCCCTACTCTGAATTTTCTCTAGTTTGTCTATGTCCCCCTTGAGGTATGGATTCCAGATGGTTGCGCCATACTCCAGAATCGATCTCACCTGCACTGAGATGTATGCCATTTTTCTGCAATTTTCCGGTACACTTCTAACTTTCTAAGGTTCCTTCTTAGGAACCCAAGAGTTGTATTGGCCTTTTTGCATACTTGATTTATGTGCACATTCCATTTGAGGTCTTTGGATGTTTGTATGCCTAAATATGGGTTATCTTGTACTTCTTGGAGGAAGTGATTATTAAGTTGATAGAATTTTGAGATTTTTTGTTTATAGAGAGTATGTAGCATTTTTTGGCATTGAATCTCATACCCCAGTCTTTTGCCCAGGTTTCTAGATTTGTTAGGTCCGTTTGTAGTTTTTCTTGGTCTGAGTTGCTCTTGATGGTTCGGTATAGTAGACGTCATCTGCAAAGAGTCTTACAGATGATTTTACACAGTCTGGGAGGTCGTTTATGTGACAAAGAAACAGGATCGTTTCGTCTGACTGACTACCTTCTACTATGGTTTGCATTTTACGAGTTGTTAGGAAGTTTGTCAGCCATGTATGGATCCTCCCTTGGATTCCATAGTGTCGCAACTTGTGCAGTAGTTTGTCGTGTGGTACTGTGTCAAAAGCCTTAGAAAAGTCTAGTATGGCTACGTCTGTCTGGTGTCCCTTGTCATGTTCTTGGAGGAAGTCATTTAGGGTGGTCAAAAGTTGTGTCTCGCACGAGTAACCTGATCGGAAGCCATGATTTAGGTTTGTGAGGATTTTTTTGTTTTCTAGATGTGTCATTAGATGTCTGCATATTATATGCTCCAAAAGTTTGCTTATAACACATTAACAGATGTCAAGGATACTGGTCTGTAGTTTTCGGCCAGATGTTTATCTCCTTTTTTGAAGATACTGGAGACATTCGCTGCTCTCCAGTCGTCCGGGGAGCTCACCGGTATCTAGTGATGCCTGCATTATGATTTTTAGAAGGTAGTGACTAGGGGTACGTGACCGTACCTCTAATATTTGAAATTAGCCGTACGGTCACGTACCCCTAGCGAGCCCTGTGAGGGTTGACTAGGGGTACGTGAGTCCATAACACTGTATAGCAACACTTTATTGTGTCTGCAGATACGTTAATAGCGATGCTAATGTTAATAATATATCATTTCAACCTTCTATTCTGACTGTTTAACGCAGAAAAGCAAAAAAAAAATAATCCAAAAATAATTTCCAATCGGCATTTTTTTCACGGCAGCGAAAACTATACCTATGAATAAAGAACGTTCACACATTTTTACAAACATGTATAAATATCCAATACCAGCCTTGTTTAGAATAAATGCACTGTTTAATTGCGATCAGTTATCAAACGTGTTTTACGAGTTGATTTGTGTAGGTCATTAACCAGCAAACGTGGGTACCGGCAAACTTACATGTTTCGATACTTGATTGGAGCCGAAGCTTCGATATTTTTTATTTTCTTAGGTCTACCACTTTATATTCATCGCTAAGTTAGGAAGGCACATCAGCAGTAGTTTCTTACAAGCTTATTGTATTAATTAAGTTACCATTGAATCAAAATTTTAAGAAAAAAACTTAACATTGGTCACGGATTTTCAGATATCGGGCGTATCTGTCGATAATTAACCCAATACATGTATGCGGAATACATCTATTCTCATCGCTGCCGGCGAGAACAAGTTGGGTGGGGAATATTTGTCGAAGTTTCTTTGTTTTTCTCCATTAAATATCCACAAGATAAGGTAGAAATGAGAGATTATTAATATTAGCATCAATAAAACGTATCTGCAGGCAAATTAATATGTTGCTACATAGTTTAAATGACTCACGTACCCCTAGTCAACCCTCACAGGGCTCGCTAGGGGTACGTGACCGTACCGCTAATTTCAAATATTAGAGGTACGGTCACGTACCCCTAGTCACTACCTTTTTAGAATTGGTGCTAGGTGGACTGCACATTCTTTAAAGATGCGGTTCGGTATGTTATCGGGGCCTGAAGCTTTAGAAGGACTTGGTTCGGATTCAGATAAATGGCCCTAGTGACCAGATCGGGACCTCCTGTTTGAAGGAGAGCATTCTAACAATTGAGCCAAAAGTCTAGACGTTGTGTTCTAGGGCCCAACACTGCCTACATTTCCCCACAGCTCTAATTAAGACAGCCAGATTTGTTTAAAACAATCAGAGGAACCAGGAGCATTGTCTAATGCATGTTTAGATACGAGCTTTCTGCATTTCTTTTATTTTCCACAAACCGATTAGGCAGTCGCCGGTCGCCATGCTGTTTCAAAATGGCCGCCGACAATTTATGAAGTATTGATTTCATCTTCACGTGACAAAGGAAATATGCGAGATAGCTCACCGCTACGGAATAAGCGTCATGAAAAAGGTGATTTCAATATGACAGAACAAATCAAACGCATACATTTGAAAAATAACGTACTTTTTTCTAGATCTTATGTTTAATCAGGTCGGCCACAAAAAAGCACGCCTGAACACCGGTAGTGACGCGCCGCTTTGTCGGGAGAGCACGCGTGTTTTTTCGGCAGACAATTTGAGGATTCCGTTTACATCCATTTACAAATGTGCTCAGCATAACTGACTATTGTTACTATTTCTAGCTTATGAATATAGTATTTTGTGTTTTCTATCCTAAAATTACATATAATACTTACTTTAAGTGTTTAGCCCGCTCCGGGAATTTTTGTCTAGGCCGGATCTGAAGCCCCGGATGTAAAAGAAAGCGACTAAAGGATTAGGCTAAAAGGCGGACCGCGTGTGCCCGGTCACGCCCACGTCGATAGTTAAATTTTAGCATAAAATTTCACCGGTTATAACCGATTTATAATGTCCATACTGCAGCATCCTCGGATCGAGTATTATGTGCAGCTGCGCGTCTGAGCAAATTAGTAAAAGAAGAAGTTATAGTATGAATGAAAAGATTGATTTACAGTTAAAACTTGTTAAAGACATCAAGCCAGTCTTTTCACTGATCCCCCCCCCCCCCCATTGTGATAGCTAGCTGTAAATGTTACTGTGAATCATGGAAAAAGTGTGCAAAATGTACCACAGCCATCTCAAGTTGTATAGAGAGGCCCTGCCAAAATACTGATAGTCAAGGGGTATATTTAATTCAAAGTGAGCATACCCAAAATAAAACTGTTGGTCAGAACCCAATAAAAGTTTAACCTTTAGCAGTCCACCACTAACAAACAAAGGACCATAATTATGCAAACAGCTTGGATCCCGATGAGACGTCAAGTAACCCGGCATCTCATCGGATCCAACCTATTTGACAGACTACATTTTCACAGACCTTTGCAAAAGTTGAAGCACTTTCGAATTTGAAGCAGACAAAATACGTGACAGACAAGTTTAACCTTTAGTAGTCCATCGCTAACAAACAAGAGACCATATGCAAATAGTAATCGGATCAAACCAATTTGACAAATCTTTGCAAAAATTAAAGCACTTTCAATTTTAAAGCAGACAAACAATGCAGCAGACAATACTTTTTATTAAAATAGAGATGGGCACTTATGGATATCACGGATAAACTCAGGAAATTTTGCCAAAACACATGATGCCCTATTTCCAATTAGGTCATGAAAATGTGTCCTACTGCTGCTGACCATGCAGGGCTCCTGATAAGAGTGGATAAACTGAACAAATCCAACATTTTCTGTCTCATTTAGCTACAAATCCTATGGTGTTACTACTCATTAGAATTGTCTCAAACAGACAATTCTATTGATTCTATTGAGTAGTGATACCCTATAGGGTTTAATGCAGACATAAAGGTTTTAGCTTTTGACCCCCCCCCCCCCCCCCCTCCCCCCCCCCCCCCCCCCCCTGATCTGGAGCTCTGACCATGGCAACAAACTAGATAGGTCTCCATACAAATATAGAAAATTCCTGGCTTTTGCAGCGAAACAAAATGTTTTCTGCATAGTTGCATGTACTTCTTTTCCTTTTAGATTTAATATTTTCATTCCAGTGGCACACTGCTAAATTTGTTTTCAACATGTAATGTTTATCACCATATGACCCAATACGTTTATCATGAAATATGTTCATGGTGTTATTGAAAGACTCGACAGGATATGTACCCATGGCATGTACGTAATTATCTGGGTGTTTGTATACATCAAATGATTTGATAGTCGTACTAAGTATTTCTTTAGCAAAAGAGTCAGTCAATATAATTCTACTGGGCATATAGTTTGGGTCTGTTTGGCACCTAGACTTAGGTAGGCAGTGATTGTGATTATTCACATAATGGGGAACAATATTGTCTAACATGTGCAGCAGTTTGTGTTTATTACCCTCCCAACTACGAAGGGCATACTGCACATGGGTTTTCACTGGACCTACTTTGTCGACTAGCTGCCTTGACCAAGTTTTACCTTCTCGAAATTTTGCACCACTGGACATTTTCTTCATTTGTTTTTCAATTGAAACAGAAAAATGCCAGGTGTCATTTGATTTTCAGTCGTTTTTTGTTGTTCACGTACAAATTTATTAATACTTGCATTTCTGTCATGCACATGACGTCGAACCGACACATTCTTTTCATCTAGTTTTTTGTAGAGTGCTTTTGTACCTAAAAGTTCGTGCCTTTGTGCACACGGGTCTTCCGAACGGGAAACAACTTTACAGTCTAAAACTTTTTCTGTATTAAAACCAACACACACAACATCAGTGTATTTGGAGTTCCTCCTTGTTGCATGCCTTGCATCAGTGATAATATCAACACTGTTATCATTACTACAGTGCTGAATTTCCTGGTACAGTAAAAGAAACTTGATAGACAGTCACCAATGGATAATTTTTATAATTATTTTCAAACCTGACCAGTAATTTCAAATTTTTTTTTTTAAAAATGTTCTTCATATAAGCCATTGATAGATAAACGTGCCCCACCCACTGGTTGCCATACTTTGGATCTAGGAATACTATTTTAAGAATTCTGGAAGAGGATCAAACATGAATCATTGGTGTAAAATGAATTTCAATTCAGGCCAGCAGTTTCTGAGAAGATTTTTTTTATTCTTTACTATACAGTAAAAGAAAACTTGCCACACCAAGTTAACGGCCATGTTTTTAAGCTAGGAAAGTTACAGTATTGTAGAGGATCGCTAGCCCATGGATCACTTGAATTTACTTCATTTTAAATCGAACAATTGGTTTTAGAGACCAATATTTTAAAGTTATCACTATATAGTCATATGAGGGGAATCTGCTCCACATACCGGCAGTCATAATTATTTTTCAAAACAATAATCAGTCTTCCGTGGATCATTGGTGTACACTTATTTACAATTCTGATTATGGTAGTATGTTTGACAAGAAGATTGTGTACAGTGTTTTTCTATTAATTCTATTAATTGTCATTACAACCACAATTTCAATTGGATAATCTATATTTGAAGATATCCGACCTAGTACCCAACAAAGAATAATCCTATGAAGTTTTGATCAAATAGGCCATGTGGTTTCCAGGAATGTTTTTTAAGTTGACGGCAGACGACAACACAGGGCGTTCAATCACGATAATTTACTTTAGCACTTCATGGGCACTGACTCTCCTCTAATCAAATAGAATATGAAATAATAGGCTCGCCCGAGCCAAAAATTGGCCACACATGTATTTCCTTTGCGCCCTGTATTTTCCAGTCAAAGAGATCTACGTTAGCTGTATCAGGAATTTCATGAATGCAGCTAGAGTACTTTAGGAGACATTCGAAGGACAAAGGTGTATGGGACAGACGGACGGATGGACAAAGCGGTGGCTATATGCTACCCTGAATAGTTTTGGGGAGCATAATAAACAAAAAATATATAATGACAATCTCTTCATTTCCAAACCATGAAATGTAAGGGAGGGGCCTCACATGAAACGCCTGACTGATTTTTGGCACACACATTATCACTGCTCTGAGCATGTGCTGCACAAGATTTAACCAAGTAGGTGTTACCACCCAAGCTAGATCATGTGATGTCTTTAAGTAGAAATATTATACAGTTTAAAATATTTAAACACTGCTTCTGTTCCTAACAAAAGTGTCTCACACCAGCAACTGATCAAGATCAGATAGAAGCACAATGTGAGTTGGAAAACTGTTCCAAAGCACGATGGTCTTAACTGATTCACCCCTGAAACCTTTAATAGACAATTCCAGGTCCCAATAGTTTATAGTAATATTTTGCTGCAGGGCTGTTTTACAATATATAAATCAATACAGATCCTGATCAGGAGTTTCCTGATCTAGGTCTATATTGTGTGCATAGAGCAAACTCTTCAGTAATACTGTTTGCAAATGAGGAATGTGCTTATGGCTAGGATTTAAATATATTGACCCATTTCCCAGCCTCTTTTCTAGTTTTGAAGATAGGTGACCACTTAAAGCAGGTTGAAAGTAAAGCAGAATGAGCCTTAAGGCTAATTCTACTTTACTTACAACCTGCTTTAAGCGAATATAGAAAATATTTCTTATGATTCATATTTGTAGCAGTATAAATTGGAACTATTTTCTTTAGAAGAGGAATAAATGAAAGGCGTATAAGGTGTATAATGTTTTATGGGTTAAAATAGTACACCTCTAATGAGATCAAGTAAATATTACTGCTTGAGCATGCCTCCATATGGAATCTTAGACTCTTAGTTAATAGTAAATGATTGATCTCTCTACTTTGGTCTCACTTGGTGCCATATGACCATTTCATGTGTTGCGGTGCTGTAAAACCCAACTCAATCAATCTACATTGATCTCACTAGGGTGTACTGCCTTAAGCCTATCATCTGTTTAAAGATTAAGTATCTTTCAAAAGGGTTATTATGAAATTTTTGATGTGTACTGTGTTCAACTTTATCTGTCAACTTTGATTATTTTTTACTTTTAGGTGAAGGCGGCTGAGTCGGGGTTTTCGGTCGAAAGAATCAGCAGCCAGAAGACTGGTGGAGGTCCTCCAATCCTGGAGATAATCCAGGTGTCCCAGGACATAATTCGTCTACAGGACAAAACACCCATCAATAAGAGGGATGCCTGGGGCATCACTTAAATTCATTTGATTTGGTTGTGAGGTGTTGGATATGATGTACACCTAATATATCAGAGACACAGAACCTCAGTAACAATAACAATGAAGCAGAAAGCTAATTGAGCTTTTTTAAGAGTTGTTCTGGAATTGTCTAACAACGAGCTTCCATTTCTTATATATCCTGCTAAAGTAATGAATTTGATTTTGAAATGGTTATAAAGTATATTGATTATATTTTGCTGTGTTACTGAAGTTTGTTCCACTGTATATGACAATTTCCCATTTCATTCTGTTTCTATAAAAGTGAAAGATATGTAAGAAAAGGAGAAATAAAACAACAGTCATTTGGTTTACTACTCATTTATTTTTTTGAAGCTTCACATTTTTTCTCCATATTGAACAGAACATATATTGACAATGCCTTGGGAAAACATGCCCGAACTGTACCAAACCATTCTAGATACTGATCAGTGTCAAATAGTGAAGAACCACCAAGACACTGTATCACTGATGTGCCCTATGGTCTGGGTATACACTGTTTGAGAGTAATACATATTTCAGAAAAAATCTTTCTTGATGTTGAGATATGTCAAATAGTGAAGACCATCCAAACACTGCATCTCTGATGTGTGGTCTGGTATAGCTCTTCACTGTTTGGAGTGCAATAAATACATATGTAGTGTTTTATCATGGCACGGCTCATATTTTGTGCAAATCAAATTCAATGGAAATCAAACACAAGACACTATGGTCATACATCGCTCAGCTGGTACATCAAGATCAAATGAGATTTGTAGCTTGAGTGTTAACATTTAGTACATGTATTTTTATTATTTGACTTAGTGATCTAGTTTTTGAACTGACATGACTCACATTCAAACCAGACCCTGATATCAATGAGACAAACTGTGTGACTGTTTAATGCATCATAGAAATAATGCATAATTCAAGTGACTGTTTAATGCATTAATTTTATCATGTATCTATCAGTAAAGGCATCCATTGGTCACTTAATAGAAGATTGATCATTGTAAGAACAATCATCATTATATTAAAAGGCTACAAAATGAAATCATCAGATAGCTTTACCTTTGAATTTCACCTGTTTTATTCTAAAGCCATTCAAATTTGTAGGATAGCATGTAAACAACATTTGAATACGACCTACTCTAGTATAGTAGAGTGCATCAAGGACAGGTAACTAGAGCCTAAAAATGCCTTTTCAACAATAATCGAACTCATTCAAATTCTTATAGTTATATACAATCTGAGCAAGTTTTGGAAAGATAAAACCAAAATTATGGCCCCCAGAGTATAAACACCTTTAAATATTGCATTTTCAGCAATTCAAAGGTAGGTAACTATTGACCTATTGGTCTTATTTCACCGAACTCTTACAATAACATACAATCTGAGAAAGTTTGAAAAAGAATGGATTACAATTGTGGCCTCTAGAGTGTAAACACTGTTCAATATAGCATTTTCAGCAATTCAAAGGTAGACAACTCTTGACCTATTGGTCCGATTTCATCACTATTCAAACTCTTATGGTAATATACAATCTGAGCAAGTTTGAGAAAGATTGGATAAAAATTGTGGCCTCTAGAGTGTAAACACTAAAATATTGACGCCCGACATTCTAGGGTTGCAAAGATCACCCTGAGCTAGCTCAGGTGAGCTAAAAATGCAGAAAGTCCCAAAGGAATTTTCTACAATAGTTTTATCCTACATTAATTAATTTTTTTTGGTTATCCTAAATTAGTTGATATTTTTGGTATGCTACCTTGTATTATGTAGAATCTAGATCTATAACAATTTTTTTCAATATACAACATAAGCACCTGTGTTATCATCAACCATTATACCTCCTGTAAATAGCTGAAACTACAATATCAGAAAAAGAATTTTCTTAAATTTCCATACAACTAATAAACCCCTTAAACTTCATTGCCTTACCCCGAATAAAATGGTTACTTCCAACCAGTTTTCCTGATCAGATGCAGTGTGACATGCATTTGATCAGGATCCAAACTGTATGACACTCATTTCATTATTTCCTTGGTCAAAATACTTAAAATTTAAAACTGAAATTAAAAGCATATGACAATTGTTAATGGCTGAATGGCAAACTGTTTGGAGCCAGAAGAGAGGCAGAGTAACTTGGTGTCTGATCTGACTCCAAACTGACTGCACTATATATGTATACAGATTTATGCTTTTCATGTAAAGTGCAGAGACTGTTAAATGTTTTGATGTATGTTTTACATCACTCCACTTCACTTTTGAATGGTCAAGTTCTAGTCTCACACTCGCCATAATTGTAGTGTCCATAATTAGAGAACTTCGAGACCTTCACACTTTGATCCTCAGCAGTCTTTTTGAAGCTGATTGCGATATCTAGCTCCATGACCTTTGCATTTCCCAACCATACATTCTACAAGCCCATACAATTGCCTGCTGCCTCGGTTTTGTCATCCCATGACATCAAACTTGAAGACATATTCTGAATCAATGGACCGGCTGCTGGTGACATATGTAGGTCTGAAGATATATTGCACCATCTTATTTATGAACCACATAGAATATTCATAATTGCAAAGCTCCAGATAAGAAAATGTTATTTACATAATGAATGAATGGTTACACCGTAGGATTAGGTGCTATAATAAGTGAAAACAATGTTTGATTTGTCACTTCATTCCCTCTTATCTGGAGCCCTGTAGATATATAAATATACAATTTTTTTATGATGTATATAGGTGACATGTACATGACTTTTATTTTGTCGTTGTAACCATTTCAAATTTTCTCCATCATACATTTTAACTTTGGTTTTATTTTTACTGGAAAAGTAACATCAAATCAATGTATATTTTTAACTCTAAGCTCGCATTCCTAATTTAGGTTGTTATTTTGACAGTCATACAGAGGATCTAAATAAAATTACTGTGAAATAATATGATTGATGCAAGCCTTTGTGGGCGTCATATTTATTTTAGTCAACATGTTCATGTGATGAATAATGAGCATGAATGCCAGTTTCAATTTATCCCATAAAACATTTTAAAACCTTTTTACAGGACTCCAGATAAGGGGAGTATTGCAAAATCTAAAATCTTTATTCCTGTATTAAACCATATGGTGTCACTACTCGATTCTAATGAGTAGTAACACCATAGGATTTTATGCTCCCTTGGATTTGTTCAGTTTTCTCGCCCTTCATAATATAGAGCCCCGGAGCCCTGTCATTTTAGTTAATTGAAGCTGCAGGACTCCAGATAAGGGGAGTATTGCAAAATCTAAAATCTTTATTCCTGGATTAAACACTATGGTGTCACTACTCGTTAGAATTGTCTCGAATAGACGATTCTAATGAGTAGTAACACCATAGGATTTTATGCTGGAAAAATGAGTGAGAAATCCTTGGATTTGTTCAGTTTTCTCGCCTTATCTAGAGCCCTGCCTTATTAGTTAATTGAATTCACTTTCATATCTATAGAATGGCTTTATGCAACTCTCAGACTGCAAATTATGTGATAAAAATAGATACACACCTGTGGCTCTCAGCTTCTTCCTCAAGAATGCTTGAGCAGGACTTATTTGCTTGCTTGGATGTGAAGATGTGTCTCCTTTTCTAGAATTAGCAGTGTGATGTAGACCTTTTACTCCCAAGGTTGACTTCAAGCTAGTCATCCGTCTATAGAGGTAGAGGTTTCGTCTTTCCATTTGACTGCTGATTTGGAATCTTCATGGAAGCTGCTTACAAGTGACCAGAGCTTATCATTCACACCAAGATGGTACAATCTTCTCATGAGATGGTAATGGTCCACAACGTCGAATGCTGATTTGGCATCAAGCAAGATAATATGCATTGGTGTATTTGTATCCTTGCTTTCACGGTACAATTCCTCAATTATAAATGCAGAGTTTAATGGGGATGAGCCCTTAGTAAATCCACGTTGAATGTTGCACTGGTCCGCCTCTATTAGGCTAGATATTCGTATCCGTAGAAGAGCCTCAACTATTTTTCCAAGAGCTGGCAACACTGTTATCCCTCTGTAATTACTAGCATCATTAGCTTGTCCTTTATTTTTAAAGATTGGTGTGAGTAAACCCACTTTCAAAATGTTCGGGAATTTCCCGGTGCAGAAGATGAGATTAACCACTTTCAATATGTAACTCAGCAGGGCTTCATCATTTACACTTGCATATTTGATGTGCTCAATGGTGATGCCATAGTAGTCTGGTGCTTTGCCCGTGTTTATGCTGTTTACAGCCCTCATGAGTTCGTCCATGGATATTGGCGTAGCATCTGTCTGTATGGCCATATCGGCTATATGACCGACTTCTTGGGTCACCTGATCATGGTAATTTTGATCGAATTGCTGGTGTGTGGACACTCTTCCTAGTGCCTGAAAGTGCTCCTTGAATCCCTCAACTACTCTGTTATCATCAAACCTAGCATCCCCTACGTGGAGGTCAGTAACAAAGGAATTTCCTTTTTTTGTTGGCTGTTTACTAATCGGTGAAAGGTTTTTGAATCGTTGGTACGTACTTCGAGGATCTTCTGCTTATGTTCCATGTCCCTACTTGCTAGTTCCTGCCGACACAATTGTCTAAACTCTTTCTTGCTCTTATTTCGTAGTTGTAGTAACAGGTTTTGTTCTTGTATAGGCTTGCCGGCCTCTTTCCACTTAGTGTAGTGCTTCTTCATAGTTTTCAGAGATTGTTTTATTTCGAGGTTCCAGGCTCTCAACTTTGGTTTGGAATTAAACTTTTTCTTAGTAGAGCTGGCTGCATCAGCTGAAGTTTCCATCATCTCGAAAAGGGTTGAGAGACAGACATCTAAGTTATCAACTGTGATTGGTTGGTTAAGCATTATTTTAATGTGATCGTTCACTAGTGCTGCATACAGATCTGTATCCACACGCTTCCATGAGATTCTTTTCTTGCTTTCGGGAAGGGAACGGTTGTGTTTCTTTATCTTCATTTCACATTCCAGAACCATACGGATAGGATGATGATCAGACACGTTGTGATCTATGTCGTTAAGAATAGTTTTACTCTCGACGACCGATGAGGTTTCAAGATTATGTAAAAAATAGTCTATTTCAGAGCAGTCTCCAGCCTTATGGTTAAAGAAGGTCTTGCCAGTCGTGTCAAATTCCAGCTTAAATTCCTCCAATAGGTCCTTTAAGTAGGTTAGACGCTTTGTATCTACGTGTGAATTAAGATTATCGTTAACATCTCCCCATATGCAAATGTAGGAACTTGCGGAGTACTTCAAACAGATTTCCCTAAGTTGATCAACTACTTCACTGAAGTCTTCAGTATTACCGTGGAGTCCCCGTGTTGGGAAGTAGACCGAAACAATCACCAGGTCCCTGCCTGCTTTAAATTCATTTAGTTAAATAGCTTGTATTTGGTTGTTAGATTCAGTAAAAACCACGAGCGCGTTAATCTAACCCAGCTCATATATATTTTTAACCGCGGTTTAAAGCGCGGGCGTGTTTATACAATCGCATACCAGGTTTTTAACCAGAAATTATACCAAATGGTATGTTTAACCCAGGGTTAAAATTAAACCACTGTTTATACAATTGGGTGCTGGTAGTAAGTTGCACAAATCTCAACTCAATTAGAGATACAGCTCTCCCGATTCTCCAAGAGATACTTCAAGACACGTATAGGCTCGAGAATGCAGACAGTAATCAATTTCTATTTATTACTTCTGCGCCATCAATTCTGATGATTATGAGAAGGGGCACATTTTAGGTGCAGCATTGGGACTGTACCCGGCCGGTCCTGACACCCGACGAACCAGTCGTAATGCTAACCCGAAATCCTGAGCGCCAAGGAGGGAAGCCATTACTACCAATTTTCAAGTCTTTGGTTTGACCCGGCCGGGGATTGAACCCACAACCTCCCGCACTGCAAGCGGACGCTCTACCACTGAGCTATACAGGCGATATAACACTCCTCACACATTTAGTGATGGACTGCACCCATAGGAATGTCAAGGAAAACATGAAACTTAGTACACAGTGTATAAACGAACTGTATGATGACCGGGTAAAGTGACTAGCTGTAACAACGAATGTTGACATTTGTGCAGAGGTCGGAACATAAACCTGTTAATTTTGGATATCTTCTTCGAACCCATGCGAGCGAACGTAAGTAATAATTACAGTTATACATTTATTTTGTATCGTAGTACACTTGTAAGGGTGTAGGTAGAGAGAAAATTGTGATCTGATTGAAAATCAACACATAGTGGCGATTTCCCTCTCAAATTTGGCAACAGTTCTTTGAAAATGCCCTTTGTTTTAATCGCTTATATTACAATACGGTACTGTGTATGTTATCTAAATAGACCGCTAAACAAAGCAACCACTTTTTGTTTATCGTAAATCGCCATTTGATTATAAATTTAGGCAAACTCCTACATGTAGACTGTATCATTTATTGCAATCATCTGCTATCTATTAAAGCGACTACCCAACAATGTGACGGTATGACATATAGCGACAAGATTCCCCTGAAATTTGTATGACATATAGCAGCTAGCTATTCACGATTTCGAAGAGCCTGCTTGGTGTATTGTTATAGTTTCTTAAATAAAAGCTGTATCAGAGTGATACGTATATGTACGTGCAACATCTACTACGACTTATAGTGTGTTCATGCAAATTACCATTTTCGACCATATTTTCGGAAATGTGTATGACATATTGCGACTCGCTTAATATGATTTCACCAATTCTGCATACTGTATTGTTATTATTCGGATATACTGATTTTTCCCCAAATCTTCGGATTTCTGCTCTTACTTTTAAAAGTTGGACCTTAAGCGTAGTTTGCGTTGAAAACATTGATATGAGTGTCAAACAGTTTAGATCTAGATCAGACGTGCGTTATGTGTCTGATCTGGATATGACCTATTTGTAGAGCTTTGCAGCGAAAGGGTTAATGGTATGTTTCCTAAAACCGCGCTTGAAAATTTAGAAATCTTAGGATGTTTTAGCAACTTATGGTAGCCCTGATTTCAGCCTAACATTTATCAATTTATGTTTCAGGTTCAATGGATAATTTCCAGTGTATCTACTGCACTTTCAGCACAGATGTATTCGACCAAGTCATACAACATTGTGTCGACATTCACGAAGACCAAAACCTAAAGATTAAAATTTTATCGATTTCGGACATAACCAACACAGTAAAAACTCACTCAAAGGACTTTCGTCTTGTTCCAAAGGACACAAAACCGGCAACAATTACAGCAAACAACGAGCTGCGAAATATAAAGATATGCAAACAAGAAGCCGTTTCTCCAGTCACAAAGGCTGCAAAGACATCTGAATTGATTAAAGACGTTCATCAAAGTAAGGAAAGTCAAAAGGAAACAGAACAACAAACTGAAGACGTCGAAGATGAAGTGGACCTAGAAAACTTGTGTGAAGATATATCACAATTATATATATCAGCAGAAACACAGACAGAACCATGCATTGTTTTTAATACCAAAGACTTAACAGAATCTGAGGTGGACACTATTGAAAGTATTATTCATAAAATACCTGCTGTATTAGATTATCTGAAATCGGAAAATCAGTCTGAAATATATATCAAATTTACAGCACTTCTGGCTGAAAGAAAGCTGCCATTGTCAAACATTGCATTTCTTCTTTTTGTAGATGTACTGGAATGGTTTTCATTAGATAGCACGCGGGAAATGCGATATTCAGAGGATGTTAAACAGTTTTGGCGAATTGGTGTTAAACTCTTCAAAGGAAAGTTCCTGAGGTTCATGTCTGGATTTAAAAACCAAGGTCAGACGACAAAAGGGGCTATAAGGCCTGAAGATTCGGTCATAAACTTTGCAGTACCATCCAGGAATTGTCTTCAAGAATGTTATGTTTCACAAAAGATTAAAACAGGTCGTCCAGGCATTGTTGAAGATATGATGAAGCTGATCACTCAGGACGATGTTGGGCAAGTAAAGACTTTTAAATTATGTGTTGATGGCAAAAAAATCAACTTAGGAAAAAGAAATAAAAAGTGTGGCGATGTTGACTTATGGGGATATGAAGGAACACCATCTCTATCTGAACGTCTTGAGGGCTTGGATATTGATATAGACAAAATAAAACAATATACCAGTGTGCTTGAAAAAGAAATCGACAAAGACAACAATTTTGTACAAGAAGTAACCGAAACTGTCAAAGAAAACTTTATTCATTCTGGAAAAGAAATTATAACATCTTTAAGTCTGCGTATCAAGCAACTGCGGTTGATGAAACAGAAAAAAGTGGTTACCTTAGAAAAAATTAAATTGGCATGTGAGTTACTTCGATCAAAGTACTCGTATGCTTTGAGCGCTATTAAAACTCATATATACCAAATCAGCGTTTGTATAAATCGCCTCTTAAATGGGTTGAACGCATTGGCTTACTGGATATCATTGTGCAATGGAGCTGGTCATTTATATGAGATGGGGGAAAAGCAGGGACTTGTCTTGCCAGCAAAATTATATTTGTCTGACTGGTCCCAGTACTATCGAAAATATGAGACCAGAAGAGATAAACACTTCGCACTTAAAACAGAGGTCTCCTGCGTGGCATGAGGTTCGAGGTTGGGCAAATGTAACTGGTAGTACTTGTCACTACGCAATTGGTTTGAGTGGTTTGAAGAAACTCAATGAACATGTTGAAAATACATCGAACAAGAAAGAGAAGTGTCATTCAAGTGAACTTGAGAAACGCCTAAAACATGGTACTGAAAATGAAATTAATGCAATAGTAACGTTGGTTTCTAAAGTGTTACCAGTATATCATCCAGATGGTGTTTATGTCGAAGAAGGTTGTGAAGCAGTCAAATCGGATCAGAAGATATTGCTTGTTGTAAGTCCAGATGGAAGCATCAGAAAAGTCGGAGACATAGATCAAGAAATATATGCAGGGGTCGAAATTAAATGTCCCTATCCAGGTAAAGTTTACACAACTCCAGTGCACTATGAATTACCGTGGTATTACGCAGTGCAAGTACTATTGGAAATGTATGTTTTGAAGGTTCCTCGTCTATATTTTCTGTCATACACTGACGAAAGTACTACAGTATTTGAAGTAAACTTTGACCAAACACTTTTTGAAGATATTTTGAAATGCGTAATGGCATTATATGGAACACAATGTGCAAAATTAATGAAGAGACTGCCTGTTGGAACGAGTGAACTCAAAGAAAAAGTTAAGACATTCTGTAAGGAACACGTTTGCTTTCTCTGTGAATTTCCATCTGTAAAGGTGTCACGAGTGTGCGCACATCCGGAAACTTCATCGACTATTAGCGAGGTAAGACATAACAAACACGGTGAATCGGACCGAGGTGTGAGCTCCCAATTTGTGTATACATTATCGGACATGCTGACAACAATGCATGATATCAGTGACAGTGTTTCAGAGCTTATGACCTATGTAGAAATTTAGCGAGCGAGGTACTTGTGTTTCTGATATCGGACTTGGACAGGATCCACAGGCGCGAAGTACAGTATGCTGTGCCCATTGCTTATGCTTTAAAAGGGTACAGTATGGCGTCGGCTGTGTTGCGGCAAATGCTAGATGAGGTTTTGAAAAAGTGCTTCGACCTAGGACTGTATGTGCCAGCTATTTCGTTCGATGGACAATGGGCAAAACCTGCTGTTCGTTCAAAACACGATAAACCATTGACAATGTTGCAGTTACAAAAAGACGTGTATGCAGCCTCAAAAGCTTCTAGTCGGAAACAAATACTTGATACTGTGACACAAACCAATGTTTTGGAAGCAACGACGTTGAAAGAAGTTTCAGAAAAGGTTATTTGCGACATTGAGTTGGCATCCAAAACTGTCATTAAAAGTGTACGTGTTGGTAGAGTAAAGAGTTGCGTGTACTTATGTAGCACTTCTGACTCAACAGCGAGATTAATTGCACCAAGCAAAGGCAATAATAGATTGCCTGACGAAACAGAGAACTGTGTATTCAAGGATTTGCGTGATGACATTTTACCAGCGCCAGTTGAAACTTTTGAGGAAGATATCATACATTCGATGGAGAAAACACACGTGCGAAACCAACAGAAGTCAGATGAACTTGTTGAACTGCATCTGAATGAATTCTTTGAACTACAAGATGAAACTTCATCTGAAAAACAAATTGACTACATGGAAGCAAGTGAATCATCAATGCCGCTTGTTGACGCAGACCGTGACTTAAACAATGAAAGCAAAGAGGGATTTGGTGAAGTAGAGAAAATACCTGAAAGTGTAGAGTGTTTGGAAAAATGTGAAAATAGAAGTGACAATTCGAGCACAACTATAACGAGTTTGGACAAAATGTCCATGTTAAACGCTTTACTTACTGATCCTACAATAAAAGAACGAAAGTGGCGTGGCATTACCATTTCGCAATTCAATGACATTTTACGTTCGGTTGATTCAATAAAGGAGTCATTTACAAAACGAGAATTAATAACTTGCCTCAAAGTTGTATCTCAGAAACTGCAAACGAATAAGGTTAGTTTTACAGTTTCTTGGAAAAAGGATATCATTATTACGTTCTTCTTCAAACTACTGCAAGGTGACCTTGTAGCAAATATTACACACAGAGAGAGAACAAAGCGCAGGAAAATATTCAACGTACCTACGTTAAAGCGTTCCTGTACCAAAGCGATTGGCAAGTTTCCCAAATCGGTTTTGACATGCATTTATGCAGAGTTCCTTTTCCAAAGTAGATTGAAAGAATGGCAATTGTCATCACCATTTGAGCTGCCGACATATATCCAAGGACTGGAAATTCCAATAGTGTGGTATTCAATGCCAGAATATGTCACTGAAACGTTAACCTATCTGTTCGTCCTACTTGATGTGCACCACCTGTTCGTGAATGCTCGTGTGAAATGTTGCAGTACTGGGATTAAAGAGAGAGGCATAAAACGGGATGCATGGGTCAAAGTGGCAGAAAATAATTTAGAAAATGGAAGTGGTCTTAGTCTCGCTTTGGTTGATGATTTGGTTGATAAACAAAGTAACGCATTTGCGCAGAAAACATTCTCATCTGAAGTAGAAAAAGTAATGCGAGAAAACGGAGACAACAAAGAAGCAGACTTCTGCAAGTTAATAAGGGAATGGTACCAAGCCGAAGATGAACCTGGACTCCCTGTGATAGAAAGGATGTCGCGTCGTCTTAAGATGCGTGAGTAGCTCCTACAAGACGTTGAATTTGAAAAATTCCCACCATATGGATCACATATAAGGGGTGTGCCTTACGTGATGTTTGAAGGAATATTCACAAATATTGAACGCAGAATACAAATTATTCCTTTCGTCAAGACTGGTGCGTACAATCCACGAGCGCTAGGAAGTTTGGAGGTTGAGAACTTTTTTGGCGAATTCCAAGAATTAGATCCAAATGGTTCCGGTGTCATTCGAGCAGACGACATTCCTAAAGCACTTGGTGTGGCATCTGAATTGATTGAAGCGAGATTAAACCCCAACAGGTAACAACCACGGTGTTGCTGCACTTTCCGATAGTGACTTAACCCTATACTACATACTTTTTCCTCTCTACAACGACACCGAATGTGAGACACATATTGTGTTTTTCGTTCTGGGGGTCGTCATAGGGAGGGGAAATTTAGACTTGGTTTACGTTTGAAAACACTTTCAAATCAGGTCAAAAGCCGCATCACGCGGCGCCTGGTCTGGATTCAAAATGTTTGTCACTCGTCATTATATCAAAATGTTCACTTCTATGTTAATTTGAGAGAAAAGAGCAGATGACAATATCAGACGATATTGTCCTATTTAGGGAACTACGGCAAGGGTCGTTGTAAGGAGGGAAACGTTGTTGTGAGGGCCGTTGTATGGAGGGAACATTAAAGATATTCATTTATAGGCATTTAAATTATTCCTCAACTGAAGAAAATAGTTCCAATTTATACAGTCAAGAATATGTAGCATAATACAATTTTTTGAAATTCAGCAGAGGATAGTTTAAGAAGGTTGAAAGTTAAAATTAAGAAGAATGTGCCATTAGGCGCATTCTGCTTCATTCAGTCTGCTTTAAGTGGTCATCTGTCTTCTTCAATTTTAGATATAGGCTATGGAGTAAAGTGTTAATTGCATATTCAACATGTGCGCGTTTTTCCTAGTGTAATTTGTACAGCAAATGAGATCAAGCAAGTTTCATGTATTAATTATACCCAAAACTTGTATCAAAAGTTTCCTTATTCTTACAGAAAGTTTACAATGCACACCAGTCGTGCCAAAGTCTACAAGAGTCATGAATTGTCGGTTGATCCGGGAGTGGATGCGACATTTCCACTAGTTCACATTATACAGTCACATGTACCTGTAATCACACCGAAGTAAGTATTTTGTTTCTGCTTCAAATACAATCAGAAAAGTACTTAGCAAAACACTTGTACGTGAGTGGCCTGTTGAGCGTCTGATTATCTTTGAAAGACCAAGGTCAATATCAAGGTTAAAGTCACTGAGATCCAAACTGGTTATGCACTCATGCACCCATTGAGTTGGTTGTATCTGAAACAGAGTATCAGATATGTTCCTGACTCTATTTATTCTTTTATCATTGTCACGCAATAAATTCAAGGGTACATAGACCAAAAGGAGTACTTAAATTCTCCAATCACAGTATATATCCAATCAGTTTGGATCCAGTACAGAAATCGCGTATCTGATCAGGATCCAAACTGTTTTCAAATAACGATTGTACTAGGGGTAAGGCAGTGAATGGATTATTGCAATTTAATATTAAACAAAACTACGGATTAATTTATTAACTTTTTAAAATTATAAATTTCAGAAACCACTTCTTTGATCAGCCAGAAAGGGGCGCTAGAAAATACGGAAAAAGGAAGCGAAGTGAGATCAGCAAACCTGGAATGACCAGTAGAGGCACTCGGCCAGTTCGAGAGCACCATCATTGTGACGAATCTAAAGTCCTACCGCACATAAGACTTGGCATTGATTTGCCGGAATAAAAGTTGACTATGTCGCTGCTAAAGTGAAGCATACGAGGGTAGTTCTAAAAGTTTTAATACTGTATCAATAACTTCATTATAATAAGTGCAAAATGCACGTGTGATATATCATTTTAAACAACAATTCTTTGCTGACACGGTGGTATAATGCACGATAAGATCGCATGACTCGACTAGCCCCAACATGAGCCTAAATGACCCCTCCTAGAAGACACTGGACTTTTTGTGTATTGCTGAGTTCATTTTCTTAACACAAGTTGATACTTTAAAAATTATTACGACTTTATTATTTTCAATAAGTTATTACGTCAAAAATAATGTCTGAAAAGTGTTGTTTCAGTGTCCTCGAGAAAGGGTCATTTAGGACCATGTTATGACTTATTGAGTTATGTGATCTTATTGTGCATTATACCATCGTATAGACGAAGATCCTTTATAATGATGTATCACACATGCATTTTGCACTTATTATATTGAAGTTATTGATCAAGTATCCATTACGTTTTGAACAACCCTCGTACATGTGTTTTATATTTTGTAATAAAGTGGAGTAACTGCATCTGATGTGCTATAAAGTAGTCACAGTTTTTTTTAAATATACATGTAAGTGGAAACTTTTCATTGTTCAGTAAGTAAACTGTTTTTCATCATATTGTCTTCCACTCTAGGGGCATGGTGATATTGGCTGTGCTTCTTGCAACACGAGTACTTTGGTTGTTTATATCGCTTTGCTTGGTTAGTTGCATAATAGGTTGGATCCTGATTAGACCTCAAGAAATTCGGTGTCTCAACTTGATCCAAGTTATTCAATATTTTATTGGAGTTTGCTTAAATATTACCGAATTCATGTTCTTCCAAGAGGTATGATTACTATCAAAGTTAGAAAGAACTTCCTTAAAAAGTGGACCTTTTGCTTAAATAACCCTTTCATTCTCAAAAGCGCTAAAATCGCGTTTGCAAACAGTTTGGGTCCGGATCAGACGCCACGTAACGCGGCGTCTGATCACGACCCAAACTGTTTGACACTCTTATCGATAACGATTAAGACATACAACCTTAAATCTAACATTGAAACGTGTCTTGCAGATAACAACACTGAAGCAGACGACAATAAAGCGGTAAAGGGGTAAAAATCTCCCGAATTATTTGATCATGAAAGGGTTAAAGTATTTTTATTTATAAGGACAAAATTCTTTCAATAATGATGCGCCTTGAAAGCGATTTACCAGCTTTTTATGAAATGCAATAAAGCCTGTTTAAAAATGGAAAGAAAAAAAGAAATGAGTGTTTGTTATTTTTAGCATTTCGATACATGTTAGTGCTCAGTGCAGGATAGAGGCGATTGAAAAAGCTCATAAAGAAGCTTTTTGCATTGATGTTGTCTGCATTAAACAGTCGGGGAAATCTTGACCATAATGTACTGGAGACCTCTCTGTTACGATACTTAAACAAGGACCAATTGGTTGTATAAAAGACATGTGGCAGCTGAAAGCAAGGTGACAGTAAGCCAGGAAGCTCACCAAGGAGCTTTATGTTTACTGTCCATGTTTTAACCCTCTTACTCTCATTGACGGCCAAAAAGCGCATTTGCAAACAGTATGGATCCTGATCAGACGCTGCGTCGATCAGGATCTAAACTGTTTGACATTATTTTTTAAATTGCTACAGTCATACTGTCCTAAATTAATTTTGAAACGATATTACAGACATCAATATTGAAGCACACGACAATGAAAAGGTGAAGGGGTTAAAATCTCACTATAAATTTGATCATGAAAGGGTCAATTAGTCACCAGCATGAAATAATTTAGACAATATAGTGGTCGCAATTTAAGGGTTTTACTGTATTTTTTCTGGCGGTTTTGAGGTGTCCTTCTGTATAGTTTATTGCAAGTATATATCTAAAACCTTCGTCTTCTACATATATGCAAACAATGTCTTCTACTGAAAATCAAGTTTGTTTTATACAAAAAGTGTCCAAATTCACATAGCTTTGCTGAAGATATTAAGTCTTAAACAACAAAGAACATTGTCAGACGCCTAGTTACATGGCTGCTTACAAATATGGTTATGCTGAGAACAGCAGGCGAACAGTAAACGTGACTTGCATTTCGGAAATCGACATATGTATCCACAGCGTGTAGCACAAGGGATATATTAAACATGTCCAATATGGACTAATTACTCAGTGTCTGATAAGGATCCAACCCTTCTGACATTCAGATGCTACATATATTGTAAACATTTATTGAAAAATGTGGACCAACATTCAGGATAATACATTGTTTTAAGACCGATTTTTTGAAAACGACATTTGCCACGGTCTTAAAATAATATCAGGTTCGGTCTGATGGAATACATTTTCAAATACCAGAATGGAGATCACGTTATATAAATTTATTTATGCTTTTCGGTGGATTACCACGATATAGCAGTGGATGATCACTTGGTAATCCACTGCAGTGGATTATCACCAATCGCTTTTATTATGAATTTTCCCCGTAGGGCTCCCCAAGAATCGTAGTCAATCGTGTCTTATCGTTAAATTCCGGCAGTCCGATTTGTCGCGAACTACTCACCGGAAGAGCACGAATCCAAACTCGGGAGCAACGAAGTCATTCGGATGACGTCATTATACCGCCAACTGTCACGCGCATGTGTTCGACATAAAACGTGGGGCTCAACACGGGATAAATAATGTACGTTCGCTTTCAATTTTTAAACAATTTCGTTTAAAAAGTGGCTTAAAAGCATAAATAAATAGAATAACTGTGTTTTTTCAGTGTAAGATCGAATTTAATCCATTTCGTGAACATCAGACTGTTATATTTTCACTCGTGGCTTCGCCACTCGTGAAAATATAACGTCTGATGTTCACTCAATGGATTAAATTTCGATCTTACACTGAAAAAAACAGTTATCCTCTATATAATTTTATTAATAACAGAATATAACATCATACTGGATGTCCTTGTAAACAATCGCAAAAACGCAAAACAGAATAAATAAACCCACCAACAAATCTGAGAACACCTGTTCAATAAAACTAGACATTGGGTATACAATGATAAAACCAGATTTCTAGCGTAGGTCTTTGTCAGCCACCGCATCTCCGATGTGTTGTCTACACTGCTTGATACCCATGATAATGATTAACATAGTTTGTCTTCACATAAATTATATTCCAGCAGAACAAATCGTCGAAAAAGAATTGAATATAAGGTACTGTGGCTGTCTGGTCCATTTATAGACATGAAAACATGAATACTACAAAAATGTTGAATCAAATTACAAATGCTTATACAGTAAACCTCCCTATTACGACCACTTAAAGAGGCCTCATTTATTGTAGTACAGACAGGTGACAAATTAAAGCAGTGTGACAGTAAAAGAAAAAGCTCAAAAATGAGCTTTCTGTTTTACAATCACACTGTTTTAGGCAGTCGCCTATCTTAAACACCGAATTATTTACAAAATCTAATGGTCGTAAACGAGAGGTTTTACTGTTCAAGTACAGTAAAACCTCTCTGTTACGACCACTAAAACAAAGGCTAATTGATTGTATTAAAGACAGGTGACAGGCAATGGCAATGTGACAGTAAAACGGAAAGTTCCCCTAGGAGCTTCCCGTTTTACAGGCACCTTGCTCTATGCAGCCGCTTGTCTGAAACATTTAGTTGTCGTTATAGAAAGGCTTTACAGTACACGCTTACCCCTTTCATTCGCGGCTTGAATTTCAAATGGAATTGTCCATGTGTGGAAATAAATCAGTTCATGATGATTATAGAGGGGTTTTATTTACGATTTTAAATTTTCACGAACAGCGTAGGTCCTGATCAGAAGGCTCCTACTGAATATATAACACCATACTAGATGTTTTGGGTAACAACCTGTAAACAAACGTAAAAATTAGAATGAAATGAAAACATTCAGATCTGACTAGGTCTGCTCAATAAAACGTACAGTAAACATTTGTATTACGACCGCTAAACGGATGGCTAATTGGTAAAATATAGGTGACAGTTAAAGCAAATTGCCAGTAAAACAGAAAGCTCCTTTAGGATCTTTCTGTTTTACTGTCGCCTTGCTTTTATTAGTCGCCTGTTTGAAACACTAACTAATTAACATAATCAAGTGGTCGTGATGGAGAGGTTATACTGTACAGTACATGTTTACCCCCTTTCTTTACTTTTTGTGCGAGTGTGTTTCATGATACAATAAACTAGATCTCCATTTGTAGGTTTTCCCACATACTCTACAAACCAGCTGTATGCGTTTGTGCTCTGCCCGTTTATGCTCATATAAGGCGCTGTATGATGAAAACTCCGATTTGCAATTTATTTCAGAGCAAGTAAGCTTGACACCTTCGTGTGTTGCTTTAATGTGTTCTTGTAAATTGGTTTTGTAGTTAAAGGTTGCAGGGCACAGTGAACATTTCTCTTTCAGGATTGCTTGATGCGATGCAAGATGTCCTCTGAAGTGGCGTAGCTGGTTAAATCCTCTGCTACATGTAGGGCATTTGTACTTGAAATCTTTATTGTGAATTGTTTTCACATGCATACTAAGGGAGTACTTTGATCGTAGATGATTACCACATGATTCACAAATGTAAATTTGTCTTGACACTAATTTGTCTTCATATGGCATGTGCACTTTCTGGTGGCGATTGAGATTGCTTTTGTTTGTTGTTGTGTAACTACACGTGTTACAGGTGAGATTTATCTCCCTGGTCGTCCTTCGGAATGGTTTATCATTGATTGGTGGTGGATCTCTTTTGTCCATGTGAATTTTCATATGACGCTTTAGGTTTTGTTTATAATTTGTGGCAAAATTACAGATGTCACATACATGTTGTTCAGGACTAGGATTTGAATTGGAGATATCGTAGCAACTCATGTGTATGCTGTTGTTGTTTACATCTGAAATGTCAGGGTCCCGGATAGGTGACAACACTGGCTTGTGTCTGTACAAAACAGGCTTTACGGGTGTTGAGGAAAAGCTGCCATCAACACCTTCTACTTCTATAGATGCATCCATTTCGCCTAAAAAAGAGAAAGAAACGAAAATGTACAGCATTATATACTATGAGCAATCGTATCAGAATGATAGTACAAACATGTATGATAGTGTAAAATATGTGATGGAAACTAAATATTCCTGCTTAACTTATTGAATCCTAATTACGCAAATATGCGTCATTTGCAAGCATCTTACCTGTAAGGAGTACACTTGTCTTATGCAAACAGTGTAGGGCCTAATCAGAGGGTTCCTTAAGGAGCCTTCTAAACAGGATCTTCACTGTTTGTCACTTTGACATATATTGTAAAAAACAACCCTAAAAAGTAAAAATGGACCAGAATACAATGAAAACTAGAATTGTCCATTTCAGGTTTCAGGGAGGAAAAGCTAAACTTTATATTAACTTAATCAAGGACTTAATTATATATGTGCATACATAAACAAAATGTCAGCATCAGCTTGGGAGTTGGAAGGTAGCGGGTTTGATCGCCAGTTGCGACAAACCAGAGCCGTAATATTGCTAGGAGCAGCTCTCTTTGGGGTCTACATTTTGTGCAAATTGTCAAAAGGAGGCATTGTAAGGTAAAGGGTTGAAAAGAGATTTGTTTAGACTTTGTTTTGGACGTAAAAGGATCATAAAGTCGTCTGAAATCGTTACCGTAAGATCGCTATAATTGATACAGTATAGTCGCTATAATCATTCAGATCACCGTGTAGTCTGATTCAATAAACAATACAGTTTCAGTTTCATCAGTGCAGTACTTTGAACGTGGATATTTTATTAAATCTCACAGCTATTGTGGTTGTACTGCTATCTAAATAAGAGTACATAATTTTCTCAAGTTTTAACGCCCGATTAGATGTCAGGATGTGTATAAACTGCATATATGACACGTTTGTAAACACGGCCTCGTGTCAACATTGCCAGGTATTTATTGATATAATGGAAATATTTTGTTTGGAAAGCTTGATAACGGAACAATGACAGTCAGGTAAATATTTTAAATCAATGCACAATATAATGTACGCTGATGATGTAGTATTATTAACCGAAAATGAACATGATTTACAACGTCTATTGGATGCGTTATCTGATTGGAGTAAGGCTAATAAGATGAATATAAATTGTAAGAAAAGTAATGTAGTACATTTTAGACCACATTCAGTTAACCGAACTGCTTCTATATTCAGCTGCGGAAATGATATTGTTAGTATATGTGATAAATATGTATATGTATAGGTTAGACCATGGTTGCAAGCGAATAAACGATATAGTTCGAGGGGGCGTAGCCCCCGAGAACTATGTCGTTTATTCGCGCGCAACCATGGTCTAACCTATTTAGCACTGGCTTGGGCTCGAGGAAAACAAGAAGACCATTCGTTTCTGCTTTTTGTTTTAGACGAAAAAGTCATTTTATTTGTAATATTTTACTAAAATTGAAAGGCTATTCCAATGATAAGTTTGAGACATTAAGCATGCTTTAACACCAACATAAATAACGCTTATTGAAGCTCTATATGGAAGCACAATTCATTGGTAATTATCTTTAAAATCTAGGTCTCACTGTACATAATATAACGTCATGAAGCGTGTGCAGTTCACCTCTGACCTCAGCTGTTTTTAAAAACAATCTAGACAGGCGTATTCCGGTTGGCTGGCTTGGAGGATGTGACGTCAAATTGCCTTGATATGACGGAAGCAAAGAATAAGTGAACAGTGTGTTAGTTATTTCATGGTTTGTTGAAATAAACGATATTTTCACAGTTTTTTTAGACACCTGATTGGCCGAGAGCTCCAAGCCATGTGCTAACTTGGTTTACACCTTAGTGAACACATGGACTATAATATAATGGCTAAATTTGTTTCTCAGGCTGCTGGTAGAGCTTTGGGGCTATTAATAGTCAAATATAAGAATGCTGGGGGTCTACCATATAACGTTTTTACCAAACTATTTGATTCCATGGTATGGCCAGTTATTAGTTATGGGGCTGCTATTTGGGGTACGAAAACGTTTTCTTGTATTGACGCGGTCCTTAACCGTGCAATGAGGTTTTATCTTGGTACTGGTAGATATACACCAAATGCAGCAATCATTGGAGATATGGGATGGGATCCTGCTATAGTAAGACAGCTTAATTCTGTTTGTGCTTTTTGGGCAAGATGTGTCAATATGGAAGATAATAGAACGAATAAGCTTGTTTTTAAATATTGTGCTGGTAAAGCTACCCATACATGTAAAAATTGGTTTCATAGAGTATTTGGAATTTTAAAAAGTTATAATTTAAACAAGTATACACTCATTGAAAATAGTATTTGTAAACATGTATTTGTAAATGATATAAAAAGAGCGGCACTAGAACGTTTTAAAGGCCAATGGAGTGACACCGTGAACACAAACAATCTAGAACTGGCAATGGAGGTAACAAATTAAGAACTTATAAACTTTTTAAGCAAAATTTTGGAACTGAAAACTATGTTAAAATGATAATACCAACAAAACACAGGTCAGCTTTAGGTAAATTTCGCTCAGGTGTCGCTCCTGTACATCATCGGGGATTCAGAAAAATCCCCTAGTCAGACCGCTGGTCCGGCGGGGGATCGAACTCACGACCCCTGGTACCGTAGTCCAAGGTGTTAACCATTGGGCCACTACCGCCGGTAAATGGAGGAATCTACCAGAATACTACTACATCGTTTATTGGGTTCGGAATCACTTATTACATTTTTGTGTGTCACTTGTTCAGGAGATGAGCGATCTGAAATAAAATAAACTTGAAAGAAAGATAAATTCTTCCTTTCTTCAACCTACTGTAGTATGTCCAGAAATAATTCGGTTTTGATCGGTGTTTTCACGCTAGACTGACACGACCTTTTCGGTTACTTCCGGTGCAGTTACAGCAGTTCGGTATCATATCGGGGGTGGGCTCCAAACGATTTGAGAATACTGGCAAAAGGCTAAACAACACTAAATTGAATGTCTGTTTGCATGGTCTGAGAGCATGAACTTTAAACGGTTGCGTGGTATCATGGTTTATTTCGTTAAGGGGAATATCGCGAGTATACTCTATGCAGAGTGATGCGATTAATGAAGATGATGATGATGATGATGATGATGATGAATATATATGAAAAAATTAATGAGAAATTGGAATGTTTTATTTTTTCCAGTAACAGTCTAAACTTAACATGTATATAACAAATAAAATGAAACTTTGCAGTAACTACTTATTGATATAAAAAAAAAAGTTTAACAATAAATGGCCAGCAAGTAAATCACAGGTAAATCACAGTTTATCAAAATATATAATCAAGCTGACTTGACAACAACATAAGTGGATCCATTTAACACATTACCCAATATATAGCGACGGAGTACTTAGAAGTACTCCGTGATATAGCCTAGCTGTTTCTAATTTTGAAGACAAGTGACTACTTAAAGCAAGATGAAAGTCAAGCAGAATACCTTAATGTGCATTTTGCTTTACGTTCAGCCTGCTTTTAAAGCTTCATTCAGCTAGGATATAGACAAATTATGTCTTACCGATATACATTTTCATGACTGTATAAAGTTGAACTAATTTCTTCAGTAGAGAAATGTTTTCAAGGCCTAAAAAGATGTTTTTATTGGGTAATGGGTTAACACTTTCCTTGTTCAATAATTAGTCAAAATTTCAGTTCCTATCAATTATTCATAGACACATTTGTTATAATAAACCACAGAAATTTGAATATTTAAACCATTTTAGAAACAAATAAAATTCTATCGGGAAAATGGAGCAGATCCTGACCAGACGCAGCTCCTATACATTACATAGGTGCTGTGTGACCTGGAACTTATCAGTTTTAAATGCGGAATTATGACGGAAATGGTTGAACACATCTATAAACAGTGTATACCCAGATCAGACTGCTTCTGTTGGAGCTTTCTGACCAGGATAATGCACTGTTTGTATACAGAATTACGTAGATTCAAATTTACATTATAATTATGCAGTTATTTTGAATAAATTCGGTTTATAAGGGTATGGCTATACATTGTTTATATTAAAATAGTCCAGAAATCTTTGTTGAACCCTTTAAAGTTTACTCCATGAATGTTTATTAAAGAATGAACTACCAGTTGAAATAATTTTATCAACCTGAACTTTAACAAATAGCATGATATAAGGAACTTAAGGTATTGATATATGCTATTTCATATGCAAACAGAGTAGACCCTTATCAGCCAGCTCCAACATGAGCTGTCTTTTCTGTATTTTCTCTGTTTACAAACGGACAGACCAATATCAATAAGACCCTGACTAAGAAGGCTAGTGCAGGGAGGGGGGGGGGGGGGGGGGGAAGGAGCATACAATATAACTTTGCAGTATTAACACATTGACACCATACTGTATGACTGGATATGTAAACTCTGGATAATAATTTGCATTGGTGTAATCTTTTGTTTAGCAGGTTAACCCATTTAGGCCTGGATATTGCAATAAACTCCTCCCGTGCTTGCTGGAAGATGTCACTTGTTACTCAAGGGTGATCTAAAGACACATCAGTCTTGGTTCAAACAGCAGAATATTTCATATGAAATGGCAAACTATGCAGATCCTGATAACCTTCAGACCCTGGCGAGGGTCATCAGGGTCTACACTGCTTGTAAATATCTAATTTTGTATACTGTATATCATATGCATTAATAGGTTAATCACAGTGAATCAGAAGATATTAAACAGAGCTCCAGATAAGGTGAGTATTTCAAAAACTAAAATCTTTATATTAAACCCTATAAATATTATGGTATGTGTCACTACTCATTAGAAAGGTCTCTTCAAAACGATTATAATGAGTTGTAAATTCATAGGATTTTATGAAATGTTGGATTTGTTCAGTGAACCCCGCTTATCTGGAGCCCTGTATTAAAGATGACTAGATCATTACACAAAACAAAACAAAAAAGTAGGAAAATGACATTAGCGCTTTCCCCTATAGCTTGTTTTCAATAATGAAAACTGATGCTTGCTTAACTCTTTAAACCCTAGTCACGCATATATGCGTCATTTACAAACAGTGTACCAGTGAGGAGTACACTTGTCCTATGCAAACACTGTAGACCCAGATCAGAGGGCTAATTAAGAAGCCCTCTGATCAGGGTTTATACTGTTTGTCAATTTGACATGACTTTGTATTGTAATTTGATTTGATTTGTTTTTGATTTAACGTCGCTTTCAACAGTATTTCAGTCATATCGCGACGTCCAGCTAATAACAGGTGGAGGAAGACCCCAGAAGCCATTTAAGCACTGTTTCAGGCACAAATCGGCAACTGGGTAGAACCACCGACCTTCCGCAAGCCAGCTGGAAGGCTTTCCCACATGAAAAATCCGAACGGCCCTACTGGGATTCGAACTCACAGCGGTGAGGAGCTTAGTGATGTAAGTCACAGTGACTATACCACTAGTCCACTTATGTACAGTTAGATGATATGGAGCTATTTCTCGTCTTTGCCATATCCTCACAGTACACCGGCAATACGCGTTTTACTGTTAGGAAAATCTCGCTTCATAAGCTAACTATCGCCCGACGGATATTGTTGGGCATCAAATTTCTCAAAAAGTAAATCATTATTTTTAAAATAGATTCAGGATGCAGAAATACACCAACCTGATATCAAAAAAATCTTTAAAACACTTAATTTGACTTTTAATCCAGATATTTAATCGCGTGTGTATCATCTCTGTGTACAGCGCGTACTACACTGGGGGAAACGTTTCTTTCGTGTCGCCACCGTTGTGTCGAAATACGGCTCATTTTATAGCAATTATCCGGTGTACGTTTCCAACCAGTGTACTAGCAACGTAAACACAACCGCTGCTCGAGTATTTTGAAAAGTTTAAAATTAGATGAATAGCAACCTGAAGCTTGATTTGAGGTCAGAAATTGTTTTCCAAATGGATTCTAGCAATAATTGTGTGGTTTAAACTAGTAAATGTGACTCAATCTGAGAGTTTATGGAATGAGGCAAAACTTATTTTCCTCCCTGTTTTTGGCCGATTGCCATGAGACCCTGAGGACGACACCTGTCAAAAGTTAACTTGTCGCCACAGGGGTTCATTGATGAGACTACTATACCACTAGGCCACGGAGGCCCCTGTATTGTAATAATCAACCCTAAAATGTCATACATTGACTGGAGTAAATTGAAAACTACAATTGTCCATTCGAGATGTTTATGGGAGGAAATGGATGGTGAATAATTTTAAGTCTTACATGGAGTATTATTATACTGCAAAGTAAATTCCTTACTTTTCATTGGTCAACGAGCCGTAGACATAATCCCATGTACAGGGTACATAGAAATGCAGCTGGTTTCATTGGCTGACAGGCCCCTGAGGCTTGCTTTGCAGAATATAAGATCGCCGATTGCTCGACAGGATTGAGTGCATTCAATCGTGCATACTCCGTTTTAGGTCCATATCGGCTAAGAACCAATCGGTGTTTGGATCTTTCAACCGTCGCTTTATTTCTGGGAAAGTTTGACGTCGAAAAATACGAGTATGCACATTTTTCTAATGAATAACAACTTCAGAAACATGACGTCATTACGCTCAACATTATCTGCTTTGGCGCGATTTTGTTATAATTTACTACGAGCGCTGTAAATGACAAATTCCTAAATATTTCGTTTGAACAGTGAAAACTTTGCAGTATAATAAATTCGTTATACAGTTTCTTCACAGTGTACATGAGGATTTCTTCCCGGCTGGTAAAATCATGTAACCCTCGCCTAACGACTCGGGCAACATGATTTACCTCAGCCGGGAAGAAATCCTCAAGTACACTGTGAAGAAACTGTATAACTAATAAAGGGTAAAGAACCACTGTTCACTTGATAAGCATTAAACCTTGGTATAATTATACCAACCTTACTACTTTGTCTAACATACTTGGGTCTAAATCTTTAATACAGTATGGCTGCTTGATCAGATATTTTTTTTATTTTGATTTGATTTGTAAATTATTTCAACAATATAAATCCTAAAGAGTTAAATGAAATAGCGTAAATAGTGTGCCAATTTACACATTGCTATTCGTAATGTCATCAAACTTTGTTTGTTTTTCCTTTTCGCAAATAAAATCCAAACAATCAGCGGTTTGACAGCTAAAACATGTTCTGAGAACACCCTGATTAAAAGTCTCCATTAAAACCACGTGATACGAAACTACGTAAACGTATCGGTTGATTCAACAACATGTTTCTATTCTCCAAGGCAAGTGATTGTTCAATCTAATATTGAGATTGATAAAGGACATAGTGCATTGACTTTCTCTTGCCGTATTTTTGGTCTTTTCTGTCGAAGCAGACATGTTTTTCTCCAGTGCTTTTTCGTCAGTGACGGAAAGGTCATATGTCAACGATAAAAATATTGTCGTGCAAGTTGCATTATCGTAAATAAATAACCGCCCCGAGTTCTTTAAAAAAAATACCACTTTTTAAAAATATAACAAGGGTTTCAACGAATAGTGAAAAAAATGTGCGATTTTTCAATTGTTTTCTTTCATTGATTCCGAACTAAATAAGATACGGAACCCCCTACTTGACTGTATACTCATGTAAAAAAGCAGTGACTAAGCTTACTGTAACCATTCAGCTATACTATCACTACAAACACACACGGCGATGTAAACGACAACCAGTAAAGCTTAGACCAAATGTAGGGTTTCTGATTATAGCTGTGTCAGGGGACGTCTCACTAAACCCAGATCCTATACGCTACCATTGTGGATCGTGCAGACGAGCTGTAGGGCTGTGATTTGTGAAGCCTGTCAAGAGTGTTGGCACATCCGCTGTGCCAACATCACACCACAAAATTATGTCATATTGCAGGAGTCGGATGACCCCTGGATCTGCCGAGAGTGTGACGGTTTTAAGTGTACTGACTCCTTCTTTGAAGATAGCTGTGATTCATCAACAATGGATGATACACTGGAAGAATCCCCTATCGAAGACATTTTAGTCCTCTTACATCTACTCGGAGGCATCATCCTGATAAATTTTTATGTGCTTATCTTAATATTAACATTTTAGATAAAAATACCCCTTTTAAGGTACTTCGCATATGCGCGTAGTTTCCATACGATTGTTATGAAACTTTTCATGAAGAATGATAATAGCCTAAGAAACAATGTGTGTAAATATAGGCAAAATTTATCGTGTGGTTTGTCTTTAAGGTCTTTTTTCTGACAAAAACCTAGAATTTTGATGATTTTATTTTTCTTAAAAATGAATAAAGCTAATGACTATAATTCTCGCCCAATAAGTAGTCCACAACATTCATTACAAGAAAAGCTAAAAACTTTTGAATAAAGGTGTTCAGAAAGATGTTATCAGCTATTTAAATTTTGCAAAATGCTAAAAAATTGAATTACAAAAAACTGACTCATTCAATGTATATTTGTTTTCATTTTATTCAAATATATGGTTGATGAACTACATGTAGTCAGTCTGAAAAAATTAGAAAATATTACAGTCAGGATTTGTTGTAATAACATATTTTCTTATTAAAATGTGGGATATTTGTTGTTTAGATACATTTACCTACCTTAGAATTAAACTTTGTCATTAAAATGCATTATTATTTATTCATGGACTTGCATACAAGGTTTATTATATTGTTTTAACATAATTATAATGGGCAATATCGATCTTGAAAAGGTTAGCGTATTGATAAGCTTCAATGTGTGGCTTTATAGTTCGATCAAATCGTTTACATGTATACCGATTTAATTGACTTGTAAGTCATTAAACTAAAACGTACAGGTAAGTGGACATACACTTGGACTGTAAACATCACTAGTTCTAATCAACGAAGACTGAACATAACATGTCTCTTGATTACTGCGTTATGGATTGACAAGTCAATAAATCGGACACTTAAAAAAAATATTTGGATCGGATGGGTCTCGAACCTATGACCTTTGGATTGCTAGTCAACCACTATACTATCTGCGCTATGAAGGATTATACTAATTCGTATCAACATTTCCTTTATATAAATTTTCTAGTATAAACACGTACGAAAAAAGTATGTGTCGTCCAGACGCATATCCGCTCGCCTGCAAGACCGACTTCCGGTCGCGAAAGGCCTTAAAAAGATCTCTTACAACACTGTTGACATTTTATTCATATTAAAAACATATTTTGTTTCGGATAGACAACTATTACTTATGGATGGCTGACAGGTCTGGTCTTCAGCAGGAGGAGGTATCCTAGCCTATGTGCGATCTGATCTATCTGTCGGCAGGAAGGCACAGCGTCAATTCAGCGTTATTGAATCAGTAGGTGTTGAAATGATACTGAACAAATCAAAATGGTTTATATGTGGCCTATACAGACCACCTGGTGCGAACAATCTAGAATGCTAGGAAGATTCGACAAAAACTATCGACAGAGTTATAACTAAATTTGAATACTTAATATTCATGGGAGGCATGAATTATGATCTTCTACAACCAACCAAAAGTAACAGGTCGACGAAATTTGTGACATCTTTGACTTGACAAGTATGGTCAAGGAAGCAACGTTTTTTAAATCTGAACCTAGTCTTTTAGATATTACATGTATTTTAACTAATCAACCTGATAAATGTTTAAAAAAAAAATTTTTTGGATGTGGTCTTAATGATTTAGTATGATAGGGTTTCAATTAAATTATATGGTTCCGGTTAGCAAGTCAAAATGGATAGCTTACAGAAGTTGTAAACATTTTGATCCCTCAGCTTTTTATAATAATATTGATTTTAATATACTTGTGAATGATTATTCTCTCGATGTGGCCACCAGTGCTTTGAGAAAAGAAGTAATCAAATGCTTTGACAAAAATGTTCCAATTAAAACCAAGAAACAACACAGATGTCCTGCACCTTTTTATGAATTCAGACCTTCGAAAACTAGTTTACCAAAAACACATGCTTTTTAACAAATTTCAAAAGAAAAGGTCGAATCGATATTGGGACAGGTATAGAAATATAAGAAATCTTATTACAAATCCATTAAACTTCACTTTATTGAGAGGTGTATAGGCGGACTGCGGGAGGTAAACGTAAAGATTTTTGGAATACTATTAAACCATTTCTTTTAAATAAAGGCTCTGTTTGAAAGACAAGCACAGTGTTAGTGGAAAAATGATGAACTTATAAATGACCAGCAGAAAATATCTATCATTTTTAATGATTTCTATGTAAACGTAGTCAAAAACAGGACTGCCATTTCTCCAGATTTTTCCTAAATCTTCGAAATTTTTTCTTGTACATGGTAGCTTAAAGCATGCTGAAAGTAAAGCAGAATGCGCCTACAGGCGCATTCTGCTTTACTCCCAGCATGCTTTAAGCAGCCACGTGTCAACAAAACTAGAAACAGGCGATGGGGTAAAGGTACGATTCGTAAAATCGCACTTGAAAAATGCAAATTTGGAAATTTTTCATGTCAACTTATGGCAGCCCTGCAAAATTATTTGAAACAAAGATGTAACAATGTAAAGATGTAACTCATAATAGCGTTGTCAAGATTAAGGGTAGAATGCAGGGTCAGTGCGATCAATTGTCTTTAAAGCCCATTGATGAAAACTTTGTTCACAAACAAATTTTCTGTATGAATGCTAAAAAAGCTACTGATATTGACAAAGTCTCACTTAAAATGATGAAATTATCTATTTCTCCGATTGCAAAGCCGATATCTGACCTGTTCAATAGATCTTTTGCAGAGAGTACGTTTCCTGATGAGATGAAAATAGCTCAAGTAGTGCCAATTCACAAAAAGAATAGCACACTTGATAAAAGTAATTACAGACCGGTTAGTCTCTTACCAGTGACCTCAAAGATCTTTAAGAGACCCATGTACACACATCCATTTGATCATTTTAATAAAATCTTTAACCCCAATCTTTCAGCATTCCGAAAAGGGTATGGGTGTAACAGTGCTCTTAAATTATAGAACATTGGAAACATGCTTAAATAGATAATGATTATTACTTTGCTGTTGTGTTGATGGATCTGTCAAATGCTTTGGACTGCTTGCCACATGAGTTGTTACTATTAAAACGATTTTTTAGTAGACAGTTACTTATCGAACAGGAAACAGTGTGTGGAACTTTGGGACACCTTTAGCTCACTTCAGTCTGTTGTTAAGGGTATCCCACAGGGTTGCTTACTGGGACCTCTTCTTTTTAACATTTTTATAAATTATATCTTTGAATACATATAGCACTGTAATTTATATAATTATGCTGATTATAACACTTTGTCTTTAAAATCAAAATGTGCAATAACTCTGGTAAAACTCTGGTAGAAAGTGACTGCTCTACTTTGATAGACTGGTTCTGCAAAAACCTTATGAGAGCAAACCCCGATAGGTTCCAAGCTATAGCCCTGGGTAAGAAGACGCATGAACTTAACTTTTTTAAACTTAGATGGTAACAAGATTGTATGTGAATCAGAGGTTAAGTGTTTGGGAGTCACTTTTGATTTTATCTTAAATCTTAATACATGTACCAACATTACAAATATATGTAAGAAAGCAACACGACAATTGAATGTCATGAAAAGAATAGGAAAGGATATAAATAGACTAGGTAGACTTTGTATGTACTTTTCTTTTTTTGTAATGTCTAACTTAAACTATTGCCCACTAACATGGCATTTTACCAGTGAAACAAACACTAGAAAAATAGAAAAAATACAACAAAGGGCCTTAAGATTGATCTACGATGACAAAACTAGTATGATGCATTATTAGAACGGTCAAGATTGCCATCTCTTACAATAAGAAGAATGCGTACTGCTGCTATGGAGCTTTTTGAAATTGTTAACCATGAAGGACCTTTATACCTGCATGACGTACTTAGTTAAACTTAACAAATCTACTTATAAATTTAGGTACTCAAATATAGTTGAGATCTCAACACCCAGAACTGAGAGGTATGGGAAAAAGAAATTCCGATACTCTGCAGCCGAGCTGTGGAACTCTCTGCCGGATGCTTTAAGAAGGTGCTCATCTTACGGTCAGTTCATATCGATGATAAACGACTGGGGTGGCTTGGATTGTCAGTGTTCTGCGTGCAGCCGGCGGAGAGTCTATAAAACTTGGCTCAGAGTGTTTGGGGGACACCTGCACGGAGTGTTGTTTGTATATGTGCTGATTTTTTGTGCAGTGCTGTAACAATTTTCTTTTGTTTATGTGTCTGTTCAAGTCCATCACCGTCAGAGTAAATCATCCATCTCCTATGTAGACAAATTCCTGCCATATACAAATTTAACAAATCAGAAGTTCTTAGTGTATCAAACAGTGGTGCCAGCCAGCTTGGATCAGGAAAAATACGCCATATTGCACATTGTCTGTTCTGGGTCAAAGCTGTTCCGCACTGTCGACTGCCGTCGCCCATAACCGTGAAGGACTTAACATGCGAACTTTTTTTCTATGTGACTTTAGTTATTCTTGCCGTCTGTGATGTCTATCATTTATTAGTCCTTAGCTTTGCATGTTTTGTAATGTGCTTTGGCAATTATTTTTACTGTGCTTACAGAGGCGCCGCTCCTGGGGCGGCAGGGGCGGCGACCGCCGCCCCAATAATTCGGCAAGCAACGGCGATTTTTTTCTTCCGTAAATTTGTCAAAACCAAAATTTTTCTGTTAAAGTTGCACAGCGAAGGCCAGATTCAGCGGTTACGTTACCACTTTATGACACGTGTATTGCAAAACGTTAGGTGCTATCACCGATAGTATCGTTATCTTTAATTGGCAATAAACTGTTAATCCCCTAAGGCGGAGTGGTCTATGAAGACGGGTGGCCAGTGCTTGCTCTAATTGATTGCTTACAGGCGGGTGATCAATAGTGGTTCTAATTGATTGGTAACGATTAAAGCGGCTAGATCTTAAACTGTGTGTGTGATGTTTTAATGAGCCTAAAAACTGCAAAAATTGTTATTACTCGAGAAAAATGAAGAAAAACGTAAGAAATATTGTTTCGTTCACTCTTTTGAGTGTCTTCAATATGTCTGTAGCTAACCAACCTCACGAGTTTAAGTTTCCGAAACGCTCATTTGGGAAGAAATCGCCTGAACTACGTTCTATAGAGAAAAGATGGTAAATAAAAAGCTTAAAAACACACAGTTTTCACTTCTTTATCAGGGGCTCCTCCTACAAAACGTCGTACGAAAATTATTGTCGTAAGTCAGATTTAAAAAAACAACTCTCAATTAGATCTATTTTTTATTTCTCCGTCTAAACATGTCTTGTGGCATCTCTTTGGTATCGTCTTGAAAAGAAAAACGATTCCAAAGAAATGCGACAATACATGATTAGAATAGATGGAGAAATCAGAAGTTGTATGTAAGGTACCGTTCTGACGTACGGCCATTTTTTGTCGTACGGCGTTCCTAAATTATTCATGTTCCCACTCAATCCTGTGTTCATAAATCAGGCCAAAAACTGGAAGGCAACCTGCCTAAAACAATGTTATCTTAGATTAATAATTTGGGGTCATTTGGAGTCATTTTTTACATCTTCGCCTTATACCTGTTTGGAATGCTGGAAACACCCTCAGAATGCAGCAGAGACCATCTAGAAATAAAATTTTCCCGGGGGAGCATGCCCCCGGACCCCCCTAGTAAATTCTGCCGCCCCAATGTTCAAGACCCCGCGACGCGCCTGGCTTAGCACTGCTTACAATTATGTTTATGCATTTTTCGTGATGCTTGCTACCTAATCATATGCTGTCATTGACGGCAATTATTCCCTGGGCTTGAATTCTCATCAATGGGCTTGAATTAGTATTATCTATATGCGTAACCTATGACCCTTTTCTGAAATTTTCCGTCTGTGTCCTAAACAAATAGATCTTTTTTTATAATTTCTGACCAGATTTATTATTCAGATGCCTGGCGCTCTTGACTCTAAACAGAGGCCACGTTACCTGACATCTGATCTGGTCAAATTGTCTGCATTGTTGTGTATCAACGACTCAACAGTGGGGCACCTGATATGAGTGGCGTATAGCTAGTTGATTTGCCATGATATGATGTAAACTTTTTTTATGTGCTTGATTTTGCATGAGTAGTATTTAGTGTGTAGTTTGACTTGCTAACCTTAATTTAATTTTAATTGCCTGTTTTGCATGACTTGTATAAGCATTCTAGTATGTCTTTATATAGCATGCCTAAACATCCTCTTGTCTGAGATGTGCGGGTTCCATTGAATTGTTTTTAATGAACTAGTTAGTATTGACGCAAGCACAGGTACTTGACACATACTTTATTATCTATTAACTCCCCCCCCCCCTTTTTTAATTTTTTTTTACTATACTTCTATTATAGATACAAGGTAAACAGCGCAATTCGACACCTAGTCCCTATAACTTTATACAAGATTTTCAATTGTGATTACTTAGATTAGATGTTTTATACCATATGTGCTCTAAGTGTCTTAACTAAAAAAAAATTATTTGTGCTTTAAATTTTTACCATTATTATTCTTCTAAACATTTTTAAAGCCATTTCGTAATTCGTTCAACTATTCTTATGTCTTTCAATAATTAATCTTAGATTATTTATTTAGTGTAAAGAGGTATGAAATTGCTACAATGTCAATTATTTGAATTATGTTTTAATTGTGTTTAATAGGTGTTTATGTTTAAGTCGGCTTTAAAATTTAAGCGACTCGCAACCAGATGGTGCATTAAAAATTGTAATTTGTAAATATGTGTCAAACGCTTATATAAATGGTAAAGAATAAGTTTAGGATAAGAAATTCTGTTTAAAAAAATGTATTTCAATAAAAAAAAATATTGGTCTCTGGTGGGATTCGAACCCGGGGCCCGGCATTGGCGGACAGAAGGCAAAATAGGGGAAACCGCTTAGACCAATGGACCACGGAACTATCCGTTTATCTCGGATCGATTTAACGTATTTCAATGTGTAGCCATCGAAAGTGCATACAACTTCGTAATTCGGCTCGTGTTTATGTCTGAGCCCGTGTAGAGAAGCAACAACAACAACTATACCGTCTACTAGTCGGTATAGAAAAACGATGGAAAATATCTAAAAATCTAAGATTCGGTGACGATTCTTGAGACTTTTTTTGGACTGATCATATTTTTTTAATGTCAGAAGCCAAATAATGCCACAAATTTGCTTGTATTTGAGTATTTTATTTTATTTTGACAAGTACACCATCCGGTTGCGAGTCCCTTTAAGTTCACTGGAGCTTGTGTTACCATGTTTGTTACACCGACTTCATAAATATATACTCAACCAAAAAAGAAAGTACCCACTTTTGTATTCTAAATTATAAGCGTCTTATACATAAACTGTACTTAAATTTTATTTTATAGAAAAAAGCAGACGACATAAATCATTGTGGCTAAATAACGGACACATTGTATTGGAAATAAAAGGTATATAACTCTTTTTCCTGGAAACAGCATTTTTACTTAGAATCTTTTATCCATAGAAGAAAAACAATTGTAGTCATATTGAACAGCTAGAACTTTTTCTTAAAGAAAATAAAATCACATAAGACTTTCTTTCTTCACAATATTTACGGCGTTATTAAGACTAGAAAGTCTTATTATTTCAAATTACTTCCCTTTGATTTGAAATAAGAATGAACTTTAAGTGTTTCATTTTCGTTGCATGTGTCATTTAATCTGAATGTTTTTACAGGAAAGCATTGGTGAGCGTATGAGCCTTTAAAACCTCAAACAAAACTTGAGTTGATAAAGTACTTAAAAGATATGGAGCTTGAAACTTTACTGAATGTAGAGTAAATGTAACAAGTGGGAATCTTCCGTTTTGACTGAGTATATTAGACTGGCCTGCAAATAGTCCCGATTTAAGTCCTATACAACACTTGTGCGACGAACTAGGACGTAGTGTTCGAACAAATCACGCAATTAACACGGTAAATGACTGGAGGATGTCTATGAACCTGCAGAAAACCTAAGCTACATTCTTCCCATTAGAAAACATCAAAATGAACGAGTCACATCCCCCATGTGTGGCACCACTGTGTTACTGTCTTTACCTTCTGGCATACTTTTCTCACCGCCTTATCTGTAGTGTGGGCTGTTAACCAGGTAGAACCATCATCTGCAAACTGTTCCTTTCCTGTATTTAAGAACATGTCTATGACATAGATATTGAAGAGGGTTGGTGCGATCACAGTGCCCTGTGGTAATCCAATGTTTGTCGTGAATGTGGTTCCTTTATAATTGTCCATCATGCACGTTGCTTATCTGTGTGAGAGGAAGTCATTGACCCAACACCAATTCCTTCCACTGATGTTCAGTGACGTGAGCTTGTGAAACAGTCATTCTGTCCATACTGAATTATAAGCACTGGACAAGTCCACGAACACGGGGACAGTGCTCTTCTCCTTGTTATACCCTTCAAATGCTTCCTGAACGAACCGTCCTGTTCTGCATCTATTAATTTCTCCCTATTGCATGGGGTACAGTCGAACTTCATTATCTCGACGGTCTCGAGACGGTCGAGATATCGTCGAAATAAACATGGCTTCGAGATAAAACATCTCATTGCCCCAGATAAGCCATTAAAAGCAGAATGGATTGTCGGAGCAGGTACTGAGTCACAACACTGATCACTGTCGTCGTATTCTTCTATCTCTGGCACTTCGTCTGGACGAGTTACGTTCCCGATTATATTGTCGTCGGTAAGTGGCTGGCTAGTGGGAAAGTCAGCATCCAGGGTCCGAAAGGTCGATTTTCAAACCCATAGATGCAAACACAGACAGGGGAAGATCGTCATCCGGGTCCTCATCGTCTTATTATACTTCGTGCTGTTCAGAGTCTGCACAAAAGCCAGCACGGCGAAAACAATTTGCAATTTTTTTCTGAGTTACATTTGCCCAATCTGCTTTCAAGAGATGTAGTGCTTCCAGAACATTGACTGTCATAGGCTGCTTGCGTTCTATTGCCCGGAGATATAGTAAGACCACATTGTCTTTGTAATGGCACTTGATATTCTTTTTAGTTTGCCCTGGTCCATTGGTTGAGTCTTGCTGGTAGTGTTTGGGGGCAGAAATACAAGCTATATTGACTTCAAAACCTTCACAGTATGGGGACGTTAATGGCAGTTGTCAAGCGTCATGTCCACCTTCCGACCCTGTCTAGTAAATCTGCTGTCTAGTTTCCTCAGCCATTCCACAAATTCAGCGGACGTCATCCACGCTCTAGCATTAGCCTTGTACTCTGTAGGCAGAGTTTTGACGTTTTTGAAGCACCTGGGCTTTACAGACTTGCCGGTGATTAAGAGTGGAATCTTATCAGATCTATACATGTTAGCGCAAACTAAAGCTGTCAGCCGATCTTTGTTTGATTTTCCACCGTGGCAATATTTCCCCTGAAACTCTAGGGTTTAGTCAGGCAACATGCGGAAAAACATTCCAGTCTCATCAGCGTTGTAAATATCGTCTGCTTTGTATAGACGTAAGATAGTGGCTATCAGCAGAATACTCATTGACAGACTTAGCATCACCACAAATCTTGAAAGAAATGTCACGTCTCTCTTTGAAACGATATAGCCAACTAGTCGACGCTTTAAAGTTCTCAACGCCGAGTTTTTAGCAAATTCACCAGCTTTTGTTAGGAGCACAGGGCCAGACAGTCGAATGTTCTAGTCCCTGGTAGCTGTGAACCATTTAGGACAGCTGATTCTGGACAATGGTGAATGGTCCCCGTCTCACATCTTACGCTTTGGGCCGAATGGGGTAAACCTTGTTTTGATCGAGTCCGAAATTTTCACCCAAGTGCTTAAAGACATCTCCTGACGACCCTTTGGTCATAACGCCTTGCCAGATTATTTACTGTCAATTTCCTTGCAAAAAGCATAGGTCTTGTGCATATTGAACCATTGAATCGTCTTTTTTCCGCCGCAGTTATCTCCCGATTGCTGGGTAAATTGCTGAGTTGCTCGGTAGCCGTGTTCATATTGTAAAAATAATAATATACCAGATTTATATAGCGCTCTGTTCACACGGGGGAACCGCTTCACATGAAACTATGAAAATGTACATACAAAGCGAGAAAAGACAAAATAACTACAATAGGATCTAAGATAAACATGAATTTATGTATTACAAAAGACAGCCTCCAAAAGGGTGATCACATTACGCCAATCAATCAGCAATGGACCGACCGGCTAAAGATTGCCGGCTGATAGAAATAATAGTAGAGCGCCCAATGCAGGTCACCGAGAACAGACACATATAACTACAATTAGGTCTAAAATCTAAGATCTGATATCTGATGGTAGAGTGTTGTAGAGCTTTGGGGCTGCATGCATTAAACTTTTATCTCCAAACTTCACCAAACGACTTCTCTGCTCAACCAGCGATACTGATTTACTCGCAAACCGCAACTCTCTTCGAGGTTTTTACACGTGAAGCATACCGACAACGTACCGTGGAGAATCATTGCACATGGCTTTGTATGTGAGTGTCAGCGCATTGGATCAAAACCACCGACCTGCCTTCCTTTTAGTTCTTGGCAGAGGGAATAATCTCGGTCTAATACGAAGGTTTTGCTAAATGTGATTGATGTAGATGGGTACTTGACTTATATATACAGTGTAAATAAAAGTGAGTTGAGTTGACTAGTTTTCACATTTTTTAACATGTTGAGCAATTCTTTGCTTACACCTGCATAACATCATGCGGGAGGAAAGGTGATGTTTTTATGGCTATTGTTACCCTTATCCTGCCAAAACCTTACCTTACAGGAAACCTCAAACAGTTTGGATCAAGATCAGACGTGGAGTGACTCTGCAATTAATCCAGGTCAAAACAATTTGTTACTAAGATCATGTTGTGTGGAAAACTAGAACTATTGCATTTTTATCAAACACAGTTATCTTTGTCAATGTTAATATAATTTGTATAGTGTTTTACCGAGGCATTGGTAAAACACTTTAAATTAAAATTAATAGAAATTAATCTAGTCCTGGGTTTTCTGACATCTTTGTTACAAAGTAATGCCATGTAATGCTTATAATTACTTGCTTTTTGAGCATTGTAATGCATTGAATTACAATTACATGTAATGCAAAAATCCCTGCATTACACATTACATTCAATTACATACATTGAAAAAGTAATGTATTACAGTGCATTACAATTACAGTTTTGCATTACCCCATGCCTGATTGGGTCTCACATGACAGTCCATTCCTGAAACCATGTTGGAAGGGATAGAGAATATTGTGGCTATCGGCACGCGATATGATGGTACTAGTCACAATATGCTCCACCAGCTTGTAACAGGAAATGTAAGAGATACAGGCCTGTAGCTACTAGTAATCGCCTCGAACCTCTTACCCGTCTTGTAAATGGGACTGATGTTAGCCTTTTTCCAGGTACTGGGCACTTCACCAGTTTGGTATGAGTGTTTGAAAATAATTGTCTATATCGGGGCAACTTCCGGAGCAAGTTCTTTCAGCACCCGGGGGGATATGTTGTCTAGTCCGGGGTTCTTATTTGGTTTCAGATTTCTCAACGACTTTAAAACTTCTTTTTCATTAATATGGATGTTCTGCATTTCTCTAAATTTACCTGACATATTGCAGCGATCATTGAATTCCTGGTTGGCGAAGTTGACACTATCCGAAAAAGCTTTTTGGAACTGTCTATTGAGAATATCTTCTTTGTCTTTCGCTACTGAATGAAGAAGTCCATTGGCCTTAAGTGGGGGCATATAATTTCCATCTGACTTTTTGTGCTTGATATAAGTCCAAAACTTTTTGTTGGCACGCGCTGTGTATAGTCTTCTTCAGATCCTTATATTCAGTACGGTCAGACGAGTCACTAGACTTTTTCATCCGTTTGTACCACCTGCGCTTTTTTGATGAGTTTTCGAATGGTATGTGCTATCCATGGGCTCTTGTCTTTAATATTAGCTGTTTTAGATGGAATAAGTGTACTAACACTAACTTCAAGGGAGGATTGAAACTTGTTCCAAATGTCATTTACATATTTGCATTGATCTTTCATTTCTTTAACATCCTTCAATATGTCTTTTAAATCAAGCCTAATACCATCCCAGTTGGCCTTTTTATATACATGTAGTGGGCTTTTCCATTCTTTCTGTGTGGTTTTGAAAGGTGCCATTCGCAACTCGACAAAAACTACACCATGGTCTGACACGCCTGGTAATACTTCAGTTCGTATGCCATTTGAGGGTCTGTTCGTTAAATAGAGGATCTCACATGAGAGCTCATTAATTATCATTTTTAATAAACGAGTTGACTAAAACAATATGACGCGAGCCTTGGCGAGAGTTATATTTATTTTAATCAAATCGTTTATTAAAATGATAATAATGAGCACGAATGTGAGATTCTATTTATCACATACACATCTTAAAACCCTATTACATCAACTGAATCCGTAGTTTGTAGTCTCTCCGCCATATGTATTTTCCGCCAAAAAGTAACGTTGTTTATATTAACGTCATGGCAAAGACGTCATTTTGCGTCATGCAGACCTTGTGGACAAACAGTTGGGCCGGAGCCACAATATTGAATGATATTTTACTATCATTTGTTGAATGGCTTTATACGGGTAATCCTTAGCAGTCGGACATGGACAGTACGTGATATTGAAGGGGAGAACTCCGAGACTATACCAGTGGCGTCGGGAGTCCCACTGTAGCGATACTTTTAGAAATAACAAATTCCCATTTGTTTCACATTTACATATTTAATCCTTTTTACGATATATTGATAGCTGATAAGTAAGCACTACAGAATATAATCAAATTTTCTTAATCTACTAGCTTTTTAGTGAACTGAACCTTGTACTGAGCCCGGTATATTGAAGATATTCCAGACTTTATAACCTAAAATTGCCGCTTAAACATGAAAACATCTCATGAACTGCATTCTTAACTTGCTCACATGTAGGAGCAATATTTTGAAAACAACAGGAGAATCTTTAAATACGCAGGAGCAATAAGTACAATATAGGTCAATTAGGAGCTAGAAAAGAATAAACATGTATATCTTCTTATCTACCATTAACCTTAAGGAAAGAGTAATAACAATGCAACTATTTTTCAGTCGCGATTATCGCGATATTCCCCAAAGAACAATAATACAAAAAATTATATTCTAAAATATATGAAAATAAACATTACAGAAATGAGTCAAATGACTGTCATCTAAGGTCTGACGGAAATGCACCAGGTAATACAATGGTAGTTATTTTTAACAACTTTGTAGTAATTTTGTTTATGTCTGTGGATAACCATGCCCTTTTCAGAGTCTCTGATGTTCTTATCAGTGTATTCTTAAAATATTCTGTTACAAGGAAATCTTTGTACCTGTGTCTCCGAATCGGTGTCACTTATTATAATGACGCCGCTGATATTATCCTGTTGAACATGTTGTGTTGAACTTAGATTGCTTTCACTGCTTCATTCACTTTGTCATTTTTCTCTACTTCCACTTCACTTGCTTCACTTTCAAATTTATCTGGAATTATACATCCACTTTCACTCCACTCTTTTCCACAATAACGCTTTCACTTTCGCTACAAACATCACTTTTTTCACAAATATTATCTCCTGCAACTTTACTTTAACTATTTCCGTCAAAACCACTTTCACCACAAAGAAAACTATTTTCACAAATATCTTCTATAACTTTACTTTCACTTCTATCCTCTCTTACTTCCTTGCCGACTTCAATTTCACTTATATCACTTATGGATTCTGTTTCAGGATGGTATTGCTGTTGTTGTTGTTTTCATCTAGCTCTCCCAGTACTGGTTCAACAAAAGTTGATGTTTCTTTCAGGGGTTCGTCTTCCAAAGTGTCTGTTTCCGCAATCTTGTCCAGAATGCTTTCATCATCACTAATGTTCTAAAAGTCCGCTTTCTTGCCAGCTTCATTGTCTTTAGATTGACAGTGTTGTGTTAATCTTACTGCTATAGCTCTGGCTTCAAACCTTAATATGTTGTGGAATTTTTGACGAAGTAACTTTTTCGTATAAATATACTTTTACCATGTGTTTCGGAACACTTTCAAAATTTCATGCGTCTCTGATATGTGTCTTTTTAAATTTCGTTTCCTTGTATATATATTCCCACAAGTATGTCGGACATGAACCATCTTTGATGCTAAGGTATTCGATCTTGTCTTGTCAGCTTTCAGTAAACATATGAATTACGAACGTATTATTCTAGCCTATTAAGCACAAAAGCGTGGGTTACATGTGTAAACTTATCCCCTATGTCCTTGAAAGAGTTCTTTTGTCACTACCAATAAATGTTTCTTACTTTGACAGTTTCTGTGACTTCTATCACCTTTTTTCAAAAATCCAACTGATACGGTTGACCATCGCCTATATCCATCAGCGCATTTGCTGACAAAACCGGGTCCTAGACGTGAGAAAGCTTCCCCCCCTCCCGTCCCTGTTCATGGTGGACTTTTGTTTTCTGATCTGGATGGCCTCCTACATCTGTCGAGCTCGAAGGTCTGACTCTCTATCCACTATCTTAGTGCCCTCCCAGTCAATTATATGATTAGACTGTACATGTACATAATGGTTCTGTTTATTGACTCTATCCACTGACCATTTCGGATAGACACACTTTTGGAGTGCATCCCTAATGTGCTTCCCCTCTTTCAATCGAACCTGAAACAATAGTGTTACACCGATCAAGCAATGTTCTGATCACGCCTAACATATAGTAAAGAGGACGGTTGGATTCAAAGTTCAAGTACTGGTTAGTATAATTGGCTTTCCGATATACCAGTAGCTTTTCTGACTATCAATGTGTCGAGGAACGGTATTGACTTATCAGTTTCCTCTTCGTGTGTAAACTTCATACCTATCTATCGCGTTCAAATGCTGTCAGTGAATCTAGTTGGCCCTCCTTAATCTTTTCATTTACATATATGTTCTATTGACAGGGCTTACAGTGTAAAGGTGAAGTAGCTATAGCTTTCTGCTCAATGGATGCATGGATGAGTTAGGTGTTACGGCACCGCGACACAAAATATGTCATATACAGCACCGATAAACGTTGATGGATGATGAGATGAGATGATAATGATTTCAGGAAGATGATCTCGGCTAAACCCATTCGCTGCAAAGCAGCGCATGGGATCAAAACCACCGACCTACCTTCCTTTTAGGTCTTGTCAGAGGGAATTATCTCTGTTTAATCAACAGAAAATGTTCCCTTTGACAATTAAGCCCCACCACTACATCAAAGTAGGAGGTATCTAGGGCTTTCTGCTCAAGGAACTCCATAAATATATATGTTAGCCACAATAGGTGACACAGGGCTTCCCATGGGTGTTCCGAACTTTTGTCGATAGATGGTGTCTGAACATGAAATATGTTGTAGTCAATGTAAACTCACATAGTTCCATTATGTCTCTCACTTCCAGGTTTGTTCTGCACCTACAAGCTTATTAGATTGTTCTTGTAACTTTTCAGAGTACGATCTGAGTTTCACCAGACACCGGTTCACATCACTAAATGACTTCGTACTGTCAACAGTGTCTAAATCTTGGAGAGGAGATTCCTTTGCATATTAATTCTCTTTATTAAACGTGTTTGCGAAGTTAGTTCGTACACCTTTTAAGTAAGTTAAATTATGAATTGTTGAATTATTAAAACAAACAATGTCACACTATCCTGTATAGTTATCTTTCTTTGCAACAGCAAACATATTATAAGTATAATCCAATCATTTTGCTTACATCAGCACCACACTGTATTCCTTTTGTATTGAAGAAGTTTTCAGTGTAACTCCAATTTTTCAATCCACCATGCTTTCTACGTTTAAAGCCAATTTGTTTTGTACATCTGGATCGCGGGACCATTTTCAATGTACAATGTAGCGAGATTTTTACTACATTGAATGGATAGAAATAACAAATTCCTATTCGTTTCAATTTTACATATTCAATCCTTTTTACGATATAGTGATACCTTTTAAGCACTACATGATATAATCCATTTTTCTTTAACCAATCGACTAGCTTTTAACTGAACTGAACCTTGTACTGAACCCGGTAATTTTGAAGATATTTCAGCCTTTATACCCTAAAATTAAATTCCGGCTTAATATGAAACATCTCATTAAAGTCCCAATATTACTGTCAAATTGCCAAAATTGCGCAATTTTAAAACCTGAAAATGTAGGCACATTCGTAATCTAAACATATAAAAAGGAGTAATCCTCGATGATTATGGAGGCAACATTGCTTACAAACCCGTGAAATTGGTGGAAACAAGTCGACTTTTAAATCTGTTTTGTCGAAATTCGATCGAAGACGGATTATTACGGGAATATTCCGGCTTCGGTCGGCTTTGCAGTGTATATGAATTATCGCCGCGCTTCGTATCAATCACGTGACCTTTTCGCTTCTCGGAACCAGCCCGTTAGTCTTATTTGTAAACAAACCCGCTTAAAATGTAAACCAACACGATAAAAAATCGACATATTTAGGTAGGATTCTTTACGAAGTTGGGGCATATGTCAGGCTTCTTACACGCGATTTCACTTAGTTTTAATAAATAGAAAATGCCTTTAACTACATGCTAACATGTAAGAGCAACATTTAGAAATCAACAGGAACAACCTTAAATACAGGGAGCAAGCACACTATAAGTCAATTAGGAGCAAGAAAAGAATAAACATGTTTATCACATAAACGTGCAAAATATAGAGGGCCGTAAAAATCGTATGGTCCACTGGGCATATATTTTATACTAATTTTCGAATCACCAAAATACTGAACTACTACGCCGACTGTAAATCAGTAAAGAGAATCTAGACAAACTTAGATCACCACTAGGTATTGAAACATTCCCAAGTGCCCTAGAAACATTATTCCGAGCAGTCCCGCAAACTCAGGCTGCAAATAAGGCTGCATAGAGCTCTCGTATTAACAGTGATTCAGACTGTTTTTCAAATTCAGACGTTACATGATAATGACGTCATGTTGCTCTAACGACGTTATTTTGAAAACAAAACTAGATTATTAATGTCAACTGATTATTTTTAGTCAATTACAACAATTTTTAAATTAAATATCAATTTAAAATTGAATATGGTATCAGAGAATTTTTTTCACAGCACATTGATGTTGATTTTCTTTTTTTTTAATTTGATAGGTCTTTTTCATTACGGATGAATACAACCGAATAACGCCTATGACGAATCGTTTCCTAAGAGCCGAGGGCAAAAGTGAAACTAAGACCGTTCGTGTTTTCGTGTCATTTTGGTGTTTATGTGATAAATAGGATATCAAATTCGTGTGTGTTCAGTCGTGAATTTATTGAACTCGTTGGATAAAATGATATGTTGCTCGCCAAGGCTCGCAACATATGATTTTATCCAACTCGTTCAATAAATTCACGACTGAACACACACTCATTCAATATCCTCTATATCTTTACTAATCTGCTAGTAACTTTAAGGAAACAGTAATACTAGTGCAACTACTTTTCAATCGCGATACTCGCGACACCCGCAAGGGTTTATCTTGGGGCCCATTTTATTCCTGGTATATATCATCGACCTGCCGCACAACATCACCTTACAAGTCAGGTTTTTCGCAGATGACACTGCAGTAAGTATCTTACAATTGACGACAATAAGGCAGGCGGTAGTACCTTACTCTTCAAAGAGATCTGAACGAATTACAGGAGTGGTCTATCAGGGGGGATATGAGCTTCAACCCTTCCAAGTACCTGGTAGTCTGAGCCACAAAGGCTAGAGTTCCAAACACCTTCAAGTACAAACGACATGTACGTGGACAGCCTCTGGAGACCGTCAGTAGTGCTCGTTACCTGGGTGTTGACACCCTTGTTCATCCTCAACTGGAGTATGCTTGTAGTGTGTGGGATCATCTAACTTTGTTCCATCTTTACATGTTTAACCCTTATCTTTTATACTGTTCTTAACTCTACCAACATAGTCAGACGCACACTGTCCGAAATTATCCCTGAGGATGTGCGGCAGTACACATGCATAGATACAGTGGAGAAAACGTTATTCTTTCCCAATAAACGCGTTTGCGCTAAAACTATTATTTCTATTGCAAACAGTTTGGAGCCAAGATAAACATGAATTATCAGAAAATGTCAAAAAGTTGCACTTTTCAACGTTTTAGTGTTTTGCGTTTGCGTTTCGTTTCGTTTAAACGGGAAAGAAAAACAGATTCTCCACTGTAGATAGTTAGATAGATAGAAGTCTTGAAACATGTCGTCTGAAGTTGTGCACAGCTCACCATGCTAGACACGATCGTCAACAGCCTGGTTGATATTGACTCTTACCTTAAACCGGCAAAGACATTACCTCGGTCAGCCCACAGCACCAGGTTCTTACCGTACCACGCCTCCACAAATTGCTTTAAGAACACGTTCTTCACCCACAGTATCCCTTTATTGAATACCAGCCACGGTGGCTGAGGTCCATTTCTTGGTTTCATCCAAAAGTGCGATCTCCAGCCTATCTTTCTAAGGGACACCTTCCTTTCCGGTCACGAAGTAGATTCAAGGAGGGACTTTAGCTGTGTCAGCACGGGTCTTGTATCCGGTAGCGCCATGCCAGCTGAATTTGTCATGCCCACACTGTAAATCAAGCGGCCGCTTTACGCGTTCATTTTCCTAACACATTACTTTCAATGTTTCAACACATGTGTTCAACCCTAGCCATAAATCTGCTGAATTTACAAGAGTGCACACCAAGTGTTCATATTTGTGTTCAAAAGTGAACGCCAGCGCTTATGAGTTTGGATCCTAGTGTTCAGGGGATGTAACTCAAGTCCTTTATACTTTATTTTTTCTATTTGTCTGAATTTATTTGATGAAACTTTAGTTTTACGTGAATATCCGACGCGATTCGATGGGAAACTAATTTTCGTATGAATAGTACATTTTAGCGTGACGTCTCAAACCTACTCAAAAGTTGGACTAAAACCCGAGTCAAAGCAGGCTGTTTCATAATGTCAAGCAGAAAGCTGATTTTACCGATGTGACATTACCCGATGTGTTTTGCTATGTTCTTATGCTCTCTGCAACAACTTGGTTTTGGAGAACTGTTAATGTGTGACGGGCCTGAACTGTGAACACCTTATGTTCTACGTGATTCTAACACTGAATGCCTAATGTTCTACGTAGGCATTCATAGCTGAACACATAAGGTTAAAGTAGACATTTAAAATCTGAACACATGATGTTCTGTGTATATTCTGTCTTTTAACACTTGTTCGATGAACATGTTAAACAGTGTGCACTATCTGTTGCATCCATTTTGAACGTAACCTGCATTAAAAAATTGAACACCAAATGTGTTCATTAGTTGTTCAGTTTAGGATCACTAAGTGTTCAAAAATTGAACACTACCATTAACTCTTAACCCTTTACCTGATAGCATTGTTTCTAGTATTGAAGACATGTGACTACTTAAAGCAGGTTGAAAGTAAAGCAGAATGCGCCATAAGGCGCATTCTGCTTTACTTTCAGCCTGCTTTAAGCTATTAACTGCTAGAATAAGGAAAGTATTAAATATGACACATATTAATTACGGTATAATTTGGAACTATTTTTTTCAGCGGATGAATAAAATGAATGTGCTAAAAGTCGCTTCTATAAGGGAAAGGGTTAAACACCTAATGAACACATGGACGCGTCATGACGCGTGCAATATCTGTTGCAAATAGGCGTTCATTACATATTCTATACTAGAACACTTGGGTTTACAGTGCAGATGGCCGAAAAGTAACCGGATACACTTTTCTTTATCTTCTCTCTTTTATCCATCTAGACTGTTAGTCTTGTCAGTATCTAATCTAAATTTATATATCTATTTCCTTTTTTGTCTTCATTTTTTCTTTTGCACACTGTTGTATAGAACAAAATGTCAAGTTTGACAGAACAACGTATCAACTAGTCTACAAATATTTTGACCGTTTTTGACCCCTCATGGCATGTCGTGTAGACGGATTACATCCACCTGATTTGTGTTCAGTGAACATATCTTAGAAATCCTAGGGGATATGTAAAGTCAAAAAATTCAAATTCAGGTCAGAAATGAGATCAGAGGTCAACGAGTGCAACTGTTAGCCACTCAGATTAAAACTGGTACAGTGGATAATCTGTTATTCTTTCCCGTTTAAACGAAACGAAACGCAAACGCAAAACACTAAAACGTTGAAAAGTGCCCCTTTTTGACATTTTTTTATTATTCATGTTTATCTTGGTGGCAAACAGTTTGGAGCCTGATCAGACGCCGGGTTACCCGGCGTCTGATCTGGCTCCAAACTGTTTGCAATAGAAATAATAGTTTTAGCGTAAACGCGTTTATTGGGAACGAATAACGTTTTCTCCACTGTAGTCAGGATTGTCCAAAAATTGTCATTTTCTTTATTATATTGCAATGTATTTGTGTTTGAACGAAATGATAACATTTTCGCCACTGTATTTCAGACAGGGAGCCAACTTGCAATCGATGGCCAACGACGGTCATCGATTTCTATACTGATCTCAACGCAGATGAGTCTTCAGTTCAATGTTTTCTGTCCGCATTAAACCCCTTGATATTACAGTGCTCCCTCTCTACAACGACATCCAATAGGAGACAAAGTGTGTGTGTGTTGTTCGGTGGAAGTCGTTATAGAGAGGGAAAATTAAGACTTGGCTTACATTTGCAAACAGCTTGAATCCAGATCAGACGCCGCGTATCGCGGCGTCTGATCTGGATTCAAGCTGTATGTCATTCGTCATTATATTTATTCCCACTTATGTGTAACTTTAAGAAAAACAGCAAACGACAAATTTAAGCAGACGGTATTGCAGCCATGAAAAGGTTGTACATAATGATATTGTTTAGGGAACAGCAGCAAGGGTCGTTGTGAGGAGGGAGTCGTTGTTGGGAGGGCCGTTGAAGAGAGGGGACACTGTATAACACGATACCCGTCTAACATGTCTTTGCTATATTGATTATCGTCTGCATATACTTTTCGTCTGCTTCTCCTTATAAAATTTGGATTTTTATGCGTTTTCGACTTTAGAAACAGTGAAATAAGTGTCAAACAGTTTGATGCCTTATCAGACGCCGCGTTACCCGGGGTGTGGCCAAGAATCATACTGTTTGGAAAAGGGATACAGTGGATAAACATGAAATATCAGAATTGTCCAAAAGTTGTTCTTTTCTACGTTTTAGCGCTTTGCGTTTGCGTACGTTTGCGTTTAAACGGGAAAGAATAACAGATTCTCCACTGTATCAGTGTTGTTGGCCTTGGCAGTGACAGGTTAATTGTATTCACAGTAATTCGATACTGGTTACAGTGCAGATCCAGAATCTGTTATTCTTTCCCGTTTAAACGCAAACGTACGCAAACGCAAAGCACTAAAACGTAGAAAAGAACAACTTTTGGACAATTCTGATAATTCATGTTTATCTTGGTGGCAAACAGTTTGGAGCCAGATCAGACGCCGGGTTACCCGGCGTCTGATCTGGCTCCAAACTGTTTGTAAAAGAAAAAATAGTTTTAGCGTAAACGCGTTTATCGGGAAAGAATAACAGATTCTCCACTGTACGTAGCCGTTTAACTCATTCACGCCCCTGTTTCAAATAAAGTAGTGTCCATGTTTTGAGTAGAACTGATTTTTACAATGTGTTGCAGAACGACAATCAGTTCAGATCCAGATCAGAGTGTTTCTTTACACGCCCTGTAATCTCTGGCTTCATCACATTTTCGCAATGTATTGAAAAAAGAGCCAAAGAAACTTCCAAGAAGCAGCTAAAGACAGGAAATGGCCACGAAAGGCAAGGCAATCAATGCATCGTGTACATATAAGTCATTAAATGTTGAATAAAATAGTTCCAATTTATACAGTCTACCATAGATCTACCATAAGAAACATTTTCTAAACCCTAGCTGATGGTAGCTAAAACAGGCTGAAAGTAAAACAGAATGCGCCTTTTATAGGCGCATTCTGCTTTACTTTCAACCTGCTTGAAGTGGTCAACTGCCTTCAAAACTAGAAACAGACAATGGAGCAAAGGGTTAATGGGTTAAAGCATGTCACACTAGTTTTTTACCCAATAAACGACACTGTCAAACAAAATGCTTCAACAGCCCCAGATTTCAATGTACATGACCTATATACATTCCAATTCTTGGAAATATTGACAATTCTAAGAAAATCAGATATATACTTATTGAAAAAGTCCCAACTCACCTTTAATTGTCTATATAAATATGTACATAGGAAATCATCTTTAGAATTTATCCGACACTCGGAACTGCCCAAATCGAACTTGAATTTCGTGCAAGAAATACATCATTAAAACACATTTTCTCCCTGCATAACATCGTTTGATGTAAATATTGTAAAATATAACGATAGGGTTATTAATGACATAAATAGACGACGTGTCAAACAGTTTGCTCCTGATCAGGCGCCGAGCAATTTGACGTTAAACGTTTTGATCTGGATCCAGACTATTTGTAAATATTAGTTAATTTGTGATCGACAGGTGAAAGGTTACCTTTTTCAGATGAAAATCAATGTGTAATGTTGAAAGGGGTGATTTAAACAGCCTCACGTGGCCTTTCTACTTCCGGAACTGACTAAAACCTGATATATTTATAAACTATAAATAACAAACTTTTTGAATAAAAGATCATTTTCAAAAGGGAAGCGTTCGCTTAACCCTTATCTTGTCGGTCGCAGCTTGACTGGTATATGCAAACAGTTTGGATTCAGATCAGACGCCGCGTAACGCGGCGTCTGATCTGGATCCAAACTGTTTAACACTAGTCTACGTTTCTTTACTAATTCATATAAAATCATGAACTGAAATTAATATTTTTAGGAATTTGAAATAAATAAAATTGTTTAAATCTTTATTGAATATCTATAGATGTCAATTTCAAAGCAGACGATATTGTGACAGGCTAAGCATTAAAAAAATGTTGATGTGGTCTCACGTGGAGAATGGACCGCGTGTTCAGATTTTCACCTTCCTCTACTTAACCCTTTCACTGCCAACTTTAATCATCTGCTTTAACCCTTTAGCAGACACAATATATCGCCTGTTAAAAATGTCGCCTGCAATTTGTGCAAAATCAAAATTTTGAAGGTTGTTTTCAATTAGTATTGATACGAGCGCTAAACAGGTTTGATTCTGATTAGACAACGCGTAACGCCTCGCCTGATCAGGGTACAAACTGTTCGCGATGTCGACATTAGTCGCTTATGCCAAGGAGGAGGGGGGGGGAGGGGTTATCTAATGTATTGTTTTCAGTATTCCAGACAGATCTCTATACTATTATAATAGTAGGGGGGGGGGGGGGGGGAGGGGTTATCTATTGTATTGTTTTCAGTATTCCAGACAGATCTCTATACTATTATAATAGTAGACTGAAAGTAAAACAGCAAGTTGATATAAGAGCTTTCTTTGTTCATTTCAGGATTTCTTGCTTCCTGTCGAAAGAACTTTTTCCGCTGGTTTTTTACACAATCAACCCTAGCGACAAGTAAACCTAAGTAAACTAGTAATTTGTAAATACAGCGTTCTCTCTCTACAACGACACACAGTGGGAGACAACAATTAAGTGCGTTATTCGGAGGGAGTCGTTATAGAGAGGGAAATTGGTTTACATTTGCAAACAGCTTGAATCCAGATCAGACGCCGCGTAACGCGGCGTCTGATCTTGATTCAAGCTGTTTGTCCCTCGTTTGTATATTTCTTCTGTCAAAATTTCCACTTATATGTAACTTTGAGAAAAAACAGAAGACGACAATTTTATGCAGACGATAGTGCAGTAGTAAAAGCGTTAGGCAATTGTGCTGTTCAGGGAACTGTGACAAGGGTCGTTGTAAGGAGGGAGTCGTTGTCGAGAGGACCGTTGTAGGGAGGGAACACTGTAGTGTACCTGTGAAAAGTTTGATTGTTTTATTCAAACAGTGTAGACACAGATCAGATGACACTTGAATGGGGCCCTCTGATTAATGATTGGACTGTTTGTCATTTTGAAAGTTATTATAAAAGTCCATCCTAAATAGTAAAATATTGAAAATACAAGTACATGTAAGTTGACATTGGAAGTCCGAACTGTCTATTTGCATCTTGAGGGGTGAATGAGTTAAAATGCTTTAGGAATCCTCTACCCTGTCTTGGTGAATTCTCTCAAATGTGGATTATTTGATAGCGTTACAGTGGAGAATCTGTTATTCTTTCTCGTTTAAACGCAAACAAACGCAAAGCACTAAAACGTAGAAAAAACCCAACTTTTGGACAATTCTGATACTTCATGTTTATCTTGGTGGCAAACAGTTTGGAGCCTGATCAGACGCCGGGTTACCCGGCGTCTGGTCTGGCTCCAAACTGTTTGCACTGCAAATAATAGTTTTAGCGTAAACGCGTTTATTGGGAAAGAATAACACATTCTCCACTGTAGGTAGTGATTTAACCCTTTCATGATCAAGTTTATCGTGAGAGTTTTACCCCTTCACCGCCATATTGTCGTCTGCGTCTATATCGTTGTCTGCAATATCGTCTCAAAATTATATTTAAGGCAGTATAATTGACGTAATATAAAAAAGTGGCACACAGTTTTGATCCTGATCAGATGCCACGTTACGCGGCGTCTGATCAGGATTAAAACGGTTAGCAAATGCGTTTTATGACGTCATTGAGAGTTAAAGGGTTAAAGCGGCAGAAACTTCTGAAGCTTCCAATGAACAGTTTCTAATTGAGTCAAGTCCATTTTGACTACATTGTATTTAGGGGTGTTTTCACATCATATTTGCAACAGGACAAACAGTGAAGACTCTGATCAGAGGTCACCTTTAACAGACCTATGATAGTTGGTCTACGCTGTTTGAATAGAACAATTGCTGTAAAAGGCCAGTAAACTCGTCACAATGATGGAATGAGCTAAGCAAAACAACTCATACATATGCTTTCTGCTGTATTGTCATCTTGCTTTAAGCCGCTACAGTGGAGAATGTGTTATTCTTTCCCAATAAACGCGTTTACGCTAAAAAACTATTATTTGCAGTGCAAACAGTTTGGAGCCAGATCAGGCGCCGGGTAACCCGGCGTCTGATCAGGCTCCAAACTGTTTGCCACCAAGATAAACAAGAATTATCAGAATTGTCCAAAAGTTGTTCTTTTCTACGTTTTAGTGCTTTGCGTTTGCGTACGTTTGCGTTTAAACGGGAAAGAATAGCAGATTCTCCACTGTACCTGTATTAAAGGTTAAAGCAGGGTTGTATATTTGTGATATGGGATATTCTCGATTGCAAACTAAACTACTGTTACATGTAGATTTTAATACTTGAAGCGCGAATGTTTAAATTGCCCGCTTCAAGAAGTCAAAGAAATCCCTTACTAGCCCTTTTGGCACCGAAATTCGCATAAAATCGACTTTGTAAACAGTTTTGAACCTGATCAGGCGCCGCGTAACGCGGCGTCTGATCAAAATCCAAACTGTTTGACACTTGTTTCGACATTTCTTAAGTCCTACTACATTGACACTTACTTTGAAATGATATTGCAAACAAGAACATTGAAGTTTCGACAATACAGCGATGAAGGGATACACACTTCACAAGTACAGACATGTACAGTGGAGAATCTGTTATTCTTTCCCGTTTAAATGCAAACGTACGCAAACGCAAAACACTAAAACGTAGAAAAGTACAACTTTTTGACAATTCTCATAATTCATGTTTATCTTGGTGGCAAACAGTTTGGAGCCGGATCAGACGCCGGGTTACCCGGCGTCTGATCTGGCTCCAAACTGTTTGCAGTGCAAATAATAGTTTTTGCGTAAACGCGTTTATTTGGAAAGAATAACGTTTTCTCCACGGTAGAACACTGGCCAAGTCGGAAAAATTCGCACATAATGCTGCCAATGGGGAATTAGGCAATAAAGGCGTTTACGCTAAAACTTCGAGTTTAATGAGAGTTAAAACCAAAATGTTGCATAAACATCGTAAATTGATGTCAGGTACTTATATAAACAGGTAAATATTATTTTAGGAAAACTATTTTATGCCCAAAATCATTTCATACAATAAAAAAATTAATGAACTTGGTCAGTATTCGAACGCATGTGGAGAATGCACACATAATTGAAAAACACATGTTCTATTCCACGGCCACAGTGCTATTCTTATATGACGATCTATTTTATCCTATTTGTACAGTGGAGAAAACGTTATTCGTTCCCGTTTAAACGCAAACTAAACGCAAACGCAAAACACTAAAACGCAGAAAATAACAACTTTTTGACAATACTGACTATTGATATTAAGCTGAGTGGCAAACAGTTTGGAGCCTGATCAGACACCGGGTTCAAATTGTTTGCACTGGAAATAGTAGCTTTAGCATAAACACGTTTATTAGGAAATAATAACGTTTTCTTTACTGTATTGTACGTGTGACACATTTCAAGCGACCTTTTAAATAAAAGGACTTACTCAGAAGAAAAAGCAATGGAAAAACATTAACCCTTCACTGCATTACCACGATATATGCAGATAGTTTGGATACTGATCAGACGCCGCGTGACGCGGCGTCTGATTAGGATACAAACTGTTTCACACTCATTTCAATAAGTCGAAATGCATAAATAATTATTTTGAGACGACACTTGTATAAAATAGATGGCCTCATGGCAGTAAAGGGTTTAGCCCGATTTTACAATTCAAAATGAGAATAACAAACAAAAATAAATAATTAAAAAAAATGATGATTCTAGTGTATAGTTCTTAGACGTGTCAACAGAACCATGAGTAGATATTCAAACCATAAATTGGTCTACGTCTCACACCATCTGACACATCGTTATGCTGAAGTCGACAGTGTAATGCGATTATCTGAGAATATTTTCCCTCTTTACAGTGGAGAAAACGTTATTCTTTCCCAATAAACGCGTTTACGTTAAAACTATTATTTTCATTGCAAACAACGTCTGATCAGGCTCCAAACTGTTTGCCACCAAGATAAACATGAATTATCAGAATTGTCAAAAAGTTATCCTTTTCTACGTTTTAGTGTTTTGCGTTTGCAGTAGTATATTACGGACAGTTTCAAAAAAAAAACCACACCCTATGACGCGGTAGAGCGCTGGACGGCGCCAGTCTGGATTAAAAAGCCGCAATCCCCCAATCCCCCGTCTGGATAAATATCCTGGGGCTACGTCTGGTTACGTCATAATCTCCCAATCCCCCGTCTGGATAAATAGCCTGGGGCTACGTCTGGTTACGTCGTAATCTCCCAATCTCCCAACTCTCCGAAACTGTCCGTAATATACTACTGTTTGCGTACGTTTGCGTTTAAACGGGAAAGAATAACGTATTCTCCACTGTAACTCATTATCCCCTGACACTTCCTATGGACAAGTCCAGTTTGCAATAAAGGCTGGTCCATTTTCAACTATTTAGGATTGGTTCTTTTAAATAATATTTTACATAATAACAAACAGTAAAGACCCTGATCAGAGGGCTCCTGCAGGAACCCTCTGATCAGGGACTTCACAGTTTGCATAGGACAAGTGTATTCTTCACAGGTACGTTTTTGGTAAAAGATGCATATATATGTCACTAGGGCTCAATGAGTTAAATCCATTACATGCAGCATTCTAATGTGAAATCGCTTTCTAGATATACTCTTACATATTGTGTAACCTTCTCCCTTTTGCCCGGGTTTCATGGTAATTTAACCCTTTTAATTTCAAAATCAGAATTTGAAGGAAAAAGAAACACCAACATTTAAGCATCTCCCATACATCATGATACATGTAAGAACTTGATATAACCCATGGCTTGCTAATTCATTTAATATTTATTTTACTAATTATACATTTTCTATTTATGCTATAATAATACGGAGCTCTTTTAGCCCATTCAGAGTCGCATTCGTTAAAAGCAATTAAATAATACTTATTCCTTTTCTGAAAATCTCACTCGATATTCGACTTTGGATATGATAAAATTTTATCACAAAAATAATTGAATTCATAGTAAGTATGGTCACGGTTTTCTAACATGTCATCAGAATGATAGAGCTGAAATATAAAATTTATTGTTGTTGCTTTTGTTTTTGATGTTGCTGCTGTTGCTGTTTTTGCTGCTGTTGCTGCCGTTGTTGTTAGTGATGAAGTATGCTGCTAAATTTATCATCTTCATTTTAAACAGTTTAGGGCCTGATCAGCCGCCGGGTAACCCGGCGTCTGATCAGGCTCTAAACTGTTTTGTCACTAAGTAAAACTAAAGTACCAATTGATATATTCAAGAACCAATCATTTCTGCACATTGTACTGCATTTCATTTGGGTTAGTTTTGAACGGAATATGATCGGTGTAAAAACTACCTCAAGTTTTTTGTATAATTATAGATTTTCCTGCTTCTTCTTCTTTTACCAAAAGAAGGAGATGATCTGTTTTTAACCATTTCGCTCTCATTGACGCTTCAAAGCGCGTTTGCACACAATTTGGATCCTGATCAGACGCCGCGTAAAGCGGCGCCTGATCAAGATCCAAACTGTTTGACACTCGTTTTGAAATATAGTCAGTCATACTGCCTCATCTTTTACTTTGAAACGACATTGCAGACAATAAAAATTAAGCAGATGACAATGAAACGGTGAAGAGGTGAAAGTCTCACGAAACATTTGGCAGTGAAAGGGTTAAACTTCCCTCCAAATTGGCAAATATTTCGAATACAACACAAATAGAATAAAATGAAACGTCAAATAAAAGTGGCCCGATTGTCGAGGGTTTTCAAACAGAGGAGAACTTTATTGGCAGTTTTGTGTTCTCTCTCCGCATGGGCTCAAATCCCGACCGAGCTCATTAATACTTTTTTCACTATCGTGACGTCATCAGTTTTACATAATTGTCGTCTGCTTTTGTTTCTCAAATTTAAATTTTAGGTATTTTTTCACAAGAAATACTAGACTAAGTTTCAAATAAACTGAATTCTGATCAAACACTGCGTTATGCTACAGTGGAGAATACGTTATTCTTTCCCGTTTAAACGCAAACGTACGCAAACGCAAAACACTAAAACGTAGAAAAGTACAACTTTTGGACAATTCTGATAATTAATGTTTATCTCGGTGGCAAACAGTTTGGAGTCGGATCAGACGCCGGGTTACCCTGCGTCTGATCTGGCTCCATACTGTTTGTAATAGAAATAATAGGTTTAGCGTAAACGCGTTTATTGGGAAAGAATAACGTTTTCTCCACTGTATGTCTGATCAGAATTCAAACTGTTTGCAAAGTATCCAGCCGGTGCAAGCACAGGTACTTGACACATACTTTATTATCTATTAACACCCCCCCCCCCACCCCTTAAAAACTTTTTGATGCTTATTTTCGTTATAATTCACGTACTGTGGCGTTATTTGACGGAATTTGATGAAATAAAAAGTAGATATTGATAAATTAATCCTTTCCCGAGGGTACCACAAGAGAATATCGGCGATCGAGTCTATTTTAGCATCAGTTTAAGTGGATAGTAAAGACTAGGTGTCGAATTGCGCTGTTTACCTTGTATCTATAATAGAAGTATACATGTAGTAAAAAAAAAAAAAAAATTAAAAAGGGGGGGGGTTAATAGATAATAAAATATGTGTCAAGTACCTGTGGGTGCAAGTCAGTAAATGTGTTAAATCCATTGACCCCTTCACTGTCATGACAGCATCAGTTTTAAACAAATGTCGTCTTCTTTGATTTCGAATTCAATGTTTAGGTTAATTGAGTTGTAAAATATTGAAATGAGTGTCAAACAGTTTGAATCCTGATTAGACGCCGCGTTACGCGGCGTCTAATCAGGATTTAAACAGTTTGCAAATAATCGTTGTACTCGGGGTAAGGCAGTGAAGGGGCTAACAATACCTTTCCTAAACTAATATTTACGTGTTTATATAAGCCTGACATCCATTTACAAATTATTTCTATAGACCAAATCCAGTTTAAGTCTCTTTAAGACTACTAAAGCATTGTAGTTTTTCAATCTCATTATTAGAGTGCATGTGGGTGGAGTTTAATTATTTCTGTTGCACAAAGTTTTCTTTTCACGAAAAATTAGTAACAGAAGTGAAATCAATGCAAGATGCTTGCTTTTGGAAAAGATCGCAGTGTATTGGAGCTTTTAACTCTTGCAGTTCCAAATTATCGTTAATAAAATTTTGTCGTCTGCAATTTTATGTTAAAATAAAATCTTGAAATTTTGATTGAATAAACGCGGCGTCTGATCAGGATCCAAACTGTTTGCTGATAAGGACAATTGCGTCATTGGCAGTGACAATTTTCAACTCATGACTTTGACATGTTTTATAGTCGCTTTGATGAAGCCATGCTTGACAAATTTGGTATTGTATTTCTATCAAACCAAACAAGGCAAACAGCCTCCAGTCGAGATATATATATTTGACATCAGCTTTTATTTTCTGTCATTTATGTTTTATTTATCTTATAATTCGTTTATTGCAAAGATGTTTTTTTAAAACAAATACCCTGTATTTCAGACCTCACTTGTTTTGAATCGTTTGTTTGTCGCCATTGTTTGTTCGTATAGACAGTCAAACGATATTAACGGTTATGGGCCGGTTTTTTTCACCTGACAGGGAGGAGCTAACCTTTAGCAAAGATAAACTAATTTACTTTTGATTTTAAGGGTGACAGGTATAGTTCCGTAATATATCGTTATTGTTCGATACTTTCAACATGGGGAAACACGTGAACGTGCAGCCATATCCACGTGAAAAATGTGTGTATAGTGCTCCCTCTCTACAAAAACACCCAACGAGTGAACGAGAGACAAGTATTGCGTTTGTTGTTCGGAGGGAGCTGTTATAGGGAGAGAAACTTAATACTTGGTTTACATTTGCAAACAGCTTGATTCCAGATCAGACGCCGCGTAACGCGGCGTCTGATCTGGATTCAAACTGTTTTGTTTGTCATTCTTCATTATATTTTTTCTGTAAAAATTTCACTAATATGTAATGTTGAGAAAAATACGCCAGACGACAACGGTAAATTTCGATAATGAAAGAGCGTGCTGCCGCCCACAGGTGTCAGTATCGTGAGAAAAACAAAATTTTGAAGAAAAAAGGCCTATTTATATATACAAATGTACATGTATTGTCGATGATTATTGAACAGACACTCATCAATTTCCGTCAAGTTTCGTCGATGAAGTCGGGACTTTCCGTTAAAGACATCCCTAGATGACCTTTCGATCATAACACCTTGCCAGACAATTTCCTTGCAAAAATCATGGATCTTATGGCCATGTCGCTAGCAAAGAACCATTGAAGCTTCTATTGTGAGACTCTACCTTTATATTTGATAGTTTGGTTAGACATAACCATTGAAAAGCACTAGAGCGTGAGTATAATCTGGTTCTCACCAGGTAAACTGAGATTGGTACACCCACCGGCTGCACGTGCTGAACATGTTTTGACAGTTACATTGACACCTCAAATTCAATGGGGAGACTCTTTCAAAGGACTGAGGAAAAGTCTTTAACTGTATAGGTAAAAATCAATAAATACAAATATACTTAGAAACATATACATGTACTGCACACGCGTTATTACGGACGCAGTTGTGTCGCTGACTCTAAAGACAGAGGTTGTGGGTTCGAAACTATGTAAGATCTATTTTACATCACATAGATCTTTCAGGTCTTTTTTGAAAAAGAAAATAAAGTGGATATATTTTATTGTGAATTTATTCTCTCTTCGTATAAAATATTTCTGTATTAATTTTGTTACTTGTATTATTTCAATGTTTATTTTCTTCATCCTTTTTTATTTCTTTTATTCATTTACTGTACAAAACTCCTGATTTTCAGGACAAGCATGCCAATCTCTTTTCGTCTTCCCGACAAAAGAATTTACAAAAAGCCATCGCAAAAATGCATGTATGTAAAACTACTATGGCAGGGATCGAACTCACGACCCAGAAATTGGTAGATTCTAGTGGGTCGATTAAACCACTGAGCTATCGTCGCTTGTAAAAGATTACGATGTACATGACTAATTGTTCAGTGGCGAATTCTCCAATATTTTTTCCGTAAGATAAAATATAGCTTACGGAAAAGGGCGGAATATGCATAGGGTGCCAGTTCAAACATCATCGACAATAAATCTAGATGTAAATAAATAGGGAAAACAATTTTCGACTATTTTTTTTCTCACGATACTGACACCTGTGCTGCCGCCCCTAAAGTTGAAATGCAAAGGTTCGCATCGAAACTCCGCCCGACAGGTCAATAAAATCGGTCTATAGCAAGTGTGCTTTTAACCTGTCTTTTGTCTGTCGAAGGAAAACACTCTTTTGAACAACATTTTATTCAAGTGCATCTGCACATTGCAAATACATGTGTGAAAGGAAACAATCTTGATTGTAATATTAATCGATAGGAATATACAGTGCAGAAGACGTCATTATTTCCCAATAAACGCGTTTACGCTAAAGCTACTACAGTGGAGAATCTGTTATTCTTTCCCAATAAACGCGTTTACGCTTAAACGTTGATTTCCACTGCAAACAGTTTGGAGCCAGATCAGACGCCGGGTAACCCGGCGTCTGATCTGGCTCCAAACTGTTTGCCAACAAGATAAACATGAAATATCAGAATTGTCTAAAAGTTGTACTTTTCTACGTTTTAGTGCTTTGCGTTTGCGTACGTTTGCGTTTAAACGGGAAAGAATAACAGATTCTCCACTGTACTACATCTGTATTTCCAGTTCAAACATTTTTGAGCCAGATCAGACTCCGGGTAAACCGTCCTCTAACCATGCTCCAAACTGTTTGCCACTCATCTTAAAACAAATCGATATAAATTTCACACAATTGTAATTTTCTGCATTTTATTGCAATGCGTTTGCGTTTCGTTTGCGTTTAAACGGGAGAATAACGTATTCACCACTTTACATGATGCAGTCAAACTGTGTTTGTATATTGGACTTCGCGAAATGCTTGACAAAGCGCAACTGAGAACTGTATGATTTTTTGAAACTGAGAGACAAACAGTTAAGAGCCAGATCAGACACCGGGTTTTCCGACGTCTGATTTGGCTCAAAACTGTTGGCAGTTAAAACATTTGTTTAAGGCTTATTTAAAGCACACACGCTTTTTGGGGGGAAAACAATAACAGTTACAGTGTCCCCTCCCTACAACGGCCCTCCTAACAACGACTCCCTCCTTACAACGACCCTTGTCGCAGTTCCCTGGACAGGACAATTATGTCCAACCTATTCACGAATGCAATGTCGTCTGCTTAAACGTGTCGTCTGCTGTTTTTCTCAAAGTTACATAATAGACATTTTGAGAGAAAAAATATTAAAGACGAGTGACAAACAGCTTGAATCCAGATCAGACGCCGCGTTACGCTGGATTCAAGCTGTTTGCAACTTTTCCTCACTATAACGACCCCCTCCGGACAACGCACACATTTTTGTCTCCCGTTAGGTGTCGTTGTAGATAGGTAACGCTGTAGTATGACCTGTGTATCCAAGAACAGTATCCTGTGTCTGTTTTAGGCATCAACCAAGAACTGTACAGAGGTGATGTTTTTGAAACATTCTTAGAATATAACCTATATTTTTAACCAATCAAACTGCCGTTTGCGCCCCATTAAGTACGTCACTTAATCATTAAGAGTTTTGTTGTGTTTCGACGTCGCGTGGTGTCTTGCGCGCGGTATAGATAACTCCGCCTCGTAGCAACTAGTTGTAAAGAATGCCATATTTGGGCGATCTCACAATTTTGAAATTGGAATTGTCCATCAAAAGTTTCAGGAGTGAAACCAATATGTTTATGTCAAGCAGTGCTTTCAAACTAAAATTCATGAAACTGGATGCCGATCAGGACCATCGTTGGTCTGGATCTTAACTGTTTGTAAATACAGGGCTGCCATTCCTCCGGATTTTTCCGAAATCTTCGTTTTTTTGTTAATTTCTCCCGAAATCTTTGGATATCTGTTTTCTTACTTTTAAAAATTGGAATTTTATGCGCTGTTTACTTATGAAACATTGATATGGCTGTCAAACAGTTGAGATCCAGATCAGACACCGCTTTACGCGGCGTCTGATCTGGATCTTAACTGTTTGCATAATCACGTTAGTGTTATAGAGCCTGCCAGCGAAAGGATTAAATGTACGATTCCTAAAGTCGCGCTTGAAAATTGGGAAATCTTAGGATTGTTATCAGCAAATTATGGTAGCCCTGTAAATATCAAGCTAATAAAGGACTATGTTTCACAATAAGATGACAATATATGCCTTTTCATGGGTCTATGTATCTGAAACATTTGTTGTTGCGATAATCGATAATTAACTATCGAATTTTAATCGATTTTCAGTCGACAGGGGAGATCGATTATCGATCGTTACAATATTTGTAGCTGTTTCGATGTTGATTGTTTGAGTTGGGTTTTATGGCACCGCGAAACACTATAATGGTCATATGGCGCCAATTGTTTTGATGTCAATCACTGCTTGGTGTATTGACAGATACTACAAAAAGTAGACAGCAATAACAACACGCATTGTAAAATGATTACAACGTTGTTAAAAGACGTTAGTCTTTCCCAAATTAACGTGTTTGTCCTGATACAACTACATGTACATGTATGTCCATTGCATACAGTTTGGAGTCAGATCAGACGTCGGGTACCCGGCGTCTGATCAGGCCCAAAACTGATTGTAACTCAGACATGTTTTACTACATTGTCTTTGCGTTAAGTTTCCTTTAACCCTATCATGATCAAATTATTCGGAAGATTTTTATCCCTTCACCGCTTTATTGTCGTCTGCTTCAGTATTGTTGTCTGTTAGTCACGTTTCATAGTTAGATTTAAGGTTGTATGGCTTAATAAATATCGATAAGAGTGTCAAACAGTTACGCGGCGTCTGATCAGGACCCAAACTGTTTGTAAACGCGCTTTAAGGCGTCATTGAAAGTGAAAGGGTTAAACAGGAAAGTCTAAACAGTCTTGTCTTCACTACATATCAATAGTCACTGTTCTGAAAGGGGCCGTAACTCTTGTCTACACTCCATACTTCACCCAGACTCCAAGCGAAGAAGCCAAGGCATAATCTGAAAAAGTAAAGTAAAAAAATTCAAATCTGGATCACTAGAACTAGAAATCGTAGAACATGTCCGTTTTTCAAAGTCCAAACTTAAATTATGGCGATGAAATATTAAACCGACGGTAAATATTGATTGAGAAGAGAAATGGTGTAACAAAATGACCCCTAATAACGAAAATATGCGTCTTTTACAAATAGTGTACCTGTGAATGGTAGACTTGTCCTATGCAAATAGTGTAGATCCAGATCAGAATCTGCACTGTTTGTATTTGTGTAATATAATATCAGGGCTGCCATTTCTCCGGATTTTCCTAAATATTCGGAGTTTTTTTCTTTTAGAACATGGTAGCTTACAGCAGGCTGAAAGTAAAGCAGAATGCGCCTTAAGGCACATTCTGCTTTACTTCCAGCCTGCTCTAAGTAGTCACGTGTCAACAAAACTAGAAACAGGCTATGGGGTAAAGGTACGATTCGTAAATTCGAACTTGAAAAATGCAAATTTGGACATCTTAGGATTTTTCATGTCAACTTATGGCAGCCCTGTAATATTAATATGGTAAAATCAACTCTAAATAGAAACTTATGGACTAGAACACAAATAGAAACTGGAGTTGTCAATTCAAAGTGTCAGGGTTGAATGGGTCTTGAACAGACGATAGCTTAGCAGTATAAATGAAAAGGAAACTTTGCACTCGTACAGTGCAATCTTTCTTAAGCGATCAGCAGTGAGATATGATGGGTACAGGGCTGCCATAAGTTGACATGAAAAATCCTAAGATTTCCAAATTTGCATTTTTCAAAAGCAATTTTACGAATCACCTTTACAACATAGCCTGTTTCTAACTTTGTTGACATTTTACTACTTAAAACAAGCTGGAAGTAAAGCAGAATGCGCCTTAAGGCGCATTCTGCTTTACTTTCAGCCTGCTTTAAGCTACCATGTACCAGAAAAAAATCCGAAGATTTAGGAAAAATCCGGAGAAATGGCAGCCCTGCGGGTATTTTTAAATGCAGATGACCGGTTAATGCAGTACAATGCAGAGAGTTCCTAAAGGAGCTTTCTATATTACATTTGTCCTTCACTAAGCTGCCACCAGTCCCAGCGACCGACACTGACTATTTCTAGGAGTGCTGCCTGAGTAAAGTTATTCTCTACACAGTAAAGCCTGTGTTTAGCAGTCCTTACTCATTATCCCCTGAAACTTCCAATGGACAATTTCTGTTTGTAATAAAGCCTTCTCCATTTTAGACTATTTCGGGTAGTTTCTTTTATAATATATTACAAATGACAAACAGTGAAGACCCTGATCAGAGGGCTCCTGCAGGAGCAAGAGCCCTCTGGTCAGGGACTTCACTGTTTACATAGGACAAGTGTACTCGTCATAGGTACACCTTTGGTAAAGGACGCATATATGCGTCACTTGGGCTCAATGGGTTAAATAATAAGGCATAGTAATCTTAATTCAAGATATTGCTAAATGCAGGTCAAACGTAATGCAGAAAGCTCCTAAATGACTATTCATTGCTATTGCCCTGTATTTAGCTGTTTACCTTTATCTAGCATGTTTTACTTGTTTGCTCAACACAGGTTTTACAATACACAATGAACGTACCGCCGACGTTGAAGTTAGTTGCATAAGGTTGAGTGGAATACAGAAATTTCGGCCAAGTCCCGTGCGACTCGTAGTTACACCCAAAGGGAGGTTCGAACAACACCACACTGTAGTAGAAGTCCTGGCAGCTACCCCCGTAATAGTTCAAAATCCTGAACGTTCGGCCGTATTGAACGTCACTGGAGTAGTTAGAATAAAGAAACAATAAAGGAGACTGACAACTCCGGGGTAAATTACCCACCCAACAAAAAACCCACAAGGACATCTTCAAAGTCAATGACAGGTGCCTTCAGAGCGTTTGTTAACCCATTCATGATCAAACTATTCGGGAGATTTTTATCCCTTCACCGCTTTATTGTCGTCTGCTTCGTTATTGTTTATTGTAAAAAACGTTTCAAAGTTAGATTTAAGATTGTATTGCTTAATAAATATCGATAATAGTGTCAAACAGTTTGGGTCCTGACTAGACGCCGCGTGATGCGGCATCTAATCAGGATCAAAACTGTTTGCAAACGCGCTTTTAAGCGCCATTGACAGTGAAAGGGTTAGTACAGTGGAGACTCTGTTATTCTTTCCCAATAAACGCGTTTACGCTAAAACTATTATTTGCAGTGCAAACAGTTTGGAGCCAGATCAGACGCCGGGTAACCCGGCGTCTGATCAGGCTCCAAACGGTTTGCCACCAAGATAAACATGAATTATCAGAATTGTCAAAAAGTTGTTCTTTTCTACGTTTAGTGTTTTACGTTTGCGTACGTTTGCGTTTAAACGGGAAAGAATAACAGATTCTCCCCTGTACTGATACGGATTTTGTTGTTGTATGCAGACCAGTTAATGTAGTACATCGTCCCCTCTCTACAACGACACCCAATGGGAGACAAAAATGTGTGCGTTGTTCGGAGGGAGTCGGTACATGTATAGGGAGAGAAATTAGGTTGCATTTGCAAACAGCTTGAATCCAGATCAGACGCCGCGTAATTGAGATCAATGGTCATTTCAACGGTCATAGTAACCCGAAAATTGTAACACACGCCATGTCATTATGTTTAACACTCCAAGGCTACAAAGCTTTTAAGTCGAGAACGATCACAGACTCAACGCAAACTCTTTATAACCTTGGACCTTGGTGTCCGTTGCTAACGTGATATTAAATGGACATATGCTCTGGGAAAACATTTTCCGCAATTGATGTCAAAGGTCAAGATCAAGGTCACAGTGATCTCCGAATGATACGAGACACTATACTATACCAAAATGTACTATTCGCCATTCCTATAGCTGATGTGGTAGAGCATACAGTGGAGAATCTGTTATTCTTTCCCGTTTAAACGCAAACGTACGCAAACGCAAAGCGCTAAAACGTAGAAAAGAACAACTTTTGGACAATTCTGATATTTCATGTTTATCTTGGTGGCAAACAGTTTGGAGCCTGATCAGACGCCGGGTTACCCGGCGTCTGATCTGGCTCCAAACTGTTTGCACTGCAAATAATAGTTTTTGCGTAAACGCGTTTATTGGGAAAGAATAACAGATTCTCCACTGTATTTGGTATATCCCTATAGCTGATGTGGTAGAGCATATGTAATTTATACAATTACAGTAAACTGAAAATGGAACAGTGTTCCCCCTCTACAACGGCCCTCACAACAACGACTCCCTCCTTACAACGACCCTCATGGATGTTCCCCAAATTTTAACACTATTTCTGCTGCAATATCGTCTGCTTCAAATTGTCGTCTGCTGTTTTTTTCTTAAAAATACATTTTGATTGAATACATATAATGACAGGTGACAAACAGCTTGAAACCAGATCAGACGCCGCGTAACGCGGCGTCTGATCTGGATTCAAGCTGTTTGCAGATGTAAGCCAAATTCCCTCTCTGTAATGACTCCCTCTGAACAACGCACACAATCTGTGTCTCCTATTGGGTGTCGTTGTAGAGAGGGAGTGCTGGTGTACCTAAATCCGCTACCCCAAAGCTGTACTAACAAATCAAATTTGGAATCATTAGCTGATGTGGTGAGGAAATATATCCCGCCACTCCACCATGTATTGAAGCGATAAATTTTGAATCCCTATCTGTTGTTGCAATTTACAGTGTTGCCTCTCTACAACGGCCCTCCCAACAACGACTCTCTCCTTACAACGACCCTTGTCGCGGTTCCCTAAACATGACAATTATGTCTAACGCCTTTACTGATGCAATATCGTCGCCTTTAAAGTCTGCTAATTTTCTCAAAGTTACATACTGGACATTTTGATAGGAAAATACTTATTGACAGGTGGCAAACAGCTTGAATCCAGATCAGACGCCGCGTGACGCGGCGTCTGATCTTGATTCAAGCTGTTTGCAAATGTAACAAATTTCCCTCTCTATAAAGACTCCCTCCGTACAACGCACACAATTTTTGTCTACCATTCGGTGTCATTGTAGAGCGGGAGCACTGTATAGGAATTATCGACCGGATTCTGCTGTAATTGAGGTCGATGGTCAAGGTCACAGTCGTTCTCTCATTTTGAGAAAGCTGTTATTTTTCTTCATTTTTTGACACTGTGTTTGCGGTTAGTTTCCCTTAGTTTCCTTTAACTCTTTCGCTGCTAAATTAATCGCGAAAAATTTACCCTTCACCGTTTTATTGTCTTCTGCTTAAATATTGTCGTCTGCAAGATCATTTCAAAGTTAGATTTAAGAAATATTGATATGAGTGTCAAACAGTTTGGATCTTGATATTGATTTAAGAAATATTGATATGAGTGTCAAACAGTTTGGATCCTGATCAGACGCCGCATTACGCGGCGTCTGATCAGGATTCAAACTGTTTGCATTTAGTCTCCTTTTGTTGTCTTTTGTCAGTGAAAGAATAACGTCTTCTCTACAGTGACAGCATATCAGCAGCAACAACAACAACAACAACAACAACAATAACAACAACAATAACAACAACAACAGAGACAGACGTACTTCAGCAGTGACCACCACAAGGTGGCGCCACTCACGATATCCGTCCAAGGCATGGACAATGCTCTAACTTCTACGTCATTTCCTAGCCAATCAGTGAGACTCGATCCTGAAAAACGTTGTTAGCACATTTAACGCTAGCAACTAGTATACTCGTCATTAACAAACAGTGTACTGTGAAACGTACGCGTGTCAGGGCTGCCATTTCTCAGAGATTTGCCAAATTCTTCGGATTTTTATCTTAGCAGATGGTAGCATAAAGCAGGCTTAAAACAATGCAGAATGCGCCTTTACTGCTTTACTTTCAACCTGCTTTAAAATCGCGCTTGAAATATAGAACAATTGGAAATATTAGGATTTTTCATGATCAAAATATGGCAGCCCTGACTTGTCTTATGCAAACAGCGTAGACCCTAAATGGGCCCTTTAATCAGGGTAATCTGCACTGTTAGTCATTTTGTAATGTATTGTTAAAATCAACAATAAAAGTGCTAAATAAACTTGACTTAATTTGAAATTGGGATGGTCCATTTCAAGTTATAGGGGTCAATATTTTAAAAATCAACTTTACCACCTTCTTCATCATCGGTAGCAGTCTAACACTACAGTCAATATATTTACACCTGATTAAAGCTTTCTGCGTTACAGTGCTCCCCCTCCCCCTAAAACGGCCCCAACAACGATTCCCTCCCTACAAGAACGTCTGCCGCTGTTCACCAAACAAGACAATTATGGCCAACATTTTCACGGCTGCGATATCGTATGCATATGTTTTTTTCCTCAAAGTCACATAATGGACATTTTGACAGAAGAAAACATAATGACGAGTGGCAAACAGCTTGAACTAGAACGGCTATCCCTAAAGGTGACAAATACCCCCACTATACAGCACTCTGTCACACTCTGCAGACGTTTTCAATAAGGTTTTACAATAAGGTCAAAGGTGTAAGCCAAGGTCAAAATGACTTAAAAATGGTATATGACACTCTGCAATCCCAACATATAATAACACACCAGGTTTGGTAATCGTGGATGAAAGGGTAAAAGAGATATGCTCTGGACAATTTTATTTTCATAACCAAGGTCAGAGGTCAATTTCAAGGCCAAAGGTCAAGGTCACAGCGATTTGAAAATGTGTGTCTTGCACATATACTTCTCCTGAGTAACAATGCCAAGTATCAAGTGAATCAAGTTGAAAGTGAAGGAGGAGTTCAAAGTACAATATTTTGCCTGCCAATTTCAAGACCAATTTCAAGGCCAAAGGTCAAGGTCACAGAGACCTGAAATTTGTGTCTTGCACATCTACTACACCTGAGTAACATTTATATCAAGTATCAAGTGAGTCAGGTTGAAATTGAAGGAGGAGTTCAAAGTACAAGATTTTGCCTGCCAATTTCAAGACCAATTTCAAGGCCAAAGGTCAAGGTCACAGAAACCTGAAATTTGTGTCTTACACATCTACTACTCCTGAGAAACATTTATGTCAAGTATCAAGTGAATCAGGTTGAACGTTAAGGAGGAGTTCAAAGTACAATATTTTGCCTGCCAATTTCAAGACCAATTTAAAGGACAAAGGTCAAAGTCACAGAGACCTGAAATTTGTATCTTGCACATCTACTACTCCTGGGTAACATTTATGCCAAGTATCAAGTGAATCAGGTTAAAAGTGAAGGAAGAGTTCAAAGTACAAGATTTTGCCTGCCAATTTCAAGGCCAAAGGTCAAGGTCACAGAGACCTGAAAGTTTTGTCTTGCACATATACTACATCTGAGTAACATTTATGCCAAGTATCAAATGAATCAGGTTGAAACTGAAGGAGGAGTTGAAAGTACAAGATTTTGCAGACAGACCGACCGACGACCAATGGCCGACGACCGACCGACCGACCAACCGACCAACCGACAGGCTGATTCCAGTATACCCCCTCAAACTCTGTTTGTGAGGGTATAACAACGCGGCGTCTGATCTGGATTCAATCTGTTTGCAAATGTAAGTCATTTCCCTCCTTATAACAACTCCCCCGAACAACACTCACAATATATGTATCCCATTGGGTGGTATTTTAGAGAGGGAATACTGTACTTTATGTAGCCGAGTACAGATATTTGGTGGAAGAGATGATAGACTTCACTGTGTGGCTTGATAGCCAAGGCAATAAGAGTGTTTGAACAATAGGCCAAAGGTGCTTGCCAGGATCCAGTCTGTTTGAAAATAACCCCTGTATTCGGGATAGGTTAATAGACAGTTTACACTTTAGAGTGTGGCTTATCCGGAATATCGATAACGCTTCTGATTAATTTTTGTTGATTTTATTGTAAATAGTAAATACAAAAGAACACTTTAGACTACTTGTCATAATTGTTACCTCCCCGTGTCGTTGTTTGCATTCAACTTCAATGTCTGGAATGTATACAGTAGAACTTTCGATATAATATAATATCTCTAGCTCGGTTCGGCTATCAGCGCATGGCTGTACAGTAAAACCTCTCTATAACGGCCACTAAAACGAGGACTAATTGGTTATTTAAATGACAGGTGACAGCTTAAAGCAAGGTGACAGTAAAACAGAAAGCTCCTACAGGAGCTTTCTGTTTTACTGTCACCATGCTTTAAGCAGTCACCTGTCAAAAACAACTAATAAATTAGCACACTTTAGTGGCCGTTATAGAGAGGTTTTACTGTAAGTGATTTACCTGCTCTATTTATCAGCACAAACCCTTTTCGGTTTGATTTGATTCTGGATCATATATTATAGGCCGATTTTATTGACCTGGCAAGGCGGAGTTTCGATGCATTTCAACTTTTGGGGTGGCAGCATGTTCGTTTTATCATCGGAATTTACCGTTGTCGTCTGCCGTTTTATCTCAACGTTAGACGTTAGTGGACATTTTGACAGAAGGAATATAATGAAGAATGACAAACAGCTTGAATCCAGATCCAACACCGTGTTATCTGGATTCAAGCATTTTGCAAATGTAAGCCAAGTCTTAATTTTTCCTCTCCCTATAACAACTCCCTCCGAACAACACACGCAATCTTTGTCTCCCTTTGAGTGTTGTTGTAGAGAGGTAACACTGTATATATACCCTTTTCACGTTGATATGGCTGCATGCATAAATTGTGTTTCTCCATGTTGAAAGTATCGGACACATAACGATATAATACAGAACATTACCTCTCACCCCTAAATTCAAATGTAAATTACTTTATCTTTGCCAGGTTAGCTCCGTCCTGCCAGGTAAAAAAAAATCAATCTATACATGTCTATCGGTTACCCGTTCCGTTTATCACTACAATGTACATACATGATCTTGTGTTGACTGTAAGTAATTTACAGAGATCTCAGACTTAACTCACACTCTCTTTAATCTTGGACACGGGACTTATTGTTGGTGATTTACAGGATCTATGGCTTACCTGTTCCATTTATCAGCACAAAAACATGGCAATGCTGACTGTTACAATTTCTATCGCTTATCCATTCGGTTTACCAGTACAGTCATGCCAGTTCTGACTGTGAGTGATTTACAGGAACCATGGCTTACTTGCTCCGTTTATCAGTACAGTCATGACATCGCTGACTGTAAGTGATTTACAGGAACCATCGCTTACTTGCTCCGTTTATCAGCACAGTCATGACAGCGCTGACTATAAGTGATTTACAGGATCAATTGCTTACTTGCTCCGTTTATCAGCACAGTCATGACAGCGCTTACTGTAAGTGATTTACAGGATCCATCGCTTACTTGTTCCGTTTATCAGCGCAGTCATGACAGCGCTAACTGTAAGTAATTTACAGGATCCATCGCTTACTTGCTCCGTTTATCAGCACAGTCATGACAGCGCTGACTGAAAGTGATTTACAGGATCCATCGCTTACTTGCTCCTCTTATCAGCACAGTCATGACCACACTGACTGTAAGTAATTTACAGGATCCATCGCTTACTTGCTCCTCTTATCAGCACAGTCATGACAGCGCTGACTGTAAGTAATTTACAGGATCCATCGCTTACTTCTTCCGTTAATCAGCACAGTCATGACATCACTGACTGTAAGTGATTAACAGGATCCATCGCTTACTTCTTCCGGTAATCAGCACAGTCATGACATCACTGACTGTAAGTGATTTACAGGATCCATCGCTTACTTCTTCCGTTAATCAGCACAGTCATGACATCACTGACTGTAAGTGATTTACTTCTTCCGTTTATAAACACATACATGACTGTGCTGAATGAAGGTGATTTGCAGGATATGATGCTATCTATTCCGTTTATCAACATAGATTTGACAGCGCAAATTGTAGACTATTTACAAATAATGTATTGAGCTGTTCGTTTATCAATATAGACATGGCAGTGCTGAGTGTAGACCATTTACAGAACCTTTTGCTTACCTGTTCCGTTTATCAGCACAGACATGACAGTGTCACCAGAAGCGTCGTACATCTCATACTTCACCTAAAAGAAAAATAGTAAATACATATTGGATCTTACATGCGTGTTCCCAAGTTATTGGAATTTATAAAACGAGTATTTCAGAAAATGATAAAAACGAGGCTTGCCGAGTTTTTATTGTTTTCTAAAAGACGAATCATAAATCCAATAAATTAACGAATGTTACTAGTAGATTCTATTTAAATCATAACCTGACACTGTTGATTTTACCACATCGATACTTGTTTTTGGTTTATTAGCTTCCTTATAAGTCAATGGATGACACGTGAATGGACCACCCAAGTGAGTAAACATGCAAACAGTAACTCCAAGGGTGATTCCGAATTATTCAGAATAAATCTAAGGAGCAAACATTCCCTTCCCTTCCCATCTTTAGCCACTTGATCGCCGACAGAAATGTCGCTTGACACCATATTTATTTAACAAATTTGACAGCGCGTAGGAATATAAATTTTAGTGAGACAACCTCTTTTGCATCCTTAAACCACTAGTTATATACGAGAAATAAACAATGAGTGTTATTTACCGCGCGCACTGTAGTATATGTTATGAATTACGCTAAAACCTCTCTATTACGACCAATAAATTAACTAAATGATTCGGCGTCAGATAATGGTCAAATAAGAACCTAGCTAGTTTAATAGTTTAAGAAGATAAAAGTTGTGTTTTGATACAAAATAACCATTCACTGTATTCCATACCTCTTTATGTCAAGCTAAATTTTAAAAGTAAACTAAATTTTGAAAGACAGACAACAATAGATAAATAAACTTATAAGTATTTAAGAATGGGATATATGAATCTAACACCACCGTTAGTGTCAGATAAGGATATCCCACCCGAGGTTTGAAGATATTTTAGAAACACGAGGCTCCGCCCAGTGTTCTTAAATATCTTCATACCGAGGGTGGGATATCCATCTGACATTCAACTGTGGTGTTAGATTTATTTTCTCACCTCGTCAACCCTTAAAACGCATTCAACTTGCTATACAGTGGCGAGTTGAATTTTCGCTTTCGCCTCATGAAAACATTCCCAATAAACATACACAGAAAAAAGAAGTACACTAGTTTCAACAACTTAATATATTAACACATGTGTTATTGTTTAAAACCGTTACCTCACTTGTTTTATTAACTATATAGCCTTTATGAACTGAATATAGATCTACTAACCAGATTCGTTAGCGAGAGTTTGGCTGTAATGTCGGCATGCATGCATTAGCGCATTAAAATATCCTCCTTGACATTACAGCCAAACTCTCGCTAACGAATCTGGTTAGTAGATCTATATTCAGTTCATAAAGGCTATATAGTTGTTAATATATTAAGTTGTTGAGACTAGTGTACTTCTTTTTTCTATATCCGTCCGCCATTCATGACGCGAAAGCGAAAATACAACTCGCCACTGTATAACAAGTTGAACGGGTTTTAAGGGTTGACGAAGTGAGAAAATAAATCGTACACCACCGTTGAGTGTCAGATTGATATCCCACCCTCGGGGAAGCCTCGTGTTTCTAAAATATCTTCAAACCTGTGGTGGGATATCCTTATCTGACACTAACGGTGATGTTAGATTAACTATAGAATTAGTATTACAACTACATTGTAGATTCTAATGCTAGACTTGTTTGAAGATTTACGGAAAATAATAACTATGTTATTACTTAAACAACCAAGAATTGTTAAAAAGCCTACATTATTACTGAAACAACTAGATTCTAATATAGTCTAGGCAGATTCCGGAATCTGCTGCCTACAAGTTTAGTTAAGTTTAGTTTATTCAGATAAGTCAAGGCCCAATCTGGGCATGTGACATAGAACATGTTTAGAACATTGGTTATATAACAGGAAAAATAGTGTTTAACCCTTATCATTATGAGTTTTCGTCTGCTTTAAATGTGTGTCGTTTGCGTACTTAGGGTGAAGTTATTTAACTAGAAGAAAATTTGAATATAAATGCCAAACAGTTTGGATCCAGATTAGATGCCATGTTTCACGGCTTGTAATCTTCATCCAAACTGTTTGCAAAATCTTGCTAAGTCGCGCTTAACACGATAAGGGTTAATATGAAAAGACATGGTAAAAACAAAAGTAATCAAATAAAACTACATGTATAGGTAAATTATAAATAAATAATAACATAAAATTTTACACTAAATTACATAGCAGTTAAAACGAAACGAAATAATTGAAATTTGGAGAACGAGACTACTTGAAAGAATTACAGACATGAATTATTTGTTTGCAGAATAGAGACAGTTTCAATAATGTTAATTTATCTTTACTATTCAATAGATTATTGAATTTGACTGTGTTAGGAAATTTCCAGAAACTACTATTCCATTATTTCTTTCTTTCTTCCTTAAAAAAGGAGCACTCAAACAGATAATGAAATTCATCACCAATTACATTTTTATCACATAAACTACAAAATCTTTGATTTCTTACAACATTAAAATATCTCCTACTTTCGATGGACATTTTATGGTTTGTACAGCGAAATTTACAAAAAGTGATAGCAAGCTTAAATGGCAAAATATTGAAATAACTTTCAAATTGTAAAGTAGTTTTGTATGTTCTGTAATTAACGCACTTACCAGATTCAAGAACAATACCATGCCAGGTTGGTAAAAATTGGTCTTTCAGTCTTGTACTAACAACTGATTTAAAACACGAATAAGAAGGTAAATTGTTTTCATGTAAATAGTTTGATAAACCAAGCGAGTTAAGAGTCTCGTGAACAAACTTTATCCAAGGAAAGTTCACTTCACTACGGGTGTACATAACCTTTGACATGTTAAACAATAAAACACTAATTCTTTCTTGTTTACCATTAACAAGTTTATACCAATAATTAAGTATTCTGGACTTTATTTGTAAAGAAAGGGGCACAATTCCAAGTTCTCCATGAATCATACAATTTGGAGTGGACTTTTTCAAATTTAATACTAGTTTACAAAACTGAATCTGAAAACGATCAACAATTTCCAGACTCTCTATACCCCAAACTTCAGATCCATACATAATGACTGGACTAACCATCACATCAAACAGACTCAACTGCATATCAATTGGTAAATTTTGTTTTCGAGACTTCCTTATAACAGAGAACATAGCTTTTCTTGCCTGGTCAATTAAATATTTTTTTGTTCTGTTGAACTTACCATTAAAAGAAATCTGCACACCTAAATACGAAAAATGATCTACTACTTCCAAGTCTTGGTCTTCAAATTTAAAATTTGGAATACCCTTTAACCCTCTCTTACTTTTCCAGAAAACTACAACTTTTGTTTTATCTGTGTTAACTTTAAGACCCCACAGTTTACAGTATTCTGACATGGCATTTAATGCCAGTTGCAAGTCTTGAGCATTTTCAGCCAAAATCACAGTATCATCTGCATATAAGAGAATATATAATCGAAACATAAGCTCTGTATCATTTTCGTTCAAAGCGCTATTCATATTTTGAGACAAACATTGTAAATGACTGTATTTGGTGGACAGGAAATCAGTTAAGTCATTCAAGAACATTGAAAAAAGAATAGGAGATAAGTTTTCACCTTGACGTACTCCTGTCTCACATGCAAAAAACTCTGAATGTCTATTATCTACTGTAACACATGATTTTGCCTTTTGATACATGTTATGAATTATTTTAAAACACTTATTCTTATTTTTTTGACAAATACAAGTCAATCAAACATTTTAAAGAGAAAATGTGGTCAACTGTGCTATAACTTTTCCTGAATCCAGCTTGCTCTTCACAAAGAACATTGCTTGCCTCAAGAAAGTTATTTAGTCTAGTATTCAACAATTTGGTAAATAATTTCCCAAAACAGCTCAAGATAGTTATCCCTCTATAATTATCAGTATCATTGATATTACCTTTATTCTTAAATAATGGCAAGATGGACCCTTTACTCCAAACATCAGGAAAAAAACCTGAGTCCAAAATAAGATTAAATAGTTTGCATATTACCGGCAGCATCGTATCGTTTGCATTTTTTAAATACTCATTCAAAATTAAGTCAAAAGGCGATGCAGACTTGCTATTTTTCAATGACATGATTGCTTTCTGAATTTCAGCAATTGAAAAGGGTGTGTTGAGGACTATATTATTACTGCTAATGTTGTCCAAAATTTACTTCTGCAAAATTTGAATTGTCATCGGCTAAATTTTCATTAAGTCTACTAAAATGGTCATGAAAAACTTCACTAGATATTTTGCTGACTATTGCTTTCTTATCCCCTGTGTATTTATTAAGAAAACTCCAGTAGGACTTTGGGTCTGTGTTTTTCGACCCTTTTAATTTTTCAACAACATTTTTATTAAATTCTCTGATTTTTTTATTGATTTCTTTCTAATATACGCGACTACTTTGCAGCATTTCTTGGTGACTATCATTTGTTTTAAGACGCATATCTATACATATATTCATTAAGTCTACTAAAATGGTCATGAAAAACTTCACTAGATATTTTGCTGACTATTGCTTTCTTATCCCCTGTGTATTTATTAAGAAGACTCCAGTAGGACTTTGGGTCTGTGGTTTTCAACCATTTTAATTTTTCAACAACATTTTTATTAAATTCTCTAAAAAAATTTATTTCTTTCTTTCTTATATACGCGACTTCTTTGCAGCATTTTTTGGTGACTATCATTTGTTTTACTACAACATATACTTTTGGCACAAATCAAACTGTTTTCTTCTCGAATCATTGTATCCAGCAAAAACATCGCAGGTTTTCATCGACAGTAAAGCTTCTCGTATGGAGGTGATATACGATGGACAGTCACGTTACATAAATGGCCGCCTCCATAAGAAAAAAAATACTGTGGATGAAAACCCTGTCTTGAGGGAACCTGGCATGCTCATACGCATGCTCATTTTCTTCAAACCAAACCACCCAATATCAGAGACGTACCTTATATATGATATTATTCCCTATTTTTTGCACATACATTGTTATCAGCTCGATTTGCACACATTTTACCTGCCTATAAGTAATCATCGAAACTAGGTCATATAATATCTTCCAGATTAAATCATGTACCCGTGTTATCCCGAGATTCTCCCACGTGTCTATTTTCGGACTCCTGTAGTGTCCCGTGCAGCTCGTGCTGTGTACGTCCATGCACATGGGATCTGTGGTGGCGCCATCTGTACCGTGCAGGTACGCGGCGGTGATATTGTAGCCGTTATCAGCAGTGCCACGAAACATTATCTCATACTCGCACGCAGGAACTGTAAGGACATGTACTTTAACATACCGTATACCCGCATTTATACGCCTATAATATTTCCACCTAATAGTCTGCCAAAATATATAAATAAATAAATAATATATATAAATAAATAAAAAAGGTCAATTAATTTTACTACTAACGTTTGCACTTATATATAAAAAAGCTCCAATGAATTTTACTACAAACTTTTGCCCTTTAACCATTTCTCTTTTAACATGTATTAAGTATTGAAGACAAATAAATGTCTGCTTAAAGCATGCTGAAAGTGAATCATTCTGTTTTACTTTCGGTTGCTTTAAAGCACACATCTGGAAATATTTCTTATGGTGCATGTCCAGGACTATTTTCTCACTTTGAGGAATAAAATAAAAGCGTAAGCGGGGGATCTATAGGGCAACGGGTTTTAAACACTGAAACAATGACTATTTTTTAAAAATATACAATGGCCCTCCAAACAGCGACACCATCCTTACAACGGCCCTTGTCGTAGTTCCATAAACAGGACATTTATGTCTAACGCTTGTACTGCTGCAGTATTGTCGTCGGCTGTTTTTTCTTAAAAATACATAAATCTATAAGTGGCCATTTTGACAAGAGAAATATAACGCGCGTCGATCTGGATTAAAGCTGTTTGCAAATGTAAGCCAAGTCTTAATTTCCCTCCCTGTAATGACTCCCTCCGAACAACACACACAATCTGTGTCTCCCATTGGGTGATACTGTTCTGTCTAAAAATGAACCTAAAAGCAGACATAATGAAATGAAATGGAGAAGTGTTGGGGAACATTCAAAACTATTGGCCCGAGGTATCAGGGAAGACTTTCGAACTGTTGCCCGAGGCCTGAAAGGCCGAGGGCAACAGTTCGAAAGGTCTTCCCTGATAACGAGGGACAATAGTTTTGACTGTTCCCCTAACACACATGAAATAACTGTTTTATTACCTAATACTTTATATAGGGCTAACTAGATTTTCAAAAAGAATTAATCTGAGTACAAATGAAATAAGATTTATTATTTCCAGTCATCATAAATTCTTGGATTCATTTCAGTCGAGCAGTGGCTATGCCACCTTTTAAGCTTGAAATACGGATATTTTCGACAGAAGCGGTTTATAAAGAAGCGGGTTTATGGCAGTTAAGCCTATCTGTACAACTGCAGGTAAATTCCACTTATGCGAGTTCCAGACATCGAAGTTTAACTGTATACATTGTGTACTCTAGCGCGAGAGTTTTCAGTGACATGATGTCAATTTCAAGTGTCAACTTTTAGGGTCAATTGAGTAAAACTTTGTCAGATTATGTATGTTTTCTTTCTTGTATTGGATCTAGACTGGAAATAAATTCGTTACACGGCATTCCGACAGGGTGTCGAAATACCGAGTAACTAATAATATACATTTTGAGTTTTTGACAGACGTCTGATGACTGATCAGCGTCGTCTTGTAAGCGCTTGCATGTTTATTGTAATGTTCAGGGCCGTGTTATTTTCTGTATAAAGGATAGCGACGAAACTTGATGTGTATTATGAACTCGTCTCATTGATAATAGTATTGCTTTAAATAATGGTAAAGCATGAAATAAAGTATTAATCCTCCAGACACCAATCAATGATAATTATTCAATACTGTTTCAATACAGCAATTCCGGGTACGGGGAAACTTCTCAATGACACTGATTTTAGAACTTCTGCGCATCTTTTTCGCGCATGGAAACAGTTTTCGTCCTAGAGGGCAATAGTTAAAACTATTTCCCCCGGATTAGGCAAAGTCAGAACAACACAGTAAAACAGTCAAAAATAACGAATTACAAGTTATATAGAGTATTAGGTAATAAAACAGATTTAGGACACGCACGTTTTTTGGATAAGAAAAACGTACTCTCTTAATCAAGAGAGAGTTCGAAGTCGACCAACTAATGTCGACTGTATACCGTGCTTCCTTCCAACAACAACCCTCCCAACAACGACTCCCTCCTTACAACGACCCTTGCCGCAGTTCCTCAAACAAGACATTCATGTCCAATATTTTCATGGCTGCAATACCGTCTGCTAAAATTTGTCATCTGCAGTTTTTCTCAAAGTTACATATAAGTGGATATTTTCACAGAATAAATATAAATATAATGACGAATGACAAACAGTTTGAATCCACATCAGACGCCGCGTTACGCGGCGTTTAATATATGGATGCAAGCTGTTTGCAAATGTAAGCCAAGTCTTAATTTCCCCTCCCTATAACGACTCCCGCCGAACAACGCACACGATATGTGTCTCCTATTTGGTGTCGTTGTAGAGAGGGGGCACTGTATTTACCGTATGGTGAGGTATTCCAGTTCCCAGAAATACACGAAAGCGTCACGGGAAAGTTGAAATTGGAGTCTAGTGTGAACCCAGTGGCACAGCCAACCAGTGTTGCAGTGCAGCCTTCATATGTACAATGAACCGGGTTTTGAACTTTGACGTTCAAGTATGAGATGTCACCGCATTCTACAACGAAAAAAGAGGCATTAACCCAGTTATACCCAGTTAATTCTTCCATGTTTATATATTGGATTAGTCCATTTTTATCAAAAGGATGCCTGGTCAAAATTTTCATTTTCATTTTGTTTAATATTGAAATTCCTATCAGCAAACAGTGTAGTCTCTGATCAGACGCCGCATAATGCGGCGTCTGATCAGAGTCTACACTGTTTGCCTATATCCCATATATGGGATAGTGGGCACAAATGCGTTAACATAGATCTAGCAATTTTTCATATTTTGTTGTTGTTGTTTTGCCTTTGTTATGTTTTGTCAAAAAGGTTACATATAAAAAAGAGATGTTACTATGCACGGTACATTACAATTTGATTATTGACACAGTCGCTAACAAATTATTGTCTGCTTATATTCTTCGTGGGCTTTTAGGCTACTTTTAAAATTTGGAATTTTGCATGTTATTTACTTAGGGAACATTGATATATAATTGGCAAACAGTTGCGTTCCTGCTCAGTCTATGCGTTACGCGGTGTCTGATCAGGATCCCATCTGTTTGTAAACATATCAGTGTTTGTGGCCTTGGCAGTGAATGGGTTAAATCTACTGGGTACAGTGGAGAAAACGTTATTCACAAATAACGCGTTTAGGCTTAAACGTTAATTTCCACTGCAAACAGTTTGGAGCCAGATCTTACGTCGGTTAACCCGGCATCTGATCAGGCACCAAACTGTTTGCGACTCAGATAAAAATGAATTGTCAGAAATATCTAAAAATTGACATTATCTACATTTTAGTGTTTTCCGTTTGCGTTTCGTTTGCGTTCAAACAGGACAGAATAACGTTGTCTCCACTGCATGTACATCCAGCAATGGGATGGTACGTATGACATAAATATAAATAAAATAAAATAGACAACTGGTCTAGATATAATTTAAAAAACCCACATAGAATTACAAATGTTATGAATAAAAGCAGACGAAATATCTAAACTGGCGACATCATCGACGTGAAAGTTGTGGGCGGGTAATGATGTCATAATGATAAATACATTGAACCCTAGCGACGAGTATACTCGTCATTTACAAACAGTGTACAGATGAGGATTAAACTTGTCCAATGCAAACAGTATAGACCATGATCAGAGGGCTCCTTAAGAAGCCCTCTGATCAAGGTCTATACTGTTTGTAATTTTGAATATATTGTTAAAATCATCCCTTAATAGTCATAAACAGACTAGACTTATTTTGAAATCGAAATTTTCCATTAAAAGTTTCATGGGTGAATGGGTTAAGGAGGTACGTTACGGTGTGATAGTGAAATTCTCGAACTGGTCATGTCAAATTTCTAATTAACTTATTATCCCCTGAAACTTCCAATGGACAATTCCAGTTTGTAATAAAGGCAAACCCATTTTAAACTATTTAGGGTTGGTTTTTTTGTAATAAATTGCAAAATGACAAACAGTGAATATCCTGATCAGAGGGCTCCTGCAGGAGCCCTCTGATCAGGGACTTCACTGTTTGCATAGGACAAGTGTACTCTTCTTATGTACACATTCAGTGGTAAAGGACGCATATACGCGTCACTAGGGCTCAATGTGTTAAAACTTAAAAGGCTAGATCTACTAAGTTAAATTAGTTTTTTAATATGATAACCTATACTTATGGTAAGCAATGTATATGTATTTGATTTCTAGCATGCTTTTAATAAAATGAGCACTATGATCGTGACTTTTTCCAGTTCAATGTTTACACGATGAGATCAGTATGAAAATCTGGGGCCCGTTTTACTAAACTACTTACGCAAAATTGTTGCGTCAAACTTTTAATTTTTGATTTATATTTTTTATAATCACGTGCTACAAACAGCAAATAGCCAGATCAGAGGACGCGCTTTAAGCGCGTCCTCTGATCTGATTATTTGCTGTTTGCAAACGTTTATGATCGAAAAATAAGAGTAAAACGATTTTGACTTACGCAAAAAAATTGCGTAAGTAGTTTAGTAAAACGGGCCCCTGGCTGAATAAGCTGGGAATCAGCAATCTTTACTGGTGGGCGCAGCCATTGTTTGTGCTAGAAATCATTAAAAGCAACGTGACCTGGGAGTCAGAATATACGTTTCACTAAGGGGTTGCCTTTGGCGAAGATTGTATAATGTTTTAGAGCACATGGGCGGTTGGAGGCTTTTTGTAATGTGTTTTCGCGACCAAAACAAACTTTAAATTTTGCCACAGTAGTATCTGAACAGGTGTTTGTGTTGGCAGTTACAGTGGAGAATGTGTTATTCTTTCCCAATAAACGCGTTTACGCTAAAACTATTATTTCCAGTGCAAACAGATTGGAGCCAGATCAGACGCCGGGTAACCCTGCGTCTGATCAGGCTCCAAACTGTTTGCCACCAAGATAAACATGAATTGTCAGAATTGTCCAAAAGTTGTTCTTTTCTACGTTTTAGTGCTTTGCGTTTGCGTACGTTTGCGTTTAAACGGGAAAGAATAACAGATTCTCCACTGTATGTTGGTTAGTTAAATTATGCCTAGGGATATATTTAATGATATAGGACTAAATTTTGTTTAAGGGTTGTGTGTTAAACTCTAGAGGAAATAAGTAGACGTCAAGGAGACCTTCGGCTCGGTTTCAGAAAACAACAGTTATATGCATCCTATTGTTATTTCTTACCTGAAACGCACGTCGGTTCTGCGCCTGCCCATACACCGTTTACACACGTTCTGCTGACATCACCATTTAGTGTCCACCCTCCTGCGCAGGTATACGTCGCCGTATAACCATTATCGGAAACAAACCCGTTGGCGGGCGCTAAAGGTGCCGAACACGTGGTGTCTTCTACAAGTTAGATAATTGTGTGTGTTTTTTATTCACGTTTCAGTTGTACCCTCTTAAACACAAATCTTGAGCACACACATTTATAATGGTTATATTTAGTTCCACTTTCGTAACTGAAATGTCTTTATGTTCGTTAACCAGGTAGTGTAGCGTGGTAAATTACCACTGTTTGCTGTTTAATTTAGGTTAGCAGTTTGTGTCCCGTGTGCAGCGTGCAGAGTACAGCAGAGAAAATGTTTTCTTACCAAATAACCGCGTTTACGTTAGCCAGATCAGACACAGGGTAACCCGACGTCTGATCAGGCTCCAAACTATTTGCCACTCAGAATAAAACTGGTAGTCAGAACTGTCAAAAAGTTGTCAATTCTATATTTCATTGCAATGCGTTTGCGTTTAAACGGAAGAATAACGTTTTCTCCACTGTATTTCAGACCGGTAGCCAACTCGCAATCGATGGCCATCGACGGCCATCGATTTCTTTACTGAACGCATGGCTTCTGTGGCTAAACTACCTAGTCATTAGTAACATTAGTAAAATACATTAACTTTGCCATCTTTTCCATCAGTTGTGGAAATAATGTTAGGGTTAGTCTATTCTTTTTACAAAGTTAGAGCATAAATAGAGGATCTTACATGAGTGCTCATTATTTATCATTTTTAATTAAACGAGTTGAGTAAAATAATATGACGCGAACCTTGGTGAGCATCATATTCATTTTAGTCAACGAGTTTATTAAAAATGATAAATATTGAGCGCAAATATGAGATTCTATTTTTCACACAATAATTTTAAGCACCTATTAAACTAATTGAAGCCGTAGTTTGTAGACCCTCTGCTATGTTATAGTTAGAACATATTAAGTGAAATCTTAATGGTTAAGAAGGTCAAAGCGAGCGCTCAGCGAGCGTGACCCTTCTTAGCCATTAAGATTTAACTTAATATGTACTAACTAACTTAGAATATAACCTATATTTTGATTGGCCCATTCAAAAGCTTCTAGTAAACATTCTGGTTGTGAGATCGCCAAATACGGCAGTGTTTACAATTAGTTGCTACGAGCCGGATCTATCTTATAGCGCACGCAGACACCACGCGACGTCGAAAAACAACAAAATTCGGTACTTAATGGGTAGCAAAAGGCAGTTTGATTGGTTTAAAATGTAGATTATATTCTAAATAGATTTTCCGTCAAAACGTAACGTTGTTTACGTTAACGTAATTTCAAATGACTTCATTTGGTGTCCTGCTATACATGCAGGGCTTGTGAACGAAAGTTTTGTTTTCCCGCGTCCAAAAAAAGAGAAGTCGGGAAAACAAACCTTTTTGTGTTTTCCCGACTCCATTTTTTTTTACTCTGGAAAACAACCTTAATTTTTGGACACGGGATGTCACCTTAGTGCCACCGTGCATAACTCTTTTTAAACCTAAATTGAATTAGCTTTTTTACGCCGCTAATAGTGGCGTCCATTGCACTATTACGTGACGTCAGCGACGTCTTTACTACAACAACTTTATTACTTCCTCTTTAAAATCATAAAATGTATTGAAACCGGTAGAGGAAAATGATTGTGTAAAATAAATATAAAATACTGCTTGCTTTCGCAATTTTTTTCATTTAAATTATTATGATCCGGTAGTGGGGCATTTTCTTAAATTTAATTTCATGTAGATCTACGTGTAGAGTGCTCCCTCCCTACAACGCCCATTCGAACAACGATTCCTTCTTTACAACAATGATTGCAACTGTTCCCCAAACCGTTATACAGTGGAGAATGTGTTATTCTTTCCCAATAAACGCGTTTACGCTAAAACTATTATTTGCAGTGCAAACAGTTTGGATCCAGATCAGACGCCGGGTAACCCGGCGTCTGATCAGGCTCCAAACTGTTTGCCACCAAGATAAACATGAATTATCAGAATTGTCCAAAAGTTGTTCTTTTCTACGTTTTAGTGTTTTGCGTTTGCGTACGTTTGCGTTTAAACGGGAAAGAATAACAGATTCTCCACTGTATGTCTAACGCTTTCACTGCTGCAATGTCGCCTGCTTAAAATTATCGTTTGACCTCTTTTCTCAAACTTACTTATTGGTAATTTTGACAGAATAAATATAAACACGAGTGACAAACAGCTGAACCCAGATTAGACACCGCGTTACGCGGCGTCTGATCTGGGTTCAAAGTTCAAACTGTTGGTAAATGTACTCAAATGGTATTAATTTTCACTCCCTTTAACAACTCCCTCCAAACAAGACCCACAATATTTGTATCTCATTTGGTGTTGTTGTAGAGAGTGTGTGTGTGTGTGTGTGAGAGAGAGAGAGAGAGCACTGTATAGCAACATCATGCTCAGATTATATGTCCTAAACCGCATATGCGGGGAAATAACAAATTTAGTGTACATCATGAAATGGCGTAGTGTCAGTTCACTGTGACCTTGAAATTGACCTTCGATGCTGATGATCATATAATAATAATGATAATAGCTATAATAATAAGTTAATAATGATTATAATAAACGATAATAATAATAATAATAGTAGATCTAATAAAGACTTTATTTGAGGGAACACATTTGGTAATACAGTGGAGAATGTGTTATTCTTTCCCAATAAACGCGTTTACGCTAAAACTATTATTTACAATACAAACAGTTTGGAGCCAGATCAGACGCCGGGTAACCCGGCGTCTGATCAGGCTCCAAACTGTTTGCCACCAAGATAGACAGGAATTATCAGAATTGTCCAAAAGTTGTTCTTTTCCACGTTTTAGTGCTTTGCGTTTGCGTACGTTTGCGTTTAAACGGGAAAGAATAACAGATTCTCCACTGTAACCAATCTTCCATGAGGCCCTCAATACATATTTACAATAACTAATAGAATCAACACAAAACACATTTACAATGAACAACAGAAATTGAACCCAGCCACCAGACACTACAACCGGTACAGACCCAGATCAGCTCTTTCATTGAATATGAAGCATCTAAACAATGTATGTCCCGTTCATATTAAAATAAACAAAAATAATAAACAATGATGAATTGCAAACGGTTTAGACCAAGACAAGAAACCGCATTATCAATGCGGTAGGCGGTGTGGGTCTACACCTTTTGCAGTGTACTGTGATTGGAAATCATATAGCGGAGCTCACGTACAATTCATAGCAAAACAGAGAGGCAAGACTCCATGCAGGTTTTAAGCACATTGAGATAGATTGTGTTGAATGTGGCAACAGAATTTGCGTTTCTAACGTAAAGGGGAAGTGCGTTACAAATTACAGAACCAGAATAAGAAAAAGCCTTTCTGAAAAATTCTGTATGTGGTCTTAGAGAATATAACTAGAACTGAGAAGTAGATATTTTAAGTTTCTGTTATGAACATTGGAAGTAAGCGTAAATATATAATTTAAATACATGTAGTCAGGAAATAAGCCATTGGACATTTTGAACATGAGAACAGCTTTTTGAAAAAAGTATTATTTTTGAAACAACACTCTCTGAGGAAATATAACCCATTTAGTTCTTTGAATACTACCGAAGAAGGAGTGTCACTATCGTTGTCAAGAATAAGTCTTGCAGCTCTTTTTTGAAAACGAACTACATGTAACTTCTGTTCATTTGAAACACTACATGCTCCCCAAATTACACACAATAATCCAGATTGGGTAGAATATATGCATTGTAAAAAAAATAATTCGCAGTGGACCAGTAAGAAATATTTTGATACGAGATTTAATAAAGAAGGAGCCCTCTGATCAGGGTCTACACCGTGTGCATGGGACATGTGTACACTGTTTGTAAATGACGAGTATACTTGTCTTTAAGTTGCTTTGTTTTAATTCAAAAATATATAAACTTGATATATTTTGCAGACATTTTCAAAGCGCGGACAATATACGGCAAAATAATGATGAAAAACTCATCTCATACATACGCATTAAGATTAACGTCACCGTGTTGACGTCATCGACGTCTGCGACGTTGCTGCCGTCGTCATCACTAAGGTGACACGTTCTACTGCTACCATTGAAAGTCACGGCAGAGCAAGGCGTTCCCTGACTCGACGATGTATCGCAGTATCCACCGCACTCTACGAGAGAATATGCATCACGATTTCCGAAACTTGTTGTTAATAGTTTCCCATGTGTTATACTATAACGCGATACACTTAGAGCCGAACAAAAGTCAAGTAATAGTAAATTATAATAGCACAGAAATACAAAATAAATCTGCGACACCATTTTCTTTCTCTTTGTCTTTTTAGTTATTGAAAACACATCTCAGAAAGAAGTTTATAGATACTATGCTGTCTAGTGAATCGAACATGATTTACAGTGGAGAAGACGTTATTTTTTGCCGTTTAGCCATTTCACTCGCAATGACGTCATAAAGCGCGTTTGCAAACAGTTTGGATCCTGATCAGACGCCGCGTAACGCGGCGTCTGATCAGGATTCAAACTGTTTGACATTCGTATCGAAATTTTGTTAGTCATACTGCCTTAAAATTACATTTTAAACGATATTGCAGACAACAAAATTGAAGCAGACGACAATGAAACGGTGAAGGGGTAAAAATCTCACGAAATATTTGGAAGTGAAAGAGTTAAACGAAACTAAAGGCAAAGGCAATGTCAACAAAATGAATACAGTGGAGAAAACGTTATTCTTTCCCGTTTAAACGCAAACGAAACGCAAACGAAACGCAAACGCATTGCAGTAAAATTACAACTTCTTGACCATTCTGAATGTTGATTTTAACCTGGACGGCAAACAGTTTGGAGCCTGATCAGGCGCCGGGTTACCCGGCGTCTGATCTGGCTCCAAACTGTTTGCATTTGAAATAACATATTTAGCGTAAACGCGTTTATTGGGAAAAAATAACGTTCCCACTGTACATGACTGTATATGAAAGCGTTTTGAAAGTGTTGACGACTCATTTTAATTTATGTGGCTAACAGTTTGGAGTCTGATCAGACACCGGGTTACCCTGATCTGGTTCCAAACTGTTTTAATTAAAATAACAAGCGCAAGATTTGAGAAAAACTGACGTCTTCTCCCCTGTACGCCTAAACCGATATTTTCTCACTTGTATCACTTTAGTTATGAACTCGCGTAGTAAATAGATCCTTTCAAGGAAATTGCTTAGGATAACTGGATACTTCCTATATGTTTACGATACGTGTGTCATTTGAACCCAATCCGTGCACTTCCTCGAGTAAAATGGTTAGGTGTATATGCAAACAGTTTGGATCCTGATCAGTCGCCGCGTAATGCGGCGTCTGATCAGGATTCAAACTGTTTGACACTCATTACAATATTGCTTTAGTTAATTTTCCTACTAATTTTTTAGAAGTAAACGGAGACGGCAATTGACTAGAGCTGATGACGTCATGACAGTGAACGGGTTAACCGAAAATGGACAACCATGGTCTGTCCACAGTCACGTTAAGTCTGGCATCAAGCGATATTCGCCGCAGCTTTATATACAGACCATACAGGCAGCGACTTTCCATTGAAGGAGGAGAATAACGATCTATGGAGACATATGATTGCTGTATTCACCTTTGCACGCTAGCGGCGGATATGCCTGCTAGTGCAAACAGATTCGATCCAGATGAGATAATAATAATAATAATAATAACGACTTTTATTTCATGTGGATTACATATTTGGTATCGAAAAAACAAACCAATTTTCAATATGGTCCACAAACAAAATTAACATATATACAACACGAAGGAACACAATTACAAATCAGTATTTTTTAAACCTTTGCAAACAGAGTGGACCCTGAAAAGACAGTTCCTGTAGGAGCTCTCCACAGGGACTACTCTGTTTACTTAAAGAATTTTAAAGATTAAGCTGAAAATGATACAACGCCGCGTAACGCGGCGTCTCATCAGGATCCAAACTGTTTGCCATTCTGAAACTGAGTTTAGAAGAAATTTTGAAAATTCTAATTTTAAACTGATAGCAGACGACAAATTTTTGCAGACGAAAAATTACCCAGCATACAAAGAGTTAATATAGTACAAAAGTAATGCAGAAAGCGTCCAAGGAAGTTTTCTGCATTACGTTTGTCCTGCATTAAACTGTTTATGTCCAAACACTGCCAAAATATCTTCTTTTAAAACGTCCGCCTAACACAAGTATGTCTGTAGATATATATCGACTGAGTAACCCTTTGCCTGCTGGTCGCGACTTTACTACTGATTTTTGAAAACAGTTTGGATCTAGATCAGACGCCGCGTTACGCGGCGTCTGATCTGGATCCATTCTGTTTGACACTTGTCTTTCGGTTTCTTTACTTAAAAAATGCATAAATCTAGATTGAACAAATTTTGCAGACGACAATTTCGAAGCAGACGATTTTACCGCATGACAAGGTTTAAAGTTTCCAGCACCTCCCACAAACCTGAAATTGCATACTTTGCCACGCCCACATTTTCACATTATAATAAAATTATCAGGTAGCACAATTGATCAGCTGCCTCCAAACAGTCGTCTCCCGAAATGAGTAAAAACAAACAGATAAAAGTGTTATGTTTTATGAAGGAAACACAGTTATATCATGAGCGCCAATCGGTCTGGATCCTGATCAGACACATAGTTGCGCAGCGCCTGGCCTAGATCCAAACTGTTCGCAAATGCTACAGTGGAGAATACGTTAATATTTCCCGTTTAAATGAAACGAAACGAAACGCAAACGTAGAAAAGTGCAACTTTTGGACAATTCTGACAATTCATGTTTATCTTGGTGATAAACAGTTTGGAGCCTGAACAGACGCCGGGTTACCCGGATGCTGATCTGGCTCCAAACTGTTTGCAATAGACACAATATTTTAGCATAAACGCGTTTATTGAGAAAGGTTAACGTTTTCTCCACTGTAGCAAAGCCGCACTTAGTAGGAAAAGTGTTGATTAACCATCTTTGGAGCGATCACTGAACCTATTAAACCGTAGTGAAGCATATTTAAAAACAATACACTTGTCAATACAGCGCTCCCTCTCTACAGCGACGCCCGACAGGAGACAAAAAGTGTGTGCGTTGTTCGGAGGGAGTCGTTATAGAAAGGGAAATTGCAACATGCATCTTGAATCAAAATCAGACGCCGCGTAACGCGGCGTCTGATCTTGATTCAAGCTGTTTGTCAATTGTTATTCAGGTTTTTTCTGTAAAAATGTCCATAATGTAACTTTGAGAAAAACAGCAGACGACACTTTTGAGCAGACGATATTGCAGACGTGAATAGGTTGTCCTGTTTAGGGAACTGCGACAAGGGTCGTTGTAAGGAAGGGTCGTTGTTGGGAGGGCCGTTGTTGGGAGGGAACACTGTAGTTCACTTGTCCTATGCAAAAAGTAGTGACACAGATATAGTGAATCTAACACCACCGTGAGTGTCAGATAAGAATATCCCACCCGAGTTTTGAAGATATTTTTGGAACACGAGGCTTTGCCATATCTTCAAACGAGGGTGGGATATTCATCTGACACTCAACTGCGGTGTTAGATTTATTTTCTCCAATTTTTGCCTGTGTGGGATAAAGATATTCCCCATGTGGAATGACTCTATCCTCCATACCACGTGACGTCTTTTATTGTTTGCCCAGCTTTATCACAAGCGCTGCATGACGCGGGTAACTAAATGACGTCATTTCTTATGACGTTACTATAAACAACGTCGTGTTTGGCGGAAAAAAGTGCAGAGAAACTGCAATTATTTCGTTATCTTTGTCATGTTTTTAACGATTTAAATGGGAGAAAAAAAATCCACCACTCGTTTGGTTGATGTAGGATAGACATTTTCTCCCCCTCGGGTCAGACAATTCACGAAGGGACTCGGCAAGCCTCGTCCCTGCATGCAAATTCCTATCCTACATCAACCACTGGGGGCCAACGAGGTATGTTTCGCACCTACAATCCATGTAAACACACCCATTTATGTACTATTTTTTATACGCTGACATTCGCATTAACCACTTGTGTCCATAGACACACATATCAATTGAATTATTTCTTTGCAGATTACAGTATAGGTTCGTGAATAAACGGTTTATATACCATTTCTTGCATTATTTATGGAAAATAAGTATGTATATCAAGCACAAACGTCAATTTGTCACTCTTAAATGAATATTACCGGGCGATTATCGAAAAAAACATTGGAATGATCCACTATATTCACAAATATTCGGGAACCCCATCTCAGACATGATGCATGTTTATTAATAGCTTCATTTTTCCATAATTTTTCAACTTATTTTTCACAATAATGTATACAACTTTGAATCACTCACAGTACCCTGAAGGGTTTATGAGTGTGCATGTGCCCTCCTGAAGTCGCATTTACGTGTATACGTTACCAACAGAAGGTGTATGTGTTACCTACTGAAGTCAATTAATTGATTTCTGTTGCAGTGACACAAAATGGATTGGAAAAATGTATCGTTTATGCCTAGCTCACATTTGCTGCGGCGGCCGTACGGCAGTCGCGCGAATTATTATTTTACGGCGAGTAGCAATTTCCCGGCCGCCGTAGATTTCCTTCGACCGCCGTATGTTGTGCTCACATTTGCTGCGGCAGCCGCAAGGCGAGATTTGATGTTTTGGGGGTAAAAAAACTTGCGGCAGTGCGGTGTCCGTTCGGCAGCCTTATAGCGCCTCCGCGGCGGTCGCGATTTCTAATAAAACACACGTCGACCGCACGATGGCCGAACGGCGGCCGTTGATGTGCAGTCTTAATGCTACTCCTGCTACACACATTGGCTTGCTACATGTGCACATAACTCATAGCAGTCCAACTACACCGAGAACTCAAAGGCCATATATGGACAGCATTATGTCTCATAAGAACATCCATTTCAACTTTTAGATCAATAGACACATATGAACAAAAGTGCAAATGCCCAATAGTAAAATTAACCATTGAGTCTCGGCGGCCGCACGGTGGCCGTACGGCAGCCGCAGAACCGCTCTACGGCGTGTCGTTTCTACGGCCATCGTAGAAATGAACTTTTTTTAGAACTCCGCGTTCTAATACTGCGGCGACCTCTATGGCCTGTAAGGCTTTGGGATTTGCCATGCGGCCGCCACACTGCCGCCGTAGGATTTCTTCGGCCAGCGCAAGAATCTTCCGATTTCACGTTTAGTTTAAACATATTTATTGCATAATATATACATGCATGGGATTGGGCTACAAATCTTCACAACATTATATAATGCCCGCTGTCCGATTTAACCTTACGCCCGACGTAGAGCAAGAGTGGGCGCATTTTTACTTTTTAGCGATGAGGCCATCCAGTCAAGCGGTACCAGTGTGACCATACCAAGTGGTTTGTGACGTTAATTTTGGTACAACTGAGACCTAAATTATCACCAAAAAGCCTCGATTCGGAATTTTAATCAAATGGTTTTTTTTTATGAGTCGATTTCAAGGAAACATAGCCTATGCTAAGGGTATTAATAAGTTATTTTAGAATGATGTCAATGTATTTGTCACTAGATGGATACTTTTTGTCTGAAAACGAGGCAAATATCCAGAAATGTTAGCACACACAATGATACCACGACAATTTAATACTAGATATTGCCAACTAATTTCCCCCATTTTCAGGCAAAATGTATTACCTTGGTGACAAATCCATTGATACCACTTTAAAGAATCCAGTTCCCAGTAGCATAGGCTATGTTTCGTTGAAATCGGCTTAAACAAATTTCTTACATTTGATTGAAGTTCCGAATGGAGGCCTTTTTGTTGACAATTTGACTGCTAGTGGTATCCACATAATACGTCACAGACCATGTGGTATGGTCACACTTGGTACTATCCATTTATTTTCTCTACGCTTTTTGATAAAACGTGTAATATAAAAGACATTCACCCATTACCCTATAGCCTGTTTCTAGTTTTGAAGACGGATAGTCACTTATTAAAACAAATTGAAAGTAAAGCAGAATGAGGTACTTTTACTCTGTTTGCTTTAAGATACCATCTGCTGGTATATAGGTAATTATTAGATCATTGTTTCATAAATACAATATATATATATGAAAAAACCTGTGCAGCTTCTCATACACTTTTCTTAACACTTTCCAAGAGTAAATGCTTATATATGAAGGTGTTGGTGTAGTTTGGAATATTGGCTGTTTCTGTTTTACAAAATTATAGCCCTTTGAGTATTTTCCTATAAAGAACATGCTGCAAACGTTCGCAGATTGATTAATTACATAGGCGAAGGTGTTAATGAGGTTTTCAATTCGGGATGCAACATTTTTAAAGGAGTTATGTCGCTTTGAATTGTTTCGTACATAACAATTATAGTGTATTCCAGTTGCTCGGACAGATCAACCACTCTGTCAGCTTCATCTGCTTCCGCAACAGTTGATTGATCGAATTCATTTCCTAGTCCTGCACTTTTAACTGCTTCAGAAACTTACATGAAATGGACCGGTTTTTGTGTGTGTTAACCTTTAAAAAATTCTCACTGGACTTTCACTATCAACAGATTTGGTGGAGATTATTTATTTTCAAGATAAACGGTAGGCAACAGTAAGTGCATGATACGTGGCGGTTTGCATCCTATATAAATTCAATGATGACTTCAGTTGGTAACATATACATATAAAATGGACTTCGTTTAGTAACATATACATACTCTGTGCGGCACCTATACACGGTTAATTTGTTAAACTCGATTTAAAATCCATTTATTGCATTACTACAGATTATTTATAACCCAAATAATATTCCATTGATACAATCAATCTAAAAGGTTATGTTCATATCATGTTTAATATCATTGTTTACCAAATACCATACATTTGAAACATTTTACATCAAAGGATAAATGACTATGTTATTAAATGCAAGTAATACAATGAATAATATGAAATGTGTACGTAGATTGCTCGAGAAACCATTCTACCTACCATCGGACCTATTTGATAATATGTTCCGGCTAAGTATAGGGGAAATTGAGAGACACTCAAGGAAATTCGTGTTTTACTTTCGTTTTGGGTACACAAAATATGCACTTTATCGGTGCGGAACATATACAGGACTTCTGTGCGAAACAAACCTCGTGATACCTCGTTGGCCCCCTGTGATCAACACTCATGGTGGATTCTTATAATCTGTCCGGACAGACAAACCTTACGCGGCGTCTGATCTGGATTCAAGCTGTTTGTCGTTCTTATATTTCTTCTGTTTGCAAATTAAATCCAAATCTTAAGTTTCTCTCCCTATAACGACCCCTCCGAACAACGCACACAATATGTTAGGGGATCACTGTACGCTTGTTCTTTGCAAACAGTGAAGACACAGATCAGAGGGCTCTACACTTGGAGCCCTGTGAACAGGGTCTGCACTGTTTGTCATATTGCAGTACATCGACAAAAACACCCCTAACTAGTCAAAAGTTGACTAGCATTGATTTGTTATTGGAATTGTCCATTTTGAAGTTTCAGGGAGGAAAGGATTAGATGGCAGTCTGGTGTGACTAGTTCACACTGTGCCAAGATACAGTGGAGAAAACGTTATTCTTTCCCAATAAACGCGTTTACGCTAAAACTATTATTTCCAGTGCAAACAGTTTGGAGCATGATCAGACGCCGGGTAACCCGGCGTCTGATCAGGCTCCAAACTGTTTGCCACTGAGATAAAAAGGAAAAGTCAGAATTGTCAAGAAGTTTTCCTATTCTACATTTTAGTGGTTTGCGTTTGCGTTTCGTTTCGTTTGTGTTTATGTCGGTAAATAGCTTTTAGCTAATGTTATACATGTTGTGAAAACACCCGACTATAAATAAAGTTTCTTGTATCTTGTATCTTGTTTAAGGGTGTATCAATGTCATGAATTTGGGAACTTTTCAAAGTATATAAAAACACTCTATGATAGTTTTGTATTGAAGAGCTATTTAAGATGAATGAAAAAATAGAAAAAGTGTACATTTTGGTGAACAACAGTTGGCTCTACGGCCATGTAAAATTTACCCCACCCACTTCCTCTTATTTTGTCCTTTTCAAACAGCCCGCTTCAATAAAACCCATTTTAAATGAAAACAGATCTGATAATTTGGTTTTGTGTTATTTATTTCCTATCTATGATAGTATTTCTTCATACAAAAACTAATTTAAGAAAAAAAAGGCACCAAATGTGAAATTTATAAAGCTCTAAATATCATTGGTATGGTACTTTTTTGTAAATTTTGTAAGGGGCGATAACTCTTTTTACTTTAATAACTCAAAATTTTCAACACTGACCTTTCAATTTCTTTTCATATTTTGAACTGCCTTAGTATGGGCTTTCATCTGGTAGAATATAAGAAAAAGTTTAATACTAGAACTATTTCATTTTTAAACTTTTTTACTTTTTTTCATAAAATAAAAAATCTAATAAAATCATGCCCTATATAAAGCATATTTTTTATATTCAAGGATCCATATTGTTCAAACCTGGTGCCTGCTTTGTCTAAATTTGGTTTATATATGTGAACATACCACCATAGACATGAAATGAATAAAGAAAACTCAAATTAACATTTTTGTTTTGTTTTGAAATAGATTTTACTGAAGCTTGTACTCTGAATGGGTAAAATTTGAGAAAAAAAATCCAAATTTGACATACCTTTTTCAAATCGCTGTAGCTAAAAAAAAGGACACCACCATATATATATTTTTTCATTCATCATAAATAGCTCTTCCAAAAAAACAATGATAGAAAAAAAGTTTAATACTTTGAAAAAATGGCTCATGACATTGATACACCCTTAAACGGGAAAGAATAACGTTTTCTCAACTATACCTATCTGATAGAGCTTCAACTAATTGACCAATACAACATACATGTTTTAATTATTAATTGCATTTATTGCATTTGCTTATTGTTTCCATTAACACATTCAACCCTAGCAACGACTATACTCGTCATTTACAAACAGTGTAACTGAGAGGATTACACTTGTCCCATGCAAACAGTGTATAACTTGATCAGATGGCTCCTTAAGCCCTCTGGTCTAGGTTATACTGTCTGTCATTTTGAAATATATTGTTAAAATCAACCATAAAATGTCAAAATGGACTAGAATTGTCAATCAAAAGTTTCAAGGGTGAATGAGTTAAATGGGTCTTCTTTTCCGTAATAACAACACAGCAATAACAAACGTACTTGGAAGCAACAATAGCCCATATCAATGGCTTGGTGTAGTTTGAGCCAATTGTACTTTGGTAAACACTATTCTGCGGGATAGGCATCACTTCCGGTTACGTGCGTATGTACACATCATCTAAATCCGTATTTAACGAAACTTTTGCGGATTTGTTTTGGAATTCTAGATTCCATCTTTTCACGTTCTATCCTCTCCTTCTCAGCCCTTGATTCCTCTTCCGCCCTGAGCTTTGCAAGACGAGATTTAGACCGAAAACCCACACCTTTTTTACTACACTCTGTACCATGTGGTTTAAAAGGTGTGAGTGCGCCTGCGCGAGACGTGGATGCAGCTGTTGGAGTTGTCTCCTTGGTCTGTCTGTCTGTTACATTAAGAAAATTGCCATCACATTGTAACTTTCCGCCTGTTTGCCGTATAATGTCCACTTCATTCGCCGTATAAGTATTATTAACTGAAATGAAAGATCTCTAAAGTTACATCAATATACATGTACATGGTTTTAATTGGTTCAATGTATATATAGAAACCGTCTGTTTGAATATCGTCGTAAGCTATTTTATATCAAAGTCAAATGTTTTAAGTTTTGGAAGGTTTCTAGTCGTTTCTGAAATTTGACACACGTTAAATCCTGATCAGGCGTCGAGTCTCTCAACAGATTAATTAACTATTTTGCTTGACCAGGTTCCAACTACAGTACAAAGGCGATACTTCGAACTCGCTTAAATCGATCGTATCAGTATTTCATAAGTTGATTTTCGATAAGAACGATTACACCAACAAACCTTTACTCCGATCAAATCCAGCAGCCTGTGTAGTTGTCTTCTCCTTAAACGCTGTAGTGGCTTTTAAAGGTTTTAGCGTTGCTGTCTGTTTCTTCTCTGCTTGTTTTCTGTTCCGTCTCAGCTTCTCTCGTTCCTCAAACCATTCAGGTCTCGCTTCTTTGGTTTGCCATTTACAAGAGTAACGCTGTACGCTTTCTCTGTGTATACCTACGGGGTGCAATTCACATTTATCTTTAATGGCGACCTCTGAAGTAACATTTATACCAGTGTTTTTGTTAACAACTTCCTTAATTTGCGCATGCGTAGCATCTGAGCGTTTGTAATGAACATCACTACTATTGCATACTGCTGGTGTTCTAGTTGGAAGACTTTTGGGTTTGTGCTCGTTGACTGGTCCACTGAGCGAGGTGATGTCAGGTAAACGATCTCCTTTATCAGCGAGTAGGCTTTCTTTCAGAGGTGGTAGTCTGGTCACGTGCGTTGTTGTGATTGGTTGAAGTTGTGTGACGCGTTTGGAATCTGAGGTCACGTGACGTGGAGAACATGGACCGTTGGAAGTTTCTTCTGTTAAAATAAAATTTACATGAAAACTCAACTAGATAAAGTTATTCATATAGCTGTTTATTTCTGAAAACAATTGAAACAAGCTTTCATTTCACGCAGGATGTTTACCAGTGTCAAACTCTGATGATATTGGGATGACGCATCTGAAAACTTGCTTATTGGAACGCTAAACATTATCAGAACTAACAACAACAACAATAAATAAAATTCGTTAAATATAGCTCTCTAAACCGAAAGCTCTTTAGAAAAGAGGCTAGACTTCCAAAGGATAATAATATATAAAACGAGCAGTTTATATATTATTTCCAATGGATAGTTGACTCCTTATTGCAGGATAAACGTTAGACAGGAGTCTCCCAAAAAGAGCTTTCTCTCTTACTTTTATCTCGTATTATAAAGCTGCAACTTATACAGTGGAGAATCTGTTATTCTTTCCCAATAAACGTGTTTACGCTTAAACTATTATTTGCAGTGCAAATAGTTTGGAGCCAGATCAGACGCCGGGTAACCCGGCGTCGGATCAGGCTCCAAACTGTTTGCCACCAAGATAAACATGAAATATCAGAATTGTCCAAAAGTTGTTCTTTTCTACGTTTTAGCGTTTTGCGTTTGCGTACGTTTGCGTTTAAACGGGAAAGAATAACAGATTCTCCACTGTAACCAACTGGTTTAAAGACCGAAATTAATGAATACATAAATACTAGCAGCGGAGAAGAACGCATCAATGCATGACCCATGTCGCAAGGCGATATGAAGGTTTCTTTCCCCCGAAGGAGTCCTATTTTTTCGAATGGCAATAAAGTGTTTACTATACCGAAATAACACACTCCCAAAATATGTCATACGTTGAATTGTAATTACAGTGTTCCCTCCCACAACGACCCTCTCAACAACGACTCCCTCCTAACAGCGACCATTGCTGCAGTTCCCTAAACAGTTCCCTGAACAGGACAAGTGTGTTATTCACGGTTGCAATGTCGTCTGATTAAAATTGTCGTCTGCTCATTTTCTCAAAGTTACATAATGGACATTTTGACAGAAAAAAATAATGAAGAGTGACAAACAACTTAAATCAAGATCTAGATTCAAGCTGTTTGCAAATGTACGCCAATTGTCCTCCCTATGACGACTCCCTCCGCACAACACACATATTTGTGTCTCCCATTGGGTGTGGTCGCAGAGAGGGAGCGCTGCATCAGCCTGTATGTACAGTGAAATACAAACCAGTAATCTAAACCAGTAGCCAATCTTTATCTTAAAATATCTGCGATTTCCTCTCACTCTCCTTCTTTATCTGTCTCTCTGTCTGTCTCTCTTTCTCTCTTGTTTGATTTCGAATACAACAATTGATGTAGTTAACCCATTTAATGTCTAAATTCTTATGGTGAACAAATTTCGTAAAATCTTATCTCCTGTTGGTCCATTGTTTGTTAATGTAAAAGTTACCCAATAAGGGAATATATGTACATGTATCTGGATCAAGGCAAAAGTAAATAGTGAGGATTAAAACCCAAGGACTAACCCAAGTCCTTAGGACCGGATCTTTTCTGTTTGCTACTATAAAAGTTGTACATAAATGGGTTAATAGTAATCACTTGCCATTATCAGTATTGTGTAAATAATTGCTAGGGGAAGGGCCGTAACTAATGTTTTTGGAACTTGTGGCCCAACCCCATTTCCATGTTGAAATTTTGGAAATAAAATATGTTTAAACTAAACTACAGTGAAAATTGCTGTGTTGATTCATCATTATATCACGTACAGTGGAGAATGTGTTATTCTTTCCCAATAAACGCGTTTACGCTAAAACTATTATTTGCAGTGCAAACAGTTTGGAGCCAGATCAGACGCCGGGTAACCCGGCGTCGGATCAGGCTCCAAACTGTTTGCCACCAAGATAAACATGAAATATCAGAATTGTCCAAAAGTTGTTCTTTTCTACGTTTTAGCGCTTTGCGTTTGCGTACGTTTGCGTTTAAACGGGAAAGAATAACAGATTCTCCACTGTAAGGGGATAAATGAAGGATGGACTCACCAAGTATTTTGTCATTCAGTATCCCTCTTTGGTACTTACAAAGCCATGCATTTTATTTCTATATCAGATTTTATCGTAAATGCGTTCTGAAAGTAGAGCAGACTAAAACTCGTATTTATGGGTTAACACATTCAACCCTAGCGATGAGTATACTCGTCATTTACAAACAGTGTTCTTGTGAGGAATGTACTTGTCCCATGCAAACAGTGTAGACCCTTAAAGAGCCCTCTGATCTGGGTCTACACTGTTTGTCATTTTGAACTATATTGTTAAAATAAATCCTAAATAGTTAATAATGGACTCGACATAATTTGAATTGGAATTGTCAATTACAAGTTTCAGGGGTGAAAGGGTTAAACGTGAGTTCTAACATGGACTTACTTTTTCTGGAGTCCAACTGTTCTCTTGATGTAGCAGGAATAAGTGGAATACTTACAATAGGTTTTCTAAAGTGAAATAAAAATACATATAAAAAAAATTACAGTCGAACTTCGATATCTCGAACTCGCTTAAAACTAGAAATATCCGATATTTCAAAACATGAATTTGCCTTAATTCAAACTCGGTTTAGGTTAACATACCCTTTGAAATACGGGTATGTCCGACATAACCGAGCTCGACTGTATATTTTTCAATTCAGAGTGATAAAAAGCCATGTGTAAATTAAATGTCCATGTATAACAATTATAGATACAGCAAATGTATAGACCATACAGTGGGAAAGACTGTTACAGTGGAGAATCTGTTATTCTTTCCCGTTTAAACGCAAACGTACGCAAACGCAAAACACTAAAACGTAGAAAAGTGCAACTTTTGAACAATTCTGATAATTCATGTTTATCTTGGTGACAAACAGTTTGGAGCCTGATCAGACGCCGGGTTACCCGGCGTCTGATCTGGCTCCAAACTGTTTGCAATTGAAATAATAGTTTTAGCGTGAACGCGTTTAATGGGAAAGAATCACGTTTTCTCCACTGTATGTCCTTTGCAAACAGTTTGGCGCCTGATCAGACGCCGGGTTACATGTACCCGGCGTCTGTTCAGGCTCAAAACTGCTTACCACTCAGATTAAAACATATCCTGAGAAATGTAAAATAATTGTAATTTTCATTGCAATGCCTTTGCGTTTCGTTTGCGTTTGAAAGATAATGAATAACGTCTTCCCCACTGTACATGTTGGGGGACTGAGTATGATCGGGTACAGCTACAGTGGAGAATCTGTTATTCTTTCCCGTTTAAACGCAAACGCAAAGCACTAAAACGTAGAAAAGAACAACCTTTGGACAATTCTGATAATTCATGTTTATCTTGGTGGCAAACAGTTTGGAGCCTGATCAGACGCCGGGTTACCCGGCGTCTGATCTGGCTCCAAACTGTTTGCACTGCAAATAATAGTTTTAGCGTAAACGCGTTTATTGGGAAAGAATAACAGATTCTCCACTGTACTGGGTAGGAAACCAATGAAGTCCCAGATTGTGTGTCTGAGAAGCTCAATGGTTGAGAAAACAAACTCTTGTAAATATTTTTTTTTTTAAAAAAAAAAAAGACCGGGTAGATCTAGTAAACATAGTGAATGCTGATCAGGTCGAGTTACTCGGTGTCTGGTCAGGATTTGAAATATTTGCAATGAACATAATAAACATAGATTTTTTTTAAAAGTTTATTGAAAAAGAATTACGTATCCTCGCCTGTAAAACTCGTATATACTACAGCGGCCAATTAAAGTTATAATAATAATAATAATGATGATACCACTAATAAATAATAATGAAAATGATAACAAATAATGATAATAATAAAGACTTTATTTAATGAGAGATTCCATTAAAAACAGCAAGTGTACAATGAAAATGGAGCAAAATGCTAAGTATTATTTAGTGAATGAATGAATTGAAATAGTTTATTTTACGACAGTTACTCAAATTAATTCAGCGACGAATCTACTTTGAGGCTCTCGAAAAGGCATTCATACAAATCATATTACAGTGTTCCCTCTCTACATCGGCCCTCCCAACAACGACCCCTCTTTGCAACGACCTTTGCCACAGTTCCCTAAACAGGACACTCATGTCTAACGCTTTTACTACAGGAATATTGTCTGCTTGAAATTGACGTCTGCCGTTTTTTTCTTAAAGTTACATTTTGATGGAATAAATAAAATGACTTGTGACAAACAGCTTGAAACCAGATCTGACGCGGCGTAAATCTAGATTCAAACTGTTTGCAAATGTAAGCCAATTTCCCTCCTTAACAACGCACACACTGTTTGTTTCCATTTGGGTCGTTGTAGAGAGGGAGCGCTGTATAACCAACAATATAGCACAATTAATATTAACTATCAATTTGCAAGAACAAAACAGTATCTTTACTATTTCACTGCCAACGTCGCCAAATGCGACATTGCTAACAGTTTGGATCTTGGTCAGACGCCGCGTCACGCGGCGTCTGATCAGGATCCAAACTGTTTGACACTCGTATCGATATTTCTTCAGTCAAAACAGCCATCAAGCTGACTTTAAACATATTGCAGACGACACTACTGATGCGGACGATATTTTGGCGGTAAGAGGGTTAAAACAGACGATAAAATTTTGCAGAGAAAGATTTAACCATTTGAACCCTAGTCACCATATGCGTTTAAGAAAAGTACAAAGATATACTTACAGCGCCATAGTGTTTGAGCTATCACGTTTCCACTGTATGTTGCTAAGAGGCAATCAATGCAACGTCATGCGTCAGCAAATCACGTATTGACGTTATGACGTCATGGAATCTCTTGTGTATCACGTCTGAGAGATGACCGAGTCCTAAGCATGATGTGCATTTTCAAGATACAGCAAAATTCTCAGAAGTTGGGGTGGGGGATCCTTGTTACCTTTTCTAGGATTTTCCCAGGGGTATTGGGGGGGGGGGGGGGGGGGTCCGGTCCTCCGGACCCCGCCCTTCTTGCTCCGGGCAAGTTGTCATTTGCGTCTGCGGCATGTGTCGTCTGCAACCATTCTGAGAGTTGACTCATCTACATTTTTAGATTATATATATTTGTTAAAAAAAACAGTTTTGGTCTAGATGAGACGCCGGGGTACTCCACATTAACCCTTTCGGCACCAAATTAATCGTGAGGTTTTACCCCGTTCACCGCTATAGTGACGTCTGCTTCAATATTGTTGTCCGCAAGTACGTTTCTAAATTAGATTGAAGGTGGTATGACTTAAGAATTATCAATACGGGTTTTGATCCTGATCTTTGAAAGCCTGTAACCATAACGTTTGGAGAATGGGGGAATCAGAAGGAAATATGTATGGTTGAGGTTTACCAAAATTCTGATGCAAGAATTACTGAAAAGGGTAAATGATAAAGTAGTCCTGTTCTGGGGAGCACACACTGAGTACATTTTCAAAGAATTGAAAGCAGAATTGGCAGCGAAACAACATACCTTTTCAAGCATACCGCACTGTGAGCACGAATTTGTTGTAATCGGCCCGTCACACCATAACGTTCTGGCCAACGTTCTCTGACGATTGGGGAAACGTTGGTAGTCGCCCATGGTCGCTGGGATAGCGCCAGAAGAGCGTTGTGTGAACGCTAGTAAACGCTAGTAAACGTCGGTGATCGTCGGTAATCGTCGGAGAACGCTGGTCCGAAAAAAAAGTTTTGAACATGCACAAGTTTTCTCTGAGACAAGCTTTCTTCGAACGTTTAGTGTTAAACGCTGGATATCGTTTAAGAACGTTCGTTGAACGTTTTACTAACGTTCACCGAGCGTTGCACGCGTTCGGCTATCGTTAATCTGTCGTTACGCTACCGTTACTTGGTTGTTACTAATCGTTTGCTTTGCAGTGAACGACTCACTGGCGACCTGTCAACGACCACTGAACGGTCCCCTAGCGTTCGCAGCGTGTGACTTAAAGTCAAACGAACGTCCTTTGGCGTCCATTGAGCGTTATTCGAACGTTTTCCGAACGTCCGCATGTATGCATAGGCATTCGGCCCGTTGGCTATGACACTACCCCTAGCTGCTATAACCCCCCGCCACCACCACCAAACGTGGATAAAATACCCTAAAATCTATCCATACATTCAATAATCATCATAAAAGAACATTTCCTGAAGTTTCGTGAAATTTAAAAAAAAAATTATAAGTAAAATAGTATATACATACATGATACGAAAAAAAATTATTATTTTTGAAACTTCTTGAAACATTTGTTAAGGATGTTTGTTGAACATATGGATGTATTTTGACTCATTTTGAAAGAGTTATGGGGGTAGCAGCGCCGAAAACCTGTGCATGTATCTGGGTACATGTATATCAACTAATGTTTTGTAAGCAAGTTTAATTTGATTTTGGACTACCGTAGAGAACACCTACTAGGATGTTATATGTACTTACTATAGCCCAGAATGAAGTAGATGTACTGAACGTGAACATATCTAAACACATCGGGGGACCTCGCCCGCAGAGAAAAATACCCCGACGAAGACGACAGTGTTGTAGTAAATCATGGATAAAATAAAATTTCCCTGATCATATACCGGTACTCGCTCATGGTCATATACGACCTATCCATTACGCTATGTTTTCTGATTAACTAATTCACTCATTGTTTATACTATAACTAAACCTTTTCTTTAAAAGAATGAGACGAAGATATCCGAAATGCTGATCTCCCTTAAAAATGGACTCGGCGACCCCGTGACACGTCAGACCTAGTTGTTTGACTATAAGTATACAAATTCCATTATTGTTAAAGTCAGTGCGATTTCTTGAAGTATTTTCCAAAATTTCAACGTAAAAACTTGCCTTGTGAACGTGTCTCTGAGGGACTTGAACCAGGTCCACAAGTGACCCACGCTCATCTCCAGTTCTGTGCTCTTGCCCTCGGGTATTCGTTGCCTCTTTGCCTTGTTCCTGTAATCTGTCTTCTAGCTGTGTGTTCCACAGCAGTTCGTTTTCGCGGAAAAAAACTCAACCAGACTATACTCCACCGCCCGGTCCTTGATCTTACAATCCTTCCTCTGCTTCTTCCCTTTCTTTGCAATGGTCGGACCGTCATCATTGGGGGTTTCATGGTGTTTAGGGTCTTCAGGGGGTGGCACATGGTCCATTACTTCTCAGAAGTGCTCTTCCTCATGTTCTTCTTCGTCAGAAGACAATGCTAGTGAAAGAGGTTTCTTCTTACCTGCAGCGCTAGTAGCAGAAGTCACCTTCCCACCTTTTTGCGTCTTGGCGATATGATGCTGACTGTTCAAACTCACAAGAACAACTGAATTCACAACGAAATTCCCAGCGTTTTGTACCCGTTCGACCGTAAAAATCACACGCCAGCATAACGTTATTCTGTCGTTAGTCACACGTTAGTCGAACGCTCAACACGCTCGACTAACGTTGGCAAATCGTTCGTCGCGCGCCAGTGGCACGTTAGCACACGCTAATGGTTTTCGGGGGTATCTTACTTGGTCGCTGTTATACGCTTCTCGTGCGTTAGAAACACGCTAGACATGCCTTAGGAACACGTTAATCAAACGCCAGAAGTGTCATTTGCATTCTAGAACGCTCGAAAATTGAACGATTGAAACGCACAGAGAACGCTGGCCAGAACGGTTATGGTGTGACGGGCCCACAACAGGCGAAAAAGGGAGTGATTCAGAGTATTATGCACGCATAATGCGTTTTTGTAAAGGCCACCATCCTAACCATCCAAAATCAAACGAGTTTTTGAAACCATGTGAAGCTACTAGTACAGTTGCTTTTGAATATATCTTGAACAGATTTACTGACACTCCTTTGTTCAGTTTACAGACAAGCGAAGCCGGACAACAGGGCCCCGTTTTACTAAACAACTTACGCAAATTTTTTGCGTAAGTCAAAATCGTTTAACTCTTATTTTTCGATCATAAACGTTTGCAAACAGCCAGATCAGAGGACGCGCTAAATGCGCGTCCTCTGATCTGGCTATTTGCTGTTTGTAGAAAGTGATAATAAAAAATATAAATTAAAATTTAAAATTTTGACTTACGCAAATGTTTTGCGTAAGTTGTTTAGTAAAAGGGGCCCCAGGAACCGGCTGGATAGGTTGGAACTAGTGCGGAGTTTTCCCTTACCCATTAACAAGATGGATGTCACCGACTCTCTTTTCCGAAGAATTCGCATAGTTTTGTCAGGACATGGAAATCAATCTGTTATTCTTTCCCGTGTAAACGCAAACGTACGCAAACGCAAAGCACTAAAACGTAGAAAAGAACAACTTTTGGACAATTCTGATAATTCTTGTTTATCTTGGTGGCAAACAGTTTGGAGCCTGATCAGACGCCGGGTTACCCGGCGTCTGATCTGGCTCCAAACTGTTTGCACTGCAAATAATAGTTTGAGCGTAAACGCGTTTATTGGGAAAGAATAACACATTCTCCACTGTAACAAGATGGATGTCACAGACTCTCTTTTCCGAAGAATTCGCATAGTTTTGTCAGGACATGGAAATCCTTATATCTATAGCACTAGTTAGTTTAACCCATTACCCCATTTCTTTGTTTTGAAGACAGGTGGTCATACAGAGCAGATTGAAAATAAAGCAGGATGCGCCTGAAGGCACATTCTGCTTTACTTAAAGTCTGCTGCTTAAGCTATCATCTGATATGGTGTAGAAAATCATTCTTGACTGTATATTTAAAGTTAATAAATACAAGTTCAAATGTAAAAAAAATGACCCTCTAAAGTGGAACTTTTTTCTACAGTAGAAGAATAAATGGAGGGTGTGAAAATGTGTATTTATGGTGTAATGGGTTAACAACCACCAATCTTTACCATGTCTATTGAAAATATTTCTTAGATCTATATCATTCATGACAATGTAAGATGGAGCAATTTTCTTCATTGGAGGAATAAAATAAAAAACAACATCCACGACGACCTGTGATAATTTGTTTGTTTGAACGCATGCTGAATATGGAGGCACACATGGAGTCAAAACACCCTTGCATGCATACCACAATGTTTGATCGTCGTATAGGCCGATTTTATTGATCTGGCAGGGCGAAGTTTCGATGAGGACCATTGCATTCCAACTTTGGGGGCGGCAGCATGTTCGTTTTATCATCAGAATTTACCGTTGTCGTCTGCCGTTTTTTCTCAACGTTAGACGTTAGTGGACATTTTGACAGAAGGAATATAATGAAGAATGACAAACAGTTTGAATCCAGACCAGACGCCGTGTTATCTGGATTCAAGCTTTTTACAAATGTAAGCCAAGTCTTAATTTCCCCTCCCTATAACAACTCCCTCCGAACAACACACGCAATATTTGTCTCCCATTGAGTGTTGTTGTAGAGAGGTAACACTGTACATACCCTTTTCACGTTGATACAGCTGCATGCATAAATTGTGTATCTCCATGGTGAAAGTATCGGACAATAACGATATAATACGGAATTGTACCTTTCACCCCTAAAATCAAATGTAAATTAATTTATCTTTGCCAAAGGCTAGCTCCGCCCTGCCAGATGAAACAACTGCGGAGTTTCTCCTTACCCATAAACAAGAAGAAAATCACTGATTCTCTTTCTCTCTCAAACTTTCACATTTTTATGAGTGAACAAGCTATATTTGCTTTTGAATATACCAGGGCTGCCATTTCTCCGGATTTTTCCTAAATCTTCGGATTTTTTTCTAGAACAAAGGTAGCTTAAAGCAGGCTAAAAGTAAAGCAGAATGCGCCATAAGGCACATTCTGCTTCACTTCCAGCCTGCTTTTAAGTAGTCACGTGTCAACAAAAATAGAAACAGGCTATGGGGTAAAGGTACGATTTGTAAATTCGCAATTGAAAAATGCACATTTCGAAATCTTAGGACTTTTCATGTCAACTTATGGCAGCCCTGATATACGTTGAACAAATTTACGGACACTCCGCTTTTCAGTTCAATCCACATCTTGTTCTTTTCTTTTGAAGACTGGTTACCACTTAAAACAGGTTGAAAGTAAAGCAGAATGCGCCGTTAGGAGCATTCTGCTTTACTTTCAGCCTGGTTTAAAATAACATCTGCTAGGATATAGAAAATATTTTCTACGGTACAAATCCATGACTTTATAAGTTTTTAACTATTTTCTCCAGTGGATGAATAAATTAAAGCGTAAAATTGCGTATCTATGGGGTCATGGGTTATTATGACTGATAGTAACAGCAACATTTTTTATTTGGGCATTGATATTGTAGCATCTAGGGGGAATACCGGGAACTTTGACAATTTATCTCCGTGTAAATAACTCTTTCACTGCCAACGGCATCAAAATGCGACTTTGCAAACAGTGAGGATCCAAACTGTTTGACACTCGTATCGATATTTTTTCAGTCAAAAATGTCTAAATCTGACTTGACAAAATAGTGCAGACAATACTATGAATGTAGACGGTAATTTGGTTGTGATATTGTTAAAGCAGACGATAAAACTTGGCATTGAAAGAGTTGAAGTGTACGAGAATCTACAGAAATGTCTACTAATGCTCGGTTCTCACGAGGTTGCCACCGGTATGCGAATTCTCTATCAAGTCTTGAAATGTTGTTGCCTCGTGTAATTTATCTTAGAGTGTTTTAATTTACAGTGATAGAGAGAGAGAGAGAGAGACAGACAGAGAGACAAAGAGAAAGGGAGAGAGAGAGACAGGTACAGAGTGTGTGTGTTCAAAGTATAATGCAAATGACTGTTTGATGTTGGTTTATCAGTTTTATTACAAAGTTTTCATAATTGCATTGTGACGATCAATGAACAAATACAAAAACTGGTGCCAGACGTCATAACAAAATAAAGTGAAAATAAAATAAAACTAGATCTACTGATAAAATGGAATAATACATCCAGGTAACAAGATGAAAATATATATTGTAAAACATACATTTCAATACAGGACATTATAGAATAAATGGCTATCACAAATAAACATTAATACTGTATAAAATATAACAAATAAACCTTAAAAAAAACTATTTCTACTGCCAAGCAACATGACTTGCAGAATGTAAACAGTTTGGGTCCAGATCAGATGCAGATTAATTCCACGCCTGATCAGGATTCAAACTAATTCACATTTACATTCTATACTAAACCCATTACCCCATAAATATGCCTTTTTGCCTTGAATGAACTGATCCATTGAAGATAATAGTTCTAACTTATACAGTCTTGAATATGCACCATCAGAAATATATTCTATATCCTAGCAGATGGTAGCTTAAAGCTTGCTGAAACAAAAGCATAATGTGCCTTAAGGCTCATTCTGCTTTACTTTCCATCTGCTGTAAGTGGTCATTTGTCTTCATAAACTAACTTCAGGCAACGAGGTAATGGTTGAAATTGCAAATGAAAAGTTTTAGACAGGCAATATTATGACATGATAATAGTAACTCTTTCAACACTCAGTAACTCTTGTGGGTTATTATGTTCCCTTGTGGATCTTTTTAGTAACCAAAACATGAACTACTAGTAGTCTACTTGGAATTCTAGGTAGTTTAATAAATACTGGTTTAAATTTGCAAGCAGTGCCATTGTTGAAATAGGGGTTTAAGTCGCTTTAATAGTACATGTATTTCAGTCATCTCATGCCTCAAGGAGACAAGTTGCCAGATCAACACCTCATTTACATTGATATAATAATATGAGGTATTTATCCACAAATTTGAACCCTGATCAGAATATTAGAGTTGCAAATATTCTAAATTTTAACCTTTTCAGTACATAGACTGACATTCAAATACACCATTTGATGACGGATTTATCCACCAATCGAATCACTGAAAAGGTTACCTTTTGGCAGCCTTCTACTGTATCATGCCAGACTATGGCAGTGGTCCCATTATTTTCTGCCAGTTGACCAAGCTGGCATGCCCAAGAATCACATGGGTTGCAAATAGTGTACACTCAGATCAGAGGGCTTCTATAGGAGCCCTCTGATCTGGGTCTATACTGTTTGTAAATGTAACAAGTATATTTTAAACAGGGCCCATGGTGTTGAAAGAGTTAAATATTTCACACAAATACATCTTTATCTGATAATTATAATACACGAACACAGCGACTTTTCCACAATACAGTGAAACCTCTCTATTACAACCACTAGACTAATTGATTGTTCAAAAGACAGGTAACTGCTTAAAGCAAGGAAAAAGTAAAACAGAAAGCTCCTTTAGGAGCTTTCTGTTTTACTATCACCTTGCTTTAAGCAGTTACCTGTATTTTACACAATCAATAAGCCTTCTTTTTAGTGATTGTAATAGAAATGTTTTACTGTATATGCACTTCTTATAGCAAGTTGAAAGTAAAGTAGAATGTTCTTTATAATCATGTAGCCCAAGTTGTATTTCACATTAAAACAGTATTCTTGAATGTGTTCATTGTGTTGGTAAATCCATATTTAGAATAGTTTTTCTTCAAATCTCAACACTTACTATATGTTTTTTGCTCACTGTTTCGTCCATGTGGACGAAACAGTCAGCAATAAATAAATAGTTAGTGTTGCGATTTGAAGAGAAAATACTCTAAACATTCAAACAAACAACGCAATTACACATGTAAAAATGATTATGACTAACTTCCAGTCCAATCTTCAAACCAAACAACCAACAAGTATCACAGAAAAAAAGTTCTATCACAACAAAAGATGTTCTATCACAACAGAAGCAACTACAGGCCCTGGCTCCAAGGTTATAAATATAAAGCATTGGGGTTGAGTTTGAGTTTGTTCTCAAGCATTTGATTGGTCAGATTTGAGCCTAGGCTCAAATCTGACCAATCACATGCTTGAGAATGACTTCAGACTCAACCCAAAAGCATTATAAATTTGGAGCCTGGAATCTTAGATTTAATGATAAATCTCATATCCTTTTGTTTTTGTTGCATCTTATTCTGACTTAAGCTGGGAACCAAACAAAAGAATGAGATACTTTTGTTGCATCTCATTCTTACTTAAGCTGGGAGCCAAACCAATTAAAAGATTGAGATATTTATGTTGTATCTCATTCTGACTTAAGCTGGGAGCCAAACTAAAGAATGAGAGATTTATGTTGTATCTTATTCTGACTAAAGCTTGAAAACAAACCAACAAATGCGATAAATTTGTTGTATCTCATTCTGACTTAAGCTAGAAAACAAACCAACAAATGAGAGATTTATGTTGTATCTCAAACCAAAACTATTACTGGTGAAATCAAGTCAAGAGGTATGAAAAGAATGTCACACTGGATTTTTAACTAACACAAACAATTCAATTGGGACTTGACTTGATATTACTGGCTAAAGAAAATACTTCCACTTTATACAAGGCCAAATAAAAAATTACCTGTGTTTCCTATTACATGCCCAAAACAATTAGGAACGGACAGTCGGATTTTTTTTTTTTTTTTGATTTTTTTTTTTTTTTTAACCAATCATATAGATCTAATAATATATTTATCTTTCCTGATGTTTTTTTTTTTTTTTTTTTATAAAATCATATTCATATATGAACATAATTATATGAATGAATTTTACTTTGCAGAGCCCTGGGCCAAACATAAAACCCCTTAAAAATATCAATTCATATTGTTGATTTAATTGATAGGTTCCATTACCAAAATTACCATAAAAATTTAAACTGGTATGATTGTTAACAAATATTGGTATACCAAACCGGCAAAGTAGTGACATTTATAATTATGACATATTGAATTAATAATGTTTTGAAACGTGTTGTATACATATCAAATGTGTCTATAAAATGTGTTGCCTGCATGTTGAATGACTGTGTCAATGGTTAATTAACTAGCAGATCATATCTGCAAAGAAGGTACTTTATGACAGATTTAGATAAAATTTCACTTAGATTCCTGCTTAATCTTATTTAAAAATCATTTTTTAAAACACTTAAACGACTTTAAAGTTGCTTTTTAAACAATTAAGTGGAGAATAGCTTCTATTACACACATGTGCCGCAAAAATGACCGACATTCACGGATACATTTTTCGAAAAATGAAAAAATAAGTTTAGGGTCGGAGGAAAAAACTAGGGTCAGTTGGGTAACCGGAAACAGAGGTATTTTTCTATTTTGCCAAATCATGAAAATGTACCATAGCAAAAGTTTCCTATATTCTACAGCAGAGAAAACGTTATTCTTTCCCAATAAACGGGTTTACGTTAAAACTATTATTTGCACTGCAAACAGTTTGGAGCCAGATCAGACGCACCGGGTAACTCGGCGTCTGATCAGGCTCCAAACTGTTTGTCACCAAAATAAACATGAATTATCAGAATTGTCAAAAAATTGTACTTTTCTACGTTTTAGTGTTTGCGTTTGCGTACGTTTGCGTTTAAACGGGAAAGAATAACAGATTCTCCACTGTAGCAGATGGTACCTTAAGGCAGGCTGAAAGGAAAGCAGAATGCTCCTTCAGGAGCATTCTGCTTTACATTCAGTCTGCTTTAAGCAACCATCTGACTCCATTACTGAAGACAAGCTATGGAGGAAAGGGTTAATATAACAATAAACTTCCACGGTTCTGATTCCTGTCTTAACTGACAATTTTGCTTGAAAGGATTCTGTTTTCATAAAACGGTTCCACACTTTGAAACACACACCATGTTCACATTACTAACACTCTGATTCAAACAAATACTGTTAAGTTCCAGGTAATGAAATAAGTAATGTATATACACTGGAGAAAACATTATTCTTTACCGTTTAAACGAAACTAAACAGAAATGCAATTCAATAAAAAGGAAAAAAATGACAAGTTTTCTTAAAATATTAACCATCCATTTTAATCTGAGTAGCAAACAGTTTGGAGCCAGATCCAGGTTACCCAGCATCTAATCTGGCTCCAAAGGGTTTACAATAGACGTATGGTTTTTAGGGTATATACAGTGGAGAATCTGTTATTCTTTCCCGTTTAAACGCAAACGTACGCAAACGCAAAGCGCTAAAACATAGAAAAGAACAACTTTTGGACAATTCTGATATTTCATGTTTATCTTGGTGGCAAACAGTTCGGAGCCTGATCAGACGCCGGGTTACCCGGCGTCTGATCTGGCTCCAAACTGTTTGCACTGCAAATAATAGTTTTAGCGTAAACACGTTTATTGGGAAAGAATAACAGATTCTCCACTGTACAGGTTTATTGGTAAAAAATAACACATTCTCTACTATAAGCGCTGATATATGTAAAAATATCAAGTTTGAGCAGGTATTATAATTGTTTGGTAATAGCCTTTAACAACTCATGACCATAGACAATTTAGATATTAGAACAATTATGAAACACTATGCCACCTGATATGACCATGACCTCTAAATGGCCTGGACATTTGTCTGATATAACCCAACTTGTACTCTAAAACTTCAAACACGCCAAATATGAAGTATAAAATACGATGTTTCTGTAACATGTAGAACTTCCCACAGTTATGGCCGAGGTTAAATTCAGTCCATTTGACCTCTAAATGACCCCGACCTTTGACTCAAGCTGTAAGGAGCTCAAGAGCTTCTTTAACTGATGAGTACACATGTGCAATATAAAGTCTCTATCACATGTAGTTCCAAAGTTATTGCCAAGGTTAAAGTTGAGGACAGACAAACAAAACAAACAGACAGACATACATACAGACTATGTGTCATAGTGTGAAGACAGGCTAATGTTTAATGCAGGACAAAAGAAAGGCAGAAAATTCCTGCTTCATTTTTTCCCTGCATAAAACTGTCACCTGTATTTAAAGCTGATACTTGGTATACAATGAATGAGTGGTTCTTTAACACATTCAACCCTAGCGACGAGTATAGTCGTCATTTACCATCAGTGTACCTGTGAGGATTACACTTGCCCTATGCAAACAGTGTAGACCCTGACCAGAGGGTTCCTTAAGGAGCCCTCTGATCAGGGTATATACTGTTTGTCATTTTGAAATATATTGTTAAAATCAACCCTAAATAGTCAAAATAGGAATAGACTTATTTTGAAATTGGAATTGTCCATTAAAAGTTTCAGGGTTGAATGAATTAACACAAGTTTGATTGAAATGAAATTTCAAAGTGTTCATTGTCCAATGATCTGATGACTGATGGTTACATTGATGACAACAATAAAATCTTTGGTTCTAATCGTATACAGTTGAGAAGACGATTATTCTTTCCCAAAAAACAGGGTTTAAGCTGAAACTATTATTTATATTGCAAACAGTTTGGAGCCAGATCAGACACCAGGTAACCCGACGTCTGATCAAGCTCCCAACTGTTTGCCACTCAGATTAAAACTAGAACGTCTATCACTAAAGGTGATAAATACCCCCACTATGCAGCACTCTGTCACACTCTGCAGACGTTTTCAATGAGGTTTGACAATGGCAGGGTGCTGCCACCATCATAAAAACTTGGAAAATTTATGGCAAGTATCAAGTATATCAGGTTGAAAGTGAAGGAGTTCCCCGTACAAGATTTTGCCTGCCAATTTCAAGGCCAAAGGTCAAGGTCACAGAGATTATAAATGTGTGTCTTGCACATCTACTTCTCCTGAGTAACATTTATGGAAAGTATCAAGTGAATAAGGGTGAAAGTGAAGGAGGAGTTCAAAGTACAAGATTTTGCCTGCCAATTTCAAGACCAATTTAAATGACAAAGGTCAAGGTCACAGAGACCTGAAATTTGTGTCTTGCACATCTACTACACCTGAGTAACATCTATGCCAAGTATCAAATGAATCGGGTTGAAACTGAAGGAGGAGTAGAAAGTACAAGATATTGCCTGCCAATTTCAAGACCAAATTTAAGGCCAAAGGTCAAGGTCACAGAGACCTGAAATTTGTGTCTTGCACATCTAGTACACCTGAGTAACATTTATGCCAAGTATCAAATGAATCGGGTTGAAACTGAAAGAGGAGTTGAAAGTACAAGATTTTGCCTACCAATTTCAAGACCAAAGGTCAAGGTCACAGAGACCTGAAATTTGTGTCTTGCACATCTACTACACCTGAGTAACATCTATGTCAAGTATCAAATGAATAGGGTTGAAACTGAAGGAGGAGTTGAAAGTACAAGATTTTGCCTACCAATTTCAATACTAATTTCAAGGCCAAAGGTCAAATTCAAGGTCACAGAGACCTGAAATTTGTGTCTTGCACATCTACTACACCTGAGTAACATCTATGCCAAGTATCAAATTAATCGGGTTGAAACTGAAGGAGGAGTTGAAAGTACAAGATTTTGCAGACAGACCGACCGACCGACCGACCGACCAACGGCCAACCGACCAACGGCCAACCGACCGACAGGCTGATTCCAGTATACCCCCCTCAAACTCTGTTTGTGGGGGTATAATGAATCGATAGAAATTGACAAAAAGTGTAGTTTTCTACCTTGTTATGCATTGCTTTTAAATTTTGTATGTGTTTAAAGTGGAAAGAATTAGATGCCTTCTTCACTGTACTATAGACAATAAAGTGTGTTGTCCATGGAAGAAATGCATCATAAATGCTGCCATAGCCAAGATGGTCTCCTCGACAATATCAACAATTATCCTTCACATCTGATTTGGATCCAAACTGTTTACTATATGCAGTAAAACCTATTTGTTATGACCCTTAAATTGTGTTAATTATTAGATGATAACAACAGGTGACTGCTTAAAAAAAGGTAACAGTAAATCAAAAAGGTACTTAAAGCAAGGTGAAAGTAAAACAGAAAGCTCCTTTTTGGTGCTTTCTGTTTTACTATCATCTTGCTTTAAGTGGCCACCTGCCATAAACACCTGATAATTAATATTTGGTGGTTGTCATAGAGAGGTTTGACTGTACAGTTACAGTAAAACCTGTGTTCAGCGGCCAATCAAGGTAGATAATCTCTTAACCTATTACCCCATAAATACACTTTTTACGACTATTCCTCCACTGAAGAAAATAATTTCAATTTAAACAGTCATGAAAAAGTATTATAAGATATGTTTTCTATACTCCAGCAGATTATAGCTTAAAGCAGGCTGAAAGTCAAGCAGAATGTGCCTTAAGGGTGTATCAATGTCATGAATTTGGGAACTTTTCAAAGTATATGAAAACACTATATGATGGTTTTGTATTGAAGAGCTATTTAAGATGAATGAAAAAATAGAAAAAGTGTACATTTTGGTGAACAACAGTTGGCTCTACGGCCATGTAAAATTTACCCCACCCACTTCCTCTTATTTTGTCCTTTTCGAACAGCCCGCTTCAATAAAACCCATTTTAAATGAAAACAAATATGATAATTTGGGTTTGTGTTATTTATTTCCTATCTATGGTAGTATTTCTTCATACAAAAACTAATTTAAGAAAAATAAGGCACCAAATGTGAAATTTATAAAGCTCTAAATATCATCGATATGGTACTTTTTTTGTAAATTTTGTAAGGGGTGATAACTCTTTTTACTTTAATAACTCAAAATTTTCAACACTGACCTTTCAATTTCTTTTCATATTTTGAACTGCCTTAGTATGGGCTTTCATCTGGTAGAATATAAGAAAAAGTTAAATACTAGAACTATTTCATTTTCAAACTTTTTTACTTTTTTTCATAAAATAAAAAAATCTAATAAAATCATGCCCTATATCAAGCATATTTTTGATATTCAAGGATCCATATTGTTCAAACCTGGTGCCTGCTTTGTCTAAATTTGGTTTATATTTGCGAACATACCACCATAGACATGAAATAAATAAAGAAAACCCAAATTACCATGTTTGTTTTGTTTTGAAATAGATTTTACTGAAGCTTGTACTCTGAATGAGTAAAATTTGAGAGAAAAAGTCCAAATTTGACATACCTTTTTCAAATCGCTGTAGCTCAAAAACAAGGACACCACCATATATATTTTTTTTCATTATTTCATTCATCATAAATAGCTCTTCCAAAAAAACAATGATAGAAAAAAAGTTTAATACTTTGAAAAAAATGGCTCATGACATTGATACACCCTTAAGGCACATTCTGCTTTACTTTCAACCTTCTTTAATTGATCACCTAGTTTCAATACTAGAAACAGGCTATGGGGTAGTGGGTTAACCCTTCTCCTACTGACTATCATACATGTATATTAAACTCTATCCATGATGGATATCTAACTGAATATTCATACATGTATATTAAACTCTATCCATAATGGATATCTAACTGAATATTCATACATGTATATTAAACTCTATCCATAATGGATATCTAACTGAATATTCATACATGTATATTAAACTCTATCCATAATGGATATCTAACTGAATATTCATACATGTATATTAAACTCTATCCATAATGGATATCTATCTGAATATTCATACATGTATATTAAACTCCATCCATAATAGATATCTAACTGAATATTCATACATGTATATTAAACTCCATCCATAATAGATATCTAACTGAATATTCATACATGTATATTAAACTCCACCCATAATGGATATCTATCTGAATATTCATACATGTATATTAAACTCCACCCATAATGGATATCTATCTGAATATTCATACATGTATATTAAACTCCATCCATAATAGATATCTATCATCTTATATATGGCACTGGCTTATGAAATACGGATAACTTTCCCTGGAAAGAGTGCAGAATTAAATCCAAGAGTTCCTTTAAAAAAACAGTGTAGATCCTGATCAGACTGTTCCTTCAGGAGCTGTCTGATCTGGGTCTACACTGTTTTTTTAAAAAAGAAATTACATGCAAAAGAAGGGTTGAACAGATGTGATTCTTTGCATGACTTTTGTTGTGATTTCGGTGTAAAACATTAACCGTATACTACAGTGGAGAAAACGTTATTCTTTCCCAATACACGTGTTTACACTAAAACTATTATTTCTATTGCAAACAGTTTGGAGCCAGATCAGACACTGGGTAACCCGGCGTCTGATCAGGCACAAACTGTTTGTCACCAAGATAAACATAAATTATAAGAATTGTCCAAAATTTGCACTTTTCTACGTTGTAAGTGTTTTGCGTTTTGTTTCGTTTAAATGGGAAAGAATAACTTTTTCTCTACTGTACCATTTAAGCAAACCTTTCTAATAAATGCCCCCTCCAATTATCTGCCAAAAAAGGATCCAAAAACACTTATTTAACTAAAATTGTTGAACTTCAACTCTTTTAATGCTAAGTAATTTTCTATCTGCTATATTAGTCGTTCTTTTTTTTTCTTTTAAATTTAGAATTTTCAAAAGATTATTTTAAAATAGTGTCACACAGCGACTCATCTGGATCCGAATTTTCCAAAAGAAATACTGTTTCAAATTTATTGCGAACTGGCGCATTTAAACATGGTTATTCTTTATCTACTTAAGATTGGCCGCTAAATACAGGCTTACTGTTCACAATTAAAAACTAAGAACAGCCCAATGCTCAATTCTATCTGATGTCTCCAATATTGACCTCCCTGGAGCTGCTCGACGATGGACCTGTTGCTGTTACCATGGCAGCCTGTTGCCATGACTACCTGACATTCTGTACAGTACCAAGGTCCTGTGAAGAGTTAATGCCCCAGGACTTCTGTAACAACATGGAGTCTGGTTCCTTCATTCGCTGGTGGGCATTGGAAGAGCCCAGCTTGTGGACTCTCTGCGGGGAACCGCTGTGACTCTTACGATTCTGAGACGCTCTGAAAGAAGAAAACAGCGTCCAAGGTTATAAAGCTTTTGAGTTGAGTCTGAAGTCATTCTCAAGCATTTGATTGGTCAGATTTGAGCCTAGGCTCAAATCTGACCAATCAAATGCTTGAGAATAACTTCAGACTCAACTCAAATGCTTCATAACCTTGGAGCCAGATGATAATGTGACTACTGACATGGCTATAATAAATTTAACCCATTACTCCATAAATATGATTTTTATGCATCTTTTTTTTCCCTCTACTGAAGAAAATAATTGCACTTATACACTCATGAATATGCACCTTAAGAATGTTTTCTATATCCTAGCCTATGGAAGCTTAAACCAGGCTTGAAGTAAAGGAGAGTGTACGTTAATGGGAATTTTGCTTTACTTTCAACCTGCTTAAAGCTGTCACGGTTCTTCAAATCTAGAAACAGTATATGGGGTAAAGGGTTAAACAATCAATTATGGCATTTTTTCACCATTTAGGGAATATTACCCTTTCCCCTGGAATTAGGATTTTTATCGTTGAATCATTGAAAACTGGGAATACTGTGTGTACATTATCCTATATAAACTAGAACTATCAATAAAGGTGATTGATACCCCCACAGGAAACCTCCCTGTCACAAGGCACCATTATAACGTAATATAACGTTTTGTTTGTTTGATTGATATTACTAATATATCGTTAATTCCAAGACAACGCACGTGGAAAAATACGCGAATTCATACAACGTTAGAAAATGACAAACCAAATCGCGCCCGATTCCAAGACAATGCTCGTGGAAAAATACGCGACTTCATATAACGTAAGAAAGTGACATACCAGATCGTGGAAAAGAACACTGAACTAATCCAGAGAAAATCAAATAATCACATTTTATAATCGAGACAATACTACTCTCAACGGAAAAAACATTCACAACAGAAAAGGGAAATCACTCTACAAAACTAAACCGGAAGTTATTTATTCGTCCCATTACCTGAACGCAACTACCACCCAGTTACGTAGGATGAGTTATCTCCCTTCCTACTCACTTCTTAGTCACTGGAAATAATATAGGATGAGTTATCTCCCTTTCCACCAGAGTAACCGCTAAATGACCGCTAAATGACCTTTACCTTTGTCAGACATGACTGAAATTTTTCTGAACTCAAGAGCTTCTTGAGGTGAATGCACATACCAAATATAAAGTCTCTATCTTAAGTAATCAAAAAGTTATGGCCAAGGTGTCACAGAAAGTGACAAATGCCCCCGAGGTGTTTTGTCACTGCAGTGTTATCATTTGGCCATACAGCAGGTTATAATTGTACTCCTTGTTGTTGTTGTGATGGAAATGTACAAAGAAACAAGCTTTTTCTAGATTTTTCAAATGCATCATCACCATAGCATCATGATGTCATGATGACGTCGTTGTCATAACAAGGTTTGTCATATGTCATATTGAGGAATTATTTCTAAATTTAGAAATGATCACATGATCAGAGTGTTATGGCCAGTTGGGATGAGTTATCTCCCTTCCTATTCACTTCTTAGTCACTTGACATAATATAGGATGAGTTATCTCCCTTTCCACCAGATGTGCATATTAAGGAACAAAATGTAAAGTTATAAAGAGGCATAATTATGTCAAATTTTTTGCAAGAGTTATGAAACCTGTCACTGAGTGTCCCCATATAACACTGATAATATATACCAAGTTTGAAAATGGTATTGTATATAGTTTTCAATAAAAAGGCAAATGTCCCGAAAAATGCGACGGACCGACGGACGGACGGACAAGGCATTTCCTATATAGCCCCCACCACACAGTGTTGGGGGTATAACAAAAGAATTTATTTGACTTATTAAACCACGATTTGTGCCCTTCTTTACAAGGCAACGTAGGAGTGATTTTTCTTCTACTAGCATTAATAAGGATTTATTTTGCTGAAAATTGGGAAAAAAGATATGTTTCACTATTGGGAGCTTTCTGTTTTAATGTCACTTTGCTTTAACCCATTACCCCATAGTAGTGAATATAGGTGACTACTTAAAGTTGGTTGAAAGTAAAGCAGAATGCGCCTTTTGGCGCATTCTGCTTTACTTTCAGCCTACTTTAAGCTATTATCTGCCAGAATATAGAAAGTATTTCTTATGATTTTATTTGTAACAGTATAAATTGGAACTATTTTCTTCATAAGAGGATTTAATTACAGGCGTAAATTGGCATATCTATGGGGTAATGGGTTAAGCAGTCACCTGTTGTAAACACCTAATAATTAAACACAATGTGGTGGTTGTAGTAGGGAGGATTTACTGTACCTGTCCTTGTTCTTGGTGACACTGGACAACATGTCCAGCTCTCGTCTGTTGGCAGCGACCAGTTGCTCATGCGCTTGTTGATTTTGTTGGCTCTTCAGTTCTATCTGAGTCTGGCTACGAGTCAATGCCTCAAGACGTCGAAACGAAACACTGTTGTCTAGAAAGTGAAAACAACAAGATGTGTTTCTAACACACTTTACCCCCTCATGTAACTACAGTGGTAAATACGCTATTCCTACCCACTCTACGCGTTTCTTACACGTTTATTATCCGTTTCGTTAAACGCCTTTCCTAGCCGTTTCTTTACGCGTTTATTTACGCGTTTAAAAGAGCCCGGATGAAAGGGTCATCAATTAGCCGACAGACCCCTTAGCTTCAGCGGTTTACACATCCACTTTATGACATGTGTATTACAGAACATTAGGTGGTATCGCCGATAACATTGCTATCTTTAATTGGCAATACACTGTTAATCCCCCGATATCTGAGTGGCATATATAGGTGGGTGGTCAATGCTTGTTCTAATTGATTTGTTACAGGCGGGTGGTCAGTGCCTGTCGATAAGATCCGAAATCTCTGCGTGAAACGGATAACTGAAGCACCAATCGCAACATCTCTGGTATACTTGTTTATTAACGCGTTTAAACGGGTTAAGATCGTTAGGCGTTAACCGTTCGTTAACCGTTCACTATGTGTTTCTTATGCATAGATTAACGCGTAAATGGGTAGGAATTTACCACTGTATGACCTCTAAATGACCTTGACCTTTACTGACATGACCAAATTTGTACTTGGCACAAAATTGAGCTTCTTGAGTTTAACAGGCAAAATATGAATTCTCTATTGCATGTAGTTCTAAAAGTATTGTAAAATGTTAAATTGAACCCAATTGACCTCTAAATGACCTTGATCTTTGTTGGAAATGTACAAATTTAAATATTTGGCTTAAGAGCTGCTAGAGTTGAGTTACTTTAGTACACACATGCCAAATATGAAATCTCTATCACATGTACTTTAAACATTATGGCCAAATGTAACATTCAGTCTATTTGACCTTAAAATGACCTTGACCTTTGTTGGAGATGACCCAACTTGTACTGAGCTCAAGAACTTCTTGAATTGAGTACACATATCAAATATGAAGTCTCTATCACATGTATAATTATAAAGTTATGGGCAAGATTGAAGTAGCGGACAGACAGACAGACAGACAGACAGACAGACAGACAACAAGAATGCATGTTCAATAAACACTTATGCCCCCGGTGGCAGCCTTGACAGTATACATGTATTCTGAATCTTTTTTAAATCCAAACTAGGTCAAGGTCAAGGCTAAATAGAGGTAGGGTAATATTAGTGAATTGATTGTGATCCAAGGTAAACAACTGTTTGAGTATCAGAGCATTGTAGTAAGTTATGTTGATGCTAGACGAAACGGTAAAATCTAGTTAACCAAGAAATAGCCCATTTAAAATGTTCTAAGTCCAAATTAGGTCAAGGTCAAGGTCAAAATTAAGGTTGGGTGATATTGGTGGATAGGGAATGGTCCAAGGCAACATCTGTATAAGTATCTAAGCATTTGAGTAAGCGGTGTTGGTGCTAAACGAAACGGTAAATTCTAGTTAACCAAGAAATAGCCCATTTAAAATGTTCTAAGTCCAAATTAGGTCAAGGTCAGGGTCAAAATGAAGGTTGGGTGATATTGGTGGATAGTGAATGGTCCAAGGCAACAACTGTATAAGTATTCAAGCATTTGAGTAAGCGGTGTTGATGCTGGAAGAAATGGTAAAATCTACTTAATCTGTTGCAGACGGATGGACAGGTCTATAATGCCTCTGCATCTTTAGATGCCGGGGGCATAAAAAACAATATGTCTGACTAAGTTGTGTGGGGGCATAAAAAGACTGGTACAGCTGCTTGAGCAAATATGCATTTTACCCATGGAGCATAGCTGTTTGCATTGTGGAAAGTATAATATCTCCTCCACTGTAGAACTTTATGAAGTTCAGTGTTTACCTGGACTATCACCAAGAAGGGTTGTATTCACACGCTGTAGTTGACCTATGCCGAGGTTGGCTGGCTGAGTACGAAGCTGCATGGGAATGAATTTGTTGGCCATTTTAGATGAGGTGTCTGGAATGTCAACTTCAAAGTTCAAGGATTGGCCCATTTTTACGGGGACTGAGAGCTTCATATTGGCGTTGCTCGTGGCCTTTTGGAGCTTTTCTAATGACCGTCTTCCTGTGGGTCTGTGTAAAATAGAAAAAAAAATAAAAAAATGAGTGTTTCATGGTCTGTCAGCAAATAAACATGTTAAATTGTTTATACAGTAACAGTTTGAATCCAGATCAGACACACACATAAATAGTAAGTACCAATGGTCTAGCTGATCTTGATCCAAACTGTATGCAATGTGCAGTCATACTTATGTAGCTGAGTGTTCTTATAAAGAAACATTCGCTCCGACCCGGGTTTGAACCTGGGTCGCTAGGTTCGCAGTCATGCACTCTACCACGTCGCCATAAAAGCGCGCTTAATTTTTTTTGTACAGCAAGGCCGTACAAGTCATGATAAACCTACACACTGTGACATACTCCCCAGACAACTTGAAATTCGTCCCGAATTTCTATATGGGTATGAGAACGACTGGGGGTCGAACTCGCAGCATATACAGTCACAGAAACCACGTTGGGCGCCAAATGTAGCCGAGTGTTCTTATAAAGAAACTTACTAGAAAACAACCTTGATCTACAAATATTATATGCCACACAACAAATGAATACAGTAAAGCCTCTCTATTATGACCACTAAAATAAAATTTAATTGATGTCTAAAAGACAGGTGACAGTTTAAAGCAAGGTGACAGTAAACAGAAAGCTCCTACAGGAGCTTTCTGTTTAACTGTCACCTTGCTTTTAGCAGTCACTTGTTGTAAACGCTTAATAATTAACACAATTCATTGGTTGTAATAATTAAAACAATTTATTGGTTGTAATAGAGAGGTTAAATCATTTAATGTATATGCCACACAACAAATTTTGAATAGAATACTTATCACAATATTATTATTCACAACTAGTTTCTGCTGGTATGACTAAATTTTGTTAGCTTAAAGTTTACAAATATTGGGTTTACCACATTCAACCCTAGCAACGAGTATACTCATCATTAACAAACAGTGAAGAGTACTCTTGTCCTATGCAAACAGTGTAGACCCTGATCAGAGTGCTCCTTAAGGAGCCATTTGATCAGGGTCTACTCTGTTTGTCATTTGGACTAAGTGGACTAGACTTAATTGGAAATTGGAATTGCTAACAGAAAGTTACAGGGGTGAATGAGGTAAACTATAGAGACATTACAGCTGTAGAAGTTGGAAGGACAAAGTATGTACCATATTATGTCGAAGACAAATTAACAAAATAGGAATGAACATGGGAAACACAGTATGCCTAAGACAAATCATTGTTAGGGCTAATTATATAGTAGATGAGGGGCATTTGCAAACATTTTACATCAAGACAATAAATAACAATTATTACCATAGTGATTATTATTAGTTTATCTGATCATTGTTATAAACAATACTTTTAAAGCTTGACAAATGCAAACAGTTTAGTTTAAAATAATACATTACTGTTATTATTATTATAATTATTAATATTGTTATCATCAATATCATTATTATGTCATATCATTCCCACATATTCCAGTTTTCTTTACAATTACCATTATATCATTATTACGTTATCATTACATTATCAATATACTAACAGGGCTCCAGAAAATGAGGAGTTAAATGAACAAATTCAACATTTTCTCACTCATTTCAGCACCAATTCTATGGTGTCACTACTCATTAGAATCGTCTCGACGAGACGATTCTAATGAGTAGAGTAACACCATAGGGTTTAATGCAGAAATAAAGATTTTAGTTTTTGAAAAACTACCCATTATCTGGAGCTTGTATTATGATTAGTATTAACTATAAGGGCTCCAGATATGAGGGATTTAAACATTCTTTTTTTTTCAACATTTTTTCCTTCATGTCTGTACCAAAAGCTATAATGATGGAACTACTCATTAGAACTGTCTCTTCAAGATGAGTCAGTCACACCATAAGGTTTAGTGCAGACATAAAGAGTTCAGTTTTTTAAATATACTCCCCTTATCTGGAGCCTTGTTTCTATTATTATAATCATCATCAGGGCTCCAGATAAGGGGAGTATTTCAAAACCTAAAATCTTTATTTCTGCTTTAAACCCTTTAGTGTTACTACTCATTAGAATCGTGTCTTCGAGACGATTCTTATGAGTAGTTACACCATAAAATTAGGTATTGAATAAGTGAAAAAATGTTGGATTTTTTAAGTTTACTCTTTCTTATCTGGAGCCCTGATTATGTCATTTTACTCACACCTAAGTTTCAAGCTGTCTAAAAAACACTTAATGCAGCTAAATCTTATAAATAATTAGCATAACAGTTAGTATATTAATAGATATTTTAATAAGCAGAACATGTTTTATTTTGCAACGTATGGATTATAGAAGCTTATTCCTTCTCTTTCTAATTACCATTCATTGAGTTAATAACTGTCTTCGTTTCATGTGGTTCCAGATATGGTCAAACCCGTATTAAGGGAGCATGACTCTTATTAACATTATAAGCAGTCTCTTATACTAGTGGTTGCTAAATGCAGGATAAATATAATGCAGAAAGCTCCTGCAGGAGCTTTCTGCATTATATTTATCCTGCATTTAACAGTCACCCGTCTGTGATTTCCTTTATGCTTCCCAAAAAACGTAGCTTAATACACGGTTGACAGTAAAAGGGAGTAAGCTAAAAAAACAAAAAATATATATAGATTAAAAAAGATTAGAGGATGAAATTTGGCTTTTAAACCTATTTAATTTTAATTAATATATTTGCCCCATTTCCTGTTCTCCATCAAACCCTATACTGTTGCTTAGCCTCATTAGAACAGTCAGGCTAATAAGTAATCTCAGGGTAGAGTTTATTGGAGACACTTAAAGGATGATATTTTTTAAAATACAGTCAAACTTCATTAACTCGAACTCATCTCAATCGAAATTCAAAGTTAACTCTTTCAAAACAAAGTAATTCTTGTGGGTTATTGAATTTCCTTGTGGATCTTTTTAATTACCAAAATGTGAACCAGTCTACTTGAAAAACGGTGTAGTTTAATAAATAATACTTTGAATTAGCAAACAGCATAGACCCAGATCAGAGCCCTCTGATCAGGGTCTACACTGTTTCCAAATGTAATGAGTATATTTTAAACAGGTTCATGGTGTTGAAAGAGTTAAAATGTGAGTATAAACTAATGCACTAATGTAGTATCCCTGATCTTTTGCATAAAACAAGACTTAGTGTAGCATTCACAAATACACTCTTAGTAAAATACACATAATACTCGTCATTAAGGTTCAATGGGTTAAATAGAATGATATTTTAAGCAAAGTGTGTCATTGTATTATTTAGGTTAAGTCCCTCCACTGTTAGACAAGCTTTCTACTGTGTCAGTTGAGAGCAAACAAAACTTCAATTGTACCAGCCTTGTGTCTTCCATTTCCCCTTTTGTTATAAAAGGTTTGATTGGTTTAGATCTACAAAAAGGGAGAGAAGTATACACTATATATTTTACAAAGGGAAATAACCCAGTATAATAATTTGTAAAGAGTGATAATATTTAGATATACAAGGAAAAGAACAAGTATATATCTAGATATACATTTTAAAGGGGAAAATTATGTAAGAATTCCACATATTTAGATTTCTTTCCACAACCAAACTAAGCAAAAGCAGACTATAAGGCATTGCAATGAAAACGTATCAAAGAGGAATCTTAATGATTAACTTTTGCTTGCTGAGTAATTTTTGTCTGCAAAAATGCCATCTGCTAATGCTTTAAAAATAGAATTTTCAAAATTTCTTTTTAAAAAACAGTCAGAGTGTCAAACAGTTTGGATCCTGATGAAATGCCGCGTAAAGCGGCATCTTATCAGGATCTAAATTGGTTGCAAAGATTATCATGGTTTCGCCATCTCTTCAACAGAAATTAAAGAGATACCTTAGTCTTGTTTTTGCTCTATTATTATGATGATTCCACTAATTGCATCTTAAGATTACAAAAAAAGTCGATATGTCTAACTCTTGATCAAATCATTAAAACAGTATACTGAAAACATTTTAAAAATGCAAAATCAACAAACAATATAAAATATAAAATCTAAAATTATTTTTGAGTGGGTTTTAAAAAGAAGCTCTTTGTTGTATCAAAACTAAAGTTGCATATACCAATTTACAAACTGCATGATTATCAGCATTCTGAATACAATTATTTCTAACTCAAATTACAACCATTTCTTATTTGAGATGCCAGAGAAGGTGTGTATAAAGAATGCTACATACATTAATACCATTCCACTATGACAAATCAAAGGAAGATTTTTGTTCAGTGCCGCTGCATTTATGCTTTCCTCTCAATAAACACCATAGGACGCCTTTACCCACTCCTCTTCATTGTCACAAAACTAATTTTTCATTGATGATGTTGAATATAAGTGACAGCTTAAACCATTCTTCCATAGCCTGTTTCTAGTATTTAAGATAGGTGATCACTTAAAGCAGGTTGAGAGTAAAGCAGAACACATTTTGCTTCACTTTCAGCCTGCTTTAAGGTACAATCTGCTATGATATAGTATTTTTTTGATAATACATCATAAGTCATAGCTCTATATTTAGTGGTACTATTTTCTTGTGTTGAAGAATAAATACAAGAGGGCCTGATGGCCCTGATATCGCTCACCATTTGTAATGAAGCCTGATAGCTTTACCTTTGAATTTCACCCTTTTTATTCTAAATCCATTCGAGTTTGTTGACCTACTCTAGTATAGTAGAGTACATCAAAGGCAGATAACTAGAGCCTAAACAATACTGAAATGAAGCCTTTTTCTAGCATTTCAAAGTGTATCAAGGGCAGGTAACTATTGCCACAATGATTAGATTTCAATAATAATTGCACTCCTTCGAGAACGTATAGCTATATACTTTGTGTACAAATATAATGAAAATCCATTGAAAACTGTAGTTGCAAGAGTGTAAACACTGTTAAATATGTCATTTTCAGCAATTCAAAGGTAGATAACTCTTGACCTATTGGTCCGATTACAACCATAATTGAACTCATCCGAAGTCTTATGGTAATATACAATCTAAGTAAGTTTGAGAAAGATTGGATAAAATTTATGGCCTCTAGAGTGTAAAAACCCATAAATATGTCATTTTCAGCAATTCAAAGGTAGATAACTCTTGACCTATTGGTCCGATTACAACCATAATTAAACTTATCCGAAGTCTTATGGTAATATACAATCTGAGCAAGTTTGAGATAGATTGGATAAAAATTGTGAACTCTAGAATGTAAACACCGCTAAATATGGCATTTTCAGCAGTTCAAAGGTAGATAACTCTTGATCTATTTGTCAGATTTCAACCAAAATCAAACTCATCTTAACTCTTATGGTAATATACAATCTGGGCAAGTTGTAGAAAGATTGGGTAAATATTGTGGCCTCTAGAGTGTAAACACTGATAAATGTGGCATTTTCAGCAATTCAAAGGTTGATAACTCATGACCTAATTGTCAGATTTCAGCCATAATCGAACTCATCCGAACTCTTATGGCAATATACCATCTGAGCAAGTTAGAGAAAGATTGGATAAATATTGTGGCCTCTAGAGTGTAAACACTAAAATTGTTGACGCCGCACGACGGACGACGGACGCCATACATTCAAGGATTGCAAAAGCTCACCCTGAGCTAGCTCAGGTGAGCTAAAAATGCATTAAAATACATATCTATGTTGTAAAGGGTTTAAGCAACATATAAGGAGAGCAGATAGCTTAAAGGAGCTTTCTGCTTTACTTTCATCTTGCTTTCAGCAGCCATATGGCTTAAACCCAGTTGGGATATACAATGTATAGGCAATTTGCACACATTGCTATAGAGGAAAATGGGTTAAAGCAAAGTAAACACCCTTAACCCATTACCCCATAAAACACCTTTTTACGCCTCTGATTTATTCCTCCACTGAAAAAATTATACTATCACAAGTAAAAATCATAAGAAATGTTTTCTATATTCTAGCAGATAATAACTTAAAGCAGGTTGAAAGTAAAGCAGAATGTGCCTTAAGGCACATTCTGCTTTACTTTCAACCTGCTTAAGTGGTCACATTTCTTCAAAAGTAGAAATGGGCTATAGGGTAATGGGTTAAAAGCTGCCACATGCACCAGTTGTTAACACTATCAAGTACTCATTATTTGAGCAGTATTAACAGTGGGTCTGTAACTGTATAAAAAATTCATGTGTAGGATTCCTGCAAATACCAGGATAAACATGCATAATTTTCCCCCAATATAAAGGGTCTCAAATTTTCATTATACTGTTTAAAGTACGTGCAATACAATGTACAAAAAAATCTCTTTTATGACCACTAAAAAGAAGGCTAATTGATTGTATAAAAGACAGTACTTTGACAGCTTAAAGCAATGTGGCAAGTGACTACAAAAGAAGCTTTCTCTTTTATTGTCACCTTGCTCTAAGCAGTCACCTGTCTTAAACACCTAAATTTTAACACAAATTACTGGTTGTTACAGAGGTGTTACTGTACATATTTACTGAATGTTATTGCCCTCTAGTGTATCTTTCATACATTAATTGCCTCTTGTTAGTTTGTTTCAAATATAAGATGATCATAACATTAATCCTACAAATTTAATTGTTATCAAAATTTGTGAGCAAGATGGATGTGACGATAATACAGATTCTGACAACCAATGTGAATTATTGTGACATAGCAGAGTATTTCCAGCTAATATTTCTACAGGAACTATTATATAATAGGAGTGACTAATATATAGCTACAACTCTATAAATACCTGGCACTGGTTAAAAAGGGGAAAAAAGAAACCATATAAAATACATTTCAAATTGTTCTCAAAAAGCTGCAAAACATGCAAAAACAGTGAAACTTGTGTTAAGCCACCACTGATAAATAAATATTGGTTACAACTGGTACTTATTTTGTGATTCAATACTTCCAAAACAGGAAACTACTTATTGCCAGGGCTCCAGATAAGAGTGAGTAAAGTGAAGAAATCCAACATTGTCTCACTCATGTCAGCACCAAATCCTATGGTGTTGCTATACTCACTAGACATCATGGGGTTTAATTCAGGCAGGAAGATCTTAGTTTTTGAAATACTTCCCTTATCTGGAGCCCTATATTGCACGACAAAAGCAATACAGAAATCTCCTTCAGGAGCTTAAATCTGTATTAATTTTGTCCAGCATTTCGATTAAATCCCTCAACTGTCTGAACCCATTACACCATTCTAAGCCTGTTTCTAACCTTAAAGACATGTGACCACTTAAAGCAGGTTGAAAGAAAAGCTGAATGTGCCTGAAGGCATTCTGTTTTACTTTCAGCCTGCTTTAAGCTAACATCTGCTAGGATATAGAAAATTATTCTAATGGTACACATTCATGACTGTATAAAATTGAACTATTTTCTTCAGTACAAGAATAAATTAATGGCATAAAAGGCATATTTATGGGGTATGGGTTAAACACTTATATAGCAGTTTCTTTTAATGGTTGTTTAATGCAAGCTTGACTGTATACATCAGGTAAAGCAAATAAACATGCAAATATAAAGCATTCTGCAGTGCTCCAGATAAGGGGAGTACATGTATTTCAAAAGCTAAAATCTTTATTTCTGATTTTAACCCTATGCTGTCACTACTCATTAGAATTGTCTCGAAGAGACGATTATCTAATGAGTAGTAATATCATAGGATTTGATTTTAAAATAAGTGTGAAAATGTTGGATTTGTGCAGTTTACTCTCTCTTATCTGGAGCCCTGATTCTGTAAGACTAAAGTGCAGATTTTTAAAATGATCATCACATAATATAGCATGCAGGTCATGTGGGTCGGGAAATAGTTGTCTCATATTTTACCTTCGCCTCTTCTTACGGGCAGACTTACTGATAGTCTTACGGGGTGACTTACGGGGCGGGGCGACAGGAGGTCTGGATAAACGTAATTATCGTAACGTGAATTCATAAAATAAACACCTAATTCCTCATTACTCTTTACTCCATAGCCTGTTTCTAGTTTTGAAGACTACTTAACCACTTAAAGCAGGTTGAAAGTAAAGCAGAATACACATTAAGGCACATTTTGCTTTACTTTCAGCCTGCTTTTAGCTATCATCTGTAGAATATAGATGACATTTCTTGTGTAACTGTTACATGTTCATGACTGTATAAATTGGAACTTAGATATTCTTGAGTGGAGGAATAAGTTAAATGTGTTAAATGCGTATCTATGGCAGGGCTGTCATTTCTCCGGATTTTTCCTAAATCTCCGGATTTGTTCCCAGTTCATGGTAGCTTAAAGCAGGCTGAAAGTAAAGCAGAATGCGCCCTAAGGCACATTCTGCTTTACTTAAATCCTGCTTTAAGAATTTGCCTATCAACAAAACAAGAAAAAGGCTATGGGGGTAAAGGTACGATTCGTAAAATCGCACTTGAAAATGCAAATTTGGAAATCTTAGGATTTTTCATGTCAACTTATGGCAGCCCTGCTATGGAGTAAAGGGTTAAAGTACTACTTGCAACTTGATTCATAATTGCAAACAGGATGGATCCAGTTGTAATATGGTGCAGCTTAAGCATATCATTAGGATCCAATCTGTTAGCCATTTACAAGTGTGTTTTTACACCAACATGGAGAAAGAGAAAGACTTAATTTAAGAAGCTGAGCGTAACTATGTTCCTAAGAAGCAGACAATATCTTCAGATTTGAAAGGGTTTAAATTGGTTGATGTGGTAATATCCTGTTAATATGACCAATGAATGATTGACATTCTTTGAAAATTTCTAAAACTAACCTCTTGATAGCTTAACCTCTTACCCCATAGCCTGTTTCTAGTTTTGAAGTCAGGTGATCACTTAGCTTTTAAGCCGGTTGAAAGGAAAGCAGAATGCATCTAAAGGTGTCTTCTGCTTTACTGTAAGCCTGCTTTAAGCTTTCATCTGCTAGGACATAGGAAACAAATTCTTATGATGCATATTCATGACTATAATTTCTTTCAGTGGAGGAATAAGTTTAAAGCATAAAAAGTTATATCTACGGGGTAGTAGGTTTAAGCATGGGGACAGTAAAGAAGAAAGCTCTCAAGGGAGCTTCCTGCTTTACATTTTCTGCTTTAACCTTTTCCTCCCTGAAACCCCAAATGGACAATTCTATTTTTCAATTTAGTCTAGTCCATTTTTGACTTTTTAGGGTTGATTTCTATAATTTATGTCAAACTGACAAACAATGTAAACCCTGATCAGAGGGCTCCTGAAGGAGCCCTCTGATCAGGGTTAACACTGTTTGCATAGGACAAGTGTACTCCTCACAGGTACATTATTTGCAAATGATGCATATACAATGTATATGTGACTAGGGTTCAAAGCGTTAAGCTGTCACTGCTGTAGAACATGACAAGAGAAGGTGTGTCAACTGTGAAGAGTAACAAGCATCTGTTTATTGTGTAAAACGTTTGGTCAGGAAGCAGTACATGCAGTCATACCTCTCCTCTTCACAAGGGCTCAGGGGACTCGATATCTCCTTTATTGATGGGAGAGGGGAGGAAGAAGAAAAGGCACTAGCATACGTGACAGACCTCCGCATTGCCTTTTGTCTCCTGATAAAATCCACAAACATGTGTTATTGTATCTAATACATTAGAACTCCTCTATTACGACCAATAAAAAGAAGGCTAATTGTCTGTTTAAAAGACAGTTAATTGACAGCTTAAAGCAATGTGAAAGTGAAACAGAAAGCTCCTGTAGGAGCTTTCTGATTCACTTTCACATGGTTTTAGGCAGTCACCAGTCTTAAATTAAACGACTAATATTTGACACAATTTAGTGGTCGTAATAAAGAGGTTCTACTGTAATTATACTTTGCTTTCAGTAGATATAAGTTCTAAACTCTTTGCATGCTAGTGGCATACACATTGCATGCTAATTAATGTTGTACACCTGATATATACCTTGGCAAACACTGTTCAATCAATCCAGATGAGATCGATTGAACTGTTTGACACTTTGACAGTATTTTGAAAAGAAATTTAAAATATTCTATTTGCAGACAACAGAGCAGATGAAAATATTACTTAACGTTCAAAGAGTTAAATTACTTGGCTAGCATAACTGTGTTTGTAAAACTTGAATAGCCTGTGATATGCTTTATACATATAATTACGGACCCTATATTTAATCATGCCATTGATCTTTCAATTATTTGACTCATTTTAAAGTTGATTTTACAAACTAACTACATGTATAACAATTTTAAAATCTTGGCAATAATATTGAAAGAATTTCCATGTTTCCGTGTAACATACTCCATAATGTATCATGTTTATTTTGAATGTAGTTATTTGTGACTTTCTTTTCTCGCTTTCTAGGTACATTTATATAATTTCATGTGAAGCCCTTTTGAACGCACAACTCCTGTGTGAAAAGAGCGCTATATAAATCGGGTATAATAATAATAATAATAATAATAATCAGTCAATAACTGACCTAGAACAAAAAATTAACTAGCATGTCACAGAAGTCAAGGTCAGAGGTCGAAGTCACAAAATAGTAGTGTTATCAAACTGTTTGGTTCATAATTATCATTATTCCATATGCAAGATGATTTTAACCCATTACGCCATAGCCTGTTTCTAGTTTTGAAGATATGTGACATTTTAAAGCCGGTTGAAAGTAAAGCAGAATGCGCCTTAAGGCGCATTCTGCTTTACTTTCAGCCTACTTTAAGCTTCCACCTGCTAGGATATAGAAAATATATCTTATGGTTTATGTTTATGACTGTATAAAATGGAACTATTTTCTTCAGTGGAGGAATAAATTAAATGCGCTAAAAGGCGCTTCTATGGGGTAAAGGGTTAAATGTAGAACTGCTTATGCCCTGGTAAACTGAAGAAATGTGCGCGGAAATGTTTCAGGATCTACTTTATTGGGACAGATTATTGAGCATGAACATCCCTTTCTTTAACCCATTACCCCATAAATATGCCTTTCTATGCCTTAAATTTATTCCTTCACTGAAGAAAATAGTTCAAATTTATAGTCATGAATTTGTATCACAAACTATATTTGCTATATTCTAGCAGTTGATAATTCAAAGCTGGCTGAAAGTAAAGCAGAATGTGCCTTAAGGCACATTCTGCTTTACTTTCAACCTGCTTTAAGTGGTTACCTATCTTCATTACTAGAAACAGTCTATGGGGTAATGGGTTAAGGACTAAGGTACAGTGGAGAAAACGTTATTCTTTCCCAATAAACGCGTTTACGCTAAAACTATTATTTTCACTGCAAACAGTTTGGAGCCAGGTCAGACGCCGGGTAACCCGGCGTCTGATCAGGCTCCAAACTGTTTGCCACCAAGATAAACATGAAATATCAGAATTGTCCAAAAGTTGTTCTTTTCTACGTTTTAGCGCTTTGCGTTTGCGTACGTTTGCGTTTAAACGGGAAAGAATAACAGATTCTCCACTGTAAATCTATGAAAGATTGTCTCTAAAAGAGGATGGGCTAAACTTGTTGATCAAACAACTGCTACAAGAAAAGACGCTTTCAGCCTTATTTTCTTTCCGCATATTTAAGTGACCCAAGCATTTGAGAGTACTTTGAAAGAATGTTGAGTTCAAGTAACCAAAATAAGCAATTAAGCTACGCACTTAATCCATTACTCAATAGATAATTATGCTCTTTGATACTTTTAATTATTCATAAGCTAAGATAAGTAGTCTCCTATCTAGGAAGTTCTGAACATGAAATATAAAAGACATACATTTCCAGCACTTTTCCAGATGGGAACCTAAAGCAGGCCATCTTCAAAACTAGAAACAGGTTATGGGGTTACAGTAAGTCATAATACTCTAGCTAAAACAACAGTGCTCATACAATATGTGTTTGTTACGATGTATAAACCAATAGTTTCTCTACCCCAAACTGAAATCCTAGATATACACTTCTATAATACATATAAACAAAACTCAAAACTAAAAATATCACAAAACCTGGCAAAGAAAGTCAAACCTGTGATGAGCAATAATTCTTCAAAATTTAACTCTTTAACCTATTTGCGCCAAGTGGATTCTTCAATGTTTATATATTGGATTTGTCCATTTTTTACCTAAGGGGTGCCTGGTCTTAATTTTCATTGTCGTTTTGTTTTTTAATGAAATTCTTATAACCAAACAGTGTAGTCTATGATCAGATGCCGCATAATGCGGCATCTGATCAGAGTCTACACTGTTTGCCTATGTTCCTTTAAAGAGGCTCGCAACCGGATTTAGCATTACAAATAGTAATTTGTAAATATATGTCAATGCTTATATAAATGGGTAAGATTTAGTTTAGGATAATAAATTCTGTTAAAAAATGCATTTCAAAAAAAAAAAAGAAGAAGCTCTGGTGGGATTCGAACCCGTGACCCTCCATGCGGAGACAAACATGAAAAATGAGGAAGCGCCTTTACCACCTCAGCTACCAGTGCTCTCTCTATATATGGTAGCGAATTAACATACTTCACTGGTAGGGATGGATAATACTTTATTCAGCTCGGGTTTATGTCTGAGCCCGTGTAGAGAAGCAACAACAACAACTATACCGTCAGCTGACGCTATAGAAAAACGATGGAAAATATCTAAAAAAACTAAGATTTGGTGACGATTCTTGAGACTTTTTTCGGACTGATCATATTTTTTTAATGTCGGAAGCCAAATAATGCCACAAATTTGCTTTTATTTGAGTATTTTATTTTATTTTGACAAGTTCACCATCCGGTTGCGAGTCCTTTTAATGGGAAGCTAGACAGAAACGGGTTAACAGCTGACACTTCATATGTCATATTGGCAATTCCAGTTTCAGATTTAATTTAGTCTAGTCCAGTTTTGACTATTTAGGGTTGTTATATTTACAATATATTAATAAATGACTAATAGTGTAGACCCTGATCAGAGGGATCCTCTGATCTGGGTCCATACTGTTTGCATAGGACATTGGTGTTGAAAAGTTTTAACAAGTGCATGGTTTGGGTTTGTAATGGATATAGTTTACAAACTATGGAGACCCTGATCAGAGAAGACCAATAATCTTGGTCTGCACTGTTTGTCAATTTTTAAAAAAGAAAAAACAACAACATTGGAACATATCAATTAATAGTCATCATTAGCTAATTCCTTTTCAAAAGAGAAGAGTTGTTATGATTTTAGAATTTTATTGAAGGCACACCCCTCAATAATCACCATTCACTAATGAAATACAAGAGTGCCATGATGACCCTGATCCCATTCTCCTGATAGTGTTACCTTTGGGGTTTGCCTGCCCATGCATTACCAAAATCATTTAGGGATTTTTACAGCCTTATACATGTATATAGTTTTGTCAAAGTTTGATAAAAAATTGTTCAAACGTGGCCAGTCGCTCATTTAAAAGTGTAAACATTGTTAGAATATTGCCTTTTCTAGCATATCTTAGTACATCAAGGGTAGATAGCTTTTGACCTAACAGTCCTTTTTCATTCAAATTCATTAAATTTGAAAACTTACAGAACTGATGTATAAATTTTGTGCAAGTTCAATCAAAATCCATTAAAAAACTGTGGCTGCTCAGGAGTGTAAATGCAGTAAAATGTGGCGTTTTCAACACATCAAGCAATGCGAACAAAAAACGTATCTTTTCACTGCACAAGTGTTTCACTGCAAGGCTTTATCTTAACCCTTTGGCGTCCTTTGCAAACAGTGTACATGTGAATAGTACACTTGTCCTATGCATACAGTGAAGACCCAGATCAGAGGGCTCCTAGGAGCCCTCTGATCAGGGTCTTCACTGTCTGCCACAATGCCAAACATTGACAAAAACAACCCTCAAAAGTCAGAAATGGACTAGACTTCAATGGAAACTGGAATTGTCCATTTAAAGTTTCAGGGAGGAAAGAGTCAGGAGAAGAAATATATATGTTTCTTTTCCACTGAGATATCTCCATTAACTCTTTGCATGCATGCTGCGTAATTTTTTCAACTGCAACAATTGTAATCTGCTATAGTTCTAAAAATAGATTCTTAAAAATTTCTTTTTAAAACAGGGTCTGATGGTCAAACTGTTTGGATCCTGATGAGACACTGCATTCAAGGCAGCGTCTCATCTGGATGCAAACTATTTGCAAAGATAATCACTGTGGTATATATCCACCTCTAGCATCTAAGTTTGATGAATATTTGGCTAAAACTATGGCTTTATTGGGTAATGGGTTTAACCCATTTACCCCAAAGCCTGTTTCTAGTTTTGAAAATAGGTGACTATTCTTAAAGCAGGTTGAAAGTAAAGCAGAATGCGCCTTATGGCGCATTCTGCTTTACTTTCAGCCTGCTTTAAGCTACCACCTGCTAGATTAAGGAAAGTATTAAATATGACACATATTCATTACGATATATATTGAAACTATTTTCTTCAACGTATGAATAAAATGTATGTGCTAAAAGGGAAAGGGTTTAAATGGAAGAGTCTATTTTTAATTTTCAACAATACTAAAGACTTGTCCAAAGCATCTTTTTTTTCTGAATAGTCAATGGACTAGACATACTTTGAAATTCGAATTGTCCATTGAAAGTGTCAGGGGTGAATGAAAGACTTGTCCAAAGCATCTATTTTTTTCAGAATGATTGCTCAGCGTAGGTTTGATTGGTTGTTAAGTGCAATCACTGCAACACTGTATTACCTGTGTGAGTTTATATAAGTGTTAGTCCTTTGTAAGAACTGTGAGGGTTCAATATAATATGTGCTATCAGACGAAGTGGCTGTGAGGTTAGCTTGTTGGCCACCGCGACTGTAAGTCTCGGAAACTCTGAAATATAAACAGCAATTCACACAGCTCCACTCAAAGGGAATATTAACCCACTAGCTCATAGCCTAGATGTTTCTATTTTTGAAGATAGATGACCACTTAAAGCAGGTTAAAAGTAAAGCAGAATGTGCCTTCAGGCACATTCTGCTTTACTTTCAGCCTGCTTTAAGCTAACATCTGCTAGGATATAGAAATATTTCTTATGTTATATATTTTTTAAGGTATCATTTGGAACTATTTCCTTCAGTGGAAGAATAAATTAAAAACATAAAAAGGCGTATTAATGAGGTAATGGGTTAAATCATTTTACTGGTATCAAAGCTCTATTTTGTGACTACGGTAAAACCTATATATATTACGGCCACTAAAACAAAGGCTAACTGATTATTTAAAAGACTGGTGACAGCTTAACTCTTTCCTCCCTGAAACTTAAAATGGACAATCCCTGTTTCCATTTGAGTCTTGTCCATTTCTGACTTTTAAGGGTTGTTTTTGTCAATGTTTTGCATTATGACAAACAGTAAATACCCAGATCAGAGGGCTCCATAAGGAGCCCTCTGATCTGGGTATTCACTGTTTGCATAGGACAAGTGCACTTTTCACATGTATACTGTTTGAAAAGGACGCCTATATGCGGGACTAGGGTTCAAAGGGTTAAAGCAAGGTGACATTAAAAAAGAAAGCTCCTGTCACCTTGCTTTAAGCAGTCACTTGTCTTAAACACCCAATAATTAACAAAACTTAGTGATGGTAATGGAGAGGTTTTACAGTACTCATTGGAATACAGTAAAACACCTCTATTACAACCACTATTAGCTTTCTGTTTTACTTTTTCCTTCACAGCTTTAAGCCGTCACCGGTCTTTCATACAACCAATTAGCCTTCTTTTTCGTGGTCGTATTTACAATAGATGGGTGTTACTGAAGTCATTATCAAATCCATATCACACTTAATGTTGTGACTAGTTATCTAAGAGTTGTTATTGCTATTTCTCTATCAAACTCAATGTACTGACTATTTATTAGAAATGTTATAATTATTTCTCTATCAAACCCTATGTTGTGACTAGATATTACTTATTAGAATTGTCATAATCAAATCCCTATCAAACCCTATGTTGTGACTAGATATTACTTATTAGAATTGTCATAATCAAATCCCTATCAAACCAAATGTTGTGACACTAGATACAGTGAAACCCCTCTAAACCGGAACCTCTAAATACCGGAATTCCCTCTAAACCGGACAAAACCTTTGGTCCCGTTTCCAACCTTTCTTTATCTTAACCCATTACACCATAAATACGCCTTTTACGTCTTTGGTTGCAGGTTGAAAGTAAAGCAGAATGCGCCTTAAGGCGCATTCTGCTTTACTTTCAACCTGCTTTAAGTGGTCAGCTATCTTCCATACTATCTTCCATACAAGAAACAAGTCAAAACCCCTCTAAACCGGAAACCGCTCTAAACCGGACATTTTTGTTGTCCCCACAAACGTCCGGTTTAGAGGGGTTTCACTGTAATAGAATTGTTATTGTTATGAACTTATGAGGCATCTGATCAGGACCCAAACCATTTTGACTCTCATTAAGATATTACTTTAGTTAATTTCTTAAAACTTAAATTTGAGGAATGAAAGCAGACAACAATTGTTTGATACAGATGAGGCCAAAGCAGTGAGGGGGGTAAAATATTCCCTTTACATGAAGCTATCAGTCACTAAAGCCTATCCCCCATAGAAGCTTCTTTAAGGGCATATAATGTATTCCTTCACTGAAGAAAAAAATTCAATTTTATACAGTCATAAACATGTACCCAAATAGATATTTTCTTAATGTTAGCCATTGGTAGCTTAAAGCAGGATGAAAGTTAAGCAGAATGTGCCTTCTGCTTTACTTTCAATCTGCTTCAAGTGGTCACCTATCTTCAAAACTAGAAACAGGCTATGGGGTAAAGAGTTAAAGACAACAAAGTAACAGAAACCAACAGAACAATTATACAAGTGAATAACAATGAATTCCTTAAAAAGGTTTGAATAATCAACATTAAAAGATTGCAATATTTTGTTTGAGAAAATTGAACAAGAAATCTAAGCAGATTAATTTTAGGATGCATTTCTGATGCCCCATGAAATGCTTGACCATAAATGTGAACATTTTATCAGACCAGAAAAAATCTAAACATGAACAAATAAACAAGGGTCAAAGAGATCAAAGTCAAAGGTCAATGTCACCTAACTGCAATGCAGCATGCTGTTTTCATCAAGGCACATTGACATGTGAAGTTTAGTCCGTAACTGACCCAGAGCTCCAGATAATAGGGAGTAAACTGAACAAATTCAACATTATCTCACTCATTTCAGCACCAAATCCTATGGTGTTACTACTCATTAGAATCGTCTCTTCGAGACGATTCTAACGAGTAGTGACCCCATAGGGTCAAAAGAAGAAATAAAGATTTTAATTTTTGAAATACTCCCCTTAGCTGGAGCTCTGCTGACCTAAATGCAAAACAGACTACCTATTGGATATGTGGTCAAGGGTAACTTTATATGCTCTGAAATATTTTGTGGTGGTGAATGAAAAAAGTTTTACTCATTTTTTTATGTCTTCTTTGCAGAATCAAACTTTGGACACTTTGAATAATGCATTATGTTTTATTTTTAATATCAACAACAACTAACTCTAAATCGTCAAACATGAGTTAAGCAACAAATGAAAAAAGATACATGGAAAATCTGTATTTAAAATCAACTGGCTGTTTTAATGTAGGAAAAGAGTATTTCAGAAAGCTCCAATCCTTTGTGCTTTATTTTTATCCTGCATAAAGTTCTAAGACTATATGATTTGACAGATCTCCATATTTCTTTGGCAAACTGCTACTCATCACAGTTTTGACTACTGTCCTCATTCTCATAAAGCATTTGAGTTGAGTCTGAGACTATTCTCAAGCCTTTGATTGCTCAAATCTGACAAATCAAATTCTTGAGAATGATCTCAGACTCAACTCAATTGTAGTTATCAGCTTCAAAGCTCTACACTGTTGAAGTGCATATACATGTACAAAAAAAAAGTGCAAAAAATTTAAGTGTCTAGGCACAATATCAAACAAGAACAAAGAAATAATTAAATGAACCTGTTTTCAATCTGGTATTATAATGTACCTCTGGGTCCTTCATTCTGAAAAAATGGGGTTTGGTGTATCAACAGAAATCCATATAAGGAGGGTATTTCAAAAACCTAAAATCTTTATTTCTGTTTTAAACCCTATGATGTCACTACTCATTAGAATCATCTCGAAGAGACGATTCTAATGAGTAGTAACACCATAGGATTTGATGCTGAAAAAGGTGAGAAAATATTGAATTTGTGCAGTTAACTCCCTCTTAATAAGTCTTATCTGGAGCCTTGTATCAAAATCAGTTTTTCTTGATATAGAATTCATCAGGTACCAGTGAGTATTGCCTCTCCTGTCAGAGAGGTATTAATAGTGTTGATTTATGCTCTACCATTACTATTGACACTGGTCAGAGAAATTTGAAGAAAGAGGAATTTGTTGATTTACAAAACTAATTTATATTTCGGATTACTTCTGTTTTAGATAATATTCCAGATTATGTCAAAACTAAATCAACTTTCATAATATATTCATCATCAACTAGCTTCAGATTTAATGTCTATCATGAGATTTAGAATATGTCTAGATCGTAATTTGTTTTTTTATTCATATTATGTTTATTATGATTTAAGTTTCAGATTATGTCCATCATTAATTTAGATTTCAGACTTTATCTATCTTATCATACCAATATGTGTGAGCATAAGGTGGACATTTTCATTTATAACACCTCGCTTTGAGTTATAATGTTAATTTCCCGTAGACCAAAATGAAACATTTTGCATGTCTTTTACATCTATCCAAAAAATACTGTCACTCTATATGATATTATTTTTGTCTCTTTATATGATATTAGTTTCTCTATTCTTCTTTCTTTTTTGTAATGATATAAACAATGTGACGTCAACATCGTTTCCCACGCATAAATATAGACAAATATTGAAAAGGAGGATCCCATTTAGAAATTAAATGTAACATTTTGAAACATCTATATCTAAGAGCATTCAAAGGATTAAGCATAACCACATCAGCAAGGACACACAGACTTCAGAAACAGTGTACTACTTAACCCTTTGAACCCTAGTCCCGCATATAGACGTACTATTCAAACAGTGTACATGTGAATAGTACACTTGTCCTATGCAAACAGTGAAGACCCAGATCAGAGGGCTCCGAAAGGAGCCCTCTGATCAGGGTCTTCACTGTTTGTCATAATGCCAAACAGTGACAAAAACAACCCTTAAAGGTCAGAAATGGACTAGACTAAAATGTAAACTGGAATTTTACATTTAAAGTTTTAGGGAGGAAAGAGTTAATGCATTACCCCATAGCTTATTTCTAGTTTTAAAACAGGTGATCACTTAAAGCAGGTTGCCGTTCATACAGTCATACCTCTCCTCACATTCTGCTTTACTTTCAGCCTGCTTTAAGCTACCATCTGCTAAGAGATAGAAAATATTTCTTATGGTTCACTATCATGACTGTATAAAGTTGAAATATTTTCTTCAGTGGAGGAATTACTAAAAGGCGTAAAAAGGTGTATTTATGGGGTAATGGGTTAATGCATAAGTGTACACCTTGTTCAGAAACGCAGCACAATCTTCAAATATACTCTCTGCAGTGCAGAAGACAATATTCTTTCCCGTTAAAACAAAAAAACAACAACAACATGTTGAAATTTTATTTTTACCTGAGTGGCAAACAGTTTGGAGCCTGATCAGATGCTAGGTCACCTGTCGTCTGATCAGGCTCAAAACTGTTGGACGTAAGGTTTTAAGTTTAAAAACGTTTATTGGGAAAGAATAACGTCTTCTCCTCTCTAACAATACCTTATACAGTGGAGAATCTGTTATTCTTTCCCGTTTAAACGCAAACGTACGCAAACGCAAAGCACTAAAACGTAGAAAAGAACAACTTTTGGACAATTCTGATTATTCTTGTTTATCTTGGTGGCAAACAGTTTGGAGCCAGATCAGACGCCGGGTTACCTGGCGTCTGATCTGGCTCCAAACTGTTTGCACTGCAAATAATAGTTTTAGCGTAAACGCGTTTATTGGGAAAGAATAATGTTTTCTCCACTGTATCCACTCAATTGAATTGTCTTAACCCATTACCCTGTAGCCTGTTTCTAGTATTGAAGGCAGGTGACCACTCAAAGTAGGCAAAAAATTAAGCAGAATGCACCAAGGCGCATTCTGCTTTACTTTCTGCCTGCTTTAAGCTATAATCTCAGTATATAGGAAATGTTTCTTATGGTCCATATTCATGACTATATCAATTTGAACTATTTTCTTTAGTGGAGAATTATATAAAAGGCATTAAAAAGCATACTTATGGGATAATGAGTTAAAAGAAACAACTTTATTGAGTAGGCACCATGTATGGTAAGATGGTGAAGTTTTGAATTTATGTGTTTGAAATACTCCCCATGCCATATCTCAAGCTATGAAGGTCTACACTGTTCCCTATGTCTGTGTGCCACCTTTTTGTCATAAGGCAGCATATGTTGAGAGGAATAATTGTCATGTGAAGGCAAACCATCTGTATATATAAGTGCCTTGATTATTATGGAGTATATTGCTATTATACAGGGCTGCCATTTCTCCGAATTTTTCCGAAATCTGAGGATATTTATCCTAGCAGATAGTAGCTAAAAGCAGGTTGAAAGTAAAGCAGAATGCGGCCTAAGGCGCAATGTGCTTTACTTATATCCTGCTTTAAGTAATTGTGCTTGAAAAATAGAAAATTTGGAAATCTTAGGATTTTATATCACATTATGGCAGCCCTGATTATACATTTAATGGACAAAAACCTGTGTTTTAGCAGCCACACATAAGAAGGTACATTGTAACTTACTGTTGCATGCTGGGTAATTTATTTGTCTTCAAAAATGCAACAATCGTCATCTGCTACTGTTTTTAAAATAGAATTTTCAAAAAATATTTTTCAAAACGGGGTCCGAGTGACAAAAAGTTTGGATCCTGATGAGAGGCCGCGTTATGCGGCGTCTCATCAGGATCCAAACAGTTTGATATGGTTATCAGTTTCACCGCTAGTGTGCTTAGAGCTAATGCAGGGCTAATGTTATGTAGGAGTGCTCCTTTGGAAGCTTTCTGAATTTTTTTTTCCTGAATGAAGCAGTAACCTGTATGTCAGCTCTTAATTCTTCTTGATCAGTGGGTGCTCAATTCAGGTTTACGGTAATTAAGTACTCTGTCTTTATATACAAGTTCACACAATCACACACAGGTATTTTTGGTTAATGGTAAAAACTAAGGGACATCACTCTTACCTTTTGACTTGAGTTATCCAATCAGAATCCCTGCTGTCCTGTGACCTTGGTGTTGACCTGTGACCCCAAGGTGACTCTGGATTCGACACCAGCTGACCTTCCAAGTATTTTTGACTAGGTGGTGATGGTTTGGGTAGCGCCTGTTCTTTCAAGCCTTTGTAGCCATCTTTATTTCTATTGCGTTCATGTGAAGCTCGTACTTTATTATTTCGATCATTTACCCCACCCACTCTATGTGACACTTCAACCGAATGTGCTGTATTGCCGTTCACTCTTCCCACGTCAGTGTCAGTCAACCTCACTCTTGTACTTTCTCTACTTTCAGAACCTATTCGATTTGTCCTGTCATTTACGATAGGACGGTTTTGATCTAAACTATTCCGCACATCTGTATCACGAGTATTTTGAGACACCTGTCCTGATGCTTTACCTTTCTTTAAATCCTTATTACTAACATTACTCTTTGATCTTTCCAACCTATGTCCACTTGTTGCATCACGTTCTACTTTCCCTGCCTTCTTCCCATTTGCAGATATTTCTGGCTGTTTGTTTGTTTCTTCGGTTTGGTTTTTATTTTGCACTGAAATAGTGCTCAATGCTACAGGATTGTTCTGAATTTTTCCAAGACTAGTGTTTCTCTCTAGCTTTGTCAGTGTTCGGGGAAGTTTGGTCTTTGATCCTGGGCGGAAATTTTCAGGTTTTATTTCCGCAACAGGCTTTCCTGTTGATGGACTCTGGGAAGGCTTTGGTACTAACTGTAATACAGTAAAAAAAATCTATTATCCAGAGCTCCAGATAAGGGGAGTATTTCAAAAACTAAAATCTTTATTTCTGAATTAAACCCTATGGTGTCACTACTCATTAGAATCGTCTCTTCGAGACGATTCTAATGAGTAGTCACACCATAGGATTTGGTGCTAATACTAGCAAGAAAATGTTGGATTTGCTCAGTTTACCCCCTTTTATCTGGAGTCCTGTTATCCCATAAATACATCTTTTTACCCCTTTAATTTATTCTTCCACTAAAGAAATAGTTCTTGATATAGTCATGAATTATGAACCATTATTTTTTTTTTTACATATCCTTGCAGATTGTAGCTTGAAGCAGGCTGAAAGTAAAGCAGAATGTGTCTTAGGTGCTTAAAAAATAGAAATTTTGGAAATCTTAGAATTTTTCATGATCAACTTATGGCAGCCCTGTAAACTTATGGAGACCTCTGATCAGAGTCTGCACTGTTTGTGTTTTTTTTTGTTCACTTTTATTTTTCCACAAAAAGGGTTAATTTGGGTGTCTTTGAAGCAAGGTTTCACTGAAGAACCTCGAAAATACTTAAGAAATAACAAATTCGTAGGTGTCCATTACCGTGCATTAGATCACAGTTAGGAGTTGAGATGTGGAGTCATTAGATCACGAGGACTTTAGGCCGAGTGATCTAATTACCCACATCTTAACGACTTTAATTGTAAAATTACTATTTATGTATTACGCGTATGGGGCAAATGAAACAGCAGATGGAAACGCCGCGCATGCAGTTCATCATCGCGACGTAATATACGTTTCTCAGTATTCTTTGTCTATATGCCGTAGGTTTCGAGTCATGTTAGAATCGTCTGTAAAGAATATAGGACAAAGGAGAGAAAAAGGTGAAATTTACAACCAGCTTACTCAAAACTTACTTGTGGCATCAATGGGAATACAGCACTCCCTCTGTGCAACGGCCCTCTCAACAACAATTCCCTCCTTACAACAACCCTTGTCGCTGGTCCCCAAACAAGACAATAATTTCTAACCATTTCACTACTGCAGTAACGTCTGCTTAAAACAATCGTCTGCTGCTCTTCTAAAAGTTACATAATGGACATTTTGACAGAAAAAGCTTAATGACGAGTGACAAACAGCTTGAATCCAAATCAGACGCTGCCTTACGCGGCATCTGATCTGTATTCAAGCTGTTTGCAAATTTAAGCCTATTTCCTTCCCTATAACGACTCCCTCTTGGGTCTGTTGTAGAGAATGAGAGCTGTATATGATCTTACCACTGAGTTTTCTTTCTCGTAAACTTTTGGTTCTGGAAATTCTTTCTCTACTACTGACTCTTGGGCTGAAATGCTGCTGTTAGCTGAAATAAAGTTTGTAATACCATAATTATATCCAATTTAGGTTAATAAAATTAAATTTAAACTTTCCATTATTTCCATTCACAGGTATCAAATTGAGTGGGTATATCTCTTTACAAATAATGAAATGTGTGAAGCTTTTCCCCCATTACAAGTATTAACAAATTAAACCCTAGGGATGAGTATACTCATTCATCATTTACAAATAGTCTACCTGTGAAGAGTAAACTTGTCCAATACAAACAGTGTAGATCTTGATCAGAGGGCTGATCAACTTTCCCCCATTACTTTTATATTTTTATGTCCCTGCGATGATAAGTTGAGAAGCATACTGTTTCACCTCAGTCCGTTTGTCCTTATGCTCATCCATTTGTATACAGTACCGTACATACTTTGTCCGTCTAACTCCTCCTACAGTTTTCAAGCTATCAATTTTTATTTTTATCGAACAAATACACCTTGACGGATTGAAAATTCCGTATTACCCATGTACCTTGTGTAATGGGAAAAGAACGTTTACTGTGTAGTCGGAAGTTCGGAACTACAGTAAAACCTCTCTATTACGACCACTAAATTATGTTAAGTATTAGGGTGTTTACGGTAGGTGACCGCTTAAAGCAAGGTGACAGTGAAACAGAAAGCTCCTTTAGGAGCTTTCTGTTTCACTGTCACCTTGCTTTAAGCTGTCACCTCTCTATTATTTAATCAATTAGCATTCGTTTTAAAATAGTGGTCGTAATAGCGAGTATTTACTTTCACGCGCCATTCCCCTATATTACGACCACTAAATTATGTTAAGTATTAGGGGGTTTACGGTAGGTGACCGCTTAAAGCAAGGTGACAGTGAAACAGAAAGCTCCTTTAGGAGCTTTCTGTTTCACTGTCACCTTGCTTTAAGCTGTCACCTCTCTATTATTTAATCAATTAGCATTCGTTTTAAAATAGTGGTCGTAATAGCGAGTATTTACTTTCACGCGCCATTCCCCGTTTATTTATAGTAACGCTTGAAACATTTCTATCGTTTTTCATTTTATTTTTATTATAAGAGTATATAATAAAAGGAACATTACTATACTTTGCATATCTTATGTACCGGATCACTCTCGTTGTGTGTGTAAAGGCTATATCCAACTCGACCTCCGGTCTCGTTGGATATAGCCTTTACACACACAACTCGAGTGATCCGGTGCATAAGATATGCAAAGTATAGTAATATTCCGTTTATATTTTTACAGGATGTTTCCACATATACCAGTGTATCACAGATATGCATAATCTCTGGGTTTTGATATCTGTAATTTAATTTACAGAATTATGGGCAGCTGAAACTAAACGTTTTTGGCGGAAATAGCTGAACGGTTAGCCAAAAACGTAGAATTCTGAATGCAACACTCTGTAGTGCACTGCCAACTGGTGATGTGTTCATTAAATGCCTTGAATACACACCAGAAACAACTAAATAACTGTTTAAATTATTTCATATCCAAATGTATTAGTTATTTAAAGCAGAACAAGAATTTTTGTATGCCACAAAGAATAACGCGTCACTTGTACATGTACGTAAATGACGTCACTCTAAATCGAATGCGACGCCAGAGTAAAATACAAAGTGGCTGATACAGACTCTTGTATTTCACTGTGCAGATACACGTGGAAACACTCAATATCACACGAAGGCATATAATAAATGTATGTGCCTTATGGACATAGCCACGTCTCTGTAGTTAACCCCTTACCTCATAGCCTGTTTCTACTTTTGAAGACAGGTAACTACTTAAAGCAGGTTGAAAGTAAAGCAGAATGTGCCTTAAGGCACATTCTGCTTTACTTTCAGCCTGCTTTAAGCTACCATCTGCTAGAATATAGAAAATATTTCTTATGATACCTATCTATGACTGTATAAATTGGAACTTTTTTCTTCAGTGAAGGAATAAATTAGATGCGTAAAAATAAGCATCTATGGTGTCAAAGGTATGGGTTTATATAGTCTGCAATTATATGTCATAATCTGCCGACTTTATACATTTACCTCCCCGATCATCGAGTCACAAGTCGGCCATTTACATATAAAAAAGAATACTGTGTTCCAGGTTACCTGAGGTAGGTCTGGTATCTTGAGTGGTGCTACTTTTCACTCTTTCTCTCCCTGTACCAATTCTCTGAAATATTTACAAAGTGAAGTTACATTAGCAAATTACAATCGAACTTCGATATCTCAAACTAGCTTTACTCGAACTATCCGATAGTTCAACACATGAACTGCATTGTTTCATGCTCCGTTAGGTCAAACATACCCATATTTCAAAGTTAAAACGTGGCTAAGCCACGTTTTAACTTTGAAATACGGGTATGTTCGATTTAACCGAGTTCGAGATATCGAAGTTCGAGTGTGCATAAAAATCAAGGCTTATTGTCCACAGATCATTAAACTGCTGAGAAAGAAATGTTGAACTTTGTCATCACTTGAGTAAATCATAAAATATCATCTGCTGAAATTAGTACAATAAACGCGTTTACGCTAAAACTATTATTTGCAGTGCAAACAGTTTGGTGCCAGATCAGACGCCGGGTAACCTGGCGTCTGATCAGGCTCCAAACTGTTTGTTACCAAGATAAACATGAATTATCAGAATTGTCTAAAAGTTGTACTTTTCTACGTTTTAGTGTTTTGCGTTTGCGTACGTTTGCGTTTAAACGGGAAAGAATAACAGATTCTCCACTGTATGGCCTTCTGAGTCCATCGCTCCAAAGATACCCCTTTTTACACATTTAACTTATCCCTTCAATGAAGAAAACATTTTCACTTTACACAGTCATGAATATGCACCATATGAAATATTTTCTTTATTTTAGCAGATTGTAGCTTAAAGCAGGCCGAGGGTAAAGCAGAATGTGCTTTACTTTCAAACTGCTTTAAGTGGTCACCTGTCTTCAAAACTAGAAACTGGCTATGGAGAAAAGGGTTAATAAATAAAGGAACATTACCCTCGTAACTCTGATCAGAACAGAGTTCCCTACCATACTACTATACAGTGGAGAAGACATTATACAAGGCTCCAGATAAGATGGAGTAAACTGAACAAATCCAACATTTTCTCACTAATTTCAGCACCAAATCCTATGGTGTTACTACTCATTAGAATTGTCTCGAATGAGTAATGGCACCATAGAGTTTAATGCAGAAAAAAGGATATTAGTTTTTAAAATACTTACCTTATCTGGAGCTCTGATTATATCTTTCCAGTTTAACCCATTACCTCATAAATACACCTTTTTACACCTTTAATTTAAACCTCCACTGACGAAAATAGATCTACTTTAAACAGTAAGGAATATGTTACATAAAAAATAAGTTCTATATTCTAGCAGATTAAAGCAGGCTGAAAGTAAAGCAGAATGCGCCCTAAGGCGCATTCAGCTTTATTTTCAGCCTGCTTTCAGTGGTCACCTATATTCAATACTAAAAACAGGCTATGGGGTAATGGGTTAAACACAAACAAAACCCAAATGCAATGCATTTAAATGGGTAAAATGACAACCTTTTTGACAACATTTACGACTTATTTTAAACTGAGTGGCCGGTTATCCAGCGTCTGATCTGGCTTCAAACTGTTTGCAATGGACATAATTGGATTAGATCAATGTGTTTATTGGGCAAGAACAATGTCTTCCCTATCACAATACAGTGCAGAAAACGATATTCTTTCCCAATAAATGCGTTTATTTCCATTGCATACAGTTTGGTGCCAGATCAGACGCCGGTTCACCCGGAATCTGATCTGGCTCCGAACTTTTTGCAATTCAAATAATCATGAAAAGTCAAATTTGTCGATTTTTTTTTTCACATTCTTTTGCTATGCGCTTGCGTTAAAACGGGAAATAATAACGTATTCTCCCCGGGTATGAATGACAGCTGACCTTTGTTGGTATCTTGGCACTAGGCACTCTATTGGCACTGGACTTTCTTCTTTTCTGAGATGAGTTGAGGTTAGTGGGCGTCCTACTGTCCTCTGACAGCTCCTTCTTTGGAGTCTGATATAAAGGTGGTCTGGCCGTATCATCTGCAACAAAACAACAAGTGCAGGGCTCCAGTTATGGGGAGTATTTAAAAAACTAAATTCTTTATATCTGCATTAAACCCTTTTGTGTGACTACTCATTAGAATCAGCTCAAAGAGCTGATTCTAATGAGTAGTCCAGGGTTCCAGATAAGAGGGAGTAAACTGAACAAATTCAATGTCATCTCACTCATTTCAGCACCAATCCTATGGTGTTACTACTCATTAGAATCGTCTCGAAGAGACGATTCTAATGAGAAGGGACACCATAGGGTTTCATGCAGAAATAAAGATTCTTATTTTTGAAATACTCCCCTTATCTGGAGCCCTGGTAGTCACACGGTAGGATTTGGTGCTTACATAAATTAGAAAATAATGAATTAGTTCAATTTACTCCCTCTTATCTGGTAACGGCAGTGTAGTAAAAGAAGTTACATTGCGATTCTGACACAGTAAGATATGTATTAACCCATTACCTCATAGCCTGTTTCTAGTATTGAAAATAGGTGACCACTTAAAGCAGGTTGAAAGTAAAGCAGAATGCGCCTTAGGGCGCGTTCTGCTTTACTTTCATCCTGATTTAAGCTAACATCTGCTAGAATATAGAAAGTATTTGTACTGATATATATCCATGACTGTACAAATTGGAACTATTTTCTTCAATGCAGAAATATATTAAAGGCTTAAAAAGGCGTATTTATGGGGTAATGGGTTAACTCATTCAACTCTAGAACTTTAAAGGAACATTTCCAGTTTCCGATAAGGTCTAGTCCAATTTTGACTATTATGGACTGTTTTTTAACAATTTATTGTAAAATGATAGCCCTTTACGGGCCCTCTGAACTGGGTCTACACTCTTTACAGGTACACTGTGTGTAAAGGGCAAGTACACTAATTGCTAGGGCTCTGTGGGTTTATTGACACATTTGACACAAAGTCGTTTCTGAATAGATTTTATTTTTTTGCGCTTAAACCCAGATGCAACAGGGAGTTCTGCATGAACAAACACTCCCTAGTTCAAGTTTATCAAAATCCGAGACAGGAAATTGTACCTGTTGACTCTAGGTACAACTCATGCTTTCTTCAAAACAATTTCAACTTACACTCATCTTTAGCTGTTCTTTTCTTGGCCATCTTGCTCTCAAATTTCCCCTCACTGGTCAGGGCAACAATCTGTAGAACACAACACAATCTGTACACTTTTATCTGATCATTTAACATTTTACTCCATAAATAAACCTTTGTTTTATTCCTTCACAGAAGAAAATAGTTCCATTTTAAACAGTCATGAATATGCACCATAAGACATATTTTCTTAAACCAAGTAGATGGTAGCTTAAAGCAGGTTGAAAGATATCAAGAATGTGCCTTCAGGCACAATCTGCTTTACTTTTAACCTGCTTTAAGCTTTACCTTTAACCTAACTTAAAATCACTTTTAGGGTGGTTATAACTGTACTCCATATCTGTTTGACATTGTAAATTTACACTCACAGCTAATTAGGAAAGGGGTGTACAGTGGAGAATCTGTTATTCTCTACCGTTTAAACGCAAACGTACGCAAACGCACAGCACTAAAACGTTGAAAAGAACAACTTTTGGACAATTCTGATATTTCATGTTTATCTTGGTGGCAAACAGTTTGGAGCCTGATCAGACGCCGGGTTACATGGCGTCTGATCTGGCTCCAAACTGTTTGCATCGGAAATAATAGTTTTCGCGTAAACGCGTTTATTGGGAAAGAATAACACATTCTCCACTGTATATGAGCTATGCCATGACAAAACCAGCATTATATCACTGCAACTTTATTGCACCATTGTCATCCCAGACTCTGTATCTGAGTTTGGTCTACACTACTAAATACCGTATATAATACAGCTACATAAAATGCTTTAGATCATATGGGTGTCAAACAGTGTAGATCAAGACCAGTCATTGCTTATTTGAGGCTGCGGCAGGCCTTGATCATACACTGTTTGCAAAGCAATAAGTCATGTTTTCTCATGGCACGACTGATATATAGAGGATCTTAAATGAGTGTTCATATTTATTTGATTTATTAAATGAGTCTTTTTGAAATGATAAAAAACAAGCTTTAGCGAGTTTTTTTTATCATTTCAAAAAGACGAATTTAATAAATCAAATAGATATGAACACGAATATAAGATCCTATTTATATCATATCCAACACACACTCATATTTACAGCCAATTTCTCAGGAGTAAGGTATGTTGTAGTAAGGTGTTCCTTATATAGAAACAATCAATGGAAGGCGAAATGAGGTTTTCTAAGTGCCTGGGAAAAAGTAGTTCCAAATTTCTCAATGTTTTATTGACTTATTGTCACTATATAAGTCATTACTTGATTTAGATTTAGATTTAGATTTAGAATCTTTCTGATAATTAAGTTAACTGTGAAAGGTGATTAAAAAATCACTTCGAAAAACATTTTATGTTACAGTTAAGAACGTCACATCATAACGTCACAAAAATTTCCCATAAAAGGAAACACAGTCGTGAGAGCCAAAAATGTTGAAACCACCAGTGACATGTATCTAGGGTTGATGACCTAGATTCTGTACTAGGCTAACGGTGGCATAGGATTGTGCATGAATAGGAGAATATTCGCTACGAACTGTGTTGGAATATAAAATTTTCGAAATCTATTTGAGCTGTGATGGATTTAGATAATATAAACGAGATGTCGACTGCATTATTTGATTGGACTGGATTGTTGTCATTCAGCTTTGAATCGTGAAAGGATGGCTGGGACCAGAGTAGCCGGTAGGTAATCTTTCTGCAAAAATGGTTTAAAATCTTGTAGATTATGATACTACCAGGACAGCGATCAGGACTTCTATGATATGAAAAAACTTTAGGCGGAACAGTTCGAACGCTGCGTCCCTTGGGGCTTCGCCTGACTTACTGGTTTTGGTTTGACTCTCGGTAAACTGCAGATACTTGTGGTCAATTGTACCGTAGGATCCGTACCGTATAAAATGCACCAAAAATTCTGAATAGTGAATACCATTGATTTTATTGTTTCTAGTTCCCTTCCGTCTATTGGCACTCGATCGTTGCCAGCTAGGTCAGAGTCCGCCATTTTTTTTGTTTTGACAGCGCGTATGAATATTATTTGGTCCTAGAGTGTAAAAAAGATCTGTGTGTTACCAAAATTAAATAATGCTGTTAATCACGCGCAGAGCCGGGCAATATGATATAAATATTATATATACCACTTACCACAAAGCTGTATTCTGTATCAGGTGTCAGTCTCCGTACTGGCTGGTTGAGATCATTGCCAGAGTATATAATATCACCGTTCATGATGACATCATATCTGTTCAACCTACCCAGCGGTACCTCCGGGGCATACCAAGACACAAACAGCTCATTTCTACCAATCACATTAATCTGGGGCTTGGAAGGAGCATGGGCACCTGTGAATGAGACAGGGGTGGATTGTTTTTTCAGTACAAGAATTCCGCAGAAGTAGTATTGTCATGACAAAGAAGTGAAAGAGAGACTAAGGTATTGCAATATACAATAATAAAAGATATTTTATTGTAAATACAGGCCACCCACCCACAATACATCAATACAATAAGTTACAAATACATAAGTACAAAGTTGCAAATCAAAGATGTCCGTTATATAATAATATACTCATATCAAAATTATACGGGTAACTGTTATGGGTCTATACCAATTGCTGCATAGTTCGAGTTCCGCTATATTTGACTGAAGCTTAGAGTTGGCTGAAAGTAAAGCAGAATGCGCCTAAAGGCGCATTCTGCTATTACTTTCAACCCACTTCAAGTTGTGACCTGATTTCGAAACCAGGAACCGGCTAAAGGTAAAGTAACTATTTCATAGTATATAAATTAAAATTATTACAGTGTTGTAGAACCAAAAACTTAACATTGGAGATAGACTGAAGTGTTAGTATTGGAGCAGAGTGGTTGACAGTGTCGTCATGGCAACTATTATTGATGCCTATGGAAAGCAAAACCTTAGTATCACTTATGCTCCTTCGTTGTGTTGGGAGATAAAACAATGCTAAATAGACTAATCAAAAGCCATTTGTATTTTCTTTTTTTTCTTTTATTTAAGGTTGATACTTGAAGCAGGAAAATTTACTTTCAATTTCTTCACCCTTCTCTTGTTAGTCTATATACTGACACTTTTTGAAAACAATGTAGACAAAGATAAGACAGCTCCAAAAGGAGCTGTCTGATCAAGATCTGCACCTTTTTCTGACAGTAAGTTACAGGATTTGCACTCTTTCCTAGGAAAAATGTTCCTAACTTTATTAACCAATGTAATAGATCAGATGATAAGATTCTCATGGTGAGTAGAGTTTTACATATGAATATTCAGGGGGAGTAGGGTGAAGCTGCAACCTTCAACACCTTCAATAAGCTTAAGTCTTCCAGGGCTCCAGATAAGAGGGAGTGAACTGAACAAATCCAACATTTTCTCACTCATTTCAGCATTAAATCCTATGGTGTCACTTTTCATTAGAATTGTCTCGAAGAGACAATTCTAATGAGTAGTAACACCATAGGGTTTAATGCAGAAATAAAGATTTTAGTTTTTGAAATTCTCCCCTTATCTGGAGCCCTCGTCTTCTATTGTGTTTGTTACCAAGAGGCAGGAATTCCTGTATACCAGTAATCCTCACACAATTTGTTTACCTTGGGGATTTTAAAAGGTTATTGATAGATTAATACAAGACACAAGTAATGCTGAAAGATCATTGAGATTCGTCTTGCAATAAGCAGCCATTTGTCCTATAGACCAACACAGAGGTACCCAAGTGTTGTTTGGGAGAGTTGTAACACATTCACTGCTGAAATGTTTAATGGGCGGTCCCAATTTCCACTTGAGTCTAAGTCACAAACAGTGCAGACACTGATCAGAGGCCCTGTGATCTGGGTCTTCACAGTTTGTATAGGACAAGTGTACTCTTCATATATACACAAAATTGGCACTCGAGGTCAATGGGGTCAATTTGACATGATGACAGTGACTCACCTATCTCAGAACATGTGCCCACAGTATCAGTTCTTTCACCTTTGCCCTTGGAAGTTGCAGCACAAACCTGTACAAGAAAAATACAGAGAACATTGAGTACACTCAACAGTGATAATTTTAGAAATCAGATAAACGAGTTCTCCGGATGCACATTCTGTAAAACAATGAGTCCTTGAAAAAACATTGAGTCCTTGAGGTGAAAAATTAACCCAATATCCTATAACTTATTTCTAGTTTTGAAGACAGGTGACCACTAAAAGCAGGTTGAAAGTAAAGAAGAATGTGCCTTAAGGCACATTCTGTTTTACTTTCAACCTGCTTTAAGCTACTTTTTGCTCATGAGTTATTGATTAATAAAGGCCAGAAAAGCTATGGGTCCATGGGACTCGCAACTTTTTAGATAATGAGTCCCTTGAAAATTTAATCGGTATAGGACTCGGGATACACAGGTAAAAATATCACTGCACTCAGTGAAGAAAGATGGCAAACACTTAAAAAGGCAACTGCTTCATGCCAGACAGAAATATTGCAGAACACTCCAATATATTCTGTTTAGTGGTTTCTGTTATTTTTCAACCCAATAGCTTGTTTCTAGTTTTGAAGACAGGTGACCATTTATAGCATAGAGGCGCATTCTACTTTACTTTCAACTTGTTGAAAGCTCTCTGCTAGGATATAGAACATATTTCTCATGACTATGACTATGTAATGTGGAACTACTTTCTTCAGTGGAGGTATCAATAAAGGTGTAAAAAGGCATGTATATTTTGTGGAAGTACAGTGCCCCCTCCCTGTAATGGCCCTCCCAACAAAGATTCCCTCCTTACATCAACATTTGCTGTTGTTTCCCAAACAAAACAAATATGTCCAACCTTTTCAAGTCTGCTGAAAATTGTTGTCTGTGGTTTTTATTACTGTTTTTATTACAGTTACATCATAGACATTTTGACAGAAAAAAACTTAACAATGAGTGACAAACAGCTTAAATCCAGACCATTACCCGGCGTCTGATCTAGATTCAAGCTGTTTGCAAATGTAAGCCAATTTCGCTCCCTGTAACAACTCCCTCCGAACAATGCACAATTTTTTTCTCACACAGTGGGTGTCGTTGTAGAGAGGGAGCACTGTACATGTAGAAACACAAAAGTCTCCTGACATGTTATTGAAATGAAGTAAAAACTTTAAATAACAACAGTTGCAGTGTAATACAGCATCTCATCCTTATCAAAACTGTTTGATACTCTGACCATTTTTAAAAGAGTTTTTTTAAAAATCTAAATTTTGACAGAAATTGACAGCAGACGAAAAATTACATAGCATTCGAGGAGTTATTACAGTTCAGTTGTTGTTTTTGTTATTATTATTTTTTGCAGATATTTTGAGGAGGGGTTGACATTTAAACAGAAGTATAATGTTTTGTCAGAATTATCAGGTCCCCTTCCATCCCCACCTTTCCCTTTCGGCATCGCTATATGCTACCAAAACTGAATATTTCCAGGGTATAACTTACCGAAATCTCGTAGGAAGTATTGGCACTGAGTCCCGTTATTATGACACTGTTCTCTGTTGTATGTATAGGCTCTTTGTTATCTGAAATAAAAACACAAGTTACACAGGAGTAAACAAACAATTCTGTTGATAAAGATATTACACCCTTTCACCCATAGAAGTGCCTTTAAGCACATTATATTTATTCCTACACTAAAAGAAAATAGTTTCAATTTATACGGTCATGAATATGATTCATAAGGAATATTTTCTTTATTCTAGCAAGCTTAAAGTAAAGCAGAATGCGCCTTAAGGCGCATTCTGCTTTACTTTCAACCTGCTTTAAGTAGTCACCTATTTTCAAAACAAGAAACAGGCTATGGGGTCAAGAATTACACCCTTTAAAAGAAACAAAAGCCACAAATACCATACTGAACCTTAGTATTGGGGCAGAATAGGCCTGTGCAAACAGTGTTAACTCTGATCAGACTGCTCCTGAGGGAGCAGTCTGATCAGGGTTTACACTTTTTGCTATTCAGTTTGCACCTTTTTGGATAAATTACTGTGTGATAAAGCAATTAGTTCAAATGTTAGGACAATTACAACAGTTATACAATATACAGGATGTCCACATTTTTGGATCGGACGAGCCTCTATGGAATTATAAGTTCTGAAAGGTGTGCGAGTCTAGCTCCCCCTACAAAAAATTCTGTCAAACGAGGTTTACATATGCTTTCTAACGGAGCTTCAGTGGTGAGCACTATCAGATAAACCGTGTAACAGCACTGAGTTAAACTCAGGATCCTTAGTCTGTACCTGTGGTGATTTAAAAACTGTATTTACTCCCTGCGTGGTGTTACTTGTTATAAACATTCACCTATTAGTCATAGCAGACGATTCATTATAAGACATGCACATTTACTAAATTCTTTAGGGTCTTTAAGCGCTGCAGGTTACTACTTAATGTATTGCAATGGTAATTCAGAAACTCCATAATTAGCTTTCTGCATTAATTTTGTTCTACATTAAACTGAAAGTCCGAGCCTGCAGTACTACAGTACTTTGATTACTGTTTGTATAAGAGAAATAGTGCCAAAGAGAAATCTCAACATTGTAGGTAAATCTAAAATTGTGATGTTGCAGGGCTGCCATTTCTCAAGATTTTTCCTAAATCTTCAGATTTTTTTCCAGTTTGTAGTAGCTTAAAGCAGGCTGAGAGTAAAGCAGAATGCGCCTTTAGGCGCATTCTGCTTTCCTTTTAGCCTGCTTTAAGTAGTCATGTCAACAATACTAGAAACAGGCTATTTGGTAAAGATACGATTCGTAAAATCGCACTTGAAAAATGCAAATTTGGAAATCATAGGATTTTTCATGTCAACTTATGGCAGCCCTGATGTTGCTGTCTAAGTGACCTCCCCAGACAGAAGGCATTTCTTTAGTCTTGCTACCACTCTTTTGTAGTGGTGAGAATGACTTATTTTGTATTTAGTCTGCTCCATTGAAAAAGGTACAGTAAAACCCCTCTAAACAGGAACCGCTAAATACCGGAATTCTCTCTAAACCGGACATAAACTTTGGTCCCGTTTCCTACCTATTTTTATGCCTTTGATTTATTCCTTCACTGAAGAAAATACATTCATGAACATATATCATCAGAAATATTGTCTATATTCTAGCAGATGATAGCTTAAAGCAGGTTGAAAGTAAAGCAGAATGCGCCTTTCAACCTGCTTTAAGTGGTCAGCTACCTTCCATACTTGAAACAAGCTATGGATTAAAAAACCCTCGAAACCGGATGTTTTTGTTGTCCCCACACATGTCCAGTTTAGAGGGGATTCACTGTATATCAATATGAAACATGCAATTATATAGTGATTGTATTATATCAATAATATCCTATCTTGTGTATGGGATGCTGATCTAAGTGTTACAATAAATGTTGAATTGAACATGAAGCATACCAAAAAGGGGTTCATGCTTATGTAGCATTTGATACATATAAGAGTCTGAGATCATTCTCAAGTTTTTGACTGCTTAGACTCAACTCAAATGTTTTATAAGCCAGAAGCTATTTGAAAACCTTTTTGGCAACTTACCAACTGTTACATAGTAGCCCTTGAGAATGCCATTAGTTTCCAGGGGTGGATCCCAGCCCACCTTTAACTGGGTTATAGTAGCTCCTAGAATACGAACACTCTGTGGTGGACCAGGCACTGAAATAAAACACACCAAACAGGGCTTCAGGTAAAGTGAAAATGATGTTCTTTGCTGTTTAACCAATTACCCATATTCCTCCACTGAAAATTTCTAAATCCTTGCAGATGGTAGCTTAAAGCAAGTTGAAAGTAAAGCAAAATGAGCCTTATGGCGCACCTGCTTGACTTTCAACCTGCTTTAAGAGGTAAACTGTCTTCAAAACTAGAAACAGGCTATGGGTAATGGATTAAATGAAACTATTGCAAATGCAATATTACATTAGAGGCTGTAAGATACATACAGTGGAGAATCTGTTATTCTTTCCCAATAAACGCGTTTACGCTAAAACTATTATTTGCAGTGCAAACAGTTTGGAGCCAGATCAGACGCCGGGTAACCCGGCGTCTGATCAGGCTCCAAACTGTTTGCCACCAAGATAAACATGAATTATCAGAATTGTCCAAAAGTTGTACTTTTCTACGTTTTAGTGCTTTGCGTTTGCGTACGTTTGCGTTTAAACGGGAAAGAATAACAGATTCTCCACTGTATATGATGCCCTTCAACTACTGTGTAGAAGACCTTATTCTTTCCCAATAAATGTGTACGCTAAAATTATTACTCACATTGCAAACAGTTTGGAGCCAGATCAGACGCCGGGTGACCTGGCGTCTGATCAGGCTTCAAACTATTTGCCACCAAGATTAAGAAAGTGTCAATATTTTAAAAATATGCAAATTTCTACATTTTAGTGAAATGCGTGTGCATTTCTATTGCTTTTAAATGGGACAGAATGACGTCTTCTCCACTCGGGTTCATTTTCCCAGGTATATAGGTGACTTCTGAAACTTTAAGTGGACACTTCCAGTTTCCAAATTAGTCTAGTCCAAATTTGACTATTTATGGTTGTTTTTTTAATATTTTGCAATTTGACAAACAGTGTAGACCCATATCAGAAGGCTCCTGCATGAGCCCTCTAATTTGGCTCTGAGCTGTTTGCATAGGACAAGACTTAGTGTACTCTTCTACATTTTTGTCGCAAGGGTTGAATGGGTTAATAATAAAATCATTAGAATTAACTCTTTCAACAACATGGACTTGTTGAAAATATACTCAATACATTGGAAAACAGTGTAGACCCTGATCAAAGGGCTCCTTAAGGAGCCCTCTGATCAGGGTCTGCACTGGCTTTTTAATTTTGACCAGTATTCATTAAACAACCCAGAATTCGAAGTAGACTGGTTCATGTTTGGGTAACTAAAAAAATCCACAATGGAACCTAATAACCCACTAGAGTTACACTAAGTGTTGAAAGAGTTAACATGATTTACTGTATGCTAAACATTAAAAACACTCTACCTGATTCTTCAGTTGTTATTGAGACTGTGTCGCTGAAGGCGCTCTCATCTCCTTCTGTGTAAGCCCGCAGTTTGTACACATATGGCGTGTTGGGCTGAAGCCCGGATACTTTACACTCACATTCCTTGCCCGTGTAAACACACTTGACACCTGTATAAAACAATTGTACCAGGGCTCCAGATAAGAAGGAGTAAACTGAACAATTCCATCATTTCTCACTCATTTCAGCACCAAATTGTATAGTGTTACTACTCATTAGAATCGTCTCATAGAGACGATTCTAATGAGTAGTGGCAACATAGGGTTTAATGCAGAAATAAAGATTTTAGTTTTTGAAATACTCCCCTTATCTGGAGGAAAAAAAAGCATTGACTGCCAGTTTGAATTTCAAAGTAACAGAGCTCCAGAAAATTGAAACATATAAAAATCCTGATCACATGCACAACTGTGGTATTTGTAGAAACATCCTATAAAATTGTAAGATTGTAGCTTGAGAACGATAACAACCACTAAATGAAAACATATGTTAAGAGAGATGACTACTTAAAATGCTGGACAAAAGTAATGCAGATGGCTCCTATATATATTACCTTTTGTACTATCTATTTAATTTCATTACTTTTAGTTTTATACATTACTTTTGTCCTGCATTAAAGTGACAACTGTTAATTATATCAGTTTTGACTGGTTGCTACAGTTTACAGTTTAAACATATTTTATTTTCCAAATGTACATGAAAATGGGGATGGGCAAAAGTTCTGACAACATTAGTTTTGATCCTTCCCCTACATTTGGTACAAACAAAACATGAACAATGGCGACTGGTTGCTTAAAACAGGTTTGACTGTATTGAGTAACTTACTATCAAACAGCTGGTACCGGACTTGAAAACCACTTTTTGTAACTACGGGATTCCATCTGGCAACCATAGTGTCATGGGCGACAACTGAAATATTACAACAGGCATGACAATCTTTATAAATACAGTGGAGAATCTGTTATTCTTTCCCAATAAACGCGTTTACGCTAAAACTATTATTTGCAGTGCAAACAGTTTGGAGCCAGATCAGACGCCGGGTAACCCGGCGTCTGATCAGGCTCCAAACTGTTTGCCACCAAGATAACCAAGAATTATCAGAATTGTCCAAAAGTTGTTCTTTTCTACGTTTTAGTGCTTTGCGTTTGCGTACGTTTGCGTTTAAACGGGAAAGAATAACAGATTCTCCATTGTAGCTAACAATACAGCAAAACTCCACTATTATGACCACTGAAAAATCATATTGCGTTAATTATTAGGTGTATAACTCTTTCGCCCTGAAACCTTTAATGGAAAGTTTCATTTTTCAATTAAGTTTAGCCCATTTATGACAATTAATGGGGTGTTTTCTGCATTATATTGCAAATTGACAAACAGTGCAGACCCTGATCAGAGGGCTCCTGCAGGAGCCCTCTGATCAGGGTCTGCACTGTTTGTATTGGACAAGTGTACTCTTTATAGGTAAAATGTTTATAAATGACGAGTATACTTGTCGCTAGGAGTAACGGTGTTAAGACAGGTGGCTGCTTAAAGCCATGGGAAAGTCAAACAGAAAGCTCCTTTAGGAGCTGTCACCTGTCATTCATACAATCAATTAGCCTTGGTTTTAGTGGTCATAGTAGAGCTGTTTTACTGTAGTTATAATACTTCAAATCATGCATTATGATTAGCTGATAATGGTTGTTGCTTTTTATCAGATGAAAGGGTGGTATTATGAATAAAACAAGCACAACAGAATGTTCCTATTGAATGCAAAATGCTGAAAGACACAGGTGGGGTTCATAAAAACATCCACAGAAATGATAAACAAATGAAAGTTGGACTGTCACTAAATTGGCAGACTTTGCTGGACTTAGTGAGAAATTATGTGTTGCTCTGCTTTCCAGAGAGGATTAAAGGAGGTCCTAAACATGAAACAAAACACAGAAGGTATTTAAAGTATCTTTTCAAGTGGTAGCTTAAAACAGGTTGAAAGCAGAATACTCCTTTAGCAGCATTTTGCTTTCTTTCAAATCTGTTTTAAGTAATCATTTGTCTTCAAAACTAGAAACAGACTATGGGGGTAAACAGATTACTACTCTTATACCTTCTATACTAGGGGTGCTAGGTTTAGGCAAGCGTTTGAGTATTTCCAGTGTTATTATTGCTTCTTCTTTCAGATCTCCGTTCACATCTGTCTTTGCTTCAACAGTCTACAAAAAACACACACACACTTCATTCTCTATTCACTGTTACATGTATAGATCTACATTCCAACCTGTATTAACTCTTTCCTCCCTGAAACTTTAAATGGACAATTCCAGTTTCCATTTAAGTCTAGTCCATTTCTGACTTTTAAGGGTTGTTTTTGTCAATGTTTGGCATTATGACAAACAGTGAAGACCCTGATCAGAGGGCTCCTTTCGGAGCCCTCTGATCTGGGTCTTCACTGTTTGCATAGGACATGTGTACTATTCACATGTACACTGTTTGAAAAGCACGCCTATATGCGGGACTAGGGCACAAAGAGTTAAGCGACCACAAAAAAGATGATAAATTTGTAGTATTTATGACAGGTGACCACTTAATGCAGGGCAAAAGTAATACAAAAGGCTCCTATAGGAGCCTTCTGTATTACTTTAGCCCTGCATTAAGTAGTCACTACCCTTTAACAATCACTATGTTTCATCATTCAGTGGTCCCTTAACACAGGTTTGAATGTACATGTATATGATACAATATGTAATACAAAGATGATTCATGTGTTAATCTGAACACTTAAATTTCTTTAATGAAAACAAGATGTGAAATTTTTTATACTATGTCTCCTGAAGTGAAAGTTTAATTTAGCCTATTTTATTGCCAAATGACCTTGACCTTTGTCTAACATGACCAAAGTTGTACTGTGTTCAAGGGCTTCTTTAATGGAGTTCAGTACACATGCAAAAAAAGTATGTCTCTATCACATGTGGTTCAAGGATTACGGCCAAGGTTCGGGTTTTCAAAATAGGGTTTGTGTGGCAAACAGTTTGGATGCTGATGAGATGCCACATAATGTAGCATGTAATTTGGATCCAAACTGTTTGCAAATGTAATTGAAGTTTTGTCACTAGCATACAAAGAGTTAACAATACTGCAGTTCCTTTTGCTGTTACTTTTCACCTACCTTTAGACTAGACACAACCTGAACATGTTCCCTCAATCTGAGGCAACCTTTGGGTTGACTAGCTAGAGTTCTCAGTGTCCTGCAATAATAAACAACAAATCTGACATGAGGACAGTTTCAATGAAATTAGAAATGCTTGCCATACTAGAATTTATACTTTCAACACTTAGTAACTCTTGTTGGTTATTAAGTTCCCTTGTGGACATTTTTAAATACCAAAATGTGAACCAGTCTACTTGGAATTATGGGTAGTTTAATAAACAGGGGTCTAAATTAGAAAACAGGGCAGACCAAGATCAGAGGGTTCATATAGGAGCCCTCTGATCTTGGTTTACACTGTTTTCAAATGTATTGATTACATTTTAAACAGGACTACGGCGTTGAAAGAGTTAAAAGATAATCAAGGATCTGGGAATAAAAAGAGTGTGTCAAGCACATAACACACCCATCATCTCTAACAAAGATAGTCACAAAACTATATAAATTATAGTCTGAACTATTTAGGCATCTTACCATGTCTAAAGTAAATTAGTCCAATATTTTAACCAAACAAAACTGCAAACCCAATGCACTAAAATATAAAAAATGGTAATTTCATGAAAAATTCTTTTTATCTGAGTGGCAAACAGTTTTGAGTCTGATCAGACATCCAACTAACCGGCTTGTGGTCTGGCAGCAAACTGTTTGCACTGGACATTAGGTTTTCAGCATAAAAGCATCTACAGTAAAACCTCTCTATTACGACCCCTAAATTTCGATAATTATTAGGGTGTTTACGATAGGTGACCGCTTAAAGCAAGGTGACAGTGAAACAGAAAGCTCCTTTAGGAGCTTTCTGTTTCACTGTTACCCTGCTTTAAGCTGCCACCTCTCTATTATACAATCAATTTGAATTAGCCTTCATTTTAGTGGTTGTAATAGCGAGGTTTTACTGTATTTGGAAATGATAACATCTCCACTGTAGTCAACGGGACATACAGTACTGAACCTTATTAAATTAAACTGATAATCACAAGCGAATTGCCATCGAATCGGGCGCTTCAAAAAGCAAATCGTGTGCTTGAGTCGATTCACGCGATTTTTCCGAAGCAGTTGTGACAAAAATGTAATTGAAAAACATTAACGAAGTCATATTTGCAAATATTGGTGAAATACACAATTCAGGCAAACTTAACGTGTTAATTGCGTTGGAAAATATTCACAAGCGAATTGCCATTGAATTGCAAGCAAATCGCAAAAATTGTTAATTTAATAAGGTTCAGTACTGTAACTTAAAGGTGCAAACTCAAACAGATTCAGTATTTTACATGTGGAATATACCAAAGGCTATTTGTTTGCTCTTATGATATATTGATTTACACTTTCAGCCCTGTAGATCTGCATAATTGCTGAAGATCTGTGCAAACACTTAGGTCCAGATCAGACCACACTAAATGTTGGGCCTGATCTGGATAAAACTGCCTATGACTCAGATACTGTTACTGTAAATATAAAAGACAGAGAACCCTTTTAACACATTCAACCCTAGTGACGAGTTTAGTCGTCATATTTACAAACAGAGTATCTGTGAGGAATACACTTGTCCTATCCAAACAGTGTAGACCCTGATCAGAGGGCATCTGAAGGAGTCCTCTGATCAGGGTCTACACTGTTTGTCATTTTGAAATATATTGTTAAAATCATCCCCAAATAGTCAAAAATGGACTAGATATATTTTGAAATTGGAATTGTCCATTAAAATTTCAGGGGTGAATGAGTTAAGAAATTTAGCAGACAGCCTTTTCAGCAGATGATAATTACTCTGTATTGAAAGTATTAAAATAGCAGGATAAACACTTAGTTCTTTATCAAGTTGAATAAGCCTAGGCTTTAAAATCAGTTCAGCCTTTTTTTGAATATATTTTATTTTTTGTCTTCTTTAACCTGCTACCCCATAGTTTTTAGTTTTAAAGAAAGGTTCACATCACTTAAAACAGGTTAAAGGAAAGCAAAAGTGCCTTAGGGCACATTCTGCTTTACTTTCAGCCTGCTCTAAGCTACCATCTGCAAGGACTGGAATATATTTACTACGGAGCATATTCGTGACAGAATAAATTGGAGCTCTTTTCGTCAGAGGAGGATGAAATTCAAGGAAAAACAAGATGTGTTTGTGAAACACTATGTCCCCTGATGTAAACATGACTTAAATGACCTTGAGATTTCTTGACATGACTTTAATGAGCTCAAGAAGTTCTTCAGTTAAGTACCCATGCCAAATATGAAATCTCTTTCACATGTAATTCCAAATTTATGACCATGCTAAAATTCAGCCTATTTGACCTGTAAGTGACATTGACCTGTTGGACATAACCAAATTGTACAGAGCTCAAGAGCTTCTTAACCCTTTGAACCCTAGTCCCGCATATAGGCGCCATTTTCAAACAGTGAACATGTGAATAGTACACTTGTCCTATGCAAACAGTGAAGACCCAGATCAGAGGGCTCCGAAAGAAGCCCTCTGATCAGGGTCTTCACTGTTTGTAATAATGCCAAACATTGACAAAAACAACCCTTAAAAGTCAGAAATGGACTAAACTAACATGGAAACTGGAACATTCCATTTAAAGTTTCAGGGAGGAAAGAGTTAAGTTGAGTTCAAATGCCACAAATGAAGTTTCAGTCACATGAAGTTAAAAAGTTATGGCCAATCTATAATTCAGCCTATTTGATCACTAAATGACCTTGCCCTTTGTCGGACTTGTACTGAACTCAAGAGGACACTGAGTTGAGTACAAAGGCCAAATATGAAGTCTCTATCACAAGCTGTTCCAAAGTTATTTGTGCAAACAGACCAAAAACAATATTCCGCTGGCTCAGTTGTGCAGGGCATATTTTCAAAACATCAAGAAAGTGTAAGGCAATTTTGATCAGGACTGTGAAGGCACTCTGCTATAGATCTAGATTTTATCTGTTTACAGTGTAAATCAAGTAGTGCAAACTCTTGGCATGCTTGGTAATTTTTTCGTCTGCAACAATTGTCGTCAGCTGCTATTCTAAAAACTGACTTTTCAAAATTTCTTTTCAAAATACAGTCAAACTTCGATATCTCAAACTCGGTTAAATCGAACATACCCGTATTTCAAAGTTAAAAAGTGGCTTAGCCACGTTTTAACTTTGAAATATGGGTATGCTCGACTTAACCAAACATGAAACAATGTAGCTGCAGTACTGTACCTCTAACTCTAGACCAAAGGTCTGTATCCGCAATACAGTTACGATATCGCAACTAGAAATAATGCAGTTCATGTGTCGAACTATCGGATAGTTCGAGTTAAGCGAGTTAGGGATATCGAAGTTGGACTGTAGTGTCAGATTTCAAACAGTTTGGATAATGCTAATGAGACACAGTGATATGCGGCATCTCATCAGGATCCATACTGTTTGCAATGTTTATAATGGGTTCACAACTAGGCACTAGTATGCTAAGAGATAAACACACAATAAAAGCTAACAAAGCTTACTTAATATGAATAAATTGATAAGTTATTTAAAGTGTTTATCCTCTTTAAGCCCTAAATAAACATTTAACAATATTTGCTTGAAATTCATCCATGCTTCTATATAACAGTTGAACCTTGGTAACTCTAACTCAAATAAATCAAACTTAAACATACTTCTTTAATGGAACATACCAACATTTAACCAAATTACCCATAAATACGCCTTTTTACGCCCTTATTTTATTCTTTCACTGAAGAAAATAGTTCTACTTTGTACAGTCTTGAATATGTACTAAGAAATATTTTTAAATCCTTTCAGATTGTAGCTTAAAGCAGACTGAAAGTAAAGCAGAATGCGCCTTAAGGCGCATTCTGCTTTACTTTCAACCTGAATCAGGTTGTCACCTATCTTCAATACTAGAAACAGACTATAGTGTAATGGGTTAAACAATGAAATATGGATAAGTTCGACTAAAACAAACTTGAGTTATTGGTTTGTGACTATATTTGAAGAAATGAAACCAAAGTGAAAAGCAGTTTGTACCTATATAAAATCAGTATCTGATCTGAATGGTTGGCAAACCTCCGATCAGGTATTCAACTGATTATTTTTACTCCATGGTTACACACTTTAAACCTTTAATTTATTCTTCCACTGAAGAGAGTAGTTCAAATTTATACAGCCATGAATATGTATCATAAGTTATAATTTCTTTATCCTAGCAGCTGGTACCTTGAAGCCGATTAAAGTAAAGCAGAATGCATCTTAGGACACAATCTGCTTTATTTTCAACCTGCTTTAAGTGGTCACCTGTCTTCAAACCTAGAAACAGGTTATGGAGGAATAAATTAAAAGCGTAAAAGGCGTATTTATGGAGATATGTGTTAACTTTTTACCCCATAGCCAGTTTCTAACATTGAAGAGAGGGGACCACTTAAAGTAGGTTGAAAGTAAAGCAGAATTTGTCTTCAGGCACATTCTGCTTTACTTTCAGCCTGCTCTAAGCTACGATCTGCTAGGATACAAAAAACATTTCTTAAGGTACATATTCTTGACTGTATAAATTGGAACTTTTTTCTTTAGTGTAGGAATAAATTACAGGCGTAAAAAGGCACTTCTATAGGGTAAAGGGTTACACAATAAAAAATAAACTACAGTTAAATTTCAATATCTCGAACTCGGTTAGATCGAATATACCCGTATTTCAAAGTTAAAACGTGGCTAATCCACGTTTTAACTTTGAAATATGGGTATGTTAGACATAACCGAGCATGAAATAATGCATTTCATGTGTCGACAAATCGGATAGTTCGAATTAAGCGAGTTCGAGATATCGAAGTTCAACTGTACATGATGTGTAAAACACTTACATTGCAGCAAACCACCCTGTCTCTGAGTCCTCTGCACTCAGTAATGTGGACAAGGTTCTAAGAATATCATCTGAATGAATGTTGCTTAGCAACCGTGAATGACCTTCAATGTTGGTTGCTAGGCAACTGAGGGCAAAGCATGCATTTTTACTAGCTCCTGTGTCATCACAACTCAGCATTTTGGCTAAAGATGAAATCTGAAAAAATAAGGAGAATTGAAAAACACTATTTTCTTATTATTATTGATTATAAATAAATAGAAATTGTGTATTTGAATATGAATAATGGATCTATATAGTTATGAGACAGATTAAGACCTGGCCTCAAAACAGATGAAATGTTTCTGTTCTGCTATTTGATGCATATGACAAATTTGTAGTGTTGTTTGCTATTGTATGTGATTAAGAATTCAGAAATCTATTGCACTGTTCAGTGTTGAATATGAATACGAAGTCATAAATATCTGTTGTACTTTTGTAATTGAATAAGACATCAGAAATCTGTTGTACTACTGTATCGTTATATGAGATTGAAACTTCCCATATCTGTTTTTATTTTGTATGTATGTAAAAGAGACCACGGAAATCTTTTGTGATTTGGAGCTATCTGGTCTGGTTCTACACTGGTTGGGTTTTTTCTCCATAAGAGTCTGTCAGTATATGTGCTTATTGCAGGCAGGAGACATGGAAAAATGACTATCAGTACATACCATACGCTCTGAATCACTCAACTGCAGCAGCCGTTTTCTTCCCTGATCCATGTCACAAAGACGGCCTATAGCAAAAGCAGCGTTCATACCTCGTCCTGCCTCATCAACCCCGAGACTCAAGATAAGCTTTGACAAGATATGTGTGGAGTGTTCATGATTCAGCATCTTAACACAACCAATCTCAGATATACTCAGTCTACAATATAATTACAGTGATAGAGTCAGTTCAAGTATGTACTCCCTCCCAACACCGACCCTCTGAACAACGATTCCCTCCTTACAACAACGCTTGCGGCTGTTCCCTAAACAAAACAATTATGTCCAACCTTTTCGTCTGCTTAAAATAATTGTCGGCTGTTTTTCTCAAAGTCACATATCGGACATTTCGACAGAAAAAAAATAATGACATGTGACAAATAGCTTAAATCCAGATCAGACGCCGCAGTATGCGGCATCTGATCTGGATTCAAGCTGTTTGCAAATGTAAGCCAATGTCTCTCCCTATAACGACTCCCTCCAAACAACACACAACTCTTTGTCTCCCATTAGATGTTGTAGAGAGGAAGCACTGCACATTAACAAATGTGCGAAAAGAATGCAATATCAGTAGCTTAAGTCTCTATACAGTAAACCCTTTCTATTACGAAGACTAAAAAGACGACTACTGATTCTATGAAAGTCAGTTGACAGCTTAAAGACTTTTCCTCAGTCCTTTCATGAACCACCAGCCCATTGTATTCGATAGGCGAGAAAAAATGTGATTCACAAGTTTTCACCGGGTTTACCAATCTCAGTTGGTGTGAAATTACAGGTAAGTTATATGAAGTTGTCTAGAGAGGCCCTCACATACTCACACTCAGGTTTTTTTTCCATGGGTTTTACTAACCAGTCTAAAATATTTAAGGTGCGGGCCACACATGAAACGCTTGGGTGAGTATATCCATAGACAAGATAGCAGTAAAGGACAAAACTTGCACATGGTTGCATGCTTTGTTAGCTGGTTAGGTGCTATGATCGAAAGGTCGTCAGGAGATGTCTTTAAAGCAAAGTGATTGTAAAATAGAAAGCTCATTATACCTAAACATCTAATAATACATGCATACAGTTTAGAGGTGGATATAGAGGGTTTTACTTAACATTCAAACTTGTGTTAAAAGGCAACCCAAAAGGCGATGAACTATATGTCTAATAGACAGGTGGCAACAAAAATGCAGGCCAACAGTAAAGCAGCAAGCTTCCAATCCTATCTACCTTATGTCTCAACTAAACTCTATCTCATGACTACTCAATAGACTCAGAGCTCCAGATAAAGGGAGTATTTAAAAAAAACTTATTTCTTTATTGTTGCTTTAAACCCTATGGTGTCACTACTCATAAGAATCGTCTCGAAGAGACGATTCTAATGAGTAGAAATACCATAGGATTCAGTGCTGAAGTTAGTGAGATATGTTGAATTTGTTCAGATTACTCCCTCTTATCTGGAGCCCTGTAGACTTGTCACAAAACAATGATTTTAACCCATATACTGTATCCTGTTTCTAGTATTGAAGATAGGTGGCCTCTTAAAGCAGGTTGAAAGTAAAGCAGAATGTGCCTTAAGGCACATTCTGCTTTACTTTCAGCCTGCTTTAAGGAATAAGCTACCATCTGCTGGGATATAGATAATATTTCTTATGGTATATATTCATGACTGGTGTAAATAGGAACTATTTTCTTTAGTGGAGGAATAAACTAAATGTGCTAAAAGGCACTTCTATGAGGGAAAGGGTTAATGAGTAGTCAATTCAGGGTTAGGTGGAGAAAAAAAAAGATTCTAGAATTGGAAATACTCTCCTTTTCTCACATAACTACCCCTGTTTTCTATAGCAAACAACAATCACAACTATCATTGTCTCCAACATGTGTGAGATCCATTTGATGACGTCACTATAACGTCACTATCTATAAAGGCGTTTTGATGTCACCGGGATTCCAAAAAAATGCCTATTGCTTTGAAAAATAGCTTAAAGTCATGGTTAACTTATGTGAGAAAAAGAATCTGTCACTCGTCGATGTTTAAGACAAGTTGATCTCAAACTCGTCTAGAATAGACAGTTATTAACCCATTAGCTCTTAGCCTATGTCTAGGTTTGAAAACATGTGACCACTTAAAGCATGTTGAAAGTAAAGCAGAATGTGCCTTAAGGCACATTCTGCTTTACTTTCAGCCTGCTTTAAGCTACCATCTGCTAAGATATAAAAATATTTCTTCTGGTACATAATCTTGGCTGCATAAATTGGAACTATTTTCTTCAGTGGAGGAATAAATAGAGGCGTAATAAGGCATTATAAAGGGGTAATGGGATAAGCTCGCCAATGCCCGCTTAATTACATTTTAATTCTAGACTCGTTTGAGATCAGCGTGTATATATCTTGATCTGTGTATGACAAGTACAGTGTATGACTCACCTTGCCAGGACTAGGGCTGCATTGCTGGCTGTCCACAGATTGTCTGAGTGTAACAGAGCTGTGATGTGTTCCAGGGTCTGGGGTAAACAAGACTCTGCCAGTATCCATTCCCTACCCTCATGACTCTCAGCCTGTGATTTACAATAAAACATATTATTGTGGCTAGTCAAATGAACACATGTTGTACATAGTAGTCATTGATAATGTTACCCCCCCCCCCCCCCCCCCTCCCACATACTCACACAGAAGCGCAATTTTCACAGACGGACGAACAGAAGCCACAACATCAATATGTCTCCCCCCTATATAGGGGAGACATATTAACAGTATTGGGTAATGAGTTTATTAGAGTTAATCAAAAGGCTCTTCTATGGCAGAATGGGTTAACACTTCTCCTATTAGATATATAAATTTTCTGCCCATTATGAACATAATACAGTCGAACTTCGATATCTCGAACTCGCTTATCTCGAATTATCTGATAGTTCGACACATGAACTGCATTATTTCATGCTCGATTAAGTCAATCATACCCATATTTCAAAGTTAAAACGTGGCTAACTTTGAAATACGGGTATGTTCGATTTAACCGAGCTCAAGATATCGAAGTTCGACTGTATATCAAATAAGGAACAGTTTCCCCAGGACAGAGTGCTGACTCAGGAGTTGTTTGATCTGAGTCTACACCATTTTAAAAAAGTGTCAATATATTCTAAGGGCTGCGGATGATAGTGTGTGTGAAGCTATAATTTCCAGCCTTTTTCACCGATAAACCTCCACCAAATCATATGTTTTGCCTACTCATTAGAAACGTCACAAAGGGACAATTCTAATCAGTATAGTCACATCACAGAGTTTAGTAACTGCATAAGGATTTAACCCATTACCCCATAGCCTGTTTCTAGTATTGAAAATAGGTGACCACTTAAAGCAGGCTGAAAATAAAGCAGAATGCACCTTAGGGCACATTCTGCTTTACTTTCAACCTGCTTTAAGCTACTATCTGCTAGGATATAGAAAGTGTTTCTGACGTTGTATATTTATGACTACAAAGTGGAACTATTCACTTCAGGGCATAACAATGCGTAACTATGGAGTAAATATTAATAAAGGCCAAATAAGTTATGGGTTGATGGGACTCGCAACTTTTTGAATAATGAGTCCCTGTAAATTTTAATGAGTATAGAACTCGGGATGTACAGGTAAAATTATCACTCACCAGTGTTCCCATTGTTCCAGCCGCGTTCATTACACTCTCCGAGTCATCAAATGTGAGCATTCTTGTGAGATCTGGTAATATCTTCCTACCATCTGCTGACTTGTCTTTGGAAAGTCCCAGAACCCTCATACAGCCCAACTCAGACTCAGCCAGGGTACCTATTATGTAAGCAGCATTTCCTGCAACCCTGCAATTGAATAAATACAGTTCCATATAAGCAATTACCCATAGCCTGTTTCTAGTTTTGAAAATAGTTGATCACTTAATTTGACTTAAAGCAGGTTGAAAGTAAAGTATAAAGCGCCTTAAGGCGCATTCTGCTTTACTTTCAGCCTGCTTTAAGCAACCATCTGCTTGGATACAGATCTATACTATTTCATATGGCACATATTTATGATTGTATAAATTGGAAGTATTTTCTTGAGTGGAAGAATAAACTAATGGCGTAAAAAGGCGTATTTATGGGGTAAAAGGTTAAGGGGGTATTTTAAAAAATAAAATCTTTTTGTCTGCATTAACCCATTACCTCATAGCCTGTTTCTAGAATTGAAGTTAGATGACCACTAAAAGCAGGTTGAAAGTAAAGCAGAATGCGCCCTAAGGCACTATGCTTTACTTTCAGCCTGCTTTAAGCTATCAACTGCTGGAATATATTAACTATTTCTTTTGATATATATTTATGACTGTATGAATTTGAACTATTTTCTTCAGTGGAAAACTAAATTAAAAGCGTAAAAAGGTGTATTTATGGGGTGATGGGTTAAACCCTATAGTACTGTCACTACTCATAATCATCTCTTCCAGACAGTTCTAATGAGTAGTAACACCATAGGATTTGATGCTGAAACGAGAGAGAAAATGTTGGATTTGTTCAGTTTACTCCCTCTTTTCTAGAACCCTGATAAACAAAACAAAACAAATTCAATTTTGTATAGTATTTGTGACTTTACTTCTTATACAGTAAAGACTTGTGGGCAATTACTTTTCAGTATTTTCGTCACTGACAAGGAAATGGTTTTCGGGCCGTTAACATAGTGTTCAGTGTTGTGACGTGTCATTATTTATGCAAGTAGTGCTGTCTGTTGCAAACACTGTCAAATGCGAGAAAAAAAACCCCAAAGAATTTCTGACAAGAAAATGATGGTGAAAGAAAATTCTTTGAGATGTGACACACAGGGTCAAGTATCACCTCCATTCCCAATGCAAACCAATGTTTCATTTCAATGTGCTGAATGAATTCTCATCATTACTATTAAATTGTCTGAACACCTGTAAAATCAAGAATGTGCCTTAACCCGTTACCTCATAGAAGCGCCTTTTATCGCATTCTGTTTATTCCTCCGCCGAAGAAAATAGTTCCAATTTATACAGCCATGAATATGTATCATCAGGAATATTTTCTTTATTCTAACAGGAGGTAGCTTAAAGCAGGCTGAAAGTAAAGCAGAATGCGCCTTAACTCATTGAACCCTAGTGACGCATATATGCGTCTTTTACCAAAAGTGTACCTGTGAAAAGTACACGTGTCCTATGCAAACAGTGAAGTCCCCGATCAGAGGGCTCCTACAGGAGCCCTCTGATCAGGGTCTTCACTGTTTGTAATTTTGTAAAATATTATAAGAATCAACCCTAAATAGTCGAAAATGGACCAGCCTTTCTTGCAAATTGGAATTGTCCATTAAAAGTTTCAGGGGATAATGAGTTAATGCGCATTCTGCTTTACTTTAAGCCTGCTTTAAGTAGTCACCTATTTTCAAAACTAAAAACAGGCTATGGGGTAAAGGGTTAACCCTTTATCCCATAGTCTGTTTCTAGTTTTGAAGATGGATGACTACCTAAAGCAGATTGAAGGTATCAGTAAACCAGAGTGTGCCTTAAGACACATTCTGCTTTACTTTCAGCCTGCTTTAAGCTTTCATCTGCTAGAATATAGAAAATATTTCTTAATAAACTTATTAATGACTGTATAAATTGGAACTATTTTGTTCAGTGGAGGAATAAATAAGAGGCATAAAAAGTAGTATTATGAGGTAATGGGTTATTCTGCTTGACTTTTAACCTGCTTTGAGTGGTCCCCTGTCTTCAAAACTAAGAACAGGCTATGGGGTAAAGGTTTAAAATAAGAACAATAATTACAATTTTGTATCCCAGTGTGGTGATTTCTCTGATTATATTTTCTTATTATTAATATCTTAGAGGCATGTGTTCCAAATTACCTATCAAACAGGATAATGTACCATGAGTTTAAAAGGGCAAGACAGTAACAACACAAAACTAACTTGCTGATCATTCCCACTGATTCTCATACAGACTCACACTGACTTGTAGTTCTATTTGAAGAAGCAAGAAGATTATCAAAAGACAGGTGAATGCTTTATGCAGAACAAAATTAAAGCAATAATCTCCAAAACAACATTTCTGCTTTACTTTTGTTCAGCGTTAAGCTAATCTTCTTTTGAGTGATTGTTTAACCCATTACCCCATAAATATGCCATTTTACACCTTTAATTTATTCCTCAACAGAAGAAAATAGTTTCAATTTACACTGTCAAAAATAACAAGAGGGCCAGAATGGCCCTTGATCGCTCACCTGACCATGGTGACACTAGGATGGGTCGCGTGATTTCAGAAAAGAAGATTTGTAAAAGGTGACCCCAAGGGCGGGGCGAATTTTTACCCCAGGGGCAAAATTTGAACAACTAAGATAGAGGACCTGTAGACGATGATATGTGCAAAATATCTAAACTCAGTGTACTATGGTTTCAGACAAGAAGATTTTTGAAGTTTTCATTGGAAAAAATCTATTTTAAGCTTCGGTGACCCAGATATGCAACAGACCAGAACCAATTCATCCATATATGTGAAAGACCTCTAAAAGTTACATCATGCCAAATATCAAAGCTCTGGCCATATTGGTTTCTGAGTAAAAGATGTTTGACCATTTCCCTATGTAACTCTATGTAAAACGGTGACCTCCGGGGCGGGGCCAATTTTGACCCCAGGGACAAAATTTGAACAACTTTGATAGAGGGCCTGTAGACTGCTATGTGCAAAATATCTAAACTCAGTGTACTATGGTTTCAGACAAGAAGATTTTTTAAGTTTTCATTGAAAAAATCTATTTTTAGCTCCGGTGACCCAGATATGCAACAGATCATAACCAATTCAACAACATATGTGAAGGACTTCTAGAAATTATACCATGCCAAATATCAAAGCTCTGGTCATTTTGGTTCCAGAGAAAAAGATGTTTGAACATTTCACTAAATAACTCTATGTAAAACTGTGATCCCAGGGGCGGGGCCAATTTTGACCCCAGGGACAAAATTTGAACAAATTTGATACAGGATCTGTAGACAATGCTATGTGCAAAATATCTAAGCTTAGTGTACTATGGTTTCAGACAAGAAGATTTTTTAAGTTCTCATGGTAAAAAATCTATTTTTAGCTCTGGTGACCCAGATATGCAACGGACCGGAACCAATTCAACAATATATGTCAAATACCTCTAGAAATTATACCATGCCAAATATCACAGCTCTGGTCATATTGGTTTCAGAGAAAAATATGTTTGAACATTTCACTATATAACTCTACGTAAAATTGTGACCCCCGGGGCGGGACCAACAGGGCTGCACAAATAATTTTTTTAGCCACTTGTCCAGGACAAGTGACTTTCAAAAAGTCACTTGTCCTGAACAAAAAGCCACTTGTCCAACTTTTTATAAACCTGATTCGAAAACATGGACTATGTAAATGCCGGCAAAAGGGAACCCATTAAATTGATACTTTCGATTTGAGCATATCAATTTGTTTTAATTTTTATCGGTTATAAAGACAAAATGGTATTTATATATTTTACTTATTATTATTATTATAATTAAAATTATGATATGAATATACATGTATACTCTATGAAACATAATTAACTAGACTATCACACCTTATCACTTAAATGTAGAATCTGTAATGTATCTCCACTATTTCTTTAACCCATTACCCCACAAATTTGCATGTTACATGCCTTTAATTGATTCCTCCGCTAAAGTAAAAAGATCCACACTTAAGATCTACATTTTAATTAAAATAAGGGATCCCTTATGACAGGGAGACTTTTCACCCAAAGCTTTAATTCTTACAATTGATATCTCTATATTAGTTATACACTTGTTTGTTTTGACATGAACATTTTAAAAGATTTTCCATTAAGTAGCCATGGCCACCAGGGTTCTACATGGTTCCAATATATCTAAATAATTTTAATATAGGACAATCTAAGGAACATAATTATCTTTAGTCTACTTGTGCCTTCAATATTCAATAAAGAATGAAATTTAAGAGTGTTTCCCTTTTGTCTCTTAATTCTATGTTAAACATTTGAAGTGTGTAAAAGTTATCTTTCCTTTATTTCAAACTGTCACAATTTTCTGTAATTTACCGATTTTCTTTAAATTCACATTTGCAAAATCATCATCTACACTTTGATTTGCTTAAATCATGTTTACATAACATTTTAAAGACACATTTCCTACATAAAAATCATAAACCTATTTATTAGATATAAAAATAAATGTTGCTATTTAAACAAAAGAATGCTACCTTTTTCACTCTAACTTCTTAATCACTTCATATTATAAGGACAAACGATTCTGTATTAATTTGTATGCAACATTCAACAACAACAAAAATATTATGCAACCGATTTTACATGTACACAACTACTCATCAACACGTTGAAATAAAAATCTTTGTGCCCTTGTCTACACACTTGAATTGTCAGAAGTTCACAAGCTTTGATTGACCATCAGATGCTGGTTATGTGTAAGATGGAGAGTCCCTTTGTGTAACACATTGAGATTACGTAATCAAAGGGTGGTGCCGCGGAAACGTGTGAGAGACTGACAGTCACACGAAATTGACATAAAACAGTCATGTAGATCTACTGTGAATTTGTGGTAGTTGACACGCGGATTGGCTTGATGCCTAGGGAACATGGATAACTGGATTATAAGACCTTTGCACAGCAGGTAGGCTAGAAGCACTCGCGGCATTTTATGATTCAGGCCACCTCACTAACCTGAAGTCCGGACTCCCGTAGTGTTAATCAACCAGCTATTTTTGAAATTTGCCGATTTTGATCGGGACTAAAGTTGGAAAATAGTCACTTGTCCGGGACTAGATTCTAGAAAATAGGCACCTGTCCGGAGCCATTTTCCACTTGTCCGGGACGTCCGGCTATGGGATTTGTGCAGCCCTGGCCAATTTTGACCCTAGGGGCAAAATTTGAACAACTTTGATAGAGGACCTATAGATGATGCTATGTGCCAAATATCTAAGCTCTGGCCCTTGTGGTTTCAGACAAGAAGATTTTTTAAGATTTTCTTATTTTTTCACTTTGGTTGCCATGGCAACCAGAGTTCTGCATTGTTTCAAATTCTTTGAACAACTTTGAAAGAGCTTGACCCAAGGAACATTCCTGTGAAGTTTGGTTGCAATCAGACCAGTAGTTTTGAAGAAGAAGATGTTTGAAGAAATTGTTGACGCACGACGAACGACGCACGACGCCGGACAAAGACCGACCACAAAAGCTCACCTTGAGCACTTTGTGCTCAGGTGAGCTAAAAATCATAGGAAATATTTTCTATATTCTAGCAGATAATAGCTTAAAGCAGGCTGAAAGTAAAGCAGAATGTGCCTTAAGGCACATTCTGCTTTACTTTCAACCTGCTTTAAGTGGTCACATATCTTCAAAACTAGAAACAGGCTATGGGGTAATGGGTTAACACAAGTTTGACAGTACATTGGTTATGAGCCAACAATATCGCTTCTATTTCTGTATGGTTTATTGCCTATTTGGCAGAACATGATATGAATTCAATTACATTGACAATAAAATCTCTCTTCAAAGTACAAATCGCAATAATAGTATTATAATACATCAATCATTTAAATGGCTTTTGATATCCTATAGCAAGGACAACACTCCATTCATTTCCAATTTTAACCTTTACATGAACCTGATATTTATTGGAAGCGTCACAAAATATGTAAACTAGATTATATAAGAGTGACAAAATGAAATGGCAGTGGTCATTTATGCAAATTCATTTCACCATTATTCAGGTAAAAATCATTAAAGAAATGTTTATATCTTAACTTTGCTAAATGTAGGTTTACATAGATGCAGACTGCTAGCCTGCATAGAAATTAAAATCAATCTCAAACACTGCCTGCATTCATATCAAAGATCACTTGATCACCTTTTCCACCAAAGAAATGTTGCCTAAAGTCTATAGACTGCTTCTATGAATATGCTCAGAAAACTGAAAGAGTAAATCTGTAAGGGTTATGGTCAAAGCGTACCATGGTTAAAGCGTACCATTGCATAAATGTACCATTTTTGGTCAAAGCATACCACATATAGGATATATAGCCTTTAGGGGGAAATTTCAATACCTTGTAAGTGAATATTGGAGGCAATTTATATTTTTTCACACCTATAAACAGTGTAAAAACACGATTCACATGTATAAATATGTTATTAAGTAGTTTCTATCCTGATCATATATGCATACTCGCCGATATTTTACGTTTGATCTACTTTCTTAAGATTTCTCCGTAAAACATTTATTTCACATGATCTATAAAGACTGTAACATTACGATTTCCCTATTCAAATAAGTTATTAAGCAGCTAGAATAAGTTTGGATGCTGTTCATATATGCATACTGCCAAATATTTTTCTTAACCCTTTCAATCCTAAATATCTCTTGTGGGTATTTATTATTCTTTTGGACTCTTCTAGTACAGGCATTTTGAACCAGTCTACTGTTGCGTTTTTGATATGACAACAAACCCCATTGAAAATATTAAACAGTGCAGACCCTGATCAGAGGGCTCCTATAGGAGCCCTCTGATCAGGGTCTACACTGTTTGCATATATGATCAGTAATCTCTAGAGAGGGCTGTAGGTTTTTAGCCCTCTGATCAGGGTCTAAACTGTTTGCATATATGATCGGTAATCTCTAGAGAGGGCTGTAGGGTTGAAAGGGTTAAGATCTACTTACCTTAGAGATTTCTCTGTAATACATTTATCTCTCACCTAGCTATTATCACTGTAAGTACTCAACTGGTTATAACAAATAGAAGCAGACAACTCAAACCTTTTTGGATCCACTGTGACTCCTGATCAATAGTGGTGTTTTACGGGTTACGATTCATCGATGCATTACGATGTACTTAGCTGCCGATGTCTGTATTGGCTTGTAAATGAATCTTGCAATATATTGGGATGCAATACATTCATCAGCCCTGCGATGCATTGATACGAGTGTTAAATATCGTGCATCACGATTGACACATTATATGACACCTTATAACAAAGTGTCTAATTAGAATCAAAACTGTTTGCCTTGTAACAAGAGAGAACAATGGATAAAATTTGAATGTTTTGCAGACATCCATCATAAAGTAACTGATATGACGGTATAATTATATACTTTTTAAGGGAACATACATGTACCTCTTCCAACATCATACTTTTTACATTACGTATACATGTAGTTGGTTATATCTGAGTGGCTGCAAACTAACCACTGTTGGGTTTATATTTAAAAGTCAGTTGGGATCCTGATCAGAAGCCACACAATTGTTTACACTAATATTAATATTCAAAACTTTGAGAACTGAATCTTCAAAGATAATGTGGTGCATCATGGGTGCACAATTCATTTTCAAGCAGTTTGGATCCAGATCAGTAGCCATGTACGGCGGCGTATGGTCAGAATCAACATAATTGTTGATACTAATATAATTAATATTTCGAAACTTTGAGAACTGATGACCATAATGGCAAATTTGTTCCTATTTACTTTCACGAAAATAGGTTACTTGACTGTACTAAATCTTCAAAGATAATGTTGTGTCTGGGTGAAAACTATCCAGGCGTATGTAAAATACACTAATTACGATATTTACAGGTTTCATAAGTGAAAAACAATAAATTATCAATTAATTACATATTGAAATTGTTTCCTAAATATCCTATATGTGGTACGCTTCGACCAAAAATGGTACGTTTTGACTCGGTACGCTTTAACCATGGTACGCTTTGACCATAACCCATCTGTAACACTGAGTCTGACTGTGCATATTAAAGGTCACTTAACATGCTTTTAAACCTTCCACCATAGCCCCAGTAAAAGTAGTCCTTCATAGAAAGCCGTTGCATATGCTAATATCAACATTTCCCATCATTTTTTGTGATATTTAACAGTTTTCAGTTTCTGGCATATGCAACGTCTTTCACTTTTTCAATGAAAACTCGGCGCATCGTTCCCACGGAAAACTACGGAGGAACGGTTCAAGAGACATATAGAGCAAATTAGGTGTGTTTGGGCTCGTAATTCACTTCAGTCCTGTAATATGACTGTTTTTCAAACATATTTTGCCACAAAATAGTTTACGGTACTCACATTTTGTGTTTATTTATCTGATTTGAATCGTCCTTCACATTTCATCAGTAACCCATGCCTATTCTTAGGGAATTCCCTTCATTTGCATATGAGGTCAACCGGAAGTGGTTCACAAACTAATTATTTAAACGAAATCCACCATTACAATTCCCCCTCTATTCTTAAGCTATTTTGTTCAAATGAATTTGTATAATTGTTTACCCGAATGACGTCATCACAAACATCACAACAACAACAACAACATGGCAGACTTTTTGAATACTGTTCAACTGGGAATATTACTGTAAGCGTTATTGACCTAAAGATGGGTGAGTGACATGGATTTTAGGCAGTATACAGTACGGTGCTGTCCGGTAATGCTGCACACTTAAGCTTTCATGTTAAAGTTTTCCGCTATAAAGCGGATAATAGTATGGAAACCTGTATATCAGAAGAAAGAATAAATATTTATCTTTCAACTGAAATAGAAAGATTTAAGAAATAATGTGTTAATTTCCTTTCTAGTGAACGCAACATTTACCCATCCCACCGATCTAACAACTGTTTACATGTCCGGTAAGTCTGCGCAATAGAGACGCTTGTCACGGAAGAGGCCCAAGTGGGGGTTTTAGTGGTTACATTGTCCAGAAATGGTTTTAAAAGCATTATTACACTTAATAGGTGTTAGTTGCTTTATATAAATTATCAATTTTAAATCAATATGTAGGTTTAGATTTAGGCATATTTTAGATCCCCAAAATTTCAGACAAGCAAAAAAATGAATCAGGTATTTTACTCAAAACAATTTGTAACCCCCATGACAGGTGTCTCGCGTCTTTTACAATGACGTCAGAAAATGGATGCAATTTGCATATCATGCAGCGTCTGCATTCATGGCAACTATGTGACGAGGATTTAGGGCTTATGACAGCATGGTAATAACAAATCTTTATGATAGTTATTTATGAAATCATCTGACAACCATAAAAGGTAATTCTTTACTTTTTATTGGGTGTGTTAAAATGCATTTGGCAGGCAAATCGGCCAAAATGGCTTGCGGAAACTAGGTCAATGTCTCATGAATATTCAATGAGGTCAAATGCATGAACTGTTACGTGTATACAATGGATCCACACGTCTGAAATACTAAATATTACGAATAATACTATTTTTTTTACTTATCAGAAATACTTAGCTTAACCTAGGGTGATTTTTTTACCAGTTCCGATAATTCGACTGGCATTTCCCAAGTAAAACGTGGTTTTCGCGAGCATATGACAGCCGGAAGTAAACCTGTTTGTTGATGCGCAGCTTTACCGGACGCGCAGACTTACCGGACTTGACTGTATAAAACTGTTTAATGTATCAAATGAAACCCATATTCTCTATGAACTAAGATAAATGACGAAAATCGATTCAGGTAGAAAATGCGTTAGGGAATTAGCCAATAACTTTTAGACGTTGAAGCTTACAAAAAAGGAATGATGAAAAAGAGCAAGCGAAACGTCTAAATAATTTGGACTACAGTAAAAGCCACTTGCATAAACCAGGGATATTTTATGAGAGGGATATGTATCGGCCGTGATTTAGCCTAAATGGGAGCCGTGTGCATATTTTGATGACGTCATCAAAATTGGTGCACACATGTTATTCAGCCATTTCGCGATAACCGCCTTAAAACCGGCGTCGTTTTTAAGCCTGCAAATGTATCCAAGTGATTGTTTTCAACAGTTTATTGCATCGGACCTTTTGGTACGTTACTATTTATCACTACTGTGGTAATATTTTTGTGTTTTACGGTCATTTTAGTTACGGAGTAGCATTTTCATGGTTGACCTATATTCACTGAAGAGACGCGTCGGTCTCAAAATGGCGGAAAATCTCGAGAGTGTACCGCATAGGGGACCATGTTACGACTTGTTCTATATAGAAAAGAACACTTTTTATACGTGTTTTTGACAGATCATGAATTGTTATTGCCGCGTTTAAAGTTTATCTAGTCGATATATGTGATTTTGATGGAATTACAATGTCCGTAAAATGGCGTATTTTGTCACAGTTTTCGCCTTCGATTAATGGCGGGAGAAAAATAGCATGTACCACTAAGGGGACCAAGTTTCGATTGGTTCAGGATGAGATAGCACCTTGAGAAACAGTGCGTATCAGAGGTCTCGAATCGCTGTTGAGTTAGATATAATTTTGTAGGCTGATACATGTTGTAAACCTGATGAAAAATTAATCTGATTCTGAAATTTATGAAAATTTTGCTAAATTTACCATTTATTATAGAATTGGAGAATCTTTATTTTCTTTACTTGTATTGTAAAAGACAGAGTTTCAAAAGAAGTTTTTAGTTTGAAAAGCTCATAATTGTTTGCTGGTTATTATAAATATGCTGTGAATGTTGTGGAAAATAACTGTCAATTCAGTATAGTTGCTTGTGTGGAAATTTGTTTGAATGCTGTTATGCCCTTTGTTTTGACAGAAAGATTCAACCAGGATGCTATTGAACCGCATTTCGGTGTTCAAAGACAGATCCGTGGTTCGAATGACAACCCATCACTGCACAAGTTCAACAGTAAAAAGCAAAAAGCTAGAGTAGTTGGAGGTCAGGCTTTGGTGCCTCTGAGGGGAAACATTGTCTACAGCTAAACATACTCTATGTTGAGATGTGGTGACACTCTGTTGCAGAATTTTCCAAGACTGTACATGTGTTTAACCCATTACCCCATAATACACTTTTTTTACGCCTCAAATTTGTTCCTCTACCAAAGAAAATAGTTTCAGTATAAAGAGTCAGGAATATATATATCATTAATATTTTTATTCCCATGCACACGCAAGCTTCAAGCAGACTGGAACCGGCGGACGTAGTCAAGGGGTAAAGTACCCGCTTACGTCCTCAGGGGTTGTGAGTTTGATCCCCCATCGGACCAAGTCCTTCGGATGAGACTTTATAAACCGAGGACTGATGTATGAGTGCTTTCCACTTAGCATCTAAATTAACCGGAGAACTCTTTCGATAATAAGAGTAGGGTATTGCTCCCGGGTTTTCTGTATCCGCTCCCCTCTCTCTGGAGCGTCCAATTAACCCACAAACAAGCAGACTGAAAGTAAAGCAGAATGCACATTAAGCCTTACTTTCAGCCTTCTTTTAATGGTCACCTATCTTCAATATACACTATGGTGTAACTACTTTGTAGAATCAGGAACATATATATCATCATATGATATATATGGTCCCTGGTAGATTATCTTCTCTTCGAGATGATTCTATTTAGCGGTTACATTATAGCATTTGGTGCTGAATGAGTGAGAAAATGTTGAATTTAATCAGTTTACTCCCTCTTATTTCTTCAGTGGAGGATTAAATAATGGCATATGTGTAGTTAACTACCTCTTGTGATCTGGAGTTGTGTATATGTGGGGTAAATGGTTAAATATCTTCCAGTACTTTCACTCTGTGTGTATATTAAACAGTCAAACCTGAGCAGCTGAATAAGTGTATCAAAATTTAAATTAAGCTAAAAACAGTGGATCCGCATCATATAAGCTGAGCTAGAAAGAGATGAAATATTTCCCCAGGGAATTGAAATGATTGTGTCAAACAGATCCTCTCATAGAAAATAGTTTAGACCCTGATCAGATAACTACTTAAAGAGCTGTCTGAAATGGGTATAAACTGTACACTACTATATTTTTTTAAAAACACTTTAAATTACATTATTAGCAGGAGATAGTGGGTTATTTTTTGTGAAACTTAAAGAACTTGAATGGTAGCAAAAATGGGTGTTTTAAGAGTTTGAATATTGTTAGATGCCAAATAACTAGACCCCTGGTCTATATCCAAACTGTTTGGATATATGCAGAGCTGAAAACCAGATAAGAGGGAGTAAAATGAAAAAAAATCATCATTTTCTCACTCATTGTAGCACAAAATCCTATGGTGTTTACAGTTTCTACTCAAAATAATCTTCTTTTTGAGACAATTCTACTGAGTAGTAACACCATACCATAGGGTTTAATGCAGAATAAAGTTTTTATTTTTTGAAATACTCCCCTTATCTGGAGCTCTGAAAGTAAAATGAACAAATTCAACATTTTCTCACTCATTTAGGCACAAAATCTTTAGTGTTACTACTCATTCGGATCGTCTCTTCGAGATGATTCTACTGAGAAGTAACACCATAGGGTTAAATTAAGAATTATGAATAAAGGTTTTAGTTTTTGAAATGTAAACTCCCCTTATCTGAAGCTGATGTGTATAGATCAATACATATATTTGAGAGAAAAAAACAAAGATTTAATTTTTTCTAAGAATCTTGTTTGTTATAACATTACAAATTTATATAGTATTTTAATTCTCAACAAAATCAATGACGCTTTGAAATTAAAACAAATATTTTCATATCTCTGTTATTTTTATCTTTCATCCCTTTCAGTTTCATTAAGCTGTCTAGTAAAAAAAACAAAAAAACATGATATTTAAAATTATACTATCAGTTAGATCAGTATAATTAAACAATCAGTGAATTTTTTCCATTATTGGATTACTCTATCTAAAACCATAGACTCCTACTCTAATGAGCAAGCAAAAGCCATGTTTCTTTAATAGGTACATACTGACAGTCCAGGCAAAAAGTTGGCATGGTGCCAAAATGTAGGCTCTAAACATAGCATGCAACACATGTATGAAATAGACATGTCTGATTGGTAAAAATCATTGGAGACAAATAACATAGGCCATCTGACAGTTTTATTGCCCCTCAATAAATCACTGAAATATCTCTCAGGGATACAAGAAGGTTAGACCCCTACAGTGGACAGGGATTTGGCTTATCAATTATCAACAGGGCTGAAGTGTTACAGAGATGAATGAGTTAACGCTTTGAACCCTAGTCACGCATATATGTGTCACATGTAAACAGTAAACCTTTGGCGAGTACACATGTCCTATGCAAACATTGTAGACCCTGATAAGAGGGTTCCTTAAGTATCAAACCTAAAAAGTAAAAAATGGACTAGATTTAATTTTAAAACTAAAATTGTCCATTTCAGGAGGAAAGAGATAACAAATTTTCCATTTCCAATAAATACACCTTTTTATACCTTTAATTAATTCCTTCACTGAAAAAAAAAGTTCCACTTTATACAGTCATGAAAATGTATATGAAATATTTCCTAGTTCCTAGTAAATGATAGCTAAATTAACCCATTAACCCACATCCTGTGTCTAGTTATGAAAATAGGTGACCACCTAAAAGCAGAATGTACCTTACATTAGGCACATTTTGCTTTACTTTCAATCTGCTTTAAGCTATAATCAGCTAGAATATAGAAACTATTTTTAATTAATTTTAAGGTACATTTTTATGACTGTATAAAGTGGAATTATTTTCTTCAAAGAAGAAATAAATTAAATGCGTATTTATGTGGTAATGGGTTAAAGCAGACTAAAATAGGCTATAGGGTAAAGTGTTAATGAACTATAAATTGCATGCCTTTGAAAAATGGGTCAATAAATAAATGAAGACAACTTACGGTAGTTTAATTTATAAACGTCATGTGTGAACGGTGCATATTTAGTGACACGAATCTTCTTCATGGCTGCACTGTGAGGTATATGTGAAGTGAACCCCCAAGTATATTATAATTAAATATAATACTCAGTATTTAAAAAAAAACTCCTGGAATAAATGAAAAAGATTATCTGTTGAAAACCGATCAATAACGCTTAATGAACTTTAAGGGGGATACAAACAATTTTTGCTCAAACTGCGAGAAATTTATGAAACGATTTTTCGTCGCTCTTCAACGCTCGCCGCTTATTTTCTTTAGGACGTGATGGAAAATAAAACCAGATTTTACGAAATGATATATTTTCAGGAAATTACTTCTTGAAAATCGATTGAAACAAAAGTAAAGAAATAACAATACTGTAATTGAAAAGTGTACCGAAAAACTTTGTGAGCGTACAGCGAGAAAATTATGGAACGAGCTTTCTTCGGGTCGCCGCTTTTTAATTAACCGTCCTGTATCAAATAAGGGGTCGTATTACAAAATAAAAGATATATTTATTAAAAAATTCTTTTCTGCATATTATCATGTTTATGTTTTTAAATATCGGTCAATAAATGAGGAAATAACAGCATATTTACTTATAGTAGTTTTACAAACTTCATGCGTGAACGGCGCATATTTAGTGACACGAATCTTCTTCATCGTTCTTTGATAGACCACAACAACTTTGATACGTTTTATATTGAGAAATGAAATTGATACTCAATCAATATCATCTTTTTGGAACCAAACACACTTTACTTTCCTAAAATCGGTTGGTGAATAGAGAAATAACGCCATATTTACTCTTGGTGGTTTTAAAATTTCACGCGCAAATTTAAAGTCACGAATCGTCTTCGTCGCTCTTACTCTGATCACCACACGTTTTATACGGTTCATATTGAAAAATAAATTTACTATTCAATAAATATAGTCTTTTTGGAACCAAATAAAATTGACTTCACTCAAATCGGATGATCAATAGAGAAAAAAACGCCATATTTACTTTTGGTGGTTTTAAAATTTCATGCGAAAACAGCTCAAAATTAGAATAACGAATCTTGTTCGTCGCTCTTTAACTGATCCCCACACGTTTTAAACGGTTTACATCGATACATAAAATTAATATTCAATAAATATAATCTTTGCAGAACCGAAAAAACTTTACTATTTCAAAATCGGTCTGTTAATAAAGAAATGACATCGATTAGAATTAAGCGTGGTTGTCTTCATTTTGAAAGCGCGCCGCTAATCGGGTACGATAGCGACCGTCTCTCTCGCTGTTAACTGATCACGTGACTTGATCGATATCGATTTTGACCTACGGCAAGGATATTTTAGTATTTCGGCCGCTTTAGAAGCCGTTACATATCCCTCTCATAAAATATCCCTGCATAAACGTAATAGTGACTACTATATGAATGAAATGCAGAAAGTTCCTGTTTAAATTCCTTCCTGCTTTGAGCTGCCATCTGTCTTAAACATCATCTATGAGAATAAAATCCCTTGTGGAGAGAAAAACGTGTCTAGATCTGGTGAACTGCGGTGGAGGAAAGAACTACGGCAATAATGAATATTGTGTTACCTGGGTGTGTCACTTCCAAGAAGTCTGACAAGTCCCCATAGGAAATCTTCCGATCCTGAATGACTCAGGAAAGTTGCCACAGACCTCTCCTTGTCTGCGTGCAAATCATCAACGAGCATTTCCAGCGCAGTGTACGCTCGTTTGTCACTGCACATAAGCAGTGAAAAGTAGTCTTCCTTCTGCCACGAGCACGGCATTTTGGTGACATTTGTTTGAAACCTTATTTATCGATATTTATGAAATACATTTTAAATGGACATATTCCAATTTAAAGGAATAACGGGACTTAGAAATTACAAACAGGCACATGTTTACATTTTAGTTGGCGTCCTTTGTAACCAAAGTTTTCAAGATGGCAGGCTAAAACGAGATCTCGCGAGATATTTGTTTTGGGTACGAAGCATTCGGCCCAGGCCCACATGAGTTTATTTACAACAACAACAGTTTATTGTGGTTGACTATTGACTAACACATGAAATGGCAGATGATATCGATTCTGGAATAAGTGTTAACTTCACTTTACAAAAACCATATGGCGATAGAAAGGAGACGAAAAAGAGAGACAAAATAATAGGAAACAGAGTAATATTTCAAATAATCATGGGTTTTCGCGAAATTTATAAATATTACAATTGACATATAATTTGTCTAAAGTTTCTACTGAGGTATAATCAACTTCAAAATGATTTCTTCACGCAAGTAGATAAGACAGGCGGTTTCTTAACCCATTTAACCCAAGTGATGTGTATGCTACATACATCCTTACAAACTGAACATATGGAGAGTACACTTGTCCTTTATTTTGTAAACAGTCATGACCCAGGTCATAGCTGTAAAGTAGGGCGATGCGAAAAGTAGCTCACCATTACCGCAAGAAAAATGAGAGGGTTGTGTTACACAGCTTGCTTTCTAATACAGCAATTGACAGTTTCGCACATGGTCAATTTAAAGCAACCGAAACGCACACCTGTTTGCGACTTGCGATTACACTTTATATAGCGCAATACAAAAGACATGTCAAGCGTACGTCTCAAGTTTTAAATCAATGAGTATATTTTGAAAAATGGTGTTGAAAGTAAAAAGTTGGATGGAACATAAATGTCAAACATCTATAACTACCAAATGCTTAACCCTTTCACTACCAAATCTTTCGTGAGATTTAATTTACTCCTTCTCTGTTTCATTGTTGTTTGCTTCAATTTTGTTGTCTGCAATGTCGTTTCAAAGTTAAAAAATAAGGCAGTATGACTTAATTTCAAAACGAGTGTCAAACAGTTTGGGTCCTGATCAGACGCCGCATAATTTGCGGCGTCTAATCAGGACCCAAACTGTTTGCAAACGCGGTTTGAAGTGTCATTGAGAGTGAAAGGGTTAAGATGATTTAAGAATACTATTAATCTTAAAACTAATGAAAATCAACATTTTACAAATAGTTTTTGTCATTTTCCGGATGGTTGAAAACTCATTTTATCCACGGTTTGTCACATCTTCATTTTCTTAAATCTATGAAAGTCAATTAATTAATTAATGTTTCAGGAAAAGATTTAGATACTTTTCATGCAGTTTGATTGATTTTATTAAGCATAGAAATTTTAATTTAAACAATACCGGTAATGGTCGCTTCTCGGCGATTCAATGTTTGTACTCGCATTTTAATATTTCTGTGACGTCGGAAAAAAACAGTCAATTGATGTGTTGCTTTACTCCGATGTGTTTTTAGAAGCCTTTAATGGCTTTATAGGATTCTATGCCAGATTATATATATACATATATACCGGGTAGATTGTATCAGGGATTCAGGAATATTAACCAGGATCCAAACAGTTTTCAAATTTTACGACCTAAATGATCTAAAATATCGGGAGACTCAGAGACTGGCCTGAGTAAACAGTGCAGTCTGATCAGGGGCTATTGTGTTTGCCATTCAATTTGTACCTTTTTGACAAATTACTGTATGCTAAAACTAAAGGAATATTATTTTAAATGTTAGGATAATTACAGGCTCAGCAGAAACACAGGGTGTCCCTGAACTTTATTTTTTTTTAGGATTTTTATGCTTAATTCCCTACTTGTGCATTGCAGGATCAATCTCACCATAATGATCCTAAATAAACTGAGCAAACAGTGTAAATCCTGATCAGACTACTTCAGTTTGCACCTTTTGTACAAATTATAATGTGTGATGAAAGCAATTAGTTTGAATTTTAGGATAAATACAGTGCTCAGTTATACAGGGTGTCCTAAATATAAGATTTTTATTACGGTATTGACCATTAGCAGGGCTGCCATTTCTCCGGATTTTTTCTAAATCTTGTGATTTTTTTCTAGTGGTAATTTTTTTCTCATGGTAGCTTAAAGCAGGCTGAAAGTAAAGCTGAAGGCGCATTCTGCTTTACTTCCAGCCTGCTTTAAGCACCCACATGTCAACAAAACTAGAAACAGGCTTATATGGGGTAAAGGTACGATTCGTAAAATCGCACTTGAAAAATGCAAATTTGGAAATCTTAGGATTTTTCATATCAACTTATGGCAGCCCTGCATCATTACAACAACTCTGAAAACTTTTTATTACTGAAAAAATTGACTCTTGTCTACACAATGTACTTTTCAACAAAATGTCAAAAGTAAAACTAACAAGACGTTTAATGTTGCAGGGTCAGAGAATCAGAGCTAGAAAAGCTCTAAAAAGAAGCAAGGAGTTTGAGAAACCAGCATTTGATGAAAACGTTACTGAAAAAGTTCAAGCAGACAATTTTTCACAAGAATCTAGTCCAGGAAAGAATGAGAAAAGGACAGATGAAGCAATTCGGCGTAGTGGTGTAATTTCATCACTGTTTACTTTTAATCCAGAGATCCCATCATTACCTGTCAGGTATATTAACAAACGTATTATTTTGCTTTTTTTAGCTCGCCTGTACATACCCGGTAGTACAAAAAGCACTTATGCGATCCCTGGCGTAGTCGTCATCGATGTTGTAACTGTAGTCTGGGTCGGCATGAATGGCATAAACAATTTTAAGCAAAATACTAATTACTTCTTTGTCCTTTGAGATATTGCTTTCATATTGTGGATGCATGTGTATATGGATAAGAGTTAAGAAACACACAACGTTTGGCCCCAGTGGCCTTTATCTTGAGCTTAGGGCCCGTGTTTAGATTTAGAAATGATCTGTGTTTAGGTTTTGAAAAATATTTATATTCATCACATTATATAATAGGAATCAGTGTCACTCCTCTGTCCCTTGAGATATTGCTTTCATATTTGTTTTAAGTATGTGTTTTCATGATAATGTGTTTGTGTTAATTCTCATTCTCTCTTGAAACATATGTCAGATTGGAAAATTCAAGCTTCCAATTAATTCTAGTTCATTTTCAAATTGATTTCAACAATGTATTACAAAATTTATGACAAACATTACAGACGCTGACTAGTAACCCTCTGATCATGGTTTTTATTAACTCTTTACAAAGAAGTTTTCTGCATTAATTTCAGCCTGCTTTAACCCTTTGAACCCTAGTCCCGCATATAGGCGTCCTTTTCAAACAGTATACATCTTAAACGTGCACTTGTCCTATGCAAACAGTGAAGACCCAGATCAGAGGGCTCCTTAGGAGCCCTCTGATCTGGGTCTTCACTGTTTGTCAAAATGCAAAACATTGGCAAAAACAACCCTTAAAAGTCAGAAATGGACTAGACTAAAATGGAAACTGGGATTGTCCATTTGAAGCTTCAGGGAGGAAAGAGTTAAGAAAAGTTTTACCTGTCTTAAAAACTTGAAACAATCTATGAAGGATTGGGTAAACTCATTCACCCCTAAAACTTTTTTATGGATAACTCCAATTGCCAATTAACCCTTTCCCCCATAGAAGCGCCTTTTAGCGCATTCAGTTTATTCTTGCCCTAAAGAAAATAGTTCCAATTTATACATTCATAAATATGTATAATACAAAATATTTTCTATATTCTAGCAGATGATAGCTTAAAGCAGGCTGAAAGTAAAGCAGAATGCGCTTAAAGCGCATTCTGCTTTACTTTCAACCTGCTTTAAGTGGACACCTATATTCAATACTAGAGATATGCTATGTGGGAAAGGGTTAACTCTAGCCCCTTTTTGACTATACAGGGTTGATTTTAACAATATATTTTAACAATATATTGCAGAATGTCAAACAGTATAGACCTGATCAGAGGGATCCAAATAGTACACTCTTTTATTTGCAGTGAAGTGAAACCTGTAAAAGATTTTCTTCTGACAGCTATAAAGTATAACCACAGATGGATGCTTAAAGCAGACCAAAAGTAAAAAGCTTTACTTTCAGCCTGCTTTCATCAACCACATGTCTTAACCCTTAACACCATAGCCTGTTTCTACTGTTGAAAAATAATTTTAAGTGACCACTTAAAGCAGGTTGAAAGTAAAGCAGACACATTCTGCCTTACTTTCAGCCTGATTTAAGCTAACGTCTGCTGAAATATAGAAAACATCTTTTATCATTAATATTTTTGACTGTATAAAATGCAACAATTTTTTTAGTGGAGAAATAGATTAAAAGTGTAAAAAGGGGTATTTATGGGGTAATTGGGTTAAAAATTGGAAACAAATTATGAGGAAAAGGGTTATAAAATGCATATCTGTTTTGTTTGCAGTAAAGTGAAGCCGGTGAAAGAGACATTATTTTCCTCCGACAGCTTTAAAGATGTGCCTCTTCACCCATATATGGTAAGTTTTAACCTGAAATGGCCAATCAGGTTTTCAGACATGAGTCAAACCGCTTTAAGTTCAATTTTGGCTAATATCTAATAAGGGTTGTTTTTCTCAATGCATTGCAATATAACACACAGTTCAGACCCTAATCAGAGGGCACATTTAGAAGTCCTCTGATCTGGGCCTTCACTGTTTGCATAGGACTAGTGTATTCTTTGCAGGTACACTGTTTGGTACACTGTTTGCATTTAGGATGCATAACTGTGTGACTATCATCTGCTTAAAATTGTTAAAAAAAGTTACATTTAAGTGGAGTTTTTGATAGAATAAATATAATGACAAGTGACAAACAGCTTGAATCCAGCTCAGACCCGTCACTTTTTAAACAATGAACAATCGTGTCAGATTTCTCTTTTTAACTACTTTCTTAAATTCAGAATTAATATTAAATTATAAGGAATAGTTCGGAACATTTATTGTATTCATGGAGGTATGGGGAAAACAGGTTTTTTTTTTTCATACCTCCATGAATACAATAAATATTCAAATTATTCCTTAAATAATGTAGAATTATTTTCTGCAGTTCAGGAATAAACTAAGGCATAAAAAGGTGTAGTTATGGGGGAATGAGGGTCATAATAGAGATTTTACTAATTACAAGATATGTTATATTTCAGGTGTCTAACCTAGAGAAGCTAGGCTTCAGTAAGCTGACAGCTGTACAACAGGAGACTATACCACAACTTATGGACGGCCATGACATCATGGTGAAATCACAGACAGGATCAGGTAATCTTGTCCATTATGTTTTCTGTCTTAACCCATTACCCCATAGCCTGTTTTTAGTCTTGAAAAAAGAATACCATTTAAAGCAGATTGAAAGTAAAGCTTTAAGCTACTATCTACTAGGATATAGGAAATATTTCTCATGATACATATTCATAGCTGTATAAATTGGAACCATTTTCTTCAGTGGAGGAATAAACTAGAGGCGTAAAAAGGTGTATTTATGGAGTAATAGGTTACAGGGCTCCAGATAAGCCCGCGTACTCAGTGAAATACGCGAACATTTCGACCGTGTACGCATGAATTTCAAATTATTGAAGTACTGTGTACGTGAGAAATTCTCGGGGACTCGTGTATCAATTCAAAAACCGAGTTTTTGTCATGCCGAGATTAGCAAATAGTTAACCGCGACATAGTCAAATTTTATTGATTTGCGGTCTCATAGCTTTGTTTTATCGTATGGTAATTTTTTACTTGCACACCGTTAGCAAAGGGGGGTTACTGCGCACTCGCATTCATATACATCTATATCTTCACTGATATATGGACGATAAAATCCAAGTTCTACGAAAAATGTTTTGGTTGAATACCTCGCAACAAAATGTCAATCTTAGCACGGAAGAGTCAGAAAAACGATAGAAAGTTGAAAACCGTCGGTTGTCAGCTAATTGATTTAAAAGAAACGAACACCTAATGAAACTTGTGGTAGTTTGTTGAAAGATATAAATTCGAACGTTGTTTCATGGGCGGAGAAAAAAGCGCATAAGTGGCTAAAATGTTAGATTCTTGAAAATCGTAATTTACATACATCGTAACATGCATTTTCTACTTCTACTTTATTACTCCCTACTTTAAATTTCTGACAATGACAGGGAGGTCGGGGACAGTGTTAAAAAACATAATGATTTTAACAATGCAGAGCTAAAAGATCAATTATAATCAGAGGTTAAAAAGTTTAAAAACAACTTATGCAGTTAGGGGTTGTGAAATCTAAGGCTGGCAGTGAAGCTTGTGAGACTGTCCCTGGCCTTAGTGCTGTATGGTAGTTTATTCCAAAGTTTGATTGTAGGTGGAAAGAATGAGTTTGAATGATACTGTGTCCTAGTAGTGAAATGTATGACAAAGTTGAGACTTCTGGATGGATTAAGATGTTTATGGTCTACAACTATCAGGTTATCTAAAATTGTATATAGCATTATTACTGAGGCATTATTTCTCTGTTATTCTGAAGTTGGCTATTTAACCCCCGATCTGCCGATGAATTGAAAATCCATGTGTACTGATTAAAAAATCTGGGAACTGATTGTTTTCAAAATTGATCAGTACTGTACTGATTAGAAGAAAAATTATCTGGAGCCCTGGGTTAATTTCCCTCTATATGAAATAATCAGACTGAGCTGAACTGTGTTTTCTTTATTCCCTGGCATCTACTAATGAGGGAGGCATATACTGGTAGTGGTTGAGTAGTAACACCATAGGATTTGGTGCTGAAACAAGAGAGAAAATGTTGGATTTGTTCACAATGACCACTTGTAGCAAGTTTGATTTAACCCATTACTCAATAGATACACATTTAAAACCTTTAATAGTAAAACATGGATTAGAGTTTATTGAAAACTAGAATTATCCATTTAAAAGTTCCAGAGGCAAGTGGTTTAATGTATTTTCAGGTAAGACAATGGCCTATGCTATACCCATCATTGAGGACTTGTGTCAAAGGTCACCCAAATTACAAAGGCAGGACGGAGTTCATGCCCTTGTTATAGTACCAACAAGGGAGGTAAGCACACCAAGAGTTATAGTATAACAGAAGTCAATATTAACAAGCCATTTTATGGAAATGTGTTAAATCAATTCAAAGGGAGTAGCTAAATATCTGGCTGGAAGTACATTTTTGTTATAAATTCACGTACTGTGGCGTTATTTGACGGAATTTGATGAAATAAAAAGTAGATATTGATAAATTAATCATTTCCCTAGGGTACCACAAGAGAATATCGGTGATCTAGTCTAATTTAGGATCAATTTAAGTCGATAGGTAAGACTACCTGTTGGATTCCATTGTATACCTTGTCTTTATAATAGAAGTCTAGTAGAATTTTTTTGGGGGGGGGGGGGGGTGTTAATATTCTAGATCTATGTATCAAGTACCTGTGTGTACATACTTTTTTTTGCCCTCTGAAAATCTCCAAATGATTTGAACACAGCGGTGAGGGATTAATGCAGGACAAATGTATTGCAGGAAGCTCTGTTAAACTGCTTTAAGTAGTTACTTGTCTCCAAAAGCAGGAACAGTTTATGGAGTAAAGGGTTTAAAGTGATTCGGAGTTGCCATGGTTTGGATATATTATTAGTGATTGCAATTTTCAGGAGTTATTTTTATTTTCCAGCTCGCCCTTCAAAGCTACGAGGTTTTTCAGAAACTTTTAAAGGTAAGATGTATAAATGTATTCTCCCATGTAAGCATATGTTCTCTTTTCATTGTTCTCCTTTAGGAGCCTTCTGTTTTTACACCTGTCCTAAACACCTAATGATCAACTCAATTTAGTGGTCATTATTGAGAGATTTCAATGTAGGCGTATGTTATCTCCATATTACTGTATGAAACAACCTGCGGACGTTTTCCAGTGGTAGCACACTTGACTGCGATACCAAGGGTCATGAAATTGTTCTCCAGCCGAACCAAGTCCTTCAGATGAGACTATAAACCAAGGTCTGATGTATCAGTGCTTTACACTTGGCATCCAACAGAACCAGAGAACTCTGTCAATAATAAGAGTAGTTTGGCTTGGGGTTTTTGTATCCGCTCCCCTTTTTCTTGGGTGTCTAATAAGCTCATACGAGGGTCGTTCATTATTTATTGCAACTGTCACCGTAACTGCAACGCTATTCACGAAACCCCTGTGTAAACTTACTCTTTTCATTATTCAAACTTTTATCTATCCATTGATACCATATTTGTCCCAATCAGTCAATAAGTTGTTATGATACAGCCATGTGAAGTGAGGTCATTCATATACACTGTGTAAAATCATGGCAAAAGAGATATGTACCGAAATAAGACTATATATAAAAACTCGATATAAACTTGGAATTAGTGCTATAACTATATTCTTTGAAATTTGCTCTGCTTATGGATATTGTTCTTCATCATATTCAACTGTTGCCAGTTGGATTAAATGCTTCAAGACATGGTTGACAGTGCCCCTGGAAGTGGCAGGCTAAAAGTGTTTTCACCTCTACAGTAAGTGATATTATATAAATGTCAAAATATCTACTGAAGATTCATGCACGAATGACAACTTGTCAAGTAGCTAAATGCTTGGGCATATCGACCCGATCGGCATATAGGATTTCAAAGAATAAATTAGGAGTTAGCCGTATTTGTGGTAGGTGGATACCCCATTTACTGACGGAGGATCAAATGAGATACATGTACTGTGTTTCGATTTCCCGTAAATTGTTTAAGATGTGTCCTATATTTAATCAAAGAGATTTCCTAATTTTTGGACTGTCGATTAGCATGGTTAAACTTATATCAGCCCACCAAAAAATGTAGCAACAAAATATGGGCTTTAAAATATTCAAGAAGATCATCCACTGCAAAACGTATTACAAGTGTGAAGAAGGTCATATATGGCATTTTGCAATATTCCTTAACAGGGCGGTAAGACAGTTCATGTAGAAATTCCCTGTAGAAAAACCTTTACTGGTAAACTGTACCAACGACTAGTTATGAAAAAGTTTGAATAAAACACGTGAACAAGTCTCGCCCTAGGCTCGGTATACAATTACTTGCCCTGTTGCATGACAATGCAACAGCAAACACCTCAACATATATAATCACATTTTTGGAGAAGAAAGACTTTACAATTTTCCCGCACCCATTTTATTCACAAGATATAGTTCCATGTGATGTTTCTTGTTTCCTTGTCTGAAGAAAACGTTCAAGGGTCGGAGATGTATTTCAAGACAGGCTATTGGAGCGGCAGTATTGCAGTGCCTTAAGGGTGTACCTAAGAAAGACTACCCCAAAGCTTTTCAAAAATGGATCAAAATACTTAAAAGGTGTATTCGTTCAAAGGAGGCGTAGTTTTAACCCTTTACCTGATAGCCTAGTTATAATATTGAAGATAGGTGACTACTTAAAGCAGGTTGAAAGTAAAGCAGAATGCGCCCTAAGGCGCATTCTGCTTTACTTTCAGCCTGCTTTAAGCTATTACCAGCTAGAATAAGGAAAGTATTAAATATGACACATATTCAGTACGGTTTATATTGGAACTATTTTCTTCAGCGGATGAATAAAATGCATGTGCTAAAAGTCGCTTCTATCAGGGAAAGGGTTAAGGGATGCACTATTTTTTTAGGGTAGAGCACTGTTCCTCAATGTTTTAGAACCCATGTTGCAATAAATAATGAAACGGCCCTCGTAGATGGCAGAAACAGACGTTAACAAGTAAACCAAACTTCAAATGTCAAGATTCAGCAGAGACTAATGCTAACCAATGAAGACTTAAAATACACCGGTATCTTGTTCCTTGACCGTTGCATTATTCATGAATTATGACTGACAGGTCAATAATATTGGAAAATACTTGTACAGATTATGATGATGACATTGACATTTTATTATTTATTCGTGTTTTAGCCTTTCACTTGGCTGGTTCCAAGCTGTTTATTTGGTGGAGAGAAGAGAAAGTCAGAAAAAGCCAGGTAAGTTTGTGTGTTTTAGTTGTTATAAGTTGCTATAGAGTGATCTATCTTTGTTATGGGGCTGTAACGTATGTGGTACGTTGGTATATGCAAATGAGGCTTCCCAAAAAGTGAGTGGGAAGTGAGTCAATTATATATCACAACAAACATCTCTTGGTGTGAGCTTAAGCTTTGCACCGACGGGGTTTGTTGTTGCTGGATCTCTCGGTTTGCACATTACAAATGTTGGCAACTGTGGAATAATGACAACTGCCAGACAGGAGTTGCCTTACCCACGGTTCTCCCAGGGTCCAAGTCTCGGGACGAGACTTCTCAGAGGGGAGAGTTATGTAACGTATGTGGTACATTGGTATATGCAAATGAGGCTTCCCAAAAAAGTGAATGGGAAGTGAGTCAATTATATAACACAACAAACATCTCTTGGTGTGAGCTTAAGCTTTGCACCGACAGGGTTTGTTGTTGCTGGATCTCTCGGTTTGCACGTTACAGGGCCTTCACAAACACGGAATTTCTTCAATTTCCTTACAGATGGCACACGTCCGTAAAAGTATACGGTTTCTTACGATATATTGTTTTTTTTAAGAGTGAATTAAGATTTGTAACGAGCTATTTACAGTTTCTTACGAGTTATTACGATATATTTACGCCCAAACTCCAAGATGTTTGCCGCGTTATTTAGCAGTCGCACCTGGTTTTCTCTACTTTCATGCTCTTTCAGTTAAAGGTCACTTCACTCAATATAAGTTTGACTGTACTTACCCCTTCACTGCCTTAGCTAGAGTATAATGATTACTTGCAAAGGGGTTGGATCCAGATCTGGCATCGCATGATGCGGCATCTTGTCAGGATCCAAGCTGCTTGACACTCAATTTTATACTCCTTAAATCAAAATATAGGTTGTTTGCAGTTAAAAAAAACACAATCATTTTCAAATATCTCCATAACAAGACAACGAATGCATAGATTTATGATATACCTATACCAACTCTGACAAAAAAGAACAATTTTTTTCTTTTCGTAATAAAAAAGTTTTATTCATAACTTCTATATAAAGTTTACACTTCTAAGGGACACTTTTCCGAAGGGTGATTTCAAGTTATTCAACAGCCTATCTTTCACGGCCCGGTAACGCCTCACCGTTAAGCCATCGCATACCATAGCAGTTTACAACTAACCGAACGAGGCCCTGACTGGGGTACTTTAAACGTATTAACCTACCATACTGTTATTTGCGAACATGTTAGATCCTAATCGGACACTGGAGCCATTTCGTATCTGAATATGATCCGAACCATGTGCCTATCAAACGAAAGTTTTATAAAAAAAAAAACGCAAAATAACTAAATGTGATAAATAGCAGAAGAGACATGTTCATTCCAGACGATCTACACCAACTTACCATTATCAAATTTTCAACAGAATGTTTCCAGAGCAGTTCGAAAACCTTTAGTATTTTATCGTTTAAAGGAAACTTAACGTAAACGTACTGCAATATAACTCGAATACTGATACATATTAAGCTCCAGATAAGGGGAGTTTTTCCAAAACTAAAATCTTTATTTCTGAATTAAGCCCTATGATGTGACTACTCATTAGAACCGTCTCTCTTCGAGACGATTCTAATGAGTAGTCAGTAGTCACACCATATGATTTGGTGCTGAAATGGGTGAGAAAATGTTGGACTTGTTCAATTTTCTCTTTTTTATCTGGAGCTCTGTAATTATGGAGAAATGTTAGAGCTTGGGTTTGAAAAGTAATTGCAATTCTCTTTATTCCTGGTAAAGAGTTCATGGATTTAGGCATAGTAAAAATGTAATGGATTATGGGGCCTCACAATTAATTTTGTACAACTAAACAACCAATATCAGCACGGGATTCACCTTTCAGACAAAAGCAACTTGCACGGGATTTTACCTGGGGATATTCTCCAATATTCTATAAACAAACGTGATCAAGGTAATAGCCAATAACACCCCACGTAATTGACCATTTTCAGCGACACAAAATTTATATAAAACAAAGAAGAAAAGTTTTTAGTCAGACTATCAAAAATTCTGAATTTCCTTGTCAGAGTTGGTTTAGGAACATCATAAGTGTATGCAAAATTTAATTAAACGGCCATTAGTTTTAAAATTATCCAAGTTTTATCGTGTTTTTTTGAACTGCAAACGACCTATACATAAAATTAAAATTTGAGAAATAAACATAGACGAAAATTGTTCAAAGCCCATTACGTGATGGCAGTGATTGGGTTTAATCTAGACATTACGTATTATTACCGTCTGCAACAATCGATGTGTGTTACTGTTATTATATATGATTTTTTTCAAAATTTCTCAAAATATAAGATTAGAGTCTCAATTTGAGAAGGTCCTGATGTGAGGTGTCGTCACGCGCATTCTAATCTGGATGTAAACTGATTGCAAATGTTAGGATTACCTGTTGTTCCGTTCGATTTACGATAAGTTGCGGATTTAACGGATTATTTACGAGTTGTTTACGGAGAAGTCCATCCTTGGTCTATCGTAGTCTATCATAGAAAAGTTTTTGACCTGTCAAAAAATTGATTTTCATCTTACGGAGGTTTACGAATGTCGTCAAGGTTTTTTGGTAAGATAATGCCTTTTTTTAATGGAAAATCTCCACGATAATACCACAGATGACTACGAACGCGTTACGGGGGTCCTTGGGGGCTGTTTACGGAGGATAACGTGTTTTTACAACCAGTTTAAGATACTTAACCGATTGTTACGAAAGGTTTATGGAAGAATAACTAAATAAATAATGGGCATCTTCTTCCACGAATCCTTACGGATACTTGCAAGTTATTTAGGGACACTAACGGATCATTTGCGGATACTTATGCTTGACTACAAGTTGGCGATCCGTAAGGAATCGTAAGAAAGAACTGTGTATGTGGAGGCCCCATAAGTCAACCAATATCCATTTATCCTTTCCCACATAACTTCAGTATTCAGTGTTATCACATTCAATTTTAGCGATGTGTGTGCTTGTCATTTACATTTATACAGTGTTACTGAGAAAAGTACACTTACCTAATGTTAAAAGAGCCCTCTGATTAGGGTCTGCACTGTTTGTCATTTTGAAGAAAAAAAATGGAACCATAAATAGTCAAAACTGAACTAGATTTAACTTGAAACTGGAATAGTCCATTTGAAGTTTCAAGGGTGAACGAGTGAACCTTTTACCTGATAGCCTGTCTCTAGTTTTGAGTAAAGGTGACCACTTAAAGCAAGTTGAAAGTAAAGCAGAATGCCTGCTTTAAGTTACAATCTGCTAGAATATGGAATGTATTTCTTATATGTATTCCTGACTGTATAAATTGGAGCTTTTTTTTTCTTTAATGGAGACATAAATTAAAATGGTAAAAATGCCTATCTATAGAGTACTGGGTTAACCCATTACCCCATAGCCTTTCTCTAGTTTTGAAGACAAGTGAGCACTTAAAGCAGATTGAAAGTAAAGCAGAATGTGCCTTAAGGCACATTCTGCTTTACTTTCAACCTACTTTAAGCTACACGCTGCTAGGATATAGAAAATACTTCTTTTGGTACATGTTTATGAATGTATAAACTGGAACTATTTTCTTCAGTGGAGGACTAAATTAAATGTGCTAAAAGGCGCTTGTAAGGAGGGAAGGGTTAAACAGACTTTGCTTATCTCCAGATCAGTTGGTGGTCGCTTCATACAAGATTGACTGTCAGGGCTGCCATAAGGTGATCTTGCAAACTCCTAAGATTTCAAAAATTTCTATTTTTCAAGCATGATTACTTAAAGCAGGTTGAAAGTAAAGCAGAAAGTGCCATTCTGCTTTACTTTCAGCCTGCTTTAAGCTACCTTCTGCTAGGATAAAAATCTAAAGATTTTGGAAAAATCAGGAAAAATGGCAGCCCTGGACTGTACCTCTTGCTGTGTTTATTTTCAGGTTGCGGAAGGGCATCAATATTTTGATATGTACCCCAGGCAGACTTATTGATCACATAGAGCATACGAAAAACCTTGCGCTGTCCAAACTTAAGTGGCTCGTTCTAGATGAAGCTGACAGGTAAGGGAGAAAACTCTTGTATAAACACTTTGCATGTTAATGAGGAATCTGTGATCACCTTTGGATTGGATCCAGGTGAAATGCCTTTATAAGTACAGCGCCCCCTCTCTACAACGACATCCAATGGGAGACAAATAATGTGTGCGTTGTTCAGAGGGAGTCTTTATAGGGATGGAAATCAGCTAACATTTGCAAACAGCGTAACGCGGCATCTGATCTGGATTCAAGCTGTTTGTCACTTGTAAGTAAGGTTTTTGTGACAAAATGTCCATTATGTAACTTTGAGAAAAACAGCAGACGACAACTTTAAACAGACAACATTGCAGTCATGAAAAGGTTGGACATAAATGTCTTGTTTGGGGAACAGCGGCAAGGTTCGTTATAAGGAGGGAGTCATTGTATGGAGGGCCCTTGTAGAGGGGGAACACTGTGTAACCTGTAAACTATGAGTTAGAAAGAGACAGTTTGTGCTGATTGCTATCGAAAAAGGGAACTTCCAGTTTCCAAAAAAGTCTAGTCCAGTTTGACAATATATGTGGGTTTTTTTTAAAATTAAATTAACCCTTAGCCCGCCAAATAAATTGTCGTCTGCTATATTTCTCGTCTGCTTTAAGTTTCAAAGTGCTTCAAAGTTGCTCAAAATTGCTGAAAATGTTGTCCGAGTGTCAAACAGCTTGGATCCGGATGAGACGCCGAGTTACTCGGCGTCTCATCCGGATCCAAGCTGTTTGCATATGGAGCTATAGTCGTGAGTGGCAGGCTAAGGGTTAAAAACGACAAACAGTGCAAACCTAGATCAAAGGTCACCTTAAGAATCCCTCTGATTTGGGTCTGCACTGTTTGCATAAGGTATATGTACTCTTTTCAGGTACAAGTTGTAAATGTGGTGCAGGGCTCCAGATAAGGGGAGTGTTTCAAAAACTAAAATTTTTATTTCTGTATTAAACCCTATGGTGTGACTACTCATTAGAATCGTCTCTTCGAGACGATTCTAATAAGTAGTAACACCATAGGGTTTGGTTTGAATATAAGGGAGAAAATGATGAAAATGTCAAGTTTACTCCCTCTGATCTGGAGCTCTGGTGGTGCATTCAGTTCCTGTTTTACTTTCAGCCTGCTTTTAGCTACAAACTGCTAGATTATCGAAAATATTTCTTATGTTGCATATTAATGACTGTATACAGGGGAACTATATTCTTTAGTTAAGTTTAGTTGAAGGTTTAAAAAAATGTGTATTGATGGAGTAATGGGTTATGTTGACAGTCCACATAACTGAAATACTGCTGTTGTGACTAACCCTTTCCCCCATAGCCTGTTTCTTGCTTTGAAAACAGGTGACCACTTAAAGCTGATTGAAAGTTAAGCAGAATGTGCCTTAAGGCATAATCTGCTCAGCTTTCAGCTGCTTTCAGCTACCATCTGCTAGGCTATAGAAAATATTTCTTATGTTGATCTTTAATGACTGTATAAATTGGAACAATTTTGTTCCATGGAAGAATAAAGCAAATGTGTAAAAATGTGTCTTCATGGAGTAATGGGTTAAATGGACACCATCGCCATATAACTGAAATTCTGCTGGTGAGACAATAAACCCAACCAAGTCCAGGGCTCCAGTGAGTAAACCGATAATCCAACATTTTCTCACTCATTTCAGCACCAAATCATATGGTGTGACTACTCATTAGAATCGTCTCGAAGAGACGATTCTAACGAGTAGTGACACTATAGGGTTTAATTTAGAAATAAAGATTTTAGTTTTTGAAATACTCCCCTGGAGCCACTGTCAAGTCACTTGCCATTTGACCTTTTTGATGTTTGTTTCAGGCTACTAGACATGGGTTTTGAGGCCAAAGTGTCCCACATTGTCACAGCTATAGATCAACAGGTGTCCTTTAGACAGACAGTCTTACTCTCAGCAACCCTCACAGAAGGTTTGTTCTTACAGTCAACCTTGACCTGTTTACTGCCTGTTGCCATGGCAATTATTTGCTTATTTTATCCTATGACCTTTTGAAGACTGATGGTACCGGTAGCTCCTATAGGAGCTTTCTACTTCACATTTATCTTCCATTAAGCAGTCACCTGTGATATGCAACATAAGAAATATCTTCTATATCCTAACAGATGGTACCTTAAACCAGGCTGATAGTAAAGGCACATTCTGCTTTACTTTCAACCTGGTTTAAGTAGTCTTCAAATTAGAAACAGGCTATGGAGTAATGTGTTATTATTAATATTATTATTATTATACCAGATTTATATTATGAGCGCTCTTTTCACACAGGGGTTGTGCGTTCAAAAGCGCTTCACATGAAATAACATAAATGTACCTACAAAGTGAGAAAAGGTAAAATAACTACAATTAGATCTGAAATAAAACAATAAAAAGACAGTCCCCAAAACGGCGATCACATTACCCCATTCAATCAGCAATGAACCGACCGGCTAAAGATTGCCGACTGATAGAAATAATGGTAGAGCGCCCAATGCAGGCCATCGAGAAAAGACAAATATCTACAATTAGATTTAAAATAAACGTGAATAAACATACAAAAGACAGCACCCAAAATGGCAACCACATTACCATCACGTTCATTAGCAATGAACCGACCGGCTAGAGGTTGCCGACCAATAGAAATAATGTAGGACCTGATCAGGATCCAACCTGTTTACCTCTCAGATCCTGATTTACATGAAATATAATGAAAGGGGGAAACAATGTCAGTATTAACCCTTTACCTCATGGCCTGTTCCTAGTTTTGAAGACAGGTGACCACTTAAAGCAGGTTGAAAGTAAAACAGAATGTGCCTTAACCCTTTACCTTATAGAAGCGCCTTTTAGCGGATATGATTTATTCCTCCGCTGAAGAAAATAGTTCCAATTTAATCAGTAATGAATATGTATTATGGGTAATATTTTCTAGATTATAGCACATGATAGCTTAAAGCAGGCTGAAAGTAAAGCAGAATGCGCCCTAAGGCGCATTCTGCTTTACTTTCAACCTGCTTTAAGAAGTCACCTATCTTAAGTACTAGAAATAGGCTATCAGGTAAGGGGTTAAGGCACATTCTGTTTTACTTTCAGCCTGCTTTAAGCTAAAATCTGCTAGGCTATATAAAATATTTGTAATGGTAATTGTTCATGAGGGTATAAACTGGAACTACTTTCTTCAGCGGAGGAATAAATTAAATACGCTAAAAATCGCTTCTATGGGGGAAAGGGTTAAAGCAGCAGATGATGGTTACTCATTGTTGAAAGATTTGTTATTCCCAGGTGTTGAAAGGTTAGCCGGCATGTCATTGAAAAATCCACAGAGAGTAAACATCCAAAAGACTGGTCACACTACAGACCCGACTGGACACTCGACTGGAGCAGACCAGGCTGGACATAAGGACAGATCTGACCTGACAGAACTTGATGAGTTTGCCATACCAGAGGGACTGAAGCAGTATTTTGTGATAACACCGTGTAAACTACGCCTTGTAACACTTCTAACATTAATACTGGCAAAATGTAAGGTAAGTAACAACTTTCTGTCAATGCCTTTCATTCCTTTATAACTTAATATTGTTTGTTTTCATTACTTTTGGTAAGCTGTGACTGGCTGTAATTTTTGTTTCATAACTCCTTGAAAAAAAAAATCAGGCTATACCTTTTCGGGACTACTTTCTCTTAGTCCAACTGCTCTCCACAAGCCCCGCATGAAGCAGGACACAAAATGACGTCATTGACGTTACTACAAAACAATGTCCTGTTTTGGCGGAAAATATATATGGCGGAGGGACTACAACCTACATTTTAAAAGTGTTAAAATTTAATAATGAACATTCGTGTCAGCTTATCTATTGAACCACTTTCTTAAATTCATTAGTGATATTAAATTATAAGGAATAATTCGGATTATTTATTGTATTCATGGAGGTATGGAAAAAAAAAGAGGCGTCAAAAGGCGTATTTATGGAGTAATGGGTTAAAATTGCTCTCCCAAGAGAATTGATATTGACTAACATTTGCCAGACTTCATTAGTCCTCAACCTTGAAAGAGCTTTCAGCCTCACTTTTATCTTGGTTCAAGTTGCCAACCCTATTCAACACAGGCATTAAAAACGCATTTGTGGTGTCTATGCCGTACAAAGAGTATTTATGGAGCAATGGGTTAACCCTTTCTCCCATAGATAGGCCTTTTTTACACCTTTGAATTAACCATCCCATGATTTAAATAGAGCCCCATTTTACAGTCATGAATATATATACATGTAATAAGAAAAAAAATCTTTATTCTAGCAGCTGATAGCTTAAAGCATGCTGAAAGTAAAGAAGAATGCGCCTTGAGGCGCATTCTGCTTTACTTTCAACCTGCTTTAATTGGTCACCTTTCTTCAAAACTAGAAACAGGCTATGGAGTAATGGGTTGAGACAGGTGATGGCAGATTCTGTTTTACTTTAACCTGCTTTAAGTGGTCACCTGTCTTTAAAACCAGAATCAAGCAATGGGGTAATGGGTTAACTTGCTCTTATCTTGGGCTCTGCATGAACCCCTTACTCAATAAATACACCTTTTTACACAGCTGCCAGTAATTTATTTCTCCGCTAAGGAAAGTAGTTCCCACATAAGAAGTCCTGAGCATAAAACACAGAAGATATACACAGCATGTTTCCAGGTAGTAGATTAAACCGGACTGAAAGTAAAGCAGAAATTTTGTATTGATCTTTCTGCTTTACTTTCAGTCTTCCTTAAGCAACCATCTGTCTTTAAAATTGCAATCGAGCAATTGAGTAAAGCATTTAGAAGAACAGAACTTTTACTACGGTTGATTGATATTGGTTTTCTTTTGACAGAAAAATGCCAAGGTGAAGATGATAGTATTCCTAGCCACACAAGACTCTGTAGAGTTTCATTATAGACTGCTACACTATCTTACTGCTGACCACAGCTCTAGTGATGCTGAGGAAGACAGAGAAGTGAAAACCAGTCTGAACTTATATCATCTCCATGGTGATATGCTACAGAAGGTATGGTTTAATTCTTTAACACATACAGTGGAGAAAACGTTATTCTTTGCCGTTTAAACGCAAACAAAACACAAACGCATCTCAATAAAAGGTAGAAAAAGACAGCATTTCGTCAATTCAGACTGTTCATATTAATCTGAGTGGCAAACAGTTTGGAGCCTGATCAGACGCCGGGTTACCCGGCGTCTGATCTGGCTCCAAACAGTTTGCAATGGAAATAATAGTTTTAGCGTAAAAGCATTTAATTGGAAAAGAATAACACATTGTCCACTGTATAATTCTTTAGCACATATAATCAGCAAATAATTTCTACTGTTGCAAAGATTTAATTAGATATCTAACCATTGAATTTAGGAAAACAAGCATCTCACCAGGATCTGAATTGATGCTATATGTGCAAACACAGAGAACAAAAAGTCAATTTCAGAATAAAAATGTCACATTGATCATTCATATGATAAAACCTCCCCTCAATATGAACAGTCATCTGGAATATTACACGGGTTATATAAATGTCAAAATATCTCTTGGAAAAAGTGAAAAATAGACCAAATTCCAAGATACATAAAAGACACTAAATGGAAGTCTACATACGTACAGAAAATAGAAAGTTGCATTAATTTGATGGTTAAAAATAAACTTCTTTAACACTGTAATTTGACAGATAATTGTATATGACACTTCTTTAATATGTACATGTAGTTTTATTTGCTAAACATATCAAATAGGTTTTTTTAACTCATTGAGTCCTAGTGATGCATATCTGCATCCTTTACCAAAAGTGTACCTGCGAAGAGTACGCTTGTCCTGTGCAAACATTGAAGTCCCTGATCAGAGGGCTCCGGTAGGAGCCCTCTTATCAGGGTCTTCACTGTTTGTCATTTTGTAATATATCATAAAAAACAACCCTAAATAGACAAAAATGGGCCAGCCCTTATTGCAAACTGGAATTGTCCATTGGAAGTTTCAGGGGATAATGAGTTAAGGAGCATTCTGCTTTACTTTCTGCCTGTTTTAAAATTTTGGGATATTTGCATTGCCACCACTGGCATTTCATTGGGGTTACAGTGAAACGCCTCTAAACTGGACATGTGTGGGGACAACAAAAAATGTCTGGTTTAGAGGGGTTTCCGGTTTAGAGGGGTTTTAACCCATAGCTGGTTTCTAGTATGGAAGATAGCTGATCACTTAAAGTAGGATGAAAGTAAAGCAGAAAGCGCCTTAAGGCGCATTGTGCTGTACTTCAAACCTGCTTTAAGCTATCATCTGATAGAATATAGAAAGTATTTCTGATGGTACATGTTCATGAATGTATTTTCTTCAGTGAAGGAATAAATCAAAGGCGTAAAAAGGCTTATTTATGGTGCAATTTGTTAAAAAAGAAGGGTTGGAAACGGGACCAACGTTTTTGTCCGATTAGGAGAGAATTCCGGTATTTAAAGGTTCCGATTTAGAGGAGTTTCACTGTATACAATATTTTTGTCCCTTGCAGGACCGTACTATGGCTTTCCATGATTTCTGTGGCACTAACTCCGGTGTGCTGTTGTGTACAGATGTGGCCGCCAGGGGTCTCCACCTGCCGGCTGTACAGTGGGTGATACAGTACTCCTGTCCTGCCGGGGTACCAGAGTATGTTCACAGGTCAGTAAAAACCCCATGTTAACCCTTTACTCCATAGCCTGCTCTAGTATTGAAGACAGGTGAACATTTATAGCAGGTTGAAAATAAAGCAGAATGTGCCTTAAGGCACATTCTGCTTTACTTTCAGCCTGTTTTAAGCTATCATCTGCTAGGATATAGGAAATATTTTTGATGCTGCATATTAATAACTGTATAAAATGGAACTATTTTCCTCAGTGGAGGTATGATTTTACTTGGCCTGCTTTAAGTCTTTGCCTGCTAGGATATAGGAAATCTTTTTTATGTTGCTCATTTATTACTGTATAAAATTGAACTCTACGTCTCTTTGAGATGCTACTAATAGCAGGGCTACCATAAGTTGCTTCTAAAAATCCTTAGATTTCCAAATTTTCAAGCCCGATGTTAGGAATCGTACCTTAAACCCTTTTGCTGCCAGGTTCTATAACATTAACATTGTTATGCAAACAGTTTTGATCAAGATCAGACAACGCGTTACGTGGCGTCTGAGCTGGATAGAAACTGTTTCACACCAATATCAATGTTTCCTAATTAAAAAAAGGCACAAACTTCAAAATTTTAAAAGTAAGAGCAGAAATCCGAAGATTTTGGAAAAATTCCGTAGATCCGGAGAAATTAAGAAAAATTCCGAAGATTTCGGAAAAATCCGGAGAAATGGCAGCCCTGTAATAGTGAGAAGTTACATCTTAGGGTTAGGTTGAGACATAAGACTTCTAGTATTGTCCCAAACTCTGCTGTATATCTTTGTCAACTGTTTATATTTAAGTTACGACCAGTTTAAACCATTACTTCATAGCCTGTTTCTAGTTTTGAAAATAGGTGACTACTTAAAGCTGGTTGGAAGTAAAACAGAATGCACCTTAGGCTTACTTTCAGCCTGCTTTAAGCTACTACCTGCTAGAAGAAAGAAAATATGCCTTATGATACATATTCTAGACTGTATAAATTGGAACTACTTTCTTCAGCGCAGGAATGAATTGAATGCATTAAAAGTCGCTTCTATTTGGGAAAGTGTTAACTCTCTTGATTCTTTGAACCCTAGTCCCGCATATAGGCGTGCTTTTCAAACAGTGTACATGTAAATAGTACACTTGTCCTATGCAAACAGTGAAGACCCTGATCAGACGGATCCGAAAGGAGCCCTCTGATCAGGTTCTTCACTGTTTGTCACAATGCCAAACATTGACAAAAACTACCCTTAAAAGTCAGAAATGGACTAGACTAAAATGGAAACTGGAATTGTTAAACAAGCTATGGAGTAAAGGGTAAATGAGCTGTGTTATTTCAGAGTGGGTCGTACAGCAAGAGCTGGCAGCACTGGCACATCTGTTTTGTTTGTTCTTCCCTCAGAGGTGGACTTTGTCAAACACCTAAATGAGCAAAAAATAAGGTAAGAATGCATGGACAGTCTAACGTGTTCTAAAGATTCTTTTTGGCGAGAGTGCAACCATCTGTCCATCCTTCCTTCTGCCTGTCACGCTTTTTCAGTCACATTTTTGTTTTTGACTATAACTCCTGTTCTACTGAAGCTTTTAAAATGAAATTTTAATTATACAAATAGCTTGAGAAGAGAAAGTGTCTTGCACACAAGGTTCATAACTCTTGCATCAATATTGTGTGAGTTATCCCCCTTTTCCACATTTTCGTTTCCTGCAGATTACTTCTGTCGTGCACATGGTTCATAACTCTGGCATCAACATCATGAGAGTTGGTTCCCCTTTTCCAGCATGCCCATTCATGTACTATAGTACTTGATTCACATATGAAATACTGCTTGCACATTAAAAAAATCTGGATACCATACGTGAATTCCACGAATAGAAACCTAAACAAGAAAAAAATGTATTGGAGAAATCAAATGACTGGGACAATATGTTTTGCTCATTGTGCCAGGTAGCCAGCATCTCTAGTAAATCTCTCAAATTAAATGTGTTCTTACATGTACCCGTAGTTTAGCTACAATCTGCTATGACATAGAAACGATTTTGTATGGTCCATATTCATGACTGTTGAAATTATTACTATTTTCTTGAGTGGAGGAATAAATTATTGGCTTTAAAAGGCATATTTATTGAATAGTGGGTTAAACATTTGTTGCCTTGGACTACTAACAATTAATTCATATCACCATTCTTCAATTTGACATTGACTGCAATCTTGTTGTTTCAGGTTAGATGATATGAAAATGGGAGAGATACTTAAGGACAATCAGAGGATTCTGCCCTTGTTACCTCAACCAGATCCTACAAGGGTTTGTTTCACTTCAGTTTACTCCTTACACGGTATTTTTCAGATGATAGCTTAAATCAGGCTGAAAGTAAAGCAGAATGTGCCTTAAGGCACATTCTGCTTTACTTTCAACCTGCTTTATATGACAGTTGTCTAAAACTAGAAAACAGGCTATGGAGGCTGGAGCAATTGGTTAAATGGCCCCCTTGGGTGATGCGAAATCCTAAAAGGCTAAAGCAGACTGAATGTTAAGCGGCTGTTTTACTTTCAGCCTGATTTAAACAACCGGGGTATACCCAGTACCCTTACCTGTTTACCCCATAGAAAAGCTTATTGACACCTTTCCCTCTTATGAAATTCGTTTTATGCTTCTACAGGGTTCTGCCCATAGCCTGTTTCAAGTTCTAAAGATAAGTAACCACTTAATGCAGGTTGAAAGTAAAGCAGAACACCTTTTATTTATTACTCCATTTGAAGAAAACAGTTCCAATTAACTCTGCCAAGAATATGTACCATAAGAAATATGTTCTATATCCTAGCAGACGGTAGCTTAAAGCAGGCTGAAAGTCAAGCAAAATGTACCCGAAGGCCCTGGCTCATTCTGCTTTCGTTTAACCTGCTTTAAGTGGTAAGCTATCTTTAAAACTAGAAACAGGCTATGGGGTCATTGAATTAACACAAATACATTTGCTGGAGAAGAATGAGACTTCACCTCCTGTATGTATGTATAAAGTGGTATCACTATTTATATCTCAGGGTCATTTGCCTCGTTCAGTAGAAGAGACAGCCACCTATATACAGACTTGCTGTGAAACTCGTATAAAAGAAAACAAGGACATGTTGCACCTGGCAAAAAAAGGTAAAGTTAAACCTTTCCGCCCTAAAACATAAAATGGACAATCTCAGTTTCCATTTTAGTCTAGTCCATTTCTGATTTTTAGCTCGCCTATTCGGAGAATGGGGGGGCTTATGGAATCACCCCGGCGTCGGTTTTTCATGGTTAAAGTTTTGGGGTAAGTGTTGTTATGCACTAATACATCATGAAATATTTGCATTAGGAAGCTGATATTTGGATTGGAGGTGCCCTGTGGGTTGGACATTGATGTTGTGTAGTTAAAATTAAAAAAAAAGTTTAAATTTAGTCAAAATTTCACCTTTTGTGGACTTAGGTTTTTCAGCTGATTTCTCATGGTTAAAGTTTTGGGGTAAGTGTTGTTATGCACTAATACTACATGAAATATTTGTATTAGGAAGCTGATATTTGGAATGGAGGTGCCCTGTGGGTTGAACATTGATGTTGTGTAGTTAGAATTAAAAAAAAACTTTACATTTAGTCAAAATTTCACCTTTTGTGGACTTAGGTTTTTCGGCTGATTTCTCATGGTTAAAGTTTTGGGGTAAGTGTTGTTATGCACTAATACTACATGAAATATTTGTATTAGAAAGCTGATATTTGGATTGGAGGTGCCCTGTGGGTTGAACATTGATGTTTCGTAGTTTGAATTTAAAATAAAGTTAAAATTTAGTCAAATTTTTACCTTTTGTGGACTTAGGTTTTTCGGCTGATTTCTCATGGTTAAAGTTTTGGGGTAAGTGTTGTGATGCTCTAATACTACTTGAAATAATTGTATTAAGAAGCTGATATTGGGAATCAAGGTGCTCTGTGGGTTGAACATTGATGTTACGTAGTTAAAATTTAAAAAAAAGTTTAAATTTAGTCAAAATTTCACCTGTTTAGGACTTAGGTTTTTCGGCTGATTTCTCATGGTTAAAGTTTTGGGGTAAGAGTTCTAATACTACATGAAATATTTGTATTAGGAAGCTGATATTTGGAATGGAGGTGCCCTGTGGGTTGAACATTGAAGTTGCGTAGTTATTTTTTTTTAAAAAGTTTAAATTTAGTCAAAATTACACCTTTTGTGGACTTAGAGTTTTGGGGCTGAAATTTCAAAGTTAGTTAAGGAGTAAGTGTTGGAATGCACTTATACTACATGACATATTTGCATTAGGAAGTTGATATTTTGAATGGAGGTTCCCTGTGGCTTGAATATCAATGTACTGATACACTTTTCTTTTGATAGTTACCTATTTAAGAAAGGTTTAATTAGGCGAGCTTTGCTGTTCTCCGACAGCTCTTGTTAAGGATTGTTTTTGTCAATGTTTTGCATTATGACAAACAGTGAAGACCCAGATCAGAGGGCTCCGTAAGGAGCCCTCTGATCTGGGTATTCACTGTTTGTATAGGACAAGTGTACTTTTCATATGTATACTTTTGAAAATGACGCATATATGCGGGACTAGGGTTCAACCTCTAAAACTCAAACTCCCTTAACCCATTACTCCATAAACATGCCTTATTACCCCTTTTGGTATATTCCTCCACTAAAGAAAATAGTTCTACTTTATACACTACAGTCAAGAATTTGTGCCAATAGAAATATTTTATTTATCCTAGCAGATGGTAGCTTAGAGCAGACTGAACGTAAAGCAGTCAGAACACTTTTAACCCTAGCGACGAGTATGCTTGTCATTTACAAATAGTGTACCTGTGAGGATTACACTTGTCCCATGCAAACAGTGTAGACCCTGATCAGAGGGCTCTTTAAGGAGCCCTCTGATCAGGGTATCCACTGTTTGTCATTAGAGAAAATATTGTTGAAATCAACCCTAAATAGTCAAATGAACTAGACTTATTTTGAAATTGGAATTGTCTATTAAAAGTTTCAGGGGTGAAAGTGTTAAGGATTAAAATCAGACTTCACTGAAAACCAAAAAATACATTCTAACTACAAACTGATTTTTCAAGGAAGAGGTAGGTATACACAGCTAATATGACAAGTGGCTGCTTAATGCAGAACAAAAGTAATGCAGAAAGCTCTTAAAGAACAAAAGTAATGAGCTTTCTGCATTACTTTTGTCCTGCATTAAGCTACCACCTGCCTTAAGCTACTTCAAAGTAAACTGCCTACAAATGTCATTTAAACCTCCTTTTTCAAAAAAACTGTTCAGTCCTAAAGCTTTCGATTTACAGAGATTGGACTGTATCCACTTTATTTACCTGTTTTTTGTTTGCTTTTCAGGGTACCAGTCCTACATCCGAGGCTATGCCACATACCCTTCTAATGTGAAGTACATCTTCCATGTGAAGCACCTGCACCTGGGTCATGTGGCCAAGACATTCGGTCTCAGAGACGCTCCCTCCAACATTACAGGTGTGACGGGACTAAACAAAAAGTCAATGTTAGGAAAGAGGAAAAGAAAAGAAGAACTTAAAAGGTATGCTGTACTGTTTTGGCTGATTGAAACACTCAAAATGAAGATTTACTGATGGCGTTCTTCAAACCTGGCTCCAAGGTTACAAATAGTTTGAGTTGAGTCTGATATCTTTCTCAAGCATTTGATTGGTCAGATTTGAGCCTAGGCTCAAATCTGACCAATCAAATGCTTGAGAATGACTTCAGACTCAACTGAAAAGCTTTATAACCTTGGAGCCTGAAAGTTTTAACCCATATCATGCTGAATTGTAGTTTACTTCAAATGTATCATTTGCTTAAATAATAAAAATCAGTTTCTTAGCTATTTAAACTGGAGAAAAGTTGAATATGGGTGCAAAACAGTTTGGATCCAGATTAGACGCTGCGATACGAGGCATCTAATCTGGATCCAAACTGTTCACAAATCCTTGCCTAAAGTCGTGCTTAGCACAAAAGGGTTAATGGACAATTTTTGTTTTCAAATAAGCCTAATCCATTTTAGGGTTTGGGTTTGCAACATTGCAAAATAACAAACTGTGAATACCCTGACAAGAGGGCTTCTGTCAGGAGTTCTCTGATCAGGGTCTACATGGTTTGGATAGGACAAGTGCACCATTTGCAAGTGCAGTGTTTGTAAATGAGGGGTACATGTATACTCTTTGATAGGGTTGAATGTGTTAAGTATCCAGTACCCAAAATCCTATTCTACAGGGCTGCCATAAGTTGACATGAAAAATCCTAAGATTTCCAAATTTGCATTTTTCAAGTGCGATTTTACGAGTCGTACCTTTACCCCATAACCTATTTCTAGTTTTGTTGACATGTGACTACTTAAAGCAGGCTGTAAGTAAAGCAGAATGCGCCTTAGGGCGCATTCTGCTTTACTTTCAGCCTTCTTTAAGCTACCATGAACTCGGAAAAAATCCGGAGATTTAGGAAAAATCCGGAGAAATGGCAGCCCTGATTCTAGTTATGAATATGCATGGACAGTTAATTGGTTCCCCCCCCCCCCCCTACTCTTACTATAGACAGAGTTCTTTTGGATGCCCAGATTAAAGCTTAAAGCACTGATAGATCAGACCTTGGTTTATAAAGTCTCATCCGAAGGACTTGGTCCGGCAGGGGATCGAACTCACAACCCCTGGTAACGCAGTCAAGTGTTCTACCACTGGACCACGTCTGCCAATGAAGTAGAATGCACCTTACTTTAAGCCTGGTTTAAGCTACCATCTGCAAGGACATAGAAAACATTTCATGACTTTATTAAAAGGAGTTTTTTTTCTTCAGGGAAGGTATTTATTAAAAGCATATATAGAGGATATTGAATGAGTGTGTAGTCAGTCGTGAATTTATTGAACAAGTTTGATAAAATCATATGTTGCGAGCCTTGGCGAGCAACATATCATTTTATCCAACGAGTTCAATAAATTCACGACTGACAACACACGAATTTGATATCCTATTTATCACATAAACACCAAATGACACGAAAATCCGAACGCTCTTACTTTCACTTTTGCCCTCGGCTCTTAGGAAAACGATTCGTCCTAGGAGTTATTCGGTTTTATTCATCCGTAGATAAAAACACCGATCAAACTAAAATAAAGCAAATCAATGTGTTGTGTAAAGACTTTTCCGATACCATATTCAAATTTTAAATTAATATTTAATTCAAAACTGTTCTAACTGACTAAAAATGATCATTTGACAGTTAGAATCAAGTTTTGTTTTCAAAATAACGTCGTTATAGCAACACGACGTCATTATCATTGTAACGTCTAAATTTGAAAAACAGTCTGAGTCACTGTTCTACTAGAGCTCTACGTAACCTAATTTGCAGCCTGAATTTGCGGGATTGCCTGGGATAATGTTTAGGACACTTGGAAATGTTTTAAATCCCTAGTGGTGATCTTATTTTGTCTAGATTTTCTTAACTGATTCAAAGTCGGCGTAGTAATACAGTATTTTGGTGATTCGAAAATTAGTATAAAATATATGCCCAGTGGGCCGTACGATTTTTATGGCCCTCTATATTTTGCACGTTTATGTGATAAAAAGGTGTATTACTTGAGTAAAGGATTGAGACAGGTCGTAGCTTAAAGCTTATAATTTTTATAAATGTTTTCGCAGTTGCTCTAATAGAAATTAATGATCAAGCCTTTCCCTGTTTCTCATAGACTTGCCTTTTCATGTTTCGATGTTGACCCAAAATGCTTTTTCACACTTACCTTCTCCTCATAGAAATGCTTTTTATAACGTAACAGACGGCGTGAGCGTTGAATAACACCCATTGTTTAAATGTCATATATAACTAGTTAAATAACTATGCAAATGAGGAACGACTCGACGTCGTTTACGTGTGACGTCATTAAAATGCGTTCTATGCGTTCGATTTCCAACGTCTTCATTCCGTCATGTAGATTCAATTTATAGATTTTTGGTGTAATTTATCAATATTAGATCTACATGAAAGTGTTTATTAATACATATAACAACATAAACATTATGCTAGTGAACGGGGTTAATTTGGAAACAACTTTTTTCCTGTATAGATCTACTTATATCGTGCTTAGCATTCACTTGACCTCAAAGGCTGCGATAAATAACATTTCTAGGTTATGTTATAAAAAGAATATAACATTTGTGTTAATAATTTATTGGATTTATCAAACTCGTCGTTTTAGAAAACAATAAAAACTCGGCAAAGCCTCGTTTTTATCGTTTTCTAAAAGACTCGTTTAATAAATCCAATAAATTATGAACACTCATGTACTATCCTATATATATGCTTTGACCCTGTTCTGATAAAGAGCCATATAAAACCTTTCCTGCATCATGGCAATTATTAGGCAGATTAACTCTTTTAACTTCATTGACATGTTTGAAATATAAAAAGTAATAATATACCAAGTTAAAGTCTACTTTCAGTCCGAATGACCGCTCAGCCGACTGTACATATACTCATTACATTTGCAAACAGTGAAGACCCTGATGAGAGGTATAGGAGCCCTCTCATCAGAGTCTACACTGTTTGCATATTTAGACCAGTATTTTTTAAACTACCTAGAATTTCAAGTACATGTAGACTGGTTTATGTTTTTGGTAACTTAAATGATCCAAAATAATAATACAACAACCCACAAGTTACTTAGTGTTGAAAGAGTTAAAAAAGGCTTAAAGTTAACCCCTTATTCCATAGATACACCTTTTGAGATGATTTCAGCTAAACTCATTCATTGCCAAGCAGTGCATGGGATTAAAACAAACGTCCTGTCTTCCATTAAGTTCTTAGCAGAGGGGATACTATCTGTCAAATAAACAGAAATATTGACAATTAAGCCCAAGAGCCACAAGGTAGGAAGGTCTCTGGGGGATCAACATTGAACTTACTTGGGGCCTGATCTGGTTCTAAATGGTTTGCAATAGACATAATGTTTTAACACAAACATGTTCATAGAGAGAAAGAACAACATAATCCTAATTGTACAGTAAAACCTCTCTATAAGAACCACTAAAAAGAAGGCTAATTGGCTAGGGTTTACAATAGTTTGCCACCAAAACATAGGGATAGGAACTTAGGGTTAGGGTAAACTTTACAATTTGTCTGCAGGTCTTTTTGGTATTTTCGTAGAAATTAACTGGCCATCTCTTGTGACATTAACCTGGCCATTTATTGTAACATTATTCTGGCCATTTCTTGTGTCAGACATTAACCTGACCATAAAAATGACATTTTTGGTGGCGGACTAATTGTAAAAGTGCTCCTCCAGATTGATTGTATAAAAGGCCTAAAGGACTTTTCTGTTATACTGTCACCTTGCTTTAAGCAGTCACCTGTATAAAATACCTAATCCACACAATTTAGTGAGCTTAGTAACAGGGTTGACATAAAAAATCCTAAGATTTCCAAATTTGCATTTTTCAAGTGCAATTTTAGGAATCATACCTTTTCCCCATCGCCTGTTTCTAGTTTTGTTGACACGTGGCTGCTTAAAGCAGGCTGAAAGTAAAGCAGAATGCGCCTTCTGCTTTACTTTCAGCCTGCTTTAAGCTACCATGTACTAGAAAAAAATCCGAAGATTTAGGAAAAATCCGGAGAAATGGCAACCCTGTAGTAAAGAGGTTTTACTGTATTTATGTTATCATTTTGCAGGTTTGAGAGTAAAAGGAGGAGGCCTGAAGTGTCTGAGTTTTCTGGAGCGCCGGTGTTTAACAACATACTCACAAAGAAACAACAACGGAAGTTGAAAAAAGCTGGGAACTGACATTAACTGATGTTTATGAACTTTGAATGAAATTCATAATTTTATTAACACATTCAACCATAGCAATGAATATACATTTGAACTAAGCATTAACAAACAGTGTACATGCGATGAGTACACTTGTCCTATGCAAACAGTGTAGACCCTGATCAGAGGGCTCCTGCAGGATCAGGGTCTGCACTGTTTGTCATTTTGCAATATATTGTTTCTGTTATAGTTAAAACCTAAATAGCCAAGAATGGAATTTACTTAATTGGAAATTAGAATTAACCCATTATCCCATAACTATGCCTTTTTATATGCCGGCAATTTATTCTTCTGTCCTGAAGACCATAATTCAACTTTTTATGGTCATGGTTATGTACCACAAGAAATATTCTCTATACTCCTAGCAGACGGTACTTTAAAGAAGGCTGAAAGTAAGCAGAATGTGCCTTCAGGCACATTCTGCTTTACTTACAACCTGCTTTAAGTGGTCACCTATCTTCAATACTAGAAACAGGCCATGGGGCATTGGGTTAAAAGTTCCATGGGTGAATGTGTTAGCTGATCAGATGTTTATGAACTTTGAATGAAGTTCATAATTTTATTAAAGCATTATTATCTCTGCTTATATAATGTGTTTTTCTTATCGCCAATCCTTTTTAGCTCACCTGAGCCAAAGGCTCAAGGTGAGCTATTGGGATGGCCCTGTGTCCGGCGTCGTGCGTTGTGCGTCGTCCGTCGTCCGTCGTCGTTAACAATTGCTTCAAATGACATCTCCTCCTATACCGCTTGACAGAATTCAACCAAACTTTACAGAAATGTTCTTTGGGTCAAGCTCTTTCAAATTTGTTCAAAGAATTAAAAACAATGCAGAACTCGAGTTGCCATGGCAACCAAAGTGAAAAAATAAGGAAATCTTAAAAAATCTTCTTGTCAAAAACTGCAAGGGCCAGAGCTTAGATATTTGGCACATAGCATCATCTACAGGTCCTCTATCAAGTTTGTTCAAATTATGCACCTGGGGTCAAAATTGGCCCCGCCCCGGGGGTCTCAGTTTTACATAGAGTTATATAGTGAAATTTTCAAACGTCTTCTTCTCTGAAACCAATGTGGCCAGAGCTTTGATATTTGGCATGGTGACACTTCTAGATGCCCTTTACCAAAAATGTTCAAATGGTTCTGGTCCGTTGCATAACTAGGTCACAGGAGCTAAAAATAGATTTTTTCAATGAAAACTTAAAAAATCTTCTTGTCTGAAACTACAAGGGCCAGAGCTTAGTTATTTGGCACATAGAATCGCCTACAGGTCCTCTATCAAGTTTGTTCAAATTATGCCCCTTGGGTCAAAATTAGCCCTGCCCCGGGGGTCACAGTTTTACATAGAGTTATATAGTGAAATTTTCAAACGTCTTCTTCTCTGAAACTAATATGGCCAGAGCTTTGATATTTGGCATAGTTACACTTCTAGATGTCCTATACCAAAAGTGTACAAATGGTTCTGGTTCGTTGCATAACTAGGTCACAGGAGCTAAAAATAGATTTTTTTCAGTGAAAACTTAAAAAATCTTGTCTAAAACTATAAGGGCCAGAGCTTAGACATATGGCACCTATCATCGACTACAGGTCCTCTATTACGTTTGTTCAAATTATGCCCCGGGGTCAGTTTTTTTGCATAGAGTTATATAGAGAAAATTTCAAATGTCCTCTTCTCTGACTCTAATATGGCCAGAGCTTTTATATTCTGTATGGTGACACTTTTAAATATACTTTACATATTTTGTTCAAATTGTTACGGTCTGTTGCATATCTAGGTCAGTCCTGGACATAAATCAATATCTCCATTTTTCCAGTTATTCTCAGGTGAGCGAATATGCCCCATGGGGCTCTTGTATATAAAGTACACCCATCTCCTGCTGAATATTCATATTTAAAACTCCGCGCCACGGTGAACAGAATTACTGTACTCCCTCATCATCTCTCATAATCGCAGGGCCCTGTCCAGAGCATACTCGCGATGTGGTTAAAACTTTGTACATGCGCAGCTGAAGTTTGATTTTTAGCTCACCTGGCACGAAGTGCCAAGGTGAGCTTTTAGGATCGCTGAATGTCCGTCGTCCGTCCGTTCACATTTGTTCGTTAACACTCTAGCGCCTACAAATTTCATCTGATCTTCATGAAACTTCATGACAATGTTTGTCTTGATAAAATCTGGGTCAAGTTCGAATGTGGGTCATGTCCGGTCAAAAACTAGGTCATTAGGTCAAATCATAGAAAAACCTTGTTAACACTCTAGAGGCTACAAATCTCAATGGATCTTAATGAAACTTGGTCAGAATGTTTGCCTCATTGATATTTAGGTCAAGTTTGAATGTGGGTCATGTCCGGTCAAAAACTAGGTCAGTAGGTCAAATCATAGAAAAACCTCGTTAACACTCTAGAGGCTACAAATCTCAATGGATCTTAATGAAACTTGGTCAGAATGTTTGCCTCATTGATACCTAGGTCAACTTCGAATGTGGGTCATGTCCAGTCAAAAACTAGGTCACTAGGTCAAATCATAGAAAAACCTCGTTAACACTCTAGAGGCTACAAATCTCAATGGATCTTAATGAAACTTGGTCAGAATGTTTGCCTCATTGATATCTAGGTCATATTCGAATGTGGGTCATGTCCGGTCAAAAACTAGGTCAGTAGGTCAAATCATAGAAAAACATGGTTAACACTCTAGAGGCTACAAATCTCAATGGATCTTTATGAAACTTGATCAAAATGTTTGTTTTTAATGAAATCTAGGTCAAGTGCGAATGTGGGTCATGTCCAGTTAAAAACTAGGTCACTAGGTCAAATCTTCGAAAAACTTTGTTAACACTCCAGAGTCAACAAATCTTATTGATTTTAATGTAACATAGTTAGAATGTTTTCCCAATTGATATCTAGGTCAAATTCGAATATGTGTCATGTTGGATAAAAAACTAGGTCACTAGGCCAAACCAAAGAAAAACAGTGTTAAGCCTCTAGTGGCTACACATCTCTTAGATCTGAATGAAATATTTTCAGAATGTTTGCCTACATCAAATCTAGGTCAAAATCAAATGTGGATTGTGTCTGGTCAAAAACTAGATCACTAGGTCAAATTATAGAAAAATCTTGTTAAAACTCTAAAGGTTGATTGTGGGTCATGTCCAGTCATAATCTAGGTCACTATTCTCTTTTCCAGACCTACGTCATACACCCTTCATTCGGCATCCCTCACTTTGTTTACAGTTGGCGAGCACGCGCACTGGGGGACAACAAACCCGAAATCTACATAGGCTTATGAAGGGAGGCGTTTAATCTCATTCTTTTTAACGATTTATTATCTGTAAAAAAGAAAAACGAAAACGGAGGATAGGTCCTATGAATACTACAAAGGTCTTACATATGTTGCAAAAGCCCGATTTTACCGAAAAATAGAATTAAATGCTTTTTAAAAGCGAGAGTCCTATCACACTTGGACTCCCAACACGGCAACAGGTGGTTGTCAAATAGATCCAACGTAATAGTTGTGATATGGGAGATATTTACGTATGAATGACTGGAATGCCATGTACGTTGAATTTATTCCTTATTCTGAATAAAAATTTAGGAAACTCTTGTGCTGACATATCAATTTTCTCTTAATTTTTAGAGAGTTACGGTACACCCGAATCCACCCAAATCCACTTAATGAGAGAGAGAGAGGCAGGGAGAGAACTATCTGCTCCGTAGTTCTAGTCATGTTCTTTGAGTTAAAAAACTAAAATCTCTCGGCATTTCCGTTGAAACCTTTGTTGATTGTTGTCCTTCATTATTCTTTTATTATGTAGATCTAAATTTACACCAATTATAATATATAGAGAGATTCTAATTCAATTTTGTTTGTCAAATTAAAATGAGAATGCATAGCATGTACACGCACATTTGAAATGGGTATAGATTTTATGACGGTTGTAGATTACATCATGGAGAAAGGACAAAAAAAAATTGTCCTTTCTCCATGATTACATAATATATCTTCTATATTTCTAGATCTAGATCTACATGATTAAAATATGACTTTTAGATTCATTATTTATCACAGACTGCCATCAGAGTAGAGTAACAATATATTAATCAATATGACAGTAAATATAATATTTATTAAACTAAACAGAGCTAGAATGTTTATATGGGGATATTTCTGAAATTGAAGAAGTAAGACATTTTACATCTTTCATTATGTCCCCTTTAAATATATGCTTAAAGTGTAAGAATAAATCTACATACACACAGAAAAATATAGAAGATTATAGAAATATTTGCATTTTTATTTTTTTTATTTTTCTCTTTCTCTATGTACTGCTACACGCCCCTTTCGGGTATTACGAGCAGGGGCACTTTTTAGGTGCACCAATGGGACTGTACCCGGCCGGTCACTTTATCCTGACACCGACGAACCAGTTGTAAATGCTAACCCGAAATCCTGAGCGCCAAGGAGGGAAGCCATTACTACCAATTTTTAAGTCTTTGGTTTGACCCGGCCTGGGATTGAACCCACAACCTCCCGCACTGCAAGCGGACGCTCTACCACTAAGCCACGCTTTGCAAGTAGACAGTGATAACTACAGGGCTTCCTACAAGCTACTCTTATTTGCTAAAATCTACTTGTATATTCAATTAGTACTATACATTTCACTGAACCATTTCAGATGTCTTTACAAAAGAAAGTTTGAAGATTATAGAAGCATGGAGGCATTATGTAACAACATCTTCAAGTCTGGTTGGTAATGTACAGACTATTTTGAGCTAGGCTCAGGGCTGCCATTTCTCCGGATTTTTCCGAAATCTCCGGATATTTTCTCAGTACATGGTAGCTTAAAGCAGGCTGAAAGTAAAGCAATATATGCGCCCTAAGGCGCATTCTGCTTTTCTTACAGCCTGCTTTAAGTAGTCGCATGTCAACAAAATAAGAAAAATGCTATGGGGTAAAGGTATGATTCGTAAAATCGCACTTGAAAAATGCAAATTTGGAAATCTTAGGATTTTTCATGTCAACTTATGGCAGCCCTGTAGGCTACAGACAAGAGAACAGTCTATATCTGTGATCCTTAAGTCTGATGTCAACATAGGAACTTTAGGAAGCACGTCATCCCTGTGTTTCTATGCTAAAAGATGGGATAGTTTCAACAGCCCATTGTGATTTTATAGCCAGATAAGATTAAGAGTTGGATTACCCTGTCCCAAATACAAATATCTTGAAAATTTTGAAGATTGCCAAATATTTCCAACTGACACTAGTGTTTGCTGATTTTGATCTACATGTATTTATGTAATAAATAAGTAAAGAGATTAATAGTTTTAACTCATTTTCTTTGTTTTTGTGAGGGATTTTTAAATTTGCTAAGCAATTTATTTTTAAATGAATGGGTATGTCAGGTACTGAATGTTGATGTACATCCAATTGAAATAAAGGTCTTTCAATTGAGAATATGATCACTTTGTTTGCTTGCAGATTTTTATTTCATATCCATGCCTCAATTTAATCAGCAATAAACTAGCAATTTTAACCACAATTCATCTATAGAACCTTTAATGGTGTCCTTTATTATTATACACATTATTTACAAATATTGTACATGTGAAGACTATATAACTCTTGTCCTACTGAACAGCACAGACCTAAAAGAGCCCTCTGAATCTGGGTTTGATCTGCACTGGTTGTCCATTTGTAAAATAAATGTACATGTCTTGTGGAAATGAAGCATAAATAGTCCAATATGCTCTTTAAAAATGAGGATATTTTTACATTTAGCCAATTTTGTAGCCACTACTACTTGACCTCACATGCCAATCTCAAAAGGCAGGTGCATGGTTGCTGAATGTAAGCTGGCAATAATGCATTTATTAAATCTACAGGAGTTTTCTGCATAAGTCTCACTCAGCTTTTAAAGAACCACCTGTATTTATGTTTACCATAATATGTTTTCTTTAGAGATGTCACTTATTACAGGATTGACTGTAGATTAATGTACCATGACTACAATCACTTGGCAATTTGTAATTGATAACACAGTACATGTACAACTACATGTATTTGTATTTTTCCAGACTTGTTGAATCATGCACCCATGTTGCTTTCCCTGTAATTTGAAATTGAGACTTTTCATTGTTTTGGATACACAAGGAGATTCTGAACTGACCAGCTTAATATAAACATAGTCAATCATTTATTAAGCAGTCACTTTATAGAATATCACAAGGCAATCTTAAACACAGATGGTTGTTTAATGCAGGATAAACTTGAAGAATGAAGAAAATCCCTATATGAGCTGCTGCCTAATAGCACCTGCATTAATTAAAAAAAAACTTTTACTTCAACTAGTAATATGTAGTCAATCATTCATCAAGACAGTAATCAATAGAAGATAACTATGCAATCTTAAGTACAGATGGTTGCTGTCTAAATAATGTTTACCCTGCTTTAAGCAGTCACCTGTATTCTAAAATATTTTTGCTATTTCAATTAGTGATGATTTAATATAGGAGTGTAAAATAAGTTTTTACAAATAGACTAAAACTCTTAGAATTCAGTAATTGTTTTTTTCTGCGTTCATGCAAAATGAATGATAGGAAATGAACAGCAAATAAACTAAGAATTGATAGCATAATTCATGTACATGTATTTATACATACCATTTTAATCAGTAGCACATTCCTATGAAACAAATCCTGGATCCATATACATGTAATGTATCATTTTATGACAGTATGTTGATTTTTTTTGCATAATTCACAATATTCAACAGTCAGACCTATATAAGGCATCCATTCAGTAGGTGACCCATAGGTTGTTTTCAATATAAGACTGACTGTACTTATATTAGGCATCCATTCAGTAGGTTGCCCATAGGTTGTTTTCAAAATAGGGGTGTGAGAATAATAATTATGCAGAAAGCTAGCTCCAGTAGGAGCATTTTTTTTTTATCATGCAATAATAACTTGATGAAACAATCACACAGATCTACTTCAGTGAGTGGTCAACTATTAAATCAAGATAGACTGTACATATCTGTCAAAGTGTGGCAATCATATTCCTTGATAATATGGATATTCATGTATAATAAATTTTCTTAGAAAACTTTGCATGTTTAGTTTTAACAGACATTGACATAGAACTTGAATGGTGTTGTTACAGGGAAAGACTGATCAATCTCTGTGGATAAAAGTGACTAACAGACTGAAACAGTTAAGGTGTCATGACCAGATTGGGCATTCACAATGGCTGCATTGTCTTGATTTTTTAATTTGAATTTTGTCAAGGACTTTAAATAATAATTTTCTTGTGATATGACTCATGCATTCTCTTTTTTGACTCTTGACTTTCAATTTGGCCAGACAGAAACAACCATTAATACATTACCAGCATTTCAAAGTGAAAAATTAGTTGACTAAGGAAAATTATATGGGAGGGTTCTGATGTATGAGAATCAATGATATAGATATTGGTGTTTTTACTAAATTAGGACAGGTAATATGGATTTATTGATCGGTTATCATCACTAACAGTGGAGAAAACGTTATTCTGTCCTGTTAAACACAAATGAAACGCAAACACAAAGCACTAAAATGTAGAAAAGTACAACTTTGGGACAGTTATGATAATTCATGGTTATAAGGGTGGCAAACAGCTTGGAGCCTGATCAGACGCTGGGTTACCCGGCGTCTGATCTGGCTCAAAACTGTTTGCAATGGAAATAATAGATTTAGCTTAAACACGTTTATTGGGTAAGAATTACGGTTTTTCCACAGTGGCACTGTAACAATTAACATCATTATAAACTTTTCCATCACACACAGCTGTCAGTGAGCACCATAGGTGTCAGGCACTAAACAGATTTTTTTTTTTTTTTTGGGTGTAGAATCTAGAGATAGTGATAGAAACCTTTATAGCTTGTCTTCTTCACGGGCAGGGCGACCCTTACCGGGACGAGTCTGTCGTACTTTTTTCGCTTATCATGCATACCTTCCAAATAATCACGGTTACGGTAGAAAGAGAAATGTTTTTTCTTCACATTGAATACCAATTATACCGTCAATAGACACAAGTTTGTTAACAATTTACCGTATCAAATCCGTACCCATGGTATCGTCTCAGACAAGAATAGCCGTAATGTTGCATGACAGGATGTAGTTTTAAATCTTTATTAGAGTCTCGTCATTATTTCGACATAAACTACATACATCTATGAATAGATCTAGATAGCAATTCATAGAGATGTAGGAGCATACGTAGAATATCTCAGTTCTGGGTCGGCCAGGGTAGGTATGATAATTGCCACGAATCCAACGCTAAAACCGGTCGATCTATTTCGAAAACTGAATAAAATTCTCAGTAATAAGTACCTATGTTGTTATGATTCGTGCCGTTGGTGATACATCACATGCCAGATGCGCAAACGCAGCTTTTGGACATTTCTCTCGGTCCGATTTCAACGTTTCTAATGACGCGAGTTTTCAACGATAGGGTCCGACGTCATTCGAATGAAAGGACCGAGAATATGCGTAAGGTGAAAAAAGAAATGACCGAGAGGATGCGTAAGGTTAAAAGTACCCGGATGACTGGAAAAGAGAATAGGTTAATTTTACATGGTGAACCAGGTGAGCGATTTAGGGCCATAGTGGCCCTTGTTTAAAAAGTTCTCTATTTACAGTAGGTTAAAAAATAAAAACGGCCATCGATGTCTACGACCGGAGGGAGCGGATGCCCGCAACAGCAGTCTTGAAGCCCTCAAGTGATGGCTGGCTCACGGCGTGTTGGGACAGGTTGTTCCAGAGTATGACGGAGTCAGGAAAGAAGCTGTAGCGGTAGGCAGGCATATCCCACGGTAGCTGAGCGAAACGCTGATCGTGGTTTCTAGTAGATCTTGTAGGGCGGAGTGGAATGTCTGGGGGTGCATGAACCAGTCCGTTGTGGATCTTGTACATCATGGTGACTCTCTATACAACGTTACTCTGAACAACAACTCCCTCCTTACAACGGCACTCTGAACAACAACTCCCTCCTTACAACGGCACTCTGAACAACAACTCCCTCCTTACAACGATGTTTGTCGCCGTTTCCCATACAGGGCAATTATGTCCAACCTTTTTCCGTCTGCAATATCATCTGCTAGAAATTGTCGTCTGCCATTTTTCTCAATTTATATAAGTCATTCATTGGACATAGTGGACTCAACCTGTGTTCTATGCAGCACTGGCCCAGAGGATCTGGAACATTTCCTGCTGCAATGCAAAGCCTTAGAGGACACACGCCAACCCTTCTTAAACTCTTTTGTACAACTGTTGACAGGGGTATGGGACACGGGTGATATCCAAACATGGTTAAGTTTTTAGCTCACCTGAGCTAGCTCAGGGTGAGCTATTGCAATCCTTGATTGTCCGTCGTCCGTCGTGCGTCGTCCGGGCGTCAACAATTTTAGTGTTTACACTCTAGAGGCCACACTATTTATCCAATCTTTCTCAAACTTGCTCAGATGGTATATTGCCATAAGAGTTCGGATGAGTTCGATTATGGTTGAAATCGGACAAATAGGTCATGAGTTATCTACCTTTGAACTGCTGAAAATGCCATATTTAACAGTGTTTACACTCTAGAGGCCACAGTATTTATCCATTTTTTCTAAAACTTGCCCAGATTGTATATGACCATAAGAGTTTGGATGAGTTTGATTATGGTTGAAATCAGACAAATAGATCAAGAGTTATTTACCTTTGAATTGCTGAAAATGCCATATTTAACAGTGTTTACACTCTAGAGGCCACAATTTTTATCCAATCTATCTCAAACCTGTTCAGATTGTAAATGAATATAAGAGTTCAAATGAGTTTGATTATGGTTGAAATCAGACTTATAGGTCAAGCGTTATCTACCTTTGAATTGCTGAAAATGCCATATTTAACGATGTTTACACTCTAGAGGTAAACATTTTTATCCAATCTTCCTCAAACTTACTCAGATTGTATATTGCATAAGACTTTGGATGAGTTCAATTATGGTTGTAATCTGATCAATAGATCAAAAGTGATCTACCTTTGAATTGCTGAAAATGATAATATTTAACAGTATTTACACTCTAGAGGCCACAATATTTATCCAAGTTCTCTCAAACTTGCCCAGATTGTATATGACCATAAGAGTACAAAAAAGGGTGATTATGGTTGGAATTGGACAAATAGATCAAGAGATATCTACCTTTGAATTGCTGAAAATGCCATATTTTACAGCGTTTACACTCTTGCAACTACAGTTTTCAATGGATTTTGATTATACTTGTACACAAAGGATGTCGCTATACATTCTGGAAGGAGTGCAATTATTGTTGAAATGTAATCATTGTGGCAACAGTTACCTGCCCTTGATATACTTTGAAATGCTAGAAAAAGGCTTCATTTCAGTATTGTTTAGGCACTTATGCAGGTCAAAAGTAAAGCAGAAAGCGTCTTAAGTTATCTGCCTTTGATGTACATTACTATACTACAATAGGTCGACAAACTTGAATGGATTTAGAATAAAACGGGTGAAATTCAAAGGTAAAGCTATCAGGCTTCATTACAAATGGTGAGCGATATCAGGGCCTTCAGGCCCTCTTGTTATGTTTAGTACTGCAGCTAAACAACCGTTACCTCACATTCCCCTTGTACAAAATGTTGTATTGACGTTTGGTGACCTTGTCCTTTGACCTTGAACTCTGTGACCTGGGCTAGGAGTCTGCTTTTAGGTCAGTAATGGACTAAACTAGTGTTTGAAATTATTGTCAAACAAACCCTGGACCATTCCTGTTTTACAATACACTTGCAGTTTATCAAAGAAACAGATTGATCCAAATTAAGTGCAGAGTAATTCGACTTACTAGCTGATCAAAACTATAAGTTTAACTTGTCTCTAACGTCGGCCTTTCTGCTTTTACTGCATCAGATTTGTCCTCAGGGGCAGTTTTTGTGGCACAAAAATCTATGAAACACAGTAAGGCCGAAAAGCCCAGAAGACAAGTCGTCAAAGCGATGACGGCGTCATACGATTGCAACTCATCACGCATCCAACCTGAAAACAGAGATATATACAGTGGAGAATACGTTATTCTTTCCTGTTTAAACGAAACAAAACGCAAAACACTAAAACGTAGAAAAGTGTAACTTTTGGACTATTCTGATAATTCATGTTTATCTTGGTGGCAAACAGTTTGGAGCCTGATCAGACGCCGGGTTACCCGGCGTCTGATCTGGCTCCAAACTGTTTGCAATAGAAATAATAGTTTTAGCGTAAACGCGTTTATTGGGAAAGAATAACGTTTTCTCCACTGTACCCAGTACCTAAAGCATGAGCCATGATTATCAAGCGTTTCAGATGAGTGAGACTGTTCTTAAGCTTTTGATTGGCCACATTCAAACACAACTCTCTCATCTGACCAATTAAATGATTGAGAACTATCTCTGACGAATGTTAAAACTTTATAAGCATCGACACATGTCTCCAACACTTTACATACCACAACAATATAAAGTCAGGGACCAAAACTCCTTGTATCAAATATTTTTTCTAAGCGTTTTATTGATAAGTTTTCATAAACACAACATACACTAGATGATGATTTTTTCTACAATGATTTGCAAAAACATTTCGATCAAGAATGGTAGTGGGTTTGCTTTTCAGTAAATTATGTTTGTCATTTGGGCTTAGTTGTTGAATTCCCAGTATACTGGAATACCTGATGATTTCGCTTGTGTCGTGAAATGCAATGGATTTCAGCACATTAACTAATACGTTCACCTGATAAACTTCTTTTTTGTGGATGTACTATTTTTTATAGTAGAACCTCTCTATTACGACCACTAAAAAGAAGGCTAATTGTCTGTATACAAGACAGGTGACAGCTTAGAGCAATGTGAAAGTGAAACAGAAAGCTCCCATAGGAGCTTTCTGTTTCACTTTCACATTGCTCTAAGCAGTCACCTGTCTTAAACGACTGATATTTTACACAATTTAGTGGTCGTAATAGAGAGGTTCTACTGTACTACTCAAAAAAATTGCTAAGGGTAAATGGTATACACCTTTATAGGTTCCAATGCATTGACCGTATCACTTTCTCACAGCATAACTTCGAACAGTTTTGTTCGATTCCTTCCATATTTGGAGATATGTGTGCCAAGGTTTCACTTTACATATTGTGATAATATTTATTCTTGTTCAGGTCCTATAGGCGAAACCCGAGGAAATTATCAAAATGTGAAATTTCTGAGATTTTACAAATTATTCCAATCCATTGAAGTCTACATTAGAGGTGTTTATCGTTGGAAAAAAAGTTTTAACTTCAGTGTTCAATTGAAAAGCATGTTATGTAGTTTCATGTGAAAAAGTAATATCTTATGTTTCCTACCAATGTACCTTCATATGACATTTACATACGTACAGTGGAGAATGTGTTATTCTTTCCCAATAAACGCTTTTACGCTAAAACTATTATTTGCAGTGCAAACAGTTTGGAGCCAGATCAGACGCCGGTTAACCCGGCGTCTGATCAGGCTCCAAACTGTTTGCCACCAAGATAAACATGAAATGTCAGAATTGTCCAAAAGTTGTTCTTTTCTACGTTTTAGTGTTTTGCGTTTGCGTTTAAACGGGAAAGAATAACAGATTCTCCACTGTAAGTCACATTAGAACCTGTAGAATAGATCTCTAGCTACAACTCCTGAAAATGTTATTGAAATTGAACAAAACTGTGTGAAGTTATAAAGTGGGAAAGTGATAGGGTCGATGCATTGGTTCCTGTGGAGGTTATACCTTTGACCCATAGCAAACTTTGAGTAGTGTATTTTAAGATCAAATTTAACAGCTATTTTAACAAGATGTGCATTAATACACCATTAATACCAGCGAAGTTTTGGCCTTTACCCTGGCCATGGAGGAATTATACCCTGGAGAAGAATCATATACACAAATCTGCATTTTCCCGAAAATGTTGTCGTCCAATACCTGTATGCGCGATAACGCTTAATCGATCGATAATTCAACTGCAACGGTACGCCGATAGCGGGCTATCGCGTTTTTTATCGTGTTGAATGGTTACCTACTGTTAGTTTAAGTTACATAAAATCCTTAATTTTTACCCGATTTTCATTATAATGATCTTAAAAAAAGGCTTAGATATTTATCTTTCACTTGTGAAAATAACATAATCTAATTTTTACATTGATCATTTTTATGGCGAGTTAAAGAGCGGTTACCAAATGAATTTGCCGATAAAAGGGAGCAAGCGCTCGCTCAAAAATATATCACGCCCTGTTACAAAACCTTTCATAAAATACTCAATTTTAGGCCGATTTCCATAACAATGGTCTTAAAGGACAGCTAAGATATTTTTCTTTCAGTTGTAGAAAATGCCAGTGTTTATTTTTGAAATCAACAAATTTTATGGCGAGTTAAAGAGCGATTGCCAAATGAAATAGTCGATAAACGAGAGCAGGCGATCGCGAAATAAATACAACGTCCCGTTTCAAAAACTTGAATTTAATCCATAATTTTCGTCCGATATATATAATATATACTCAGCAAAAATAGAAACTTTACATGGGATTCTAATTCGTATAATTCTGTGTCCAAACACAATTTTGCAGAAAGCTTATTGTTATTTAAAACTTTGGATCAATATCTGCAGGTTCTCGAGAATGGTGATGAAAAAAATCCAAAAGTCAGGTCGTAATTTGACGTCAAAATGCATAGGGGTCGATTTCAAAATTCTCAGAAATGTCAAGGTGTGTGCAAGATGTGTTTAATGCATTTTCATGTTTCATTTTAGGTGACTTTTTGCATAAAGTCACTTCAGTAGCTGTGCATGCCTACCGTCACGCCTAATGCAAGCAACACTCCGTCACGGATGTACCGTCAGATGACGTCATCTGGAATGACATGTCATTTTCGTAATCGAGCATGTCTGAGGTCGTTGGTCGTGTCAATCTGCTAATTGTTCCGCCCCCGACGCCAAGTTTATCCCAAACATGCTCTATTGGCTTCAGACCCGGTGATACCGAAGGCCAGGGCATGACGTTAACATTATTCTGGACGTTGTGTGTGCAGTTAATATCTGCCCATGATACGGTCTACGGGTACGGATTGAACCTTGACATTGCGTAAGACGATTCCTTATTGTCTCGGCAGTGATCCCAAACCGCCGAGAAGTAACCGTTGTTGTGATCAAACGGTTACGTCGGTACGTTAACGTAAGAGTGCGGTCGTCTCGACGTGACTTCAACTGTCTCGGCCGATCCTTGACTTACCCCGTAACTCTGTAATGAGTATTGAGGATATGAATTTTCTACCGTAGGCGTCCAAAATGACGCGCAACATGAGTTTCTGACGCGCCCGCCGTAAACATGCCAAATGGCCTGATTTCTGTGATTTTCAGAAAGCTGTGGCATCTCAGTTTTGAAACGCAAATGTTTACAATTTTGTTTTTTCGGTGTTTGGCTAAAGCCTGCGTTTGTCGGATGCATTAAATAATCGTGAAATAAACCCTGAATAGGTCAACTCGCCGTCAGTGTTAAAAACCGGAAGTGGAAAGCGTGCTACGTCGTGCGCGGTACAAATTAGCGAAAGTGTGGTTGTGTATGGTCTTTATCAATAACTCCATTGCTAAGTATATATATATATATATATATATATATTTAAAAGAAAGAAACTCAGAACGAGTAAATTAAGTAAAAAAAGTTGAAGACATTCACTGGATTTTTTAAAAAATCCAGTGAATGTCTTCAACTTTTTTTATATAGATATATATATATTTAAAAAAGGTCTTGATATAAAGCCGTGACACTTATCTTTCGGTTGTAAAAATACCAGGGGTTTTCTTGAAGCGAAAAAAGTAATGATGACCTACAAAGGTAATAGACGTTTATTTAAGAATAAAATCATCAAGAAATTGTGGTTAAATAATGAACTAGGGCTATTCATCTGTAAACTACATGTCTACCATATTACACATCACAAAGGAATGTGACACATTACGTAACCCTACACAATTAGCAGGCCATTTATAAGCGTCATAAAACTCTCCCAGCATGAAGTCCATGCTTCTTGAACATGCCGATTATCTATGAAGTGCATGTTAGGGAACTGGACACCAGGGGGTTTCCTCTTTAATAAAAAAGATCAATGCTACCCGTGCGTGTAACTTGAACATGTGTTTTTGACTTCTGTAACCGCATGATTTTTATATATTATACAAATCACAAAAAATAAAGATAATAGAATTGAATTGAAGAAAAAAAAGGAAAAAAAACCAACATCAATGCACCTGGTTTGGTTGATGACTGGATTAACCCTCTCATTACTGAATACCAGTAACATGATGACTATTGCAATTGCAAACAGTTGTAATCCAGACCAGGCTGCAAAAATGTCGGATTCATAGAGTATGTCTCTTGAAATATAGTTTACCCCTTTTTCAAATTAAGCTCTTTATGACACATTTTACCTTTTCTCCGCATGAGGATCATCAGAGAGAGAGACAGACAGACAGACATTCATACAGAAAGATGGAGACAGAAAAGAAGAAGCGAGAGACTGACAGACAGAGATAAGAGAAAAACAGACAGACAGAGAGACAGACAAGAGGCAAACAGACAGTGGCAGAGAAATATAGACACACACAAGCTTCGTAGGTAAACGAAAAAATACGTTTTTCTCTCATTTTCAAAACCTCACTATACTAACAATTTATAAGCTATCGCCTCAAATTTTGTACTACGCGTAAGATCATGGTCTAATAAAACATCTGTATTAAAATTTATAACGAAAAGATGACATTAAAAGCATTTCTATTAACACCAAACTTCGTAGGTAAACGAAAAAATACGTTTTTCTCTCATTTTCAAAACCTCACTATACTAACAATTTATAAGCTATCGCCTCAAATTTTGTACTACGCGTAAGATCATTGTCTAATAAAACATCTGTATTAAAATTTATAGCGAAAAGATGACATTAAAAGCATTTCTATTAACACCTAACTTTCGGAAAAACGTTGTTTTCTAGCCGCCAGCGAGCGCCGCTGATTGACCGATTTTGGACGACACGATAAATCGCGAGCCGGCCGGATACTTCTCCAGGGTATAATTCCTCCATGTCCTGGCGGATGGAACGATGGGCATATGGACGGATTGAATCGAACTTATATATATATATTTCTTACCATACAGCGGTCCGGTCGTAACTGCAACAACTCCAATTGATGTAATCATAAAACCAAACGCTGCACTAAACATATCCTTATGAACAAGGTGCAAGAGGGCAACAGCGCCACCGGATCGAAACCCACCAAGTGCTATTCCGGACAATCCTCGCCCGACATACACCAGCCACACGTCAGATGCTAGCAAAATTACAAGTTGTCCTACACAACCCAACAGTGAGCAAAGAATAAAAATCGCCATTGGGTGCACATCTGTTTTCAGGTGAAATAGTACTGGGAGAATGCGGCCAAGAATACCACATGCATTAAACACGGTAAAGGAAAACAAACCCTCTTGATGTGTGAAGCTTTTTGACACGAATACGTCTAGCACTACAACACGGAGGCCATTTAAACACCCGACCGATAGACCAATTGCAAATATAAAAACACCGAAACGAATGCTCATAGTACGAGAGAAAACTGTTTTTATATACACACAAATGTGAACAAACCTAGTAAGCGTTTTGACAATGCTATTTGCTATGGGTTTCAGTGCTTGGTTATTTTCCAATTCATTTTGGACGTCCAGTTTATTGTAGTATAATTGTGCTACAACAAAATTGTTCAAGTTCAAGCCACCTAGAAGTAAAAATGCTCCATTAAGATCATAATTGTTAAGAACAAAGTCCAGTAGGTATGGGTAGGATGCAGATCCGATTCCTATAGCACAATTATATACAACAAGCGCTATTCCGGATCCCGTGTTTTCAAATGCCATTGCAACAGCAGCTGAACTACACACGTACACAATAGATGTCCCAATACCTGAAACAGGAAAATATTACAAATATAGCCACATGCTTATAAAGCGTTTGCTCAAATCTAACCAATAAAAAGTTAGAAAAAAAACTCAAATAATTTCAAACGCTTTATAAACATGCACTCATTTCTTTTCAACATTTCATTTTAGAAAGTGTCTGAAGATATATTCTAATAAGAGCAATACAATGAGTGACTAGTGTACAGCTATTAACCCTTTCCCCAATAGAAGCGCCTTTTAGCGTGTTTTATTTATTCATCCGCTGAAGAAAATAGTTCCAATTTAATCAGTTATGAAGATATATGATAGGGAATATTTTCTATATTCTAGCACATGATAGCTTAAAGCAGGCTGAAAGTAAAGCAGAATGCGCCCTAAGGCGCATTCTGCTTTACTTTCAACCTGCTTTAAGTAGTCACCCATCTTAAGTACTAGAAATAGGCTATCAGGTAAAGGGTTAAACTTTCAGTGTCGTAATGACACCATAGTCCGCCTAACGCATTCGCTGTCGTAATATCGTATTGTATTCTACAGTGGAGAATACATTATTCTTTCCCGTTTAAACGAAACGAAACGTAAAACAAGTGCAACATTTGGACAATTATGATAATTCATGTTTATCTTGATGACAAACAGTTTGGAGCCTGATCAGACGCCGGGTTACCCGGCGTCTGATCTGGCTCCAAACTGTTTGCAATGGAAATAGTTTTAGCGTAAACGCGTTTATTGGGAAAGAATAACGTTTTCTCCACTGTAATTTTTCAAACTTTAGACAGGTTGGCTTAAAATCATTGATATTCTTTATCAAACAATGTGGATTATGATCAGACTCACGATAATTCGACATCTGATCTGGATCCAAACTGTTTGTATCTCAAAGTCTTATCGAGTTTGACACCGATGAGGTTATCGTTCACATCACATCTGTACGTTGCGTTTGTTTTAGTATACCACACTCTTTAACTCTTTCGGCGCCAACTTATTCGGAATATTTCTACCCCTCACCACTCTATCGTCGTTTTTCAGTATTTCTGTGTGAAAGAACATTTAATGTTGTATGACTTAAGAAATACCGATAAGAGTGTCAAACAGTTTGGATCCCGATCAGACGCCGCTTTAAACAGGGGATAACCTGAAAAAATACCGAAATTCCATCCATCATTCTTTTCCAGAACTTCCTGTCTAAAGATAAGTTTTCTTAAAGACATTTCCTCAGTCCTTTGATGGACTAAACCCCCCATTGTTCTCGATAAGCGTGAAAGCAACTGTAAAGCAGGGATAAAGTGTGCATAGTCATTGTCACCAATCTCAAGTTGTCTAGAGAGGCTCTGACATGCTTAAGGATTTTTTCAATGGGTTTTACTAACCATGCAAACTATCAAATATATGGTGCGGGCCTCACATGAAACGCCTGACTAATTCATAGTAATACAGGTATGCATAAAAATTATGATTTAAGCAAGGAAACTGCACCAGTAGGAATTATCACCGAAAGTATGTCAGGAAATGTCTTTAACGTAAGAATAATTGTTGGCGTTACAAGACATATTTGTTTTGTAATTGGTTAGATATAAGTTATTATGAAATGCGACACATGACGTTTATTGAATAGATAATGCCTATAATATTCACACAATGTCCGAGACGCTACACCTAAATTACAGTACTTATATCAAAATTATGGTGTTAATTTGTTTAAATTTACGAAAATATCTGAATATTATAACAATACCTACACTTTCTACTCTGGACCTATGAGTTCATTGTCACAGTAGAAAACTTTATTGTTAAACTAATGGAATATGTGTAGGCTCAAATTAATCACAAACAATTATGATGTCTAATTGCATATACAGTGGATAATCTGTTATTCTTTCCCAATAAACGCGTTTACGCTAAAAATATTTTTTCTTTTACAAACAGTTTGGAGCCAGATCAGACGCCGGGTAACCCGGCGTCTGATCTGGCTCCAAACTGTTTGCCACCAAGATAAACATGAAATATCAGAATTGTCCAAAAGTTGTTCTTTTCTACGTTTTAGTGCTTTGCGTTTGCGTACGTTTGCGTTTAAACGGGAAAGAATAACAGATTCTCCACTGTATACACAACAGTTCATACATTACCGGTGAAGAGTGCACCTGTCTTTTTTCAAGCAGTGTAGACCATGGTCAGAGGGCTCTCAAAAGAGCCATCCAACCAGGGTCTTCACGGTTTGCAAATGTGTACATGTACCAGTTTGCAAAGCGCAGCCATAAACTGATTAGACTGTATTTGGAAAACGGAAGTGCCCAATATAAGTCTCGGGGTGCTTCAATATTGTTTTCTGAAATATCGTTTCAAAGTTAGATTTAAGGCAGTAGGACTGAGGAAATTTCGACACGAGTGTCAAACAGTTTGGATTCTGATCAAACGTCAATTTAGTCAATCAAGGCTGCGAAAGAGTTAAATAAAAACATATTGTATGTTGGGATTGAACTGTGGAATATAATGAAGGGATACTGAGAAGTGTCGCCAGCTGTAAGTGGTACAGTGCTCCCTCTCTACAACGGCCCTCCCAACAACGATTCCCTCCTTATAACGACCCTTGCCGTTGTTCCCCAAACAAGACATTTTGTCCAACCTTTTCATGACTGCAATAGCGTCTGCTTAAATTTGTCGTCTGCAGGTTTTTTTTCAAAGTTACATATAAGTGGACATTTTGATAGAATAGATATAATGAAGAGTGACAAACAGCTTGAATCCAGATCAGACGCCGCGTAAGCCAAGTCTAAAATTTAATGTTCCCTCCCTGTAACGACTCCCTCCGAACAACACACACAATATGCGTCTCCCATCGGCTGGCGTTGAAGAGAGGGCGAATTGTACATGCAGTGATGGGCTGTGCCGATGGCAGGCAATCAGTTGTCATAAACCCTTTCACTTCCAAATATTTCGTGAGATTTTTACCCCTTCACCGTTTCATTTGTCGTCTGCTTCAATTTTGTTGTCTGCAATGTCGTTTGAAAGTTAAAAAGTAAGACAGCATGACTTAAGAAATTTCGATACGTGTGTCAAACAGTTTGGATCCTGATCAGACGCCGCGTGACGCGGCGTCTGATCAGGATCCAAACTGTTTGCAAACACGCTTTGAAGCGCGATTGAGAGTGAAAGGGTTAAAGGTTGATCTACAAATTGTCCTAGCAAAGTTAGGAAACTTGCAATACAGCACCTACCTGACAATATACCTATGCAGAAAATCAGTTGATTGAGAGACGTGGCAAAATAAGACGTTATAAACCCGAGTGGAACCAGAGCTGAGCCAACGAACATCACTTTCCACAATCGATACTTTCTACACAGAATCCCCCAAAATATACCTGAAAGAGAGTCAACAGAGTTTGTAACGTAATTTTCACATGCACATACGATTTAAGAATAATTTGCCTCTTTATAATACCATTTTGAAATCGCATAAATGTAAGTCTTAATTAAAACAGTGGGTATTGAGTCGCCTAACTCTGTAACTGTTGGTAACCATACTTATCTGAGAAAAATGTGTTGGGAGTTTTGTTTTGTTACGGTTTTGAATAAAGTTTTTTATCACATAACTTGCAGTCTTGGGGTGACATAAAGCCATTATGTAAATATCTTAATCCACTAGTTGGAATATCGTTTTTTTGGGCTCCGGCCCAACCTGTTCGCCCACAAGCGCTGCATGTAGCGGGACACCAAATTACGTCATTTGCGACGACGGTGACGTAAACAACGTAACGTTTTGGCGGAAAATGTATCTAGCGGAGGGTCTTCAAACTACGGTGTCAATCAATTTAATAGGTGCTTAAACTTGTTATGTGACAAATAGCATCTCACATTCGTGTTTTTTATTTATCATTTTTGATAAACTCGTTGACTAAAATGAATATGTCGCTCGCCAAGGCTCGCGTCATATTATTTTAGTCAACTTGTTTATTAAAAATGATAAATAATGAGCACTCATACAAGATCCTCTATAAAGCAGTAAATCAAAGTACATGTACTTAATAGTACTGATGATGATGGTTTCCAACTGTAATAGAGAGGTATGCACTAGAGAAAACCATATTAATATTGAAAATTCTGAAAACAATGTTCTTTTTAAATGTCTTTGATCAGAGGATTTAAAACTGTTTATATATACAGAGAAATTGTAACATTGAATGATAATGCAACGAGTCTGAAAACCGGATTTAGCTTAAATCCTTTTTTGTAAATGATTTTTCGAAACAGGTAAATATTGGTTCAGGAATATTTGGAGGTTTTCTATACACCATTATGGTATTTCAATAAATCTTCTAAATTAAGTTTTTACAACAGCCGTCGAATCTACAGTGGAGAAAACGTTATTCTTTCCCAATAAACGCGTTTATGCTCAATATATTATTTCCAGTACAAACAATTTGGAGCCAGTTCAGACGCCGGGTAACCCGGCGTCTGATCTGGCTCCAAACTGTTTGCCACCAAGATAAACATGAAATATCAGAATTGTCCAAAAGTTGTTCTTTTCTACGTTTTAGCGCTTTGCGTTTGCGTACGTTTGCGTTTAAACGGGAAAGAATAACAGATTATCCACTGTACAACCCTCAGTGTCGCCGTATTTCAAAGAGGCATGTCACGGGTGTTTTGTACACAAAACAAATTGAAAGTAGATTAGAACTACACATTTCATGATCATCATATTTACCTCAGACTGTAATGTTTATACACTAGGGGCCCGTTTCATAAAACGGTCGTAAGTCAACACTTTAAAATACATTTAATTTCTGTTTTCTCTATCTAATCCTGTCTTGTGACATCTCTTTGGAATCGTCTTTTCTAGACGGAGAAATAAGACGTAGAAATAAATAATAATTGATACTTTTATAATCTGACTTACGACAACATTTGTCGTACGAAGTTTTATGAAACTGGGCCCCTGTACCCTATGACACGAGGCCCCAGAAGTTTATTATTGTAAATCATTTCACTGCTTCATCTAATACACAGGTGTAGGTCTATCACAATTAATATATTTTTTGTATTTAAGAAACTGAATATTTTAACGATATTGAGTGTTGTATTCTTGAGCGGATAGGTAATGAGTAACTTAAGTTTTTAACTCAATGCTGGCTACAGATGGATTCCAATCAAGGATTTGAAACCATCATAAAGGTTTTAACCCTTTCGGTGCCGTTGTCGAATAAAGTCGACTTTGTAAACAGTTTAGATCCTGATCAGACGCCGCGTAACGCGACGTCTTATCTGGATCCAAACTGTTTGACACTCTTATCGATAATTCTTAAATCATACAACATTAAATCTAACTTTAAAACGTTCTTGCACACAACAATACTGAAGCAGACGAGAATGAAGCGGTGAATGGTAAATATCTCCCAAATAATTTCGGGCCGAAAGGTTTAAAAGAACATTTCACCTTACCAGTAGTCATTGTGACTCCTATCAACAAAGACTGCACCGTTGCTGTTGTAGCTCTGTCTTCGTCGAATTTGTCCAATAACGGCAGATAAAAAGTTCCAAACGTAAGTGCTAGGCTTAATGGGTTGGAGGCCACAAAACAGCTCCCTGCTAAGATTAGCATTCTGTGGTTAAGATAATAAAACGTCGTTTAACCCTTTACCCAATATACGCGCCTAGTAACGCAATCAATTTATTCCTCCGCTAAAGAAAATAGTTCCAATTTATACAGTCACGAATCTGAATTATAAGAATATTTTCTTTATTCTAACAAGTGTAAGCTTAAAGCAGGTTGAAAGTAAAGCTTTATTTTCAATCTGCTTTAAGCGGTTACCTGTCTTCATAACTAAACACTTGCTATTGGGTAAAGGGTTAAGCATTGAAAATATATTTTTTACGCAGTAGACTGTCGTCATAATTTTGATAGAGGAAATACATGTAGTTTATAAAAATTCCATTGAAACTTATTTTGGATTGTTCCTGTCCGTCTTGTTTTGATTTGTAAATCACAATGCTATTCGGCATTAATGTTCAAGGAAGGTAATAACATTCAAGTAACGGCATGTGTTTTCGCATTTAACGATATCGGTTCGCTTGGGATATGGCATGTGAAGTGTTGCAAAAAGAAATAATGGTTCAATAAAAAATTATTTATTCTATAAATGAAAATAATTGTTCAACAAAAAAAATATTTATTCTATAAATGAAAATAATTGTTCATCAAAAAAATTATTCATTCTATCTGACAAATATGTGTTCAATAAAAAAATAATTTGTGCAATAACTCAAAAAACTAAAAAATTTGAGTAAATATATCTTATTGAACATAAATATTTTTATTGAACAAACAAAATACTTTTGCAACACATGTAACTTGCGAAAAAATATTCATTCGATAATTTGACCAATTGGAGGCGAAGTTGTAAGCTCGGATTTCATTGGACGAGAAATCATTCACCTTCACAGGCTATCGAAACGACGGCCGTGCTGATAACGTTCTTAAGGATTTTTATCGGCACGACAGTCGTGCGGATTAGAAAGCTTTATTCGCACGACGGTCGTTCCTAAACTAGTCGTACGGGTTATAGAAAGCTTATTCGCACGACAGTCGTTCCGTTAATATATAAACCTTAGCTGCACGAATTTTATTGTATGTTTTGATGATAAACAGACAGTAATCGGCTTGATACATTCAACCCTAGAACCATTGTACTTGTCATTTATGACAGTGTACATGTGAAAAGTACAATAGACGGTCTGACCTATGAAAATGTGTAGACCCTGATCAGAGGGATCCCAACATTCTTGCCAATTATACTATTATTATAGTAACCAAACCAAATTTCCAGATAAACGCCACAAAAACGCCGTTTCAAGGACAGACGTTGTCTTGCAGGGAACCATACTGAGCAGACGATAATAAAGTGGTCAAGGGGTAAAAATCCCGAATAATTTGGTGCCGATCCTGGTTAAAGATAACTCTGTCTTTACGCTCAATCTGCTCCAACCCGGAACTAAATAAGTACACATTTTCACATTTAATTTATTTCTCTAGAGAAAATGTTTCCAACTTATTCGCATACATATTCATACATGTAGTTTTTCTTTATCCTAGCATATGATAACTTAAAGAATTTTCCTCAGTCCTTTGATGGACTACCCCCCCCCCCCCCCCTCCCCCATTGTCTGGATAGGTGTGAATTTTAACTGTCAAAGCATGCATCACATATCAATTTACCAGGTGAGGCTCAGATTATACTCATGCTCTGGTGATTTTCAATGGTTATTTCTAACCAAACTATCAAATATAAAGCTTGGGTCTCACACGAGAAGCTTCAATGGTTCTTTGCTACCCACATGTCCATAAGATCCATGCTTTGTGCAAGGAAATTGTCTGGCAAGGCGTTCTGATCGAAAGGTCGTCAGGAGATGTCTTTAAGACGCATTCTGCTTTACTTTTAACCTGCTTCACGTGGTCACCTGTCGTCAAATAGGTAGCAATTTGCGATTGGGGTGGGATGTGTGTGCATGTGTGTGTGTGTTTGGGGGGGGGGGGGGGCATAGGCATTCGGCCCGTAGCTATGACACTACCCCCAGCTGCTACCCCCCCCCCCCCCCAACACCACCAAACGTTGATAAAATACCCCAAAATCTATCCATACATTCAATAATCATCATAAAAGAACATTTCCTGAATACATGATACGAAAAAAATTTTTTTTTAAACTTCTTGAAACATTTGTTAAGGTTGTTTGTTGAACATATGGATGTATTTTGACTCATTTTGAAAGATTTATGGGGGTAGCAGCGAGGGGGGGGGGGTGTCATAGCACCTGTGTGTGTGTGTGGGGGGGGTCACATGTAAAATTTGTGGACGTAGTCTTACTATAGTGGGTCCGGGGCATGCTCCCCCGGGAAAACCTTGTTCCTAGATTATCTGTTGTGCGTTCTGGGGGCGATGTGCGCATTTACAACAGGCAAAATACTAATATAAATCTATGTAAATATTCAAAGGTTTACTCCGCTTTCGAGCGACACTCGGCAGATGGTCCAGGGTAACGAGCGCGGTTTAGCTTATTTTGTCTCAATAGGTCCATCCATTGGACACAAGCTTACCACTAGTATAAAGAGATTTGTAATCACTAGAAACTGTAAAGTTTACGTGAAATAAAACTCTGTTATGTACTGAAAATTAAATTAATTGGTAATAACATAGGATTAACATCTTCGACGTTGTAATGCGGCTATTAACCGTAAACCCTATTTCTACCCCTCCGGTCCGTGTACACACAGTTACTATGGAGGGGGTGTATTTTCTAGATGGTCACTGGTGCGTTCTTGGGGGCGTTTTTTTCTCATTAAAACGGGTAAAATGCTAACATCAATATAAAAAATCTGCAACTAATATTGGCAAAATTATTGGGAGACACGACTCGAAGCAACCTTTTCCGTGGCCTTTTATATGTACATTGCCTTTTTGTCAGAATGTACAGCCTGTAATTGGTTCATTTGTTACGCTCCACCATCCTAAGAGTAACCACACATCAATGTTGGTATCCCTATACCATGCGATGTACTGGTATTGTTAAATATGCGCAGAAAATCTTTAGGATGTACCCACACACCAAATTTGGAATATGTAGTTGATATGGTATAGGATATATGATCCAAATAAAAGCATTTTTTTTCTATTTTTAGGGTTATAAGTTCAACATCAATGCCACAGTAACCTGCAATTGTTATGTGACACTGTCATCTCAAGATATACTGACATACCAAGTTTGGTATATGTGATGTGGTAGTAGGAAATAAGCTTCAGACAAGTTTTTAAGTTTCAGACAAGTTTCTTTTTTATTATTCAGATCGAGGGTCACAATGACCATGTAAATTTCTCTTTGATTTCAATCATGATAAATTGCTTGTCTGGAGCTTATTCCCTACACTATACCACCTAGAAATGGTATGCGACACGCCGCCATTGGGAAATATACTCACACACAAAATATATACAATTGTATTTTCTATAACACATCAGCTAGTGGCTCTAGCTGATGAGATTTAAAGAAAATATTCTCCAAACAATCGGTACACACACTGACGGACAGATGGACTGAAGCATGCACAGATCAGTCACTATATCATTATGGGCGGATGGGGATGTTTAAAATTAAATTTCTTACAGCAATCAAATGAATGCCAAAAACTGAAGTCATTGACAAGGCTACTTTTCACTTAGTAACCTTTTAAGTAAGCTTTCTGGTGCCTTTACTCCATCCTGATATGAGAGCTTTTAGAACTACCTAATTATGCAATAGGTTAGAACATGTACAACTTTAAATGAGATTGGACCAATTTTGATCTACATCCGTATTCTACATACAACACTCAACCATTGTTGTCAACAGATAGACTGTACCAAACCATGGTCGGTGTCGGTTGTTCCTGTACTCAATATCTCTACATTGAGTGCCAACATGTTTCCCCAATCTCATTAGAGTTGTACTACCTTAATGCAGTCACTAGTTATTTCAGACATCCTTACTGCTTCAGCTTATGGCAACTGAACATGTTGATTGAGACTAGTTCACTTTCTTTTACTGATGAAGGGGATAAACAAACAACAACTAGCTTCTAATAACAGTTCAACAGTGTTATTTCATTTTAAAAAGTACTCAATCAAACAACTGATAACGTATAGATATACATGTATACACAAAATTATAAAATTGAACAGTGAACATATATGCTACAGTTAAACCTGTATCAAGTGACAATTAAATAGTATGCCCATTAGGCATTAGCAGTCTTCTAATACTGGTGGTTGCTAAATGCTGGATAAAAACAATACAGGAAGTTCCAGCACCGAGGTTTCTGCATGTTTTTTTTAACTTGCATTTAGTGGTCCCCACTCTTTGGTATCCTGTATGCTTTTTCAAAGAAATGTTGTTTATATAATAGTCAGGTTTGACTATTTAGAATACAGTTCTGACAGTGACATGTCTGGATTTATGCAATATACAGGTATAAGGTGACATAGTTAAAACCTTATTATACTTAAATGATTAATTTTCATATGCATTCAATTAATAAATTGGTTTAGCGTAAACCTAACAGATGTGTACGTTCGGTAGAGTTTGACTTTGTCCATAGTATCTAAAACTTGTAAAAATATGACCAAACTCAAAATCTATGTGGATTTTGATCATTTAAAATAAAATATTGTCTTATATGTACTTGTCTTTTTTGTCCTGATAGTGATACTATTTTGAAATTGTTGAAATATCAAATAGATAATATCAGATATTATAAACCAATGATATCTGGTATAATAATAACAAGCACCTTAGAGCTGATATCCCCTGCCGCAGCGATTGTCCAGAAGAAAGTGGCAAACTTTATTGTGGGAGGAAGGGGCAAATGGTGATCACCTGTCTTTAAAGATCAACATTCAAAAGCTTTTTACAAAGTTTTATAAAAATCCATTCAATTTTGTACACTTTAAAGCCTAAACAATACAAAAAATAAAGCCGTTTGTAGCATTATAAATCTAAGTATGACAGGGGCAGGTAACTCTTGATTCAAATTCAACAGTAATTAAACACTTTCAAGAACTTATAATTGTGTGCAAGTATTATTAAAAAAAATTCAGAACTGTAGAATTTACTAGAGTGTAAACACATTTTCAACTCATCAAGGGCAGAGTATTCTTGACTAATTTGCACATTTTCGATAATAATTGAAACTCATTCTATAAATAATCGCCATATATGATTTAATTTTTTTTTCAAAATCCATTCACATTTGTACACAATAGCATGTAAACAATAAAGCCATGTTGAGCATTACTAAGTACATAAAGGGCAGATAACTCTTGCCACAAAGTATCCTATTTTGACAATAATTGCTACCCTTATATTTATATACATCATGTGTAAGTTAAATCAAAATCCATTAAAGACTGTAGTTTCTAGATGGTAAAAACTGTTAAATATGTTTTTTTTGACTCATCAAGGGCAGATAAATGTTGACTAGTTTCTCCGTTTTCAAAAATGATAACAATTATTTGAAAACTAATAGCCATACATAGTTTAAGAATTTGTTTTATCAAAATTCATGCATATTTATAGATACTAGAATGTAAACAATTTTAAAATAAAGCATTTTCTATCATTTCAAAGTACATCAAGGGCAGATAACTATTGCCACAAGTATCCTTTTTTGACAATAATTGCACACCTTCAAGAACTTTTACTTATAGACATCCTGTGCAAGTATCATTTAAATCCATTCATAATTGTAGTTGCCAGAGAGTAAAAACAGTTAAATATGGCTTTTTTACTTATCAAGGGCAGATAACTCATGACTAATTTCTCTGTTTTCAACAATAATCAAATTCATTTGAAAACTAATAGCCATACATAATTCAAGAAAGTTTTTTCAAAAATCCATAAATATTTATAGGCTCTAGTATGTAAACAATACCAAAATAAAGCATTTTCTAGCATTTCTAAGTACATCAAGGGCAGATAACTCTTGTCACAAGTATCCTTTTTTTACAATAATTGCACACCTGCAAGAACTTGTACTTATAGACAATGTGTGCAAGTATAAACAAAATATGTTGAATACTGTAGTTGCTAGAGTGTAAAAACTGTTAAATATGGCATTTTTAGCACAAAAAGGGCAGATAACTCATAAATTCCTAAAATTTTCTGAAAAAAACATTGATTTCCCACGGTGCTCCTATGATGACAAATAAGTATACCAAGTTTAATCCAAATCTGTTTATAGGTTTCGGAGATACAGTTGCGGACGGAAAACGTGACGGACGGCATTTTTATCACAAAAAGGGCAGATAACTCATAAATTCCTAAAATTTTCTGAAAAAAATTTGATTTCCCACGGTGCTCCTATGATGACAAATAAGTATACCAAGTTTAATCCAAATCTGTTTGTAGGTTTCGCAGATACAGTTGCGGACGGAAAACGTGACGCACGCACGCACGGACAGCCGGACGGACAGACCTAAAACAGTATCCCTCTGCCTTTCGGCAGGGGATAATAATAATAATGAACGAGACACCGCAGATGATGTGAATACCCTCGCTCAGTTGTATTAATACTAACAATGACCTTTTAAAAGGGATGATGTCTGAAGTTTCATGGCCAAAGTTTACTAAGGACAAAATGAGTTACATACATACAAACAAACATACATTTTATAATTGAGGTCAAAGGCCAAGATCACAGTGACCTTAAAGTAGTAAGGGACACTCTGCCATCAAATCATGTACTAACACACCACATTTGCTATTCCTAGCTGATATGGTAAAAGAAATATAATCTGGACAATATACAAACATACACACTTTTCACAATTGAGGTAAAAGGTCAAGGTCAAAGTGACCTAAATGTAGTATGCGACACTCCATCATCCAAAGAGATACTCGCAAACCAAATTTGCTATTCCTAGCTGATGTGGTAAATGAAATATACACAGGATAAAATGAGTTACATACATACAATCATACACATATTTTATAGTTGAGGACAAAGGTCAAGGTCAAAGTGACCTAAACGTAGTATGCGACACGCCATCATCCCAAGATGTACCAACACAACAAATTTGCTAATCCTAGCTGATGTGGTTAAGGAAATATACTCTGGACAAAATGAGTAACCTACATTCAAACATACACACATTTTACAATTGAAGTCAAAGGTCAAGGTCACAGTGACCTAGTACCCGATACTTCACAATCACGTGATGTATAGGTCGTTTGCAATTCAAACAAGAGGGCCATGGCCCTAAATTCGCTCACCTGAGGACATTGAAGTTTGTACCTAAGTTGACTGGGCAAGACAACATTTTAATATAGCTATAAATGGAGTTATCTTCCGGACAAGAAAACATGACAAAAGTGAATTTTGTTGCCAAGCTTATGACCCTTATCCATGACACATCCTCTTATCAAGCTATTTCCATTTCCGGTAAATGATAATTATTTCACTAGCGTCAGCAGAACTGGAGTTATTTTCCTGACAATAAAATATGACAAAGGGGAAAACAAAATATTGCTGCCCTTATGCACTAGGCATTTTCTCTCATCAGTTTCTTTCCATACATAAAATTTCATTACAATAGCATCAGTAGACCTGGAGTTGTCTTCTTGACAAGAAAATATGACAAAGGGAAATAACTAAAAAAAACAATGATGTCAGAGTTATGGCCTTTGCAAATGGCACTTCCTCTCATTAGGCTCTTTCCAAATAGGCAATTTCATTTTACCCATTACCCCATAGCCTGCTTCTAGTTTTGAAAATAGGTGGCCACCTAAAGCAGGTTGAAAGTAAAGCAGAATGGGTCTTAATGCACACTTTGCTTTACTTTCAAACTGCTTTAAGCTACCATCTACTAGGATATAGAAACTTATTTCACATCTTACATTTTCATGACTGTTTAACCCTTTCCCCCATAGAAGCGCCTTTTAGCACATTCAGTTTATTCTTGCTCTAAAGAAAATAGTTCCAATTTATACATTCATAAATATGTATAATACAAAATATTTTCTATATTCTAGTAGATGATAGCTTAAAGCAGGCTGAAAGTAAAGCAGAATGCGCTTAAAGCGCATTCTGCTTTACTTTCAACCTGTTTTAAGTGGACACCTACATTCAATACTAGAGATATGCTATGGGGGAAAGGGTTAAAGGGGAATTATTTTCTTAAGTGGAGGAATAAATCAAAGGCCTAAAAATGCACATTTATGGGGTAATGGGTTAACAAATGTCTGAACAAACGACTGAACCATTTCTAAACTTTAGCAGACAACATGTTCAGTTCTGTTGGCCTGATCACTGAGGTCAAATATTATGTAAGAGAACTGTAGCAGCAGCAGTCTGGGAGCTTACCCTTACCAGACTGAAATGATGTCTGCTAAATACCTTCTGTGTGTAAAAAATGTACATTTTTATTTTTTAGAAAATGTGAAGTTGGTAAATGAGTGGCAAATAGTTTGGATCCAGATTAGATGCAGCATTATGTTGCATCTGATCTGGATCCAAACTGTTTGCAAATATTGGTTATTTGCCCATAGTATATTAAGGGTAACTCAGGTAAATACAGTTCTGCCTAAATCAAAAATACTGTAAAACCTGCCTAGAGCAGCACTTAAACTGTGCAGGGTGGTGTCAAATGTGACCCTAGGGATTTCATTTTAACAAACTATAGAGAGATCCACCAGGAGATTCTACTGTACAAATATCAAAGCTTAGGGCCTAGTAGTTTTGGGCAAGAAGATTTTTTAAAGATTTTTGCTTTTTTGCTTTTTCAAGCAGAGTTTGTGCTTTTTTTCATTTTTTTTGAACAACTTCTGTAGAGAAGCATCCAAGGAACATCATGAGCAGTTTGAACTCTCCCTACAATCGGCGGGTTTCAGAGGAGATGTCGTTTGAAGTAAAAGTGAACGGACAGACGGACAGACGGACAGACGTACTACGGACGGTGAGCGGTCACAATAGCTCACCTTGAGCCTTTGGCTCAGGTGAGCTAAAAAACACGATAAATCTTAGATAATTTAAAAACTAATGGACGTATTTAAATTGAATTTTGCATACACTTATGATGTGTCTATACCAACTCTGACAAGAAAATTCAGAATTTTTGAAAGTCTAACTAAAAACTTTTCTTCTTTGTTTTATATAAATTTTGTGTCGCTGAAAATGGTCAATTACGTGGGGTGTTATTGGCTATTACCTTGATCATGTTTGTTTATATTGGAGAATATCCCCAGGTAAAATCCCGTGCAAGTTGCTTCTGTCTGAAAGGTGAATCCCGTGCTGATATTGGTTGTTTAGTTGTACAAAATTAATTGTGAGGCCCCATAATCCATTACATTTTTTACTATGCCTAAATCCACGAACTCTTCACCAGGAATAAAGAGAATTGCAATTACTTTTCAAACCGAAGCTCTAATAGTTCTACATAATTACAGAGCTCTAGATAAGAGAGAGAAACTGGAACAAGTCCAACATTTTCTCACCCAGTTCAGCACCAAATCCTATAGTGTGACTACTCGAAGAAAGACGTTCTAATGAGAAGTCGCATCATAGGGCTTAATTCAGAAATAAAGATTTAGTTTTGGAAATACTCCCCTTATCTGGAGCTTAATATGTATTAATGTTCGAGTTGTATTGCACTTACGTTTACATTAGGTTTCCTTAATAAAATTATAAAGGTTTTCGAACTGATCTGGAAACATTCTGTTGAAAATTTGATAATGGTAAGTTGGTGTAGATCGTCTGGTATGAACATGTCTCTTCTGCTATTTATCGCATTTAGTTATTTTGCGTTTTGTTGATAAAACTTTCGCTTTCGTATGAGTGGCACATGGTTCGGATACTATTCAGATACGAAATGGCTCCGGTGTCCGATTAGGATCTAACATGTGCCCAAATGACAGTATGGTCGGTTAATACGTTTAACGTACCCCAGTCAGGGCCTCGTTCGGTTAGTTGTAAACTGCTATGGTATGCGATGGCTAACGGTGAGGCGTTGCCGGGTCGTGAAAGATAGGCTGTTGAATAACTTGAAATTACCCTTCGGAAAACTGCCCCTTAGAAGTGTAAACTTTATATAGAAGTTATGAATAAAACTTTTTTATTACGAAGAGAAAAAAATATTTCTTTTTTGTCAGAGTTGGTATAAGTATATCATAAATCTATGCAAAATTCCATTTGTCTCCGTTTTCTTGTTTTGGAGATATTTGAAATTTATCGTGTTTTTTGAACTGCAAATGACCTATACTAACACGCAAAATTTGCTATTCCTAGCTGATACAGTACAGAAGATATGCACCAGACAAGCCTTTTTTTAAAATTGAAGTCAAAGTTCAAGGCCAAGGTCAGTGCCCTAAAATTAGAACACGACACTCTGCCATCCCAAGATGTACCCACACAACAAATTTGATGTCCCTAGCTAATGTGGTAAAGGAAATATACTCCGGACAAAAAGCATTATGTACAAATCCACAAACACACACATATACTGGCCTATCCCTATATACCCTCACGATGAGTCGTGAGGGTATAATAATGCCAACTTGAGCAATTAATTCCGAGTATTTCAATAAACAATTTAGGGACAAAACTGGCACCCTGATATCAGTCATGTACAATTTCAAATCATGGTTTAAAATTTTTACATACATTGCAAATTTTATCTCCCATTTTAAAATTGTTTTGAAGCATTATTATACTCAGTTAAGATGCAAGTCAGTTGTAGGAAAACATTCTCATTGTCAGTCAAATATCAATCATCATGATCAATGTACAAAGTGCTACTACAGTTGAGAAGATAAACATGTTTAGGTTAAAAAAAAAAGATTTCCATTGCAACCAGTTTGGAGTCAAATCAGATGCCAGGTAAACCGGTGCAACTGGCATCTGATAATGCTCCAAACCTTTATTTTTTTACATTTTATTAGGTTTGTTTTGCATTTGCATTTAAACAGGAAAGAACAATGTCTCCTGTTCTGTAACTGCAAACATAGAAATTTTAACCCTTTACTCCATAGCCTGTTTCTAGTTCTGAAAACAGGAGACCATTTATAGCAGGTTGAAAGTAAAGCAGAATGCACCTTAGGGCAAATCCTGCTTTATTTTTAGCCTGCTTAAACTACTTTCTGCTAGAAAATAGAAAATATTTCTTATGATAAATTTTATGACTGTATGAATTGGTACTATTTTCTTCAGTCCAGGAATAAATTAAATGCTCTAAAAGGTGCTTCTATGGAGTAAAAGGTTAAGGACAATCTCAACACAACAGTACTTCATAAGATACATGTACATGTATAGTACAAGAGGGCCATGGCCCTTAATTCGCTCACCTGAGGTCATTGTGCCTTAGCTTAATAGGCAAGACAACATTTTAATATAGCTGTAAATGGAATTATCTTCCAGACAAAAAAAACCATGACAAATTGGAATAACTTGTAAATATTGTTGGCAGAGTTATGGCCCTTATCCATGACACTTATCAAGCTACATGTATTTCCATGATTATTTATTGCACACTCTGCTTTTACTTTCAACCTGCTTTAAGTTATCATCTACTAAGATATAGATACTATTTCTTATATCTTACATGTTTATGACTGTATAAAGTGGAATTATTTTCTTTAGAGGAGGAATAAATTAAAGGCATAAAAAGGCATATGTATGGGGTAATGGGTTAACATCACTAGAACTGGAGTTATCTCAAAGACAAGAAAATATGACACTGGGAAATATCTCAAAAATGACATTGACCTTTGTAGGACATGACCCAAGTTATAAAGTTTCTAACTTTAACAAAGTTATGGCTAAGATTAAAGTTGTGGACTGACAGACAAACAAATGGACAAACAGACAAAAAAGCAGACAGACAAAAACAATATGCCCCCAACTGCAGGGCATAAAAATATAGCAGACAACACCATATGCAACCTCATCAGCTGACCAGCTGACCTGAGTTCAGTTATGTAACTCTGCCAGTAGGAAATTTGGCTAGGATCTAACTCTTATAATGCTGAATTGCTGTCTGCTATACATATTTTGAATGTGAATTATGACCTAGATATTAAACCAACCAGAAACATTTGAACAAACTAGGTAAAGGACATTTAGAAGTGTCACCATGCCAAATATCAAAGCTCTGGCCATATTAGTTTCAGTGGAGAAGACGTTTGAAATTTTCACTATATAACTCTATGTAAAACTGTGACCCCCGGGGCGGGGCCAATTTTGACCCCAGGGGCATAATTTGAACAAACTTGATAGAGGACCTGTAGATAATGTTATGTGCCAAATATCTAAGCTCTGGCCCTTGTAGTTTCAGACAAGAAGATTTTTTAAAGATTTCCTTATTTTTTCACTTTGGTTGCCATAGCAACCAGAGTTCTATATTGTTTTCAATTCTTTGAACAAATTTGAAAGAGCTTGACCCAAGGAACATTCCTGTAAAGTTTGGTTGAAATCTGTTCAGCCGTTTAGGAGAAGATGTCATTTGAAGCAATTGTTAACGACGACGGACGACGACGGACACAGGGCCATCCCAATAGCTCACCTTGAGCCTTTGGCTCAGGTGAGCTAAAAATGTACAGTCAATCTGATAAAGTCAAACCTGTATTAAGCGACCACTAAATATATAGTAAGTTTATCGTATTGATAATTCACAACAGGTACCGGTAGCAGCTGAATGCAGGGAAAAGCCATGCAGAAGGCTCATATAGGAGCCGTCTGCATGACTTTTCTCTGCATTAAGTGATCACCTGTCTTTAAAGATCACCATTTATCTTCATTCAGTAGTCGCTTAGCATACTGTCAGGTTAGACAGTATGGGCCTGGCCTTCACTAGAATCACCAGGGAGCAATAAGTAACCACTCAAATACAGGCACTTGCTTAATGCCGGATAAAAATAAAACAGGAAGTCCATACAGGAGCTTGCTTTATCCTGCATTAAGCTTTCACTTGACTTTATAAGGTTTCTTTAGTACTTTAAATGGTGGTCATTTAATAGAGGATTGGCTGTAATTTCAACAAATCAATTGAATACATAATGAATTCTATAGAAATTGCATTGTCAAACAAAATTTTGAAAATAAATTCACAAATTTATATTCACGACAAGATATTATTATTTGGATAGGTATGAGGAAAAGCATGTAGTATCAGAGTTGTGTTTAAACTGTTAACCCCATAGCCTATTTCTAGTTTGAAAAACAAGGAACCACTTAAAGCAGGTTGAAAGTAAAGCATAATGCACCTCAAGGTTTACTTACAGCCTGATTTAGGCCACCATCTACAGAAAATATGTCCTATGGTACATTTTCATAACTGTATAAAGTAAAACTATTTTAATTAGTGGAGGAATCAATTACAGGCCTATTTATTCTAGTTTTGAAGACAGGTGACCATTTAAAGCAGGTTGAAAGTAAAGCAGAATGTGCCTTAAGACACATTCTGCTTTATTTTCAACACACTTAGGCTACCATATGCCAAACTATAGAATTTATTTCTTATGATTCATATCTATAACCATTTAAATTGGAACTACTTCCTCAAGTGATGGAATAAATTAAAAGCGTAAAATTCATTTTTCTTGGGCAATGGCTTAAATGAGTACATGAGTCTACTACACTTCAAGTATGGTTGAAGCCGATTTAGACAAGCAGTGTTGGACATTTACTGTCACCTGCTTTGCAACTTAACCCTTAACCCCATTTTATGTGTTTTTACAACTCCTTACAAAATGTCAAATACATGTAGTACAGATCCTGACCAGAAGGCTCCTTTAGGGGCACTCTGATCTAGGTCTACACTGTTTGCATAGGACAATACTTTAGTGTCCTCTATAGATACAGGTACACTGTTTGTTAAAGACAATTATACTAGGGTTGAATATGTAAAATAAATGTAGACCTAGGTCTACAACTGCACATAGGTGGGTTGATACTTGATAGGTGTCGGAACTTGCACAAATTACAGAAGAAGTACAGAAACAAAATTAATGATTTTGAATCTGACAAGTGTCCAATGGTATAGACTCTTATCAAAAGTTGGGCTTATAGCAACTTCTGAACTGTTTGCATTTGGTAATGGTTTAACCTATTTCTTAATTGATACACCTTTTTACACATTTATCATTTTCACATGGGTCATACATGGAGGTAAAACATTGGATAGGTGCTTCATTGTAACAAAAATAAAAAGTATGAATGTTGTTTTTATAGTGTGAAATGATTGTAATACTTGCTTGGTACACAATTGAAATTCATGCAGATATGTATATTCAGTGTTAACTAGACAGAAACAGTTGTGGCAGTCTGTTCAATTCTTTTTCCTTCATGGATTTAACCCATTACTCAATAAATGCATTTACTTTATTCCTCCACTAAAGGCGATAGTTCCACTGTATACAGTCATGATAATGTACCATACAAAATATATTCTTTATCCTATGAGGTGGTGCCTATAAGCAGGCTGAAAGTAAGGCACATTCTGTTGCTTTCAACCTACTTTAAGTGGTCACCTGTGTTAAAAACAAGAAATAGGCTATGAAGTAAAGGGGTAATCCTCTGATAACACAGTATATACATGTATATAACTTATATGACAGTTTTAGTTGATGAATTTCAGTTTTTTAAATTTCTCATGTTTGTTGATTAAAGAAATGATCTAGATCAAAACAAGTGTGTTTTTGCGAAGGCCCATTCGTATCTCTACAACAATTACAGTATTGAACTGGTTTAGCCAGATCCTTTATCTACCTCCAACCCTAGCCCTTTGTAAACCAGGGTAATATGATGTAATATCTGTATTTGGCATGTTGGGATTTACCAAATTTGTTTAGCAAAAATGTGGGCCCACGGATACTCAGATTTCCAAATGATTTGACCTACTGACCCACTTGTTGGCTAAATGTAATTTATAATACTACATTGCTTGATTTTGTCAAGGTTATCATTCAGACCAATTTAAATGAATTTGCAGCCCAAAAAATGGATCCTACAGTGTTCAGAAGCTCTTTCTGTTTAGACCTAATGACATACGTTTGAGCTTGTCTATTTAAAAGAAACCAATGAGCTATTGTCATCACTCCGACCTCAGCGTTGTCATCCAAAATACCTTCTTCACTGTTTCATTTATATCTTTCATTTTTGGTATGCAAGTCCTGTCCAGACATACCAACCAAAATAATCTACCAATAGACCTTGACCTTTGACCTACTGTATTGTCACTGACCTTCAAGTTAGCCATAACTTAATTTCTCATCTACAAGACTACAACCTTCATTTTTGGTATCCAGACATACAATATACCAACATATTTTACCAATTAACTTTGACCTATTTTTTTGTTGTCTGAAATCTTAACATTGGTCAGTTCTTCAATGTTTCATCTACAACCTTCATTTTGTTATCTCTGTTCATCTTGACAAGTTCTATCCAGATATATTAAAATGTTTTACCAATTGACCATGACCTTTGACCTTATTTTACTGCATCATAATTTGTCACTGATCTTCAAAAACAGACCAGTGTTGGCAACCGCATGCAGTGTTCTTGTTAACCTTATGTAATGTAACCTATATTGACACCTTGCCTAGCTTTTGTCAAGATGATGATTGTAAGCCAGTTTAAAGAATATTTGACTACAAATATTGCCCCTTGAGTGAACAACTTTTGAAGCTAAACCCATTAGTATGTATTTGCTCAAGTTTGGTTTCAGAGAAGATGGACAGAGGGGTGTCACAAAAACTCAAAACACCTTATTACATCAATAACAATGATGTGCAGCCATTCCCGATTTGACAAACACAATTCTCAACCTTAAGAGAATTTCTTGGTTGCTTCAAATCTTTCCAAATGCAAGAGTTCCCCTTCAAGCTGTGATGATAAATGGTTTTAGTCCCTTGGGCCATCTGCACCCCTTGGCAATAAAAATGTCTGATAACACATTGAGGCAAATGGGAGTCTTTTGGTTTCCTCTTCAACTGTGAAACTGTTATCTTGGTGGGGAATCCATAAGGACGTATGTTGTCTGTTCCTGTGATGAATGTCAGCAGCTCATCAAAAGAATTGTTTACCTCTTTGTCTGAAAAAATAAAGTTAATTATCTTAGTACACTGCTTAATATGAAGTCCTTCAAAGCTTTAAACACATCTTAGACCACAGCAAACAATTTGGATCCATATCAGCTGCTGAGTCACTAAGCAGCTGATCTGGATCAAAGTTATTTATATTTTTGCTGAGGTTACATGTTTTTTGGAAAAAATGTAAGAAAATTTGTAGATCTGAAAAATTTGCTTGTAAACAAAAGTTTGAAAAATAAGGAAATTTAGCCTTGAATGTTTTGAGATGCTCAATGTGAGCCGCCAGAGGCTGCATATTTCTGGTCAAAAAGCAAATGCCATATATCCTAAGCAAGCCTGACGGATTTGTGGTTCTTGTGCACTGCACTCCTAGTCAATGAGATTTATCTGTATATGAAGTTTGAAGGAAATAGCTCTTACATTTTTTGAAGTTATGCTCTGGACAAGCCTAAAGTGGGTTAAAATATAACAACGAAGAGAAATAACTCCAAACATATGGATGACAGAGTTATTGGTTTTGTGCACTGCACTCCTAGACAATGAGATCTATCTATATATGACGTTTGAGGTCAATAGCTCTTATATTTTTGAAGTTATGCTCCGGACAAGCATAAGTCGGGTAAAAGTTTAACAACAAAGGGCATTAACTCCAAAAATACTGATGATAGAGTTATAGTTCTTGTGCACTGCACTCTTTGGCAATGAGATCTATCTGTATATGAAGTTTGAAGTCGGTAGCTCTTATACTTTAGAAGTTATGCTCCGGACAAGCGGGACGGACGGACAACCGGACGGACGGACATGGTGTCTCCAGTATACCCCCCCCCCAAACGTCGTTTGATGTATCCACACACAAGGTTTGGTATTCCTAGATGAAGTAGTATACAGCATGTAGGAGATATGCTCTGGACAAGTTTTTTCAATTATCGAGGTCAAAGTGTCCTTAAAGTTGGTATGCAGCACTCTGCTATCCTATATAATATGTATAGAGAATAGACACCAGGTTTGGTGGACCTAGATGGTTAAGAGATAATTATGCTAAAGACAAAGTCTTTCAACTATTATGGTCAAGGTGACCTGAAAATTGTATGAGATACATGTACTTGGAAATCCAAATATGTATCCATACAACATGTTTGGTAATCCTAGACGACATACTTTAGGAGATACACTCTGTACAATTTTGAGATGGACTGACAAACTGATTCTTATATAGTATAAAGATGACAGATATCAACAAACATGTGCAGGTGACTAATAAAAGTTGCCTATTTGAAACCTTTTTATACCTTCTATGTCCTGGGGGGAAGACCTCCCATAAGTAGATCGTCCAGCTCATCTTACATAATGCATGTTTCGCTCACTTCATTGCATAGGTGGCTTTAGTAAAAGGCCTCAGGGTTTGAGAAGAGCAAACAAAGCAGATCTGATGGTTGGCCCTCATAACAAACCATATCCAAGCTGGCAAGCTGATTGATTTCAGCAGATACCCTGTAAATGGATGCATCTAAATTACTCTAGTTGTTATTGATATTAATGACTACTGGTATTATGAAGTAGAACTATTTTCTTCAGACATGGAATAAATTAAAGGTGTAAAAAGGCATATTTATTGAAACTGGAGTCAGCAATAATTAAAGATAAATGCAATGCAATAAAATGTAGAACATTAAGTCTTTGAAACTGTTGGCAAGTTGTTTTAAAAGGTATCTCAAACATTTTGGAGCCAAATCAAAGGGTAAGTTATCTGGCACCAAATCGGGCTACAAACTGTTTGTAATTGAGATTATTGGCTTAGCACATACAGGTTATTGGAAAAGAATAAAGTTTTACCCATGTCATTAAATTGTAAGAAATTACTTTTGATACAGACAGCAGAATCACAGAAATCTGTTAAAGTAAGCAGCTACAGTTGAGCCTAGATAACTCAAAGATACAAGTATTTCAATGTTAAAACTTGGATTATGTTCGACATAGGCAATATCAAATTTCAGAGGAAGAAATATGGGTAAATTTGCCTTAACCTAATCTCCACCTTGAAACTTAAGATGAACTTTCCAATTTAGTTTAGTCTGACTACTTAGGGTTGTTTTTGTCAATAAATTGCAATATAACAACAGTGCCTCTCTAATCTGAGTCTTCACTGTTGGTATAAGACAAGTTATACACTTTACAAGTACATCTTTTTTGTAAGATGATGCATATATGCATCATTAGGGTTCAATGGGTTAAGCTCTGCTTTAAAATGTGCAATCAAACATTGCTGTAATGTGCTGTTTTCCTTATATGAAAAATGCTACTATAATTATACCATATTCAGCTTCTCATCTGGCTCCAAACTGTATACAATGGAATAGATATATGATTTTCAATATGAACTCTTCTACTGGGAAAGAATAATGCCTTGCCCACTATATATAGCACGACTAATTTGACTAGTTACCTTCCCATTTGCTATCCACTGTTATTTCTAAGCCTGTGTTGTAGATGTAGTTTTTGACGACCATACAGCATAGTGACTGGCTGGTCTATTGAGATACCATCTACCTTGTTGCCATGGACAGCATCATGCTCACAAAAGTTTACAGATATACCTGAAAATAATAGTATAATGGCTTGAATAAACAGCTACCCTATAGTCTGTGTCTAGTTCTGACAAACAGGTTAAAACATTAAAAGACATTACTTTGCCTAGAGGTTGGTAATTGTTCTAGTCCAGTAAATATTTTTATTTAAAACATGCAAAGCATGTTTTAATTGTACAAATTTATGTCTTCACTAGGCAAAGAATCAATGAAGCCTCTCATGTGAAGCCTGTCCCTTTTTTTTGATGTTTTGGTTTGAAAAATTTGAGTATGTCAGGGCCTCTCTAGACAAAGAGAGATTGCTATCCCACAGGTTTCATGCTTTTACAGTTACTTTCATGCCTAGTGAGAACAATGGGGGATGGTCATTCAATAAGCTCTGTGTGGCTTAGTGGTAGAGTGTCCGCTTGCAGTGCGGAAGGTTGTGGGTTCAATCCCTGGCCGGGTCAAACCAAAGACTTGCAAAAAAATTGCAAATTGGTTTCGGAAAAAGGAGATTAATATTTAGCTTTCACTTTAGTCATATAAGGAAAACCACTGGCATCATTGTTTTTCAAGCTAAAATTTCTCCAGATTTTTCTTGCTTTTTAAAAAATAGAATTTTATGCGTTTATTTCTTAGGAAACATTGATATGGGCATTAAAAAGTTAAGATCCAGATCAGACGACGCGTCACGCGGCTTCTGATCTGGATCTTAATTGTTTGCATAATCATGTTAGTGTTATAGAGCCGGACAGCGAAATGCTTAAAGGGCTAAATAAAAGTTGCTTGAAAATCGGTAAATCTTAGGACTTTTATCAGCAACCTATAAAGGTAAAGGTAAGCTTTATTTAAATGTTGCATATGGTAAACAATCAACATAAGCTCTGAAGAGCTTTTATTGCGACAAACAAGATCTATCTATTATTGGTTTGACCGGTTGGTAGCTTAGTGATAGAGCGTCCGCTTGCAGTGCGGGAGGTTGCGGGTTCAATCCCCGACCGAGTCAAACCAAAGACTTGAAAATTGGTCGTAATGGCTTCCCTCCTTGGCGCTCAGGATTTTTGGTTAGCATTATGACTGGTTTGTCAGTGTCAGGTTAAAGTGACCGGCTGGGTACTGTCCCATTGGTGCACCTAAAAAGTGCCCATTCTCATAATCATCAGAATTGATAATGTAGAAGTAATACATAGAAATAGAAATCTATATGGTAGCTCTGTATTAACAGTGCTCCCTCCCTACAACGGCACTGAACGATTAATTTCTTAACAATGACTATTGCCGCTGTTCCCGAAGCAAGATGTCTAGCCCTTTCACAGCTGCAATATCGTCTGCTTAAGATAATCGTCAGCTTTTTTTCACTCAAAGTTAGGCTACGTATAGGAGATCTAGTGGGCATCTTTACAGAAGAAATATAATGACGAGGGTATGCGGGTTCTTCTTCTTCCAAGTGTTGTACAGGGCCCACTCTGGGGCATTTTCGTACAGGTCTGATCAGGATTCTCCCTCGATTCCTCACACGGAGTAGACACAGATCGTGATTCCTCAGTATCTCTCTGTCATGACCGTGTATAGAAAGTGTCTACCGGTACGACAGTCGTGCGGATAACAATTAATATTCTGATATTCATCTACATCTATACATCTACAGATTACGTTAAGCTGTCACACTTGACAATTATTTAACGGTGCGCAAGTATAAGAGAGAAAAGATATATAAAGCAAAAAAGTAAAGTCAGAAAGAGCTAGCAAGGGAAAGGCTTTGCATATAGTGAAAAGTTAGAAAAAAAGAGAAAATGTACCATCTACTACACCCCATCAGAGAGACCAATCCGGCTTGCGTGGCGCTACCAGGACACTTAGTCCCGCCGGCACAGCTCCCTCCAACAACTGAGGAGCAGCAGATGGCATGAAGATCCCCTAGAAGGGTTGGCAGGATAGCTCCCTCTTAAAAGATGCCAAAGAGGGAGCCTCAGCGGTGCTGGCTGGTAGTCTGTTCCACAGTGGTATGGTTCTGGGGAAAAAACTGTACTTAAAGTAGTCTGTAGATGGAGTATACTGCTGAAATCTGAGTTGGTGTGACGATCTAGTCCTGGATGTTACTGGTGTCAAATAGGGAGATGCTGGTATGCCTATCAAATGGTTTACAATTTTGTAGAAAATGATCAACTGGGCTTTTTCTCTCCTAATTCCAAGGGATTCCCAATGCAGATGGTCCAACATCTCTGTCACGCTGCTTGTGTTGCGATATCTGTTGGTCACAAATCGAGCTGCTCTGCGCTGGACCATCTCCAGCTGATGTTCAAGTTCTTTCTGATACGGGTTCCAAATTGAGCAACAGTACTCTAAATTGGATCTGACGAGAGTCTTGTAGGCATTTGTCTTTGTGTTCTCTGATGCTCTGTGCAGATTTCTTTTCAGGAAGCCAAGCATGTTATTGGCTTTTTTAGACGTCCTGTCAATATGGTTTTTCCAGGCCAGATTTGACTGGATGTCAACACCAAGGTATTTTGTACAGCACTCTTCTGCTAGACGTTCTCCTTTCAGGTGGTAATCAAATCTTCTGTAGGTCTTTGATCTCGTCACGCTCAGAACACTGCACTTCTGTGGGTGGAACTCCATTCCCCATTTCTGCTCCCAAGCAGCAAGTGCATCCAGGTCTTTCTGTAGTTGTAGTTGATCGGCCTCTGACTTGATCTGTCGATACAATATGCAGTCATCAGCAAACAGTCTTGTACTTGAGGAGGCACACTCAGGGAGGTCGTTAATGAAGAGAAGGAAGAGCAATGGGCCCAGAACTGATCCCTGAGGTACCCCACTCACCACTGGTACTGTCTGCGACGCCTGACCTTCCACAAGTACTTGTTGAGTTCTAGCTGTTAGAAAAGACTGGATCCACCTGTGCGTGTTGCCTCTTATGCCGTAGTGATGGATTTTTTTCAGCAAACGTTTGTGGGGAACCCTGTCAAAGGCTTTGCTAAAATCTAAAACAATCATATCTGTCTGTGTCCTCTTGTCCAGTGCTGCAGACAACTCATGATACAGTGTCAGTAGTTGGGTCTCACAGCTACGCCGGGCACGAAATCCATGCTGGCAGTCATGGAGGACCTGGTGTTTGTCTAGATGTCCCATCATGTTACTAACAATTACATGTTCAAACAACTTACAACAGAGGCAGGTTAGCGAAACTGGGCGGTAGTTGGCAGGATCATGACGAGCACCCTTCTTCCAACGACTGTCGTGCAGATAAGAATTTTCCTTATCCGCAAGACCGTCGTGTGGATCTGACCGTCGTGCGAATAAGAAACGTTATCGACACGACGTGCCGATAGCCTCGACCTTCGGGAAGATTATTTAGGCTGTTTGGGATCAAAACCACCAATTTGCCTTGCTTTTAGTTCTTGGCAGAGGTCTAATAAACAAAAACAATGCTCTATGAGAATTAAGCCAGAAATGCGGCCAAGCAGTCTCTGGCCGTCTAGCTGACGGCAAAGAAATAGTTGTAAAATGTATTTACCTTCAGACTGAACACTCGCTAATTTTGAAGCAGTCGTTATCAAGTTTCATTCCCACTGTCGCACGCGACCATTTATTGTACAGCCAGGCTCTCCAGCTGTACAGTCGCCCTCAGTCACCCTGATCTTGTTGAGAAAATTCTCTGAAGTTGAATCAGCAAAAGTCATGCTTTTCATGGGAGCTGCCATCTTGGATGATCTAAGCCAATGGAAGCCAAGCTTACAAAATTCTATTAGTATCCCATAATGCTAATTATTGAACATATATTTTTTTCAACCGTTGCATAAGTCTAAAAATATTGATTCAATAAAAAAAAATAATTTGTTCTATCTCGATTAAATATATGTTCAATACAAAATATTGATTCGATATAAAATATAATAAAAAAATTATTCAATAAATATATTTTTAAGAAACAAATATTTTTTAGGATAGAAAATTATATTTAATTTATTGAACAAATATTTTTTTATTGACCATATATTTTTCAGATAGAATGATAAATTTTTTATTGAACCATTATTTCTTTTTGCAACACTTCACATGCCATATTGGGAGATCGTTTTACGAGCGTTAAATAAACGTTGCTATTTTATTTGATGTATGAACAATGAGAAGATTTGTTACCCACATTAATCCTTTCTTGACCAAGTTTATCCTGAGAGTTTTACCCTCTTTCACTTTATAATAGACTGAATTATTTGTTTGTGAACACATGTATGTATGTTTTGTGTATGTATATTATTTGTTCCTCGTGTTGTGTTTATGTACATAATCTGTTCCTCATGTTTTCATGTAAATCATGAACTGAGAGAAATAAAGAAATTAAAAAAAAAATTGAAAATTTGACTGCCATACATGTACCGTAGTGTCGCTTCGATATTGTTGTTTGCAATATCGTTTCAAAGTTAGATCAGGAGCTCTTATATATAAATCTCCCTGGTTAGATTTAAGGCAATATAACTGACGAAATTTTAAAATAAGTGGCCACCATTTTTTATCCTATTCAGACGCCGCGTTACGCGGCGTCTGCTCAGGATCATAACTGTTTGCAAATGCACTTTATGACGTCATTGAGAGTGAAAGGGTTAACCCATTCACAGCCATGGCGTTATCAATTTTAAACTTTTGCAGTCTGCTTTTATTGATCAGATTCAAATTTTAGTAGTGACTTCATAGATATTGAAATCAGTGGCAAACAGTTTGGATCCTGGTCAGACGACGCGTTAGTTTGCAAATAACTATTGTACTTTGCAATAATTTTTTCAATATTCTAGATAGGGAATTAAATTAATATTAATATATATACTGCTCTTTTCTAATATTTCGACCTCTAAGGGCCTTTTTCAAAGAAAATCACGTCAAAACACACGTCACATTTTTGTTACATGCATTCAGCCATAAAATCAAATTCTCTAAGGGCCTTTTTCAAAGAAAATCACGTCAAAACACACGTCACATTTTTGTTACATGCATTCAGCCATAAAATCAAATTCTCTTTGATTTTATGGCTGAATGCATGTAACAAAAATGTGACGTGTGTTTTGACATGATTTTCTTTTAAAAAGGCCCTTAGAGGTCGAAATATTAGAAAAGAGCAGTATATATATTAATATTGTACTTTGGGCAAGGCAGTGAATGGGTTAAGGCAAGGTAAAATATTTCATATTGGCAAATGACTTTAATCAACCCATTTGCGCCCAGTGGATTCTTCCAATTTATATATTGGATTAGTCCATTTTTATCAAAGGGATGCCTGTACAAAATTTTCATTTTAATTTTGTTTTATACTCAAATTCCTATCAGCAAACAATGTAGACTCTGATCAGACGCCGCAGTATGCGGCGTCTGATCAGAGTCTACATTGTTTGCCTATGTCCCATTTATGGGATCGTGGGCACAATTGGTAAATATAATATTATGACTTTGTTCAGATTATTTTCCTAACAATGTTTACCTAGATGTTTAAGTACAGTAGAACCTCTCTATTACGACCACTAAAATGTGTTTATCATTCGGTGTTTACGAGCACATTAACGACAGGTGACTGCTTAAAGCAAGGTGATAGTAAAACAGAAAGCTCATTCAAAAGCTTTCTGTTTTCTGTCGCCTTGCTTTAAGCTGTCACCTGTCTTTTATACAATCAATTATCCTTCGTTTTAGTGGTCGTAATAGTGAATATCACCTTCAGCGATTATATCACAAATATGCCTTGTTTCCCTAGGTACATGTATATATATACCCTTTATTTTGCGTTTGATCATGTTTGTGTGCATTATATAAATATGTTTGCTTATAGTTGATCCTTTGACCTTATATATGAATAAAATAACCATAGCTTACCCTTGACTAGCTTGATGAAAGCTCAAGGGACAGCTATAAACGCTGATATAAAGTGTTACAGTGGAGAATGTGTTATTCTTTCCCAATAAACGCGTTTACGCTAAAACTATTATTTGCAGTGCAAACAGTTTGGAGCCAGATCAGACGCCGGGTAACCCGGCGTCTGATCAGGCTCCAAACTGTTTGCCACCAAGATAAACATGAATTATCAGAATTGTCCAAAAGTTGTTCTTTTCTACGTTTTAGTGCTTTGCGTTTGCGTACGTTTGCGTTAAAACGGGAAAGAATAACAGATTCTCCACTGTATCATTGTTTTTTGCTTTAGTCTTAAACACGATAACCCGATCGCTAAGTCGTGTGGATGCAACGATGTGTTAATTTCGGATGACAGAATATGGTATACATGAAGTTGACCTAGAAACAAAGAGACTTACTTTAATCTTATGTGGGGACAAAAATGTTAATTATATTTAACATATTTTTTTATGTTTGCTTGACCACCATCTTCCAACTTGCGAGTGAAATATTAACAGAGTCAACATGGTAATGAACACGTAATTCATAATGATATCAGGATAAAGATATTTTCTCATCTACAAAAGTATGTTATTCAAATAAATATTTTTAGGCGAGATTTGAAGAAAGTGATAGATCGTCTTGTTTTCAATACATACTTCCTTCATCACTGCACGATACAAGCAGGATTTCCCCTATCTGATTTTAGATTTTATGTTAGTGATACACATGAAAATAATAATAATACAATAAATCCTCTCTATTACGACCACTAACAAGAAGGCTAAATGATTGTATAAAGGACAGGTGACAGGAGCTTTCTGTTTCACTGCCACATTGCTTTAAGCCGTCACCTGTCGAAAACACCTAATAATAAACACAATTAAGTGGCCGTAATGATAATAATTATAATTATACATAATATTAATAAGCTTTATTATTGTCGATTATGTTTGAACCGGCACTCAATGCATATTACGCCTTTTTCCGTAAGCTTTTTTTATCTTCCGGAAAATAATTGGATATCTAGTCACTGAATAATGACTGTACATCACAATTTATTACACAGTCGATAGTAGCTCAGTGGTTTAATAACTGTACTACCAATATCAAGGCGTAAGTTCGAAACTCGTCACGGTAGTTTTACATACATTTAGACTTTTTCGATATATATTTTCAATTAATAATTTAGTGATATAATGTACAGTCAGACACACCGACATTTTATATATTGGAAAAAAATTACCTGTCACACAAACCTATAGTCGTGACCAGCTATTTGACATTGGATTAACGGTATCTAAAAACCGCTCACTCTCTAGACTTGACCAAGGTGTATACTGTGTTTTAAATAAGCTGAATATTCGCCGCAGGGTAAAACGGCAACGTGGGAAAAGAGGTGGTAAACTGAAACCGCTAATAAAGCCAACCGGCCCAAACTTTAACAACCTGATATATCCAAAACGAATCAACTCAATAAGTCAAAAGAATGAAAAAGTAACTTGCATTACATTAAATTGTCGATCTGCAATACAGAAAGACTCTTTAATTGGTCAAACCTTAAGAGAAGAGAAAATCGAGTTTGCACTTCTCACAGAAACTTGGTTCTCCGACAACAAACAACATCAGTTTGAGACATCTGACCTAAACCAGTGCGGATATAAACTCAGCGTAGCAAATCGTCAAAATAGAAGGGGAGGTGGAATTGCAGTTACATATAGGGACAACATAAAATGTCGAAAACTTTCGAACGGCACTACACGGAGTTTTGAGTATGGGATATGGCGAGTCAGTCTTAAAAACATCACGCTCCACATAGCTGGTGTGTACAGACCGCCATCACTAGCGTCAAACTCAGACTTTGTGTCCGATTTTTCAGAATTTGTAGAGGGCATATTACCACAATATTCAAATATCATGGCAATGGGTGATTTTAATTTACATATCAATGACGACAGCAACACAACATCTAACTTTAAAGACTCACTTTTTTCAATGGGTTTAATACAACATGTTGATTTCAGTACGCATACCTGTGGAAATCCTCTAGACCTGGTCATAACTGAGGCGGCAAATGGAGTTGAAGTTTTATCCTGTGAACCAGGCTCTTTTGTCTCTGATCATTGCATTGTCAAAGTAACATTAAACGTGCAAAAAGAAAACATTACAAGTAAAACATTCAAATGTCGACCTTGGCGAGAAATTGATCAGTCTGCTTTCACTCAGGAACTCGAGAATTTAAACATAATTAGTGACGATGTTGACACTTATGTTGACCAGTTAGAATCAAATCTTGCTAGTATCCTAGACCAACACGTACCTTTTGTGGACAAAACAAAAATATGTAGATCGCCAAAACCCTGGTTCACAGAACACATTGTTACTTTGAAGCGTGAGCTTAGAAAAGCTGAACGTTTATGGAGAACACACAGGCAACCTGAGCTATTGAAAACCTTCAAAGCACAACGTAACAAATACTGCCATGCCATTGAACGTGAAAAAACTGCCTGTTTCAGTACAAACGTGACCGACGCAAAAGGTGATTCCAAAAAGCTGTATACTTTGGTTTCTGAAATAACAGGAAAAATATCTGAGAATCCTATGCCAAGCAACAAAAGCGACACCAGTCTTGCTGATGATTTTGCTGAATTTTTCATGGAAAAAATAGCCAAAATTAGAGATTCGCTCAGTGAATTTAAAAAGTATGAACCTTTACCTAAACATGTACCTGTGATTAATCAATTTAAGGAACTGACTGAAGATGAGACCAAATTTCTTATCGGTGAACTGAACACGAAGTCATGTGAACTAGACATTCTTCCAACACATGTGCTGAAACAATACCTACAACAGCTACTTCCACAGATCACCAATTTGGTCAACCTTTCACTGAAACAAGGAGTGTTTCCATCCAAATGGAAGCGAGCAATTGTCAGACCTTTACTAAAGAAATGCGGCCTTGAACTAGTATACAACAACTACAGACCTGTCAGTAACCTAAGTTTTCTCTCGAAACTGATCGAGAAAGCAGTACTTTTCAGACTGAACGATCATGCTAATCAATTTAACCTTCTACCCAAGAATCAGTCCGGCTACAGACAATTTCATTCATGTGAATCGGCGCTTCTACGGTTGGTGAGTGACCTGCTTGATGCTATGGAACACCAACAAGTGACAGCTCTTATCGCTATTGACCTAAGTGCGGCGTTCGACACTGTCGACCACGAGATACTTCTCAATGTTATCCAAAAGCAATACGGTGTTGGTGACAAAGCTCTTAGTTGGATTGACTCTTATCTCAGTGATCGTACGTGCGCAGTTAGCGTAAACTCAAGCCTATCAGCACCACACGTCCTTGATTGTAGTGTCCCACAGGGCAGTTGTTTAGGGCCATGGCTTTATCTAGCATACGCTGGAACACTTTTTGACGTCATTCCGCCATCTATCTCTGTTTATGGATTCGCAGATGACCACATTGCACACAAACGGTTTAGACCAACATCCCATGACAGTGAAACCATTGCAATAGCTGACATCGAAAACTGTGCCATAGCAATCAACAACTGGATGAACCTGAATAAACTGAAGATGAATACTTCTAAAACCGAGTTCATCATGTTTGGAAGTAGACAACAGCTGAAAAAATGTTCAACAACAGAAATTGACATTGCAGGTGACGCTGTAAAATCTGTTGAGTGTGTCCGTTATTTAGGGGCTTTTCTTGATGAAACTTTAGACTTCAGAGAACATATTAAAATGAAATGTCGAACTGCTATGTTGAATTTCTTTAGGATAAAATGCATTCGAAAATACTTGACTAAAGAAGCAACAGAAACTCTCGTCTTGACACTAGTGATATCGCATCTAGATTATTGCAATGCGATATTATATGGCATAGCTGAGAAATACCTTAGCAGATTTCAACGTATCCAAAACATGTGTGCAAAACTGGTTTTAAAGCGGAAGAAATATGACAGTTCCAAACAGGCCCTTTATCATTTACATTGGCTACCAATCAAAGCAAGAATAACCCATAAACTTCTGACATTCATGTACCAGTGTTCTGTGGGCAATGCACCAACATACTTGACCGAACTATTGTGTCAGCATGTTCCAAGACGACAAGGGCTGAGATCAGCTGATTTGACATACAACTATACCGTGCCATTCAACAAGAGAAAGACATTTGGTGACAGAAGTTTTGGTACAGTGGGTCCGAAACTCTGGAACCAATTGCCAATTGAAATAAGACAGTCACAATCTCTGGACATTTTTAAAAGCAAGTTGAAAACTTACTATTTTAATGATTTTAACTCTCTCTTTTAAATTTTAGTGGTATGCTTGTATTTTAGTACTGATGTGCGTGTACCAATTTTGTGTTGAAGCGAAGTATAGCCTAACTCATCCATCCATCCGAAATCATCATCCTGAAAAAAAAAAAAAAAAAAAAAATTCCTTTCTTGAAATCATCATCCAAAAATCATAATTTCTTATCATAATCCCTCATCATTTGTCGGCGCAATACGGCCTGTTGTGTGTCGTAGTGCCGTACAACCCAACTCATCCATCCATCTAGAACCATCATTTTCCTGTAATCATCTTCCTTAAATCACCCTCCCAAAGTCATTAACCTTAAATCATTATCATTTGATATCACCATTCCTCATCATTCATCGGCGCTATATGACCTGATTTGTGTTGCAATGCCGTACATCATAATCATCTTGAAATCATCATTCTAAAACCGTCATCATATCATCATTAGTCGGCACTAGATGACCTGTTTTGTGCCGCAGTGCCGTACAGCCCCAATCAGAAATTCCAGATATCTTGATCGTCCTTTTTCGTTTTAAACTAAGTACCATTTTAAGAATGTATTTTACTGAAATGTAATCACATTATTGACGAGATTTTAAACCAGTCTTAAAGTATCATTTCTTAGAATTAATGTATATAACTTATTTTCAATTATATGATCAATGACATGTTAAACTTGTTTTAATACCATATATTTTAATATAAATGTTTACTGTATTTTATGTATTGTAAAACGCCATTGAATACACACAGCTGTAGAAACAGGCGTTTAATCAAATAAACCAGTTTCAGTTTCAGTTTCAGTTTCAGTTTCAGAGTAAAAAAATAAAGACGTACAAGTAATGAAATCCAACGTTTCAGCTGAAAGCTCTCTACTGTACGCGTTAACCTAACGCTCTTTGGAAGCGCACTGTGTTACTGTTTAATTTCGCTAAAAAGTAGATTTTACGTAGGTTCTGATATAAAGAGAGAATAGTTTCACAATGAAAAATATAGTTTTAGAAAAAAAAACCTTAATGGCGAATCTAAATAAGATTTTACCTAGATTCGAACCCACGACCTCTGTATTTCGAGTCGGAGACACATGCCACTGAGCTATTGTCGCCCGTATTACTATTCAACTGAGTGTGTAGTGTATGACCAGTTAGTGCTGAAACGGTTACCAGAAATTTGTAACCGGTTAATCGTTGCTCGTAACCAGGGTTAACCGGTTAATCGTAACTTGAATATGCCGAGTTGCTGACTGACTCCATAGGTCCCTATGACTGACACAGCATTAGGTTAGGAAGTTACATATGTACACGGTAACGTTCAACTGTTTTACCTATACATGTAAACATTTACATATTTGGAGACCGTTTGCGTGTAATAAAGTCTTGATGCCAAAGAATTGTCTAATTATTTTACCATGCATACCGACGTAGGTCCATAATAAATTGCAAAGAGAAAAGAAGTATTGATCTTATAAAATACACTTACATGTATACTACATGTACATGAATCTGTTGATCAATAAATCGTTTAAAAGAGCCGCTATTCGAGGTCTTCTCTAAAAATAAGTTACTCCTAGACACGAAATAATTGTGTGCGGCCAAATATTAAGACTAATCCCGCATTGTGTTATAGATAATCATGCTTGTCTTATTTTAAACCTGGGCAAAATATGAGACGATCCGATTGAAGCGTAGATTAGCTAACTGGGTTTTATTATTTTATCGTTTTTGATTGGATATTTTAAACCTATATTTGAAATTGACATGCGGATATTCCTGGAAATTCCCTACATGAACGTCATATATAGCTACTAGGGTAGAACTCAAAAGCAAACCGAATATTTCGAGGTCAGGTTAGTAAGCATGTCAAGTTCAACTGTCAAAGTAGCGAAGGAAACGTAATTTCGAAGATAAGTTTGTTGTAAATTAATACTGTTCAATCGGCATTTATGTAAAGACAGGTGAAAAAGGGGTTCTTTAACTCAACTTAAAATAAAATGACACAATGCAGCGAGTATTCAGTGTTGAAAACACTTAAAACGTATATTGAATAGTGCACATTAAACACTTTGTTTATCGGCATCGTGTTGTGTATTGACTATTGAGCGCCGTGTACACGTTTACAAAAATCAGGAAACGCAAACCCTTATCAGTCAACACGGATATTTCTATATGCTACTGTATTTCAAAACTTAAATATCATGTATATCTTAGAGTAAATGACTTCAATAGAACGGAAATCATATCTGAATGCTGTAGCTCCCGACAAATGGGCCTTCACTTTTGTTATACAAAATGGCTTCCGAGTAACCGGTTACCGACTTTGTAACCGGTTAATCGGCAGTTCATAACCGTTAACGGTTACCCGGGTAATCGTTTGTTACTAAGAATTTATCGATTTTACGGAAAATCCCGAGTTCATCGACGAAAGGTGACGGAAAGTGATGAGTGCCAGTTCAAAAATCATCGACAATACCTTCAGATAAGGAAAACATTAAATGTGTACATGTATACAAATTAAACAGAAACAGAGAAAAACAGCTACGAGCACGCAATAGATGTACACCACACATATACATGACAAAAAGAAAATTGACAAACATCCACAAATAAATAGATAAATTATGAAAAACGTACGCTAACATGTGAGCCATGCATACAGTGGAGACAACTTTATTCTTTCCAAATAAACGCGTTTACGCTAAATCTATAATTTCTATTGCAAAAGGTTTGGAGCCAGATCAGACACCGGGTAACCCGGCGTCTGATCAGGCTCCAAACTGTTTGCCACCAAGATAAACATGAGTTATCAGAATTGTTCAAAAGTTGCATTTTATACGTTTTAGTGTTTTGTGTTTGCGTTTCGTTTCGTTTAAACGGGAAAGAATAACGTATTCTCCACTGTACAATGACATGCCTTTAATTCACGATAGTGTTTAGCATAATTTAATAAAACATAATGAACCGTGTGTAAGACATACTCATTAGAAACCCATTAAGCATGCAGATAGCATCTGATATGTATTTAGAACACAAGTGAGCTTTACAAAACAACCGACAAACTCAGAAGTCACAATTTAAATCAATTTGCGCCCACTTTCCCATATATTGAAAACAGACAAACAGTGTAGACGCTGATCTAAGCTACGATGTGCTAGAATAAAAATCCGAATACTTAGGAAAAATCCGGAGAAATGGCAGCCCTGTAAAGCAGCATGAACCTTTCCTAGTCAGAAAGTTTATAAATATCATTTTTTTCTTCAGGGTTTTCATTTTTTCGTTTAATATATAAATCTCAAGATTAACCGATCTTTGATTGATTGATGGTTATTGATAGTATCCGAATTTGAAGGGTGTTATTCTTTTTTTTAGCGGATAGAGGACTGAGTCAAAGTTTTGAATTCTATTCTGACTACTATACAGAGGTTTTAATGGTTTGAAACCATCAAACACAATTATTCCTTCTGATTTTATGTCAATACTGCAGAAAAATAAAGTAACACAAGGCGTGTAAACCATTAACAAATACTTTGTTGAAAGATTTTAGATAAAAAACAAAATAATATTACCTAGATGTTATGTCCATTTCCATTTATTTGTTACTAGCCGGTGAAGTGTGCAAAAATAAATCTGATTTTAGATTGATTATATCCCGATGGTCGAGTATTTATACTCCGCATGTCAACTGAAATAGAGACTACATGGGTGGTATTGTAATCTTTTGCATGTCTCGTGCAATTGTTACAGGGCTGCCATAAGTTGACATGAAACATCCTAAAATTTCCAAATTTGCAATTCTCAAGTGCGATTTTACGAATCGTTCCTTTACCCCATTGCCTGTTTCTTGGTTTACTGACATGCGACTTCTTAAAGCAGGCTGTAAGTAAAGCCGAATGCGCCTAAAGGCCCATTCGGCTTTATTTACAGCCTGCTTTAAGCTACCATGTACTGGAAATAAATCCGAAGATTTAGGAAAAATCCGGATAAATGGCAGCCCTGTTGTTATAACATTTTGGATTTGAATGAGCCTAGAGACGTTGACTTGGTATCATCAATATCTTGACTGTTTTAGGCTCTTGTGGTATTTTATAACTGAATATTTACCTTTATCAACTCAGTATGATTTGTTGCAGATATCAACATTTGCCGACGAGATTTACAAAGCGTACAAAAACATGACATTACAATCTACTGTAAGTCATACATAAGCCATAACGCATGTTGAGGTAAACACACAATGAGTGTGCAGTTTGTTTTGACCCGTGAGCTGTGACCTTTAGGACGAGTCCATCCGTAGAGGTAAAACGCGTCACAAACCATGAATTTGTTCAGGAGTTACCTACCTTACACGGTATACTAATGGTATTGTGCCTTTTGTATTGAAATAAAACCAATAATCGAGTTAGAGTAATAGGTAGCGTGTAAGGGTACTTTCAAGAGGGTAAAAGGCTGTGGGTTCGATTCCCAATAGGAATATTTTTTTATATAATAAATATTTTTATGTTTTATTGCATTAGTTTTCAACAATTACTTATTTGAATTGTTCACCATAATTATATGCAAAATGTGTCATGGATAAACGTTAAACTTTGAGAACTATTGAAAGTTTTAAATGTACAATATTACCCGATGTGGCCAGTCTCTCACTTCTAGTAAACAATTGCATTAATTCATTTATCTCTAAAATTGTGATGGGCAATTCCAGTTTCCAATTAAGTCTAGGCAATGTATGACAATTGAAAAATGACAAACAGTGTTGTCCTGCGTGCAGAATCTAATCGAAGGGCCCCTTAAAAAACCTGATCTAGGTCTACACTGTTTGTATAGGACAAGTGTACGCTTCGTAGGTACACCTTTTGTAAATGACAAATATACATGTACTCATCGCTGTAGGGGTCAATGTCTTAAGGTTTTGGCTTACTGTCCTTTTCACTCAGCTCTGTCACTCAATTTTTATCGAGATTTTTTTTGTTTCAAACAATATCAGCTTTGTACCTGCACGAGACAATCAGATTGTTTTTTACGAAGTGACATGTAAAGTTTCAGATTTATCCAGGCTGAATGAAAAATGATCGTGAAAAATGTATTTTCCCCATAGTGAAATAGGCCTCAGTTGTTTACAAAATGGCTGACTTTGTGAATAGTGTGTGACGTTGTGGGACAGTCTATTTTTACAGAGGTGGAGAAGGCCTATTAAAATAAAACATAAAAATGATATTGTCAATCCGTGAATGGTAATCTAAACGTGAAATTAAGATAAAAAATAGTTTTTCACATCGCTATTTTGAAGGTGATGTTAAAAGAATATTAAAACACACAGCGGCCATTTGTAAACACAGCTGATCCCAAGTTTACTATAGGAAAAAACTATTTATTTAGGATATCTCCGTACTCACGGTCCCGATATTACTCAAACTTTGCATGTGAGTTCGTAAAAAACGATCTGATCGGCCCAAGTAGGTACAAAGCTGAAATTGTTTAAAATAAAAAAGAAATCGATAAAAATCGAGTGACTGAGCTGAGTGAAAAGGACAGTAGGTCAGTTGTGGATTAACCATTTCACGGCAAACTTTTTGTGAGATTTTTACCCCTTCACCGTTCCATTGTCGTCTGCTTCAATTATGTTGTCTGCAATGTCGTTTCAAAGTTAAAAAATAAGGCAGTATGACTGAAGAAATTTCAAAACAAGTATCAAACAGTTGGATCCTGATCAGACGCCGCGTAACGCGGCGTCTGACCAGGGTCCAAACTGTTTGCAAACGCGGGTTTAAGCGTCATTGAGAGCGAAAGGGTTAATAAAGAGTGTAAACAGTGTACCGCAATACATTTATGTTTTCAAACTCATTTAATTTATAACTAATGTTTAAGAGTTCAATTAAGGTAGCTCGCGGGTGAGCTTAGTTTCCACGAAAGGTGTAATGAAACTTTGCTTGAAGAAGGATAATAGCATAAGAAACAATGTGTGCAAATATAGGCAAAATTTATCGATTGGTTTATCTTTAAATCCGCATTGTGCTTTTGAGAAACCTGCATAAAACGGTTGTTTGGGGTCCCATTTGAACTACGTGGGACGTGATTCTTTCACAAAAACCGGTTTCATCTAAGCAATTCGCTTTTTAAATTTTATTTATAATATTTTGGTGCTAGCACCAATTAAAAAGCCTCCCTTGTGAATAGAAAGAATGACAACTCTGTAAATACAGGGCTCCAGATAACGGAAGTATTTCGAAAACTTAAATCTTTATTTCTGCTTTTAAACCCAATGGTGTCATACTCATTAAAAGTGTCTCGAATAGACGGTTTAATCAGTAGTAACACCATAGCATTCGGTGCTGAAACGAGTGAGAAAATGTTAGATTGGTTCAGATTACTCTCGCTTACATGTTTAGCTGGAACATCTGGATAACCCTTATTCTGCTGCACAGACGTCTGCTTCGACATTGTCGTCTGCAAAATGTGTTCAGTTTAGATTTATGCATTGTTTTAATTAAACAAACCTTAAGACGAGTGTCAAATAGTTTGGATCCAGATGAGACGCCACGTTACGCAGCGTCTTTTTAAATTCAAATAGTTTGTAAACTCCGTAAAGTAGGCACAGGGTTAAACACTATGAGATTCAATAACAACGTGTACATATCTTTCACTGTGGGTAAACGGTCAAATAAACTATAGAGAATGTATACCTTGAGCTTGCTGAAAATGACTGTTTCAGCCTTGTCCGCTCTCTAACTCAAACATTTCTTTTTGGATCTTCACCAAACTTGCTACACATGTTTATTAGTATAGAATCTATGTCAGGTTCAATAACTATCAAAATCGCATAAGGCATGTCTGAGTTATTGCTGAAAAATGCTGAAACAGTCATTCTTTAATACATAAAGGGCAAAAACTCAGATAAGCCACATGCGATTTTTGTAATAATCAAACTAAACCTAAATTTTATATACTTAAACATTTTCAGCAAGTTTAATGAATATCCAATAAAAACTGTATGTGCTAGAGTGCAAAAAGTGACTGAAACCGTCATTTTTCATTAATAAACAGGCAATAACTTAGATATACCTTATGCGCTTTTAGTAGTAATCATACTAAACCTTGATATTATATCAATAAATATTTTCAGCAAATTTGGTGAAGATCCAATAAAACGTATTTGTGTTAGAGAGCAAACCTTGCTGAAAACAGTCATTTTTTAATACATAAAGGGCAAAAACTTAGGTATGCCACATGCGATTTTAGTAATAATCAAACTTGAATTTTATATGAATAAATATTTTCAGCATGTTTGGTGAATATCCGATAAAAACTGTTTGTTTTAGAGTGCAAAAAATGACTGAAACAGTCATTTTTTTTTATAAATTAACAGGCAATAACTCAAAAACACCTTATGCGATTTTAGTAGTAATCAAACTAAACCTTGATTTTATATCAATGAACATTTTCAGCAAGTTTGTGGAAGATCGGATAAAAGATATTCGAGTTAGAGAGCGGACAAAAAAGTGTGATAGTCTAACTGACTGATGGATCGACCGTCGAAGGTAATTGCGGTTGCACACGGTGATGTTGACTCCGGCTGTATCACGTGATACTAAGCCGTGTGGTAAGGTTTATGGCAGACGCTCTATTTTCGGTTTGTTATGATTTTAAATCGCCCTTTTTGGTGATTTAGGCACGTCTTCATCATTTCATAGATCAGTTTGGCCCATTAGAATGTTCAAACATTATTATTAACCGTTACTGTATTTCAGACATTATGAAAAGGTCTGAAAACACAATGGGACTTTAAGGTCTCTTTTTTTAGACAAAAACCTTGAATTTTGAATATTTTTTTTTAAAAATTAATAAAGCTAATGACTTTAAGTCTCGCGCAATAAGTAGTCCACAACATTCATTACAAGAAAAGCTAAAAACATTTTTAAAAAATGGTGTTCAGAAAGATGTTATCAGCTATTCAAATTTTGCAAAATGCTAAAAATATTGAATTACAAAAAACTGACTCATTCAATGTATATATATTTTTTATTTTATTCAAATATATGGTTGGTGAAATAGTTGGTCGGAAAAAATAGAAAATATTATAGTCAGGATTTGTGGTAATAACAGATTTTCTTATCAAAATGTGGAAAATTTGAAGTTGAGATACAGTTACCTACCTTAAAATTGAAATTCTGTCATTAAAATGCATTAGTTTTTATTCATGGACTTGCATACAAGGTTAATTATATTATTTAAACATTATAATGGGCTATATCGATCTTGAAAAGGTTGACGTATTGATAAGCTCCAATGTGTGGCTTTATAATTCGATAAATTCTTATAGATTCAAGATTCAAACATTTTATTAAGTAACGTAAACATTAACATGTTTCTTGTTACATGATACAATGGATTGTTATTATAATGTACATGACACTTTCCTTGTATAGACTCTGTTGTCCATCTTATCCATATTTGGATATAAGATACCAGTATAACTAGGACTTCTTTGTATTACCTGAGGCTGGACGTATCCGAACCACATACAATCAAAAGTTTGTACAGTATATATCGTTTTTACTGACTTGTGAGTCATTAAACCAAAACATACATGTAAATGGATATATATAATTATACCGTATATAGCATCACTTATTCTACCCAACGAAGACTAAACATAACCTGTCCCTTGATCACTGCGTTATGGACTGACAAGTCAATAAAATCGGACACTACGTTCAGAAAAAATATTTGGATTGAATGTGACTCGAACCTAGTACCTTTAGATTGTTAGTCAATCACTCTACCGACTGCGCTATCGAAGAAGACACTGAAGTTTATCAACCTTTTCTTTATGTAAATTGCCTAGTATAAGCACGTGCGGAAAGAGTCTATATCGTCGAGACGCATTTCCGCTCGCCGCAAGAAAACTCTGACTAGCGAAAGGCCTTAATCACTTAACTATTTCACGACGAAACTCTTCGACATTCATAAAGACATAACAAAATGATAATTATGCAGTACAGACCCTTGTGAGAGAGCTCATTGAGTAGTCCTATGATCTGGTCTACGTTATTTTCATATGACAAATGTACTCTTCGTTGGTATACTGACTCGACTGCAAGGAGAAAGTGCGATGCCTGTGTACCTGAATGTATTTTAAAGTGTTGACTTACGACAATTTTTGTCGTACGAAGTGTTATGAAACGGGCCCCAGAGTCGTACGATCGGTTGTGACCGAGGCTCTTGATATTTCGTTTTCAGGTTAAAAACTGTTTCTGTTATAACATGTAGTACAAATGACATATATCGGGTTCCATGGCGTTTTATATTGATCAGAGCTACAGTCGAGAATCTGTTATTCTTTCCCGTTTAAACGCAAACGTACGCAAACGCAAAGCACTAAAACGTAGAAAATAACAAGTTTTGGACAATTCTGATAATTCTTGTTTATCTTGGTGGCAAACAGTTTGGAGCCTGATCAGACGCCGGGTTACCCGGCGTCTGATCTGGCTCAAAACTGTTTGCACAGCAAATAATAGTTTTAGCGTAAACGCGTTTATTGGGAAAGAATAACAGATTCTCCACTGTACATGTACTTGCAAACGTCATTCAAGTCGCAATTGACAGTATTTAATGTTAACACATTCAACCCTTGCAACGAGTATACTCGTCTTTTACAAAAAGTGTACATGTAAAGATTATACCTTTCCCAAGCAAACATTGTAGATCCTGATCAGAGGGCTCCTCTAGGAGCCCAATCGGAAATAACCATTCAAAGTTTCAGGGATGAATGAGTTAAACTATTTTACAATGTTCATACTTTGATTCTATGCCTTTATAACAAACGACATATTTACCTTTTGTGCGATGCAGGTTTATTCCTTAAAAAAGACATTTTCCTCAAATGATATCTAAATCTAACTGTAGATGTAGTAGAAAGTATATTCTAAAGTGACATACAGTACTGAACCTTATTAAATTAAATTGATAATCGCAAGCGAATTGCCATCGAATTGCCATCGAATCGGGCGCTTCAAAAAACAAATCCTACGTTTGAATATTTTTACGCGGATTTTCCGAAGCGGTTGTGACACAAATGGAATCGAAAAAATTAACGAATGCATATTTGCGAACATTTGTGAGATACATCATTCAAGAAAAATTACCCGAGGGTAAATTCAGTATTTTGAATCGCAAGCGAATTGCAAGCGAATTGCAAGCGAATCGCAAAAATTGTTAATTTAATAAGGTTCAGTACTGTACCTGTAGACTCAGCGTCTCGTTAAATGAGAGAGTCAGAACCTCCGCAGATTCGGATTGTCATGTTTACGTTTGTTCCAAGGGGAGACGACTTGAAAAATGCGTTATTCGTACCCAACCGTATTCATAATTATACGTTTTTCTTATCATTTGTGTTTGTTTATAAAATGAAAAATAGTAAAATTCAAGGTGTTAATAGATCTGTCTTGTAAAATGGTTTGGGGTAAGAACATAGAATAGGATCAGGAAAAAAGACCGTTCAGTGAGCCGTTTTTCCGTCAGTTTTTAAACTATTTTTCTAAAAAAAATCTATGGGCGCATCCTAAATTTAAGTATGGGCGCAGCTGAGTACCCAAATTTCATATATATGTTTGGAAATATTATAAAAATCCCAACAAAATTATGTGAATTTCATTGCTGTACTCGAATGGAATAAATTGCCAAAAATCGTGAAAAATGTTCATTTTCGCTAGGAATGGGGCACTTTGAAAGTCACATAAATTTATAACTAGATTGACTAGAATCAAACAAATTTTTTTTTAGTTAGTGTTAAGGTTGGTTTGAATGAAAATAAACAAATACTGTGTTTTTGTGTATTTTATAATTTCGTAATTTTTTGGGGCAAATAAAAAGGGTTAGTGAACCATGTCCTTTGTGATGAATAGCAGTCAGGATAAAGATGAGAGAACGAATACCTGCTATCTCATCCGCATCCTGACAGTCTGACGAAAAAGCAGAACAACTCTTTCAATGCCATGACGTCATCTGCTCTGCTTTAAACAATTGGCACCTGAATTTATTTCTCAAATTTAACTTTAAGGTATTTCTACTTAACCCTTTCCCCCATAGAAGAGCCTTTTAGCGTATTTAATTTATTCATCCGCTGAAGAAAATAGTTCCAATTTAATCAGTTTATGAAGATATATTTATTGGGAATATTTTCTATATTCTAGCACAGTATAGCTTAAAGCAGGCTGAAAGTAAAGCAGAATGCGCCCTAAGGCGGATTCTGCTTTACTTTCAACCTGCTTTAAGTGGTCACATGCCTTCAAATCTAAAAACAGGCTATGAGGTAAAGGGTTAAGAATATTGAACTGAGTGTCAAACAGTTTGGATCCTGATCACACGCCACATTACGCGGCGTCTGACCAGTATCCAAACTGTTTGCAAATATTACAAATCAGTGTACTCGGAGTAAGCCAATGAAGGGGCTAATATCATTTGAATTATGGCGGCTGACACATTCAGCAGAGGATAACTACCTAGAGTGCAGAAAAAAAGCCTTTCTCGTTTTCGTGTGAAGTTAACATAGTGTGCTCGTGTAACTGTTTCCAATTACATAACCCTTATTCTGGTCCGTTCTACAATGTATCAAGATTGTTGTTACTACAGTGGAGAATACGTTATTCTTTCCCATATAAACGCAAACGAAACGCATTGCATTAAAATGGAGAAAATGACAACTTATTGACAATCCTGAATATAAGTTTTAATCTGTGAGGCAAACAGTTTGGAGCCTGATCGGACGCCGGGTTTCCCGGCGTCTGATCTTGCTCCAAACTGTTGACAATTGAAATAATAGTTTTAACGTTAACGCGTGTGTTGGGAAATAAAAACATTTTCTCCACTGTACAAGACGTACAGTGGAGAATCTGTTATTCTTTCCCGATAAACGCGTTTACGCTAAAACTATTTTTTCTTTTACAAACAGTTTGGAGCCAGATCAGACGCCGGGTAACCCGGCGTCTGATCTGGCTCCAAACTGTTTGTCACCAAGATAAACATGAATTATCAGAATTGTCCAAAAGTTGTACTTTTCTACGTTTTAGTGCTTTGCGTTTGCGTACGTTTGCGTTTAAACGGGAAAGAATAACAGATTCTCCCGCATTAAACATTGTCCCCGATATGATGTTAACTTCATATGTCCGCAAATATTTCAAACTCGTTGGTTCTCTTAATAATTTGGCCAAAGCCCGAAATGAGTGTACATGTATATTTAAGAAATAATCTTCGTTGCATGGTTTGTAATGGACTAATATACCACGGTTAGGAGTTCTGACGCGCAGCAACTTAATCATGAGGGTAAATGGCCCGAGTGGTTAATTTGCAGTGCGTCGAATCGACAAACCGTGGTATATGAGGCCAAAGAAACCATAGAACACGATTATTTTGATTCTGACATAACAAATAAGGGTATAACAGGGTCTATACTGGTTCTGTTTTAGTATTTAAGGGTACTTATTGCCTCTGTGGTAATCTTGTAGGAACACATTACAGTACTAACCTATCATCGTTGTTCCATTCTACCCATTCCAAAAAACGTCATACCTTATTAAAGCTTTGAAGATATATTCGAAACATCCGCTTGAAACAATTTTAACACATTAATACATTGAATAAGATATTTTGCATCTAAATATATTTTCACAGCGTTGACAAACATACTGGATATATCACGGTGAATTTGTCCTCTGTTTATATTAACGTGTCATGTTACAATCAATGTTTTTAATCTTTTCGAGATGATATTTTCGTACGACCTGTCTATTTACTAATGCCCTACTTTATACATTGAGAATGTTAAACTGTCATGCTATACTCCTTGGTTATTTTTCCATCCATTCGATACCCAATTGTTTAAACTGGTGAACAGTGCTCCCTCTCTACAACAACACCCAATGGGAGATCGCAATAACTGCGTGTGGTGTTCGGAGGGAGTTGTTACAAGGAGGAACATAGGTTGTGCTTATATTTACAAACTGCTTGAATCCAGATCAGAGGTCATTCGTCATTTTCTGACTTCTATCAAAATTTGCACTTACAATGTAACTCCAGGGAAATACAGCAGACGACAATTGATATGTCTCAGACAATCTTTCTTCTTTAAATGAAGTCAACCGAAATTTAGGGTGAAAGTCACCGTGTAATCTAGGGACAAACTATTTGTCTAAACAGGCTAAGTTGCAATATGCAAGCAAAGGTTTAAATTGGACATGAACCGCTCATAAGGATTTCCCCTGGGTGGTCAATCGTCTGAACTGTTATAAGCTCAAGCCTCTTAATGGCCGAAATATGGTGAGCATGGTTCATATGCTATTACATATAGTAAAGTGTAGGACTGTATTATTTCTATAGCAGTTGGAATTGGTAGCTTGAAACCGACTGAAAGTAAAGCCAAATGCACCAGCTTTACTTTAACCTGCTTTAGGTGTTCATCTGTCTTCAATACTAGAAACACATCATTGATTAAAGGGTTAAATTCTGACATATTTTTATAGAATAGAATCTTTATTATGCAATAACTCTAACATGAGCCATGAGCATAGCAACAATAAACACATATCAGGTAAAACGGTATGGCAAGATGGCGTTTGGCAGAATACTTTTGGACTATATATATACAATTAGTCTTCTGGTATACAAAGCATTTTATCCAACGTTCTAAGTCATGCAATATACATACTTATTTGTTTTTACAATATCGTCTACATTGAAATAAACATCTACCAGGGCTCAAGGTTAGAGGAAGTAAACTCACGTTATCTCCTTTATATCTGCATCAAACCTGCCATGATCAAATCATTCGGGAGATGTTTACACCTTCACCGCTTTATTGCCGTCTGTGTCATTATTAGTAGAGGGCATCTAGCGTCAAAAATCGAAATAAAGGGGAAAAATGCAAAGAATTGATTTTTGTGTTTTCATATGCTACAACATGTAACGAATGTCAGGAAAAAATCTAGCAAAATCAAACGATGCGAAATGTGAATTTTTGGGTAAAATGGTTAAAATAATAGGTGAAAGCACGAATTTTTGGGATTTCCAAACTGCGACCGTAGAAATCAATATAAAAGCACGAAATCTACAGGCTAGACACATATTCATGTAACTGTGGAATGGTACTTGTTAAGATAAATAAAACTTTCAAAAAACTGATTTTTGGGGTGAAATTGTCAAAATATTAAACCAAAATCACAATTATTTAGGATTTCAAACAGACCCTGACATCTAAAACCAAATAAAGGAAATGGTGCACAGAGTTGATTTATATGTTATAATTTGCTAATTATGTCTCAAATAACAGACAAAAAGTCTAGAAAAATCAAACAATGCAAAATGTGTTTTTGGGGTAAAATGGTTGAAATAATAACTGAAATCGCTAATTTTTGGGATTTCCCTTCTGTGATCGAGGATATCGATGTAAAAGCTCGAATTCTACAGGGTAGACACATTTTCATGTCTACCGTGGAAACGTACTTGTTAAGATAAATAAAACTTTCAAAAAAACTGATTTTTGGGGTGAAACTGTCAAAATATTAGACCAAACTCACCACTTCTTGTTTGTAAAATAATCTAGGAAAATCAAACAAAGCCAAATATAAATTTTGGGGTAAACTGATTTAAACAATTAATGTAAATGCGACTTTTTGGAAAGTCCACACTATGGCCTTAGACAGGCATATAGAAGCTACAAATTTACAGGTACATGTTAGATACACATTACTGTGCACTGTAGCCTTGTTCTTAATAGGATGAATTAAGGTTTAAAAATCTGATGGGGTTAAAATGTAAACCCATAACTTTTAACTTCACTACTGTGACCATAGATATGAAACAAACGTTCAAAGTCTATAACTTACACACATACACTACTTTAATATAGCTTAGTTCAAGTAAAGATAAATAGAAGAGTTTAATAGATTATAAGTTTAACCCTTAGCCCGCCAAATAAATTGTCGTCTGCTATATTTCTCGTCTGCTTCAAGTTTCAAAGTGCTTCAAAGTTGCTCAAAATTGCTGAAAATGTTGTCCGAGTGTCAAACAGCTTGGATCCGGATGAGACGCCGAGTTACTCGGCGTCTCATCCGGATCCAAGCTGTTTGCATATGGAGCTATAGTCGTGAGTGGCAGGCTAAGGGTTAAGTTAAAATGGTTGACATTTAAACAAGGCCCTTTTTAATGTATATATTGTGACTTTCAATATGATCAGAAAAGCTCCAAATCCAGTTGATAGGCAACAGGCACCATGAAATAAAGCCTAGCACTAGTACAAATAAATTACGATTTCTAAAATTAATAAATTTTGGTGATAAGGTATTAGTTAAACGAAAACATTTTTCAGTGAGGATTTTTACAGTGGCATTGGATGTGACCACCAAGACCCTACAGTGTATTCCTTAGCATAAGTATACGAGTTTCAATGACGTAATATACATGTATAACTTAAAATAGTTAAACAAAAAGTCAATTTCTTGAGTATATTGTTACAACAATATAACATGAATATAAAACTTAACAATATGGTCAGACGTGTCACAGGGTGGCCGAGTCCATTTATATGGGAGATCAGCATTTCAGTTGTCCTCGTGTCAAGTTTTAAAGGAAAAGGTTTGGTTATAGGTACAAACAATAAGCGAATTAGTTGTTGGAACACAGTGTAGTGGATAAGACGTAGGTAGAAGTATATGATCGGACACCATTTCATCAAGCACGGGTTCGACTCTCGCAGCAACCTATGATATTGTTTTGCCAAAACAATATTAAGGACTCTATAATTACATTGCATTAATGTAATGCAGAAAAACCCCTAAAGAAAGTGACTGAAACTTATATTGATATTCATATTTTATCATCGATTTGTTTTGTGAAATTATGGCTAATATAGGGCTAGAAATCAAACTAATGCAACCCTTCCCCAACATTGACGATTTGTTTGTGGTTTTGGGTAAATGGCAAAAGCTACTGAAAGGAACGAGCGTTTTGATTGGATTACCCCAAATGCTATAAATAACTGCTGCCCGGGCATAGTTATTCTGCCTGAGCAGAGTTTTTCTGCCCGTGCAGCATATTGATACTGATCGGGCAGTATCTAGATACTGCCCGGGCAGCATCTATACCTTAGACCCCTTTGGTACACCATAAACACGTGCATAAACGGTTAGTATAATCATACAGTATGAAAATCGATAATTCATTCAAGACAAAAAAAAGTTTGAGGTCGACGCGGGATTCGAACCTACGCTAATTAAAATAATTATATCGCAATACATTCTGTGTAACTATTCTTTACCTATTGCGCTTAAGAGCTGACAATAGTATCGCCTTCATTTGTATCTAATAATTATACTAATCTTGATTTTTATAAAAATGGTCCGAAAACATGCGGAATGCTGCTCTCCTTAAAAAATGGACTCTGCTTACATTTGACACGTCAAGTCTAGTTGTTTGACTATATGACTGTGGATATGACCAGTAAAGCTTCAAATTCACAAATAAGTCATATATTCTTTCCAATACAACAGCTTACTAATTAGGATAAATACAAAGATTGAAAATAACTTTTTGAGGAAAACATTAAAAGATATACATAAAACAGCAAATTTGGAATTTCTGTATATGGGGGAGGATATGAATTAATAAAAAAGAATACTAAAAACTCCAAATCCATAGGTTTGACACAGACCTTTTAAACTAGTTTATCCAAACTCACACATAACAATCTCAAAAATATATAGTGCTTTGGAAAAATACACCCCTTCACTTATAAAATGAATCAAAACATAAACGAACGAACAGTTTTCTGCATTGTTAGATTTTCTGCACAATACTGGTTGGTTCCGATGCTGGTTGGACCATATAGACTTGAGCTATCCTGTACTTTGAGCTGTAATAATGGAATTTGATAACTGTATCCAATATCAGCAAATCATAGTATACGCACAATGGGCATACATCGTAATTAATGTAAGTAATTGATCTAAAAGTGCTTGCTCTATATAATAGGAAATAACTGATAGTATATATAGCACCAAGTCAATAACAGTCCATTTTCTTTTTGCGGTGCTTAAGAAGTTGTCTACTATCATTGCAGTGCACACTCTGATTCGCCAAGCGGCATTTTAAATGCTGCCTTTAAGCTAGTACACTGGTTTAATTGTCAAACTGCTGTCAATTAACCCTTCATGTGTGCGATACGAATATAGGTTGTTACTTAACCCTAATTGCATGCGGAACGAGAATATATATCATTTGCAAATATGGAGGACCCAAACCAGAGTGATTTATAGCCTACAGTACAAAGTAGAATGTTTCTTACCTGTAAATTTGAAGCTTTTAGATTTATATCTAAAGCCATGTTGTGGAAATTCTCAAAAGTCACATTTAAACTAATTGTTTTAACCAGTTTACCCCGAAAAGGATTTTCCTTTATTTTGCTGTTATTTAATACATGTTGAAACACACTAAAGCACACACATTAATTCTCAACACTTTTCCCTTTATTTGCTTAAGGCTTTATTTGGAGTTTTCAGGCCAGAAGATCTCTGCTCAAATCTCGAAAATGGTTTTTGTTTTGTTTTATTATTATAACAACTTCACTGCATAAATCAGTTTTGTGACAGTTTTATCCCTCTTTATATGTACCATTCCACAGCGCAATTGACTATCTGTTTAACCTGTAGATTTGGAGCTTTTATTTTAATAACCACCATCACAGTAGTAAAATCTCAAAAAAGCTCATTTACATTTTATTTTCAACGATTTTACCCCCAAAAAACAAACATATTTTGGTTAGTTTGATTTTCATAGATTATTTTCTTTTAATTTGTACATATTAAAGCACCTAAATCAATTGTAATTTTGATGGCAGGGATTGTCTACGAAAATCCCCAAAATTGGTGATTTTGATTTAATATTTTGCCAATTTAACCCCCAAAAATCAGTTTTTTGAAAGTTTTATTTATCCTTACTAGAACCATTACACAGTTGGAATGATTTTTTGTCTAACCTGCGTATTTGGTGTACTTATATTGATATCCACGTTCAAAGTAGGGAAATCCCAAAAATTCGCGTTTTCATTTATTATTTCAACAATGTTACCCAAAAATTCATTTTCAAATGTTTAGTTATCCTTAATAGTACTATTTCACAATGGAGATGTATATGTATCTAGCCTGTAAATTTGGAGCTTTTATATTGATAACCAACGACAAAGTACTGAAATCACTAAAATTGCCGTTTTCATTTATTATTTCAACAATTTTGCCTCAAAAAACATATTTCGCATAGTGTGGTTTTCCTAGATTTTTCTTCTGTTATTTGGTACATGCTCTTCCATATGATAACACAAAAACCATTTCTGAACATCTTTTCCTTTTTTTGGATGTTTGACACGAGGGACTCTCTACTAAAATCTCCCAAAATTGGGTTTTTGTTTAATATTTTCATGATTTTCACCCAACAAGAACCATTTTTTGAAAGTTTTATTTATCCTAATTAGTACTATTCTACAGTGGATATATCTGTCGGTCTAATGTGTAGATTTGGAGCCTTTATATTAATACCGAGGGTCACAGTATGGAAATTCCAAAGAATATCATTTTCGTTTATCAATTCAATCAATTTACCCAAAACAATCGGATTTCGCATCATTTGATTTTCCTAGATTTTTTTTCTGTTATTCAGTACATATTGGAGCATATGAAAACAAAAAAAATCATTTCTGTGCAAAATCATTTTTGGTGAATGCATACAGTCATAAAATACTTTTTTCCCGGGAAAAAATTGGATTTTTCGTTCCGGAAAGGACTTTTTAAGTTTTATGTCCTATTCGTAGTTTACAGCATACACCGTTTTCATAGGTACATGTAGGTTGCATTTTGTTACATCAAATTTTATTTCAATTTCTCAGAATATAAGCATGAAATTTTCATAGTAGTACAGTTTTAGTATAAATTATGGATAATTCAATAGATCAAATGATATTTTTTTGAAAAAAAAATATTTTTGGTAAAAATACACCAAAAAGTGAAAACATGAGAAAAAATCGATTTTTTTAATAAAACGATCTATATCTTTTTTAAAAGATCCGGAAACCTGTGTTATTATTTGCTATTTCACTAAAAATTTATGTTTGCAAGGCTAGAAACAACAAATAAAAATTTTGGTAATTAGTTTTCTACAATTTGTAGGGCAATTTTCACTGTGCCTTATTCTCCCATTATAAAAAAGTGGGTGGGGTAAATTTTACTCCTTTCCGGTGAAATCAAACATTTTTATTTTGGATCTTGACAAAACATTATTTTCAGCGTTTATTCTTACTATGGTAATATAAATTAGGATACTTTTTGTACAAATAGTTTGTTTAAATAAAGATTGAAAAACCGTAGTACAAAAAAGTAGGAGTTTTTAGAGAAGCTTCAATTTTAGAAGGGTAGCCTTGAAAAATCTCAAATTGTGAAAAAGAAAGATCCGGTACCCCCACTTTTTTCTCCAGTTTTGTCATAGAAACTAATTTTACTGTCTGTATGCAAAGTTTGAAGAATTTGGTAATTACTTTCCAAAGGTGCAACTACCCCCTTAAACCTAAAATAGAAGAGATGAATCTAAGGAATAGTCACAAGCAGGGTTTGGTGAAGACATGAAGATTCTAGTTTTTTTTAGATTTTGCCCTTGTCTGATACCTTGCTGTGCGCACTGCGTTGTCACTTATGACCGGGCATAAAGTATGCAGTATATAAAGCTTTCCCTCCCTACAAAGGCCCTCCTAACAACGACTCCCTCCGAACAACGACCCTTGCCGCAGTTACCTAAACAGGACAATTATGTCTAACGCTTTCACAGCTGTTATATCGTCTGCTTCAAGTTGTCGTCTGCTGTTTTTTTTTCTCAAAGTTACATATTGAACATTTTGACAGAAAATCATTTCCCGAGGGTACCACAAGAGAATATCGGTGTTCTAGTCTATTTTAGCATCAGTTTAAGTCGATAGTTAAGACTACCTGTTGTATCCCGTTGTATACCTTATCTTTATAATAGTAAAAAGAATATATATTTTTTGTTTGGTAATAGATCTAGATCTATGTGTCAAGCACCTGTGGTCCAATATGTGACTAACGAGCAGACGCCAAACTTAACCCCTTCACTGATTTACCCCGAGTACACTAGTAACTTGAAAACAGTTTGGATGCTGATCAGACGCCGCGTAACGCGGCGTCTGATCAGGATACAAACTGTTTACAGTCATTTCAATATGTCATAAGTCAAAATAACTAAATATTTAAGTTTAGAAATAAAAGCAGACAACAATTGTTTAAAATTGATGACGTCATGGCAGTGAAGGGGTTAAGCAGACGATATTGCAGCAGAGGAAGTGTTAGACATATTTGCCTTGTTTGGGGAACAGCGGCAATCATGATTGTAATAAGGGAATCGTTGTTCGGAGGGCCGTTGATAGACCACGGTAGTTACGTTCATATCAACTTGTAATCCAAATGTTAAATGTTTGTGTTTAGTACTGCACGTAAATTCACATGTCTCTCGACGAGTACAGAATATTACATCGGAGATTGTTGACCTTGCCCTTTCACATTGATTCCTATTTCTGCGAGTACCAAGTTATAATCTACGTTCAGCCCGAATGACCGTTCAGTCGACTGTACATTCACTCCCCTGATCATTGAGCCATTTTACCTACAATATTGAGCACTGCTAATGTATGGCGCGTAGGCAGCCGCTTTTATTGACTTTTGACTTAAACAGTGTTAAACAGTACATTTTTGTCAAGCACACCCAGGATCATTCGTGCGTTACAGACACAATTTTAGTTTATCAAAGAAACTTAAAGACAAATGTCAAACAGTTTGATTCGATTTACGTGCCGGGTAACTCCCGAGCGACAATTAGTCCGCCACCAAAATCTAGGGTTAGGGTTAGGGTAAACTTTAGAACTTGTCCGCAGGTCTTTTTGGTATTTTCGTAGAAAATAACTGGCCATCTCTTGTGACATTAACCTGGCCATTTATTGTGACATTAATCTGGCCATCTCAGGCATTTTTGTGACATTAACCTGGCCATAAAAAATGACAGTTTTGGTGGCGGACTAATTGTAAAAGTGCTCCCGAGCGAGCTGATCGAAGCCATTAGCAACACATGTATAAGTCTGGGGCCAGTCTTACTAAACGTCATACGACAGATATTGTCGTAAGTCAAAACTTTTCAGAACAAATAATTCCTGCTTTCTCCTTCTAATCCTGGCTTGTGACATCTCTTTGGAATCGTCTTTTCAAGACGATTCAAATAAGATATCACAAGACAGAATTAGATGATGAAATAAATAATAATTCATAATTTTAGAATTTGACTTACGACAATATTTGTCGTATGACATTTAGTAAGACGGGCCCCAGGTTGCTATCAGCGGGAAAAAGGTTAATATCATTTTTCAAAGACTTTGACATGAATCATGTATGTGAGGAGGCACTCCGGCATTTTAGAAACCAACCGACACAGAGGAATAGTTTAGTTATGATTATATCTGTTGGCAATACGTTATATTGTATAACTCTTTTACGACGTTTAACTAGCATTCCACAGCCATCTCTTCTTGTACGTCTTCAGAAATTTTCTCCGGGACAGTTTTTGTTACACAAAGATCTATGAAAAATAGTAGAGCTGAAAATCCTAGAAGACTTGCTGTCAAAGCGATGACAGCGTCATACGACCCCAACTCATCCCGCATCCAACCTGAAAGGATAGTTATTCACTCTGGTCCTAAAACAGGGTACAGTGCCGAATACGTTATTCTTTCCCAATAAACGCGTTTACGCTAAAACTATTATTTATATTGCAAACAGTTTAGAGTCAGATCAGACGACGGGTAACCCGGCGTCTGATCAGGTTCCAAACTGTTTGCCACAAAGATAAACATGGATTACTAGAATTTCCCAAATGTTGAATTTTTCTAGGTTTTAGTGTTTTGAGTGTTCGTTTCGTTTCGTTTAAACGGGAAAGAATAACGTACATGTATTCGCCACTGTACATGCTTATAAAGCGTGATGGATAAGTCTGAGATGGTTTTAAAGCCTTATTTTGGTCGAATTGGAGCAAAATTCTCAAAGCTGATCAATCCAAAACACGCTTTATTGGTTTTAAACACTTCAAATACATACATGTACCACATACTATAATGTAGCCGGGCATCCTTATAAAGAAACACTCGCTCCGACCCGGGTTTGAACCCGGGTCGCCAGTTTCGCAGTTATGCACTTTATTAATACCACGTCACCATAATTTTAAGCGCGCTTGTACAGCGAGGCCGTACAAGTGATGATAAAACCTGCACACTGTGACATACTGCCCCGACAACTTGAATTCGTCCCGGATTTCTATATGGGTTTGAGAACAACTGGGGGTCGAAATCGGAGCATATACAGTCACAGAAACCACGTTTCGCGCCAACTGTAGCCGGGTGCTCTTATAAAGAAACACTCGCTCCGACCCGGGTTTGAACCCGGATCGCCAGGTTCGCAGTCATGCACACTACCATGTCGCCATTAAAGCGCGCATGTAAAGCGAGGCCGTACAAGTGATGATAAACCTACTAGCAAAATTTGAAAAGAACATCAACATTGAATGGACCAAAATATCTTTTATCAAGTATATTTTCTAAGCGATAAATATAATAAGCCATGTTTATTGTTTTGTTATTCTTTAAATACATCAGATGAGATGATACTTTTTCAAATAACTACTCGTTTGTAATCAACCGAACCCTTTTTTCGACTACTTATTAGAATCCTCTCTTCGAAAAAAATTATAATAAGTACATGTAGTAACACATTACAGTTTGATGAAGAGATGAAGGAAAATGGTGCAAATAAGAGTATTCAGTATATTTATTTCCTCTTATCTTGAACCATGCATCAAGAGGATGATGATGATTATGACGATGCTGGATTTCAAATCATTAGTTCGATTTAACTTGGTAGCGCCTTTGTTTCTCAGTACATGCCCATTACTTGGGATGGTTGTTGATTCTACAGAGTGGATGGATGAATGAATTGGGGTTTACGACATTGGACACAAAATACCGGTAGGTCATATAGCGCCGATGAACGATAAGGGATAATGAGATCAAATTATGATGATTTCAGCAAGATGATTGCGGCTAATTTCATTCGTTGCCAAGCAGCTCAAGGGATCAAAACCACAGACCTGTCTTCTCTTTAGTTCTTGACAGAGGTGATAATCTCGTTCTGATAAACAGAAAAAATCTCTTTGACAATGCAGCTCCCAGAACTGCGTCAAAGTAGGAAGGTCTGTGGGTTAAACCCCAGCATACTACAATACCTAAAGCATTATTTATAGTGTTAAGACACATATTTAATTGTATTATCTAATGTGTTTACCTGTTCAACTAGGTTTGATGTATTGTTTACTAGAATCAAAATTTATCGATATTATTACAAGACGTGTATTGCTGAATTAATACATGTCCCCTACCTTTGAATGTTTAGCATTTACAAAACTGTAATCGGTTGATGGATCGTGGTATAGACGGACGTCCTACCATTTCAGGTTTATGTGACTTTCCAATTGTTAAAAGGTGGGTGTGAAAAGACACATAAAGAAGCCACATAAACCTCAAAACAGCTCTATTGTTTTGTTTGTTCTATGTTACGTCACCTAGTCCCATATACCCAAAATGTTAGCGCGGTTGGGCAGATGGATGGACGGACGGACGGATGGAAACAGAAATAAATATATCTTACCATACAATGGTCCGGTTGAAACTGCTACAACTCCTGCTGATGTAATCATAAAACCAAACGCTGCACTAAACATATCATTATGAACCAGGTGCAAGAGGGCAACAGCGCCACCGGATCGAAACCCACCAAGTGCTATTCCGGACAATCCTCGCCCGACATACACCAGCCACACGTCAGATGCTAGCAAAATTACAAGTTGTCCTACACAACCCAACAGTGAGCATAAAATAAAAATCGCCATTGGGTGCACATCTGTTTTCAGGTGAAATAGTACTGGGAGAATGCGGCCAAGTATACCACAGACACTGAACACCGTAAACGAGTATAAACCATCTTGAGGTGTGAATCCCTTTGACACAAAAACATCTAAAACAACAATATGAAATCCATTTAGACACCCGATCGATAGGCCAATTGAAAATATGAATATACAGAAACGAATGCTCATAGTACGAGTTAGAGCCTCTTTTATATACACAAAACTATTAACAAACGAGCTAGTAAGTGTTTTGACAATGCTATTCGCTATGGGTTTCAGTGATTGGTTATTTTGCAATTCATTTGTTACGTCAAGTTTGTTGTAGTATAACTGTGCTACAACAAAATTGTTCAAGTTCAAGCCACCTAGAAGTAAAAATGCTCCATCCAGAGAACAATTGTGTAGAAAAAAGTCCATCAAGTATGGGTATGTTGCACATCCGATCCCTATAGCACAATTATATACAACAAGCGCTATTCCGGATCCTCTGTTTTCAAATGCCATTGCAACAGCAGCTGAACTACAAACGTACACAATAGATGTCCCAATACCTGAAACAGGAAAATATTACGCTTATAAAGCGTTTGGTCAATCGGACCAATCCAATATTAGAAAATCGACCTAAAACTCATTCCAAACGTTTATAAGCATCGACCCATTTCTTTCCATCATTTTATCTAGAAAGATTCTATTGTAAAAAAAAATCGATTTCAAACGATTAATGTACACGTAGCGCTCTTTTCATACAAGAGTTGTGCGTTAAAAGCAGTTTTATGAAACCATGCATATGCACTTACACGGTGAGAGAAAAAACTACATTTAAACCAAAGTAAAGAGACATGCTACCTGTGGCATTTCAATGGAAACAGATCCCTAATAAGGGAAATTCTTTCAGTATAACTATTAAGACTATAAGAATTATTATCATTAATTTATAATATCAATTTAAAATGAGTCAAGCTTTCATGTTTTCAGTGCCACTGTCACCACATACAGTGTAGAAAACGTTATTCTTTCCCGTTTAAACGCAAACGTACGCAAACGCAAAACACTTAAACTAAAAGTGCAACCTTTTGACAATTCTGATAATGCATGTTTATCATGGTGGCAAACAGTTTGGAGCCTGATCAGACGCTGGGTTACCCGGCGTCTGATCTGGCTCCAAACTGTTTGCAAAAGAAATAATAGTTTTAGCGTAAACGCGTTTATTGGGAAAGAATAACGTTTTCTCCACTGTAGCCCGTGTAACGCATTCCCGCTTTCGTTGTTACATTTCAAATGTTAAGACATGTTGATTTAAAACGCATTGATATTTTTATCAAATATTTTGAATCAAGGTATCAGACTCATTGCAACGCAACATCTGATTACGGTCAAAACTCACATCTGTACGTTGCGTTGATCTAGAACAATTCAAGTCAAGTCAAATATTCTTTATTGGCACAGACACATAGTCCATCGCCTCTACAATCAGGCGGTCACAACCAAGCTCGAGAAGAGCATGACACGCACATACATCATATATATACATATTCATTCATGAGTCACGGAGCATCAAATATAATACTATTAAAGTACAAAATATACAGTAAAGCATTAATTCAACTATGCTTAAATTTACACACTGCTTATCTCATAGTCTGCAGTCTGTAGCAGGTGAAGTACGTATGCAAACAGTTTAGATCCTGACGGGACAACGAGAAATTCGGCGTCCTATGAAGATCCAAACTGCTTAATATACGAAGTACAATTAATCACATATTAAAAAGAACAACCCAAAGATTAAATCAACTTCGCACGCTTTAAAGATTGCATACTCTGTCCACTACGCCGAGTGCTCAGTCGCTAACTTTCAAAGTGCAAAATATACAGTAAAGCATTAATTCTACTATACTGTTGCAGTCTGTAGCGGATAAATCCGCATCACATATGCAAACAGTTTGGATCCTGATGGGACGACGAAAAATTCGGCGTCCCATGAAGATCCAAAATACTTGATATACATATTACAATTTAGCAAGCATAAAAAGAACAACCCAACTCGAATACATATTGTCCTTAACCCCTTCACTGCCTTACCCCGAGTACAATAGTTAATTGCAAACAGTTTGGATCCTGATCAGACGCCGCGAAACGCGACGTCTGATCTGGATCAAAGCTTTTTGATACCCATTTTAATATTTCTGAAGTCAAAATACATAACATTTAAATTTTAGATATAAAAGCAGAAGATAAATGTTGAAATTTGATGACGTTATGGGTTAAACACCATCCAAACATCATAACTTTTCATGAAATTTAAATGTTGATGGTTTCACAGTTTTACTTTGAATCCGTCTATAGTTAGCATCAAGTTCAATACTTTTACTCGGTACTCATTCTCTCAAGAAACAACACCCAATATCGTTGATAATATCATTTTCTTCAAAACAAATGAAAAATCGACTTTTTTGTTTTAGATAGAACAGTGAACCGATTAATAATAATTAACTGCTAGTGAATAAACATATTCTGAGGTAAATATGATGATCATAAAATTCGTAGAATCTACTTTCACCATGCTGTTCTGAATGCAGCGGCATCGAGGGTTATCTATTCCGTGACTGTTGAAAAAGCTTCATTGAGAATGTTTAATGAAATGTAAAGGCCAATATTATAGATAATCTCCAAATGTGCCTGAAATAATATTCACGTGCTTCACGAAATCATTGACAAAATAGGTTATAGGTCAAATCTGGGTATTATTCAATGTTACATGTACTCTGTAAATAAACATCTTTCAAATCCATATATCATTCAAAGACATTCAATAAATATTGTTTGTCAGAGTTTTCATTTCCAATATTAATCTCCTGGTATTTTGTTATTCCACACCTCTCTATTTCAGTTTGAAACCATTATCAGAACCCTCAAGTACTTTGATTATGTTTATAGTACAACAGTTTGGTGGTTCATAAATAAATGTTTAAGGACATTGGTGGGATGCGGTTGTATTAGATGAAGGAACCGTACACCATGGACAGTTTAACCCATTTGTGACTAGCGTCATATCAAAGGACATAATCAAACAGTGGAGAATTCGTTATTCTATCCCGTTAAACGAAACGAAACGCAAACGTAAAACACTAAAACGTTAGAAAAGTACAACTTTTGGACAATTCTGACCAATTATGTTTATCTAAGTGGAAAACAGTTTGGAGCCTGATCAGACGCCGGGTTACCCGGCGTCTGATCTGGCTCCAAACTATTTGTATAGGAAATAATAGTTTTAGCGTAAACGCGTTTATTGGGAAAGAATAACGTTTTCTCCACTGTAACAGTGTAGACTCTGATCAGAGTCGACAATGTGTGCGGGTATGAAGTTCAATATGAAACAAAACAAAAATGAAAAGTTCGACCTAGCACTCATTACATACAAAATGGACCAGTCCAATAAATAAGTATGGGATAATCCACTTGACATTAAAGATGGAAATGTATCAAAACCAAATTTAAACTTTCTTTTTAATATCATACATCATCGCCAGTGAACTCGGAATAACTAAACTAAACTACTACGATACAGATATCCTTAAACAGTGTTTTGATCTGGTTTTTATGACACTTTCACTGATATGCGATATAACAAGAGGCTGACACATACTATTTGATAACATTATCTACGCATGATGTGGTTTGTAAGACATTCGATAACTTAACTTTCTTCAAGATACAGATATACTTTTAAGCAATTGAGAAAAGCTTGGCTCCAAATGAGTTGACGAGTGATTCGACATGCCATCTGCATCCAAACAGTTTGATAGTCTGTTGATATTTGCTTAAAGAACCAGGGCTGCCATAAGTTGACATGAAAAATCCTAAGATTTCCAAATTTTCATTTTTCAAGTGCGATTTTACGAAACGTACCTTTACCCCATAGCCTTTTTCTTGTTTTGTTGACATGCGACTACTTAAAGCAGGCTGTAAGTAAAGCAGAATGCGCCTTAGGGCGCATTCTGCTGTACTTTCAGCCTGCTTTAAGCTACCATGTTCTTGGAAAAAATCCGGAGATTTAGGAAAAAATCCGGAGAAATGGCAGCCCTGAAGAACATACGAATGAGGCAACTCTGTGTAGTATTGCATATGACAGTTAACTTGTGGCTTGTTTTGAAGACAAGTTATCTCTTAAAACGGGTTAAAATTTAAAGCAAATTGCTTCTGCTTTTAAGTGATAACCTGAGAAATATACTTGAATTTCCCCCCAAGATTCATTTCTAAACATTTCTATCCATTATCCAAGGTTTGGTTTTCTTAGCGTAAGAATAATATTGGCGTTATAAGACATATTTATGGAATAATATATTGTTAAATTAATGAAATATATATCGGCTCAAATGTTATATACAAAATGTAAAACTAATTGCCTATATATATAACATTAATTTTGATGCGCATCTTAATCGTAATTCAATTTACACTTTCGCCGCCAAATTTTCTGCACCGTTATTATTATCTGCTTCAAAATTGTTTTCTGATATTGCTTTAAAGTCAGATTTAAAGCAGTATGACTGACAGAATTCGCGACGAGTGTAAAACAATTTAGACCCTGATCAGACGCCTCGCAAAGTCGACTTTAGTCAACTACAGATGTGAAAAGCGTTACACAAATATGTATTTGTATGTTGGGATTGAGCTGTGGAATTAATTGAAGGGATACTGAGAAGTTCAGCTGTAAGTGGTATTGTGAAGGACTCTGATAACAATATATACTCAGATGTCATTAAAGGTTGATTTACAAATTGTCCTAGCAAAGTTAGGAAACTTGCAATACAGCACCTACCTGACAATATACCTATGCAGAAAATCAGTTGATTGAGAGACGTGGCAAAATAAGACGTTATAAACCCGAGTGGAACCAGAGCTGAGCCGATGAACATCACTTTCCACAATCTATACTTTCTACACAGAATCCCCCAAAATATACCTGTAAAAGAGTTAGTAGAGATTGAAGCATACTTTGATCTGTCATATTCTACTTTAGAATAAGGTGCATGTTTGTAAAACTATTATGATCACGAATAAATCGATTTATGTATTGAGTAACCGCAGTGATTATTGGGTCTCCTAATTGTTGCATGGTTACCAAACTAATCTGACAATATTTAAGAAATAATCTATGTTTCATCGTTGTTAATCGGGTATTTAACAACGGTTGGGAGTTGTGATGCGCAGGAATTGGCCACGATGGCCGAATGTGGCCAATTCCTGCGCATCACAACTCCCAGTCGGTGTTAATTATCCGATTAACAACGGTAGAACATAGAATATTTCGATCTGACATTACAAACAAGGGTCTTACTAGGGCGACACTGGTTCTTTTTTAGTAATAAAGGGGAACAATTGCATCGTACTATTCTCACAACGGATGTCTACATGTAGTAGGAACGCCCTTCTATTGCTGTTCCACTCTACCCATTCTAAAAACGCAATACCTAATAAAAGAAGCAAGCTTCTAGCTTTGTTGAACAAAAGTGATCACTTAAAGCAGATTGAAAGTAAAATATAAATGTGCCTTTAGGTGCATTCTTCTCTAATTTCTGCCTGCTTTAAGCTACCATCTGCCAGGAAATATTACGCCACGTGCCTTTAATTGATTAAATTGTCTTTTAACGTAGGGCGGTCAAAGGAAGAGCCTGTAAAACAGACTATTTTCAAATCGTGGTTTATTGTACTAGATATTCCACGGTGAATTTGTCCTTTGTTTATAGAGACGAATTCACGTGTCATGTTAGAATTATAAAGTTTTACAAAAGTAAAAATGTGTTTATATGAACATTTCATCTTACCAGTAGTCATGGTGATTCCTATCAACAAAGATTGAACAGTTGCTGTTTTGGCCCTGTCTTCGTCGAATTTTTCCAATAATGCCAGATAAAAAGTTCCAAACGTAATTGCTAGGCTTACAGGATTGGATGCGACAAAACAGCTCGCTGCTAAGATAAGTAATCTGAGGTAAAGATAAAAACAGTTTAAGCATCAGGAAATTTCTATTCATAGGAGGATACTGCGATATTTTAATAGAATACATGGCCCAGCGCATATTAAACGTTTGAGTTGAGACTGAGTGCGTTCTCAAGCATTTAATTGGTCAGATTTTAGCCTAAGCTCAAATCTGACAAATCAAATGCTTGATAACGATATCAAACAGAACTCAAACGCTTTATAAGCATGGACCATAGTGTGTGTCAAGCAGTTTCGATGTTTAATGATAATGTTTGAACTCGTCTTTGAAGAGTGTGAAACCGAAAAGTGTAATTGCGAAAGAGAGAAAATACTTCAAGGAAAACAAAAACGTGGTAGCATCGTGCCTACGGCATTAAAAGAATACGTATAGTCATTATAAAATCTACCCGAAAGAAAAATCACCGAATCTTAGTTTCTCCGGAACATAGTAGATTGTTGTTTTTAAACTTCGCTATACACAATTCAAATAAAATACCAATGGGTCAAAGTGTTGGCTTGGATTTTAGTGTATATCTTTTTTTGCCTTCTCCGACCGGGATCGAAAAGAGTTTTTTTACAGTCATTTTTAACCCTTTACCTGAAAGTCTTTTTTTAGAATTGAAGATATGTGACTTCTTAAAGCAGGTTGAAAGTAAAGCAGAATGCACCTTAAGGCACATTCTGCTTTACTTTCAGCCCGCTTTAAGCTATCTTGTGCAAGAATATAGAAATTGTTCCCTATAATAACCATCATGACTGATTAAATTGGAACTATTTTCTTTAGCGGAAGATTAAATCATATTCGCTAAAAGGCGCTTCTATGGGGGAAAGGGTTAAACAAAAGGAAGGAGTGACATTTTCTCCACTGTATAATTATGTGGAAACTGTTAGTGTCAAAACGTAAAGCTTAAACAATTAAGGTTGATACAGTGGAGAATCTGTTATTCTTTCCCAATAAACGCGTTTACGCTGAAACTATTATTTGCAGTGCAAACAGTTTGGAGCCAGATCAGACGCCGGGTAACCCGGCGTCTGATCAGGCTCCAAACTGTTTGCCACCAAGATAAAGATGAATTATCAGAATTGTCCAAAAGTTGTTCTTTTCTACGTTTTAGTGCTTTGCGTTTGCGTACGTTTGCGTTTAAACGGGAAAGAATAACAGATTCTCCACTGTATCCTCTTCAACTTAGAGTGTGAAATCGAATCTTGTAATTGCAGACGACATTTGTAAGCAGACGGTATTGCAGCCATGAAAAGGTTGGACATTAATGTTTTGTTTAGGGGACAGTTGCAAGGGTCGTTGTAAGGAGGGAGTCATTGTTGGGAGAACGTTTTAGGGAGGGAGCCCTGTAGCTAGCATTAACAAATGACCAAAGAGAAACACCGCTATAATATTCACGATGGACTATAACTTTTCAGTGCAATATAACTATTTTATGTCGAAAAATTCAACTTAGTTAATTAAAATTAATTTTAATTGATGTTATGTTGATATTGCAGAAAAAATCTTAAACAAGCTGTGCATATCGTTATCAAATACAGCAGAAAACACCATATTCTATTTAAATAAAAGCATTTACGCTTATTTCCATTTCAAACAGTTTGGAGTCAGATCAGACGCCGGGTAACCCGGCATCTGATCAGGCTCCAAACTGTTTGCCCTCATCTTTAATTTAAAAGTTAGAAACGTCGGACACTGTTGTACTATACATTTTTGTGTATTGCATTTGCGTTTCATTTGCGTTTATACGGGAAAGAATAACACCTTTTTCCAATAAATTTCTGATAAAAATCAAAATAATATTACCTAGATGTACTGTCCATTTTCCATCAGTTTTCCGTAGCAGAACATGAAGTGTGCAAGCATAAATGGGATTTTGAATTGATTATGTCCCGATAGTCGAATATTTATACTGCGCATATCAACTTATCCAACGGAAGTATCATACATTGTGTGTATCTGTTGCATGTCACGTAGTGAATTGGTATAACATTTTCAAGTGGTTAGGGTTTGAATGAGACGCTGACTTGGTCTCATCAGGGTCCTAACGATAGGCTCTTGCAGTATTTCATATCTGAACATTTACATTGATCAGCTCAGTATGAGTTGCTGCAAATATCAAAATTGTGCAGACGAGATTTACATAGCGAACAAAACATCAAATACAATCTAAGTCATACATACACCATAAAGTATGATAAGTAAAAAAACGACAAAACCCCAAACACAACGAGTGTTCAGCTTGTAGGTATTAATTATTTTGAAATATTAAACCTTGTGTCAAGTGTCTTCGTTACTGATTACATTACACTGTGTTTTCTCCTTCTGCATCGACATCGTAACAGTAAACATTCTTGTTCTAAAAAATTACATGATCTATACATGTACATGTACAGTGGAGAAAACGTTATTCTTTCCCAATAAACGCGTTTACGCTAAAACTATTATTTCCATTGCAAACAGTTTGGAGCCAGATCAGACGCCTGGTAACCCGGCGTCTGATCAGGCTTCAAACTGTTTGCCACTCAGATTAAAATGAATAGGTAGAATTATGTAAAAATTGTCATTCTATACATTTTAGTGCTTTGTGTTTACGTTTCGTTTGCGTTTAAACGGGAATCTCCACTTTAGTACTGAACCTTATTTAATTAACAACTTTTGCGATTCGCTTGCAATTCGACATACGTATGTCGCTTATGAGGTGAAAGGTTTAACTTACCCATTTATGCCAAGTGGATTCGTCCGTGTTTATATATTGGATGGTACCGAATGATGTCAAATAAAGCAGGCTATGCTGTAATACACATGTACATGTAACAAACTGTGTAAGAATGGTGTCCTAACGCATTTGAACTTACCTTGATAACTGACTATCTTACAGACAAGTACCAGCTGCATACTAAAAGATTAAGTGAAAATCTCATAAAAAACATAAATAAAAAAAAAATTCTCACCCAAAATATTTTAGTTAGAGAAGTTCATACCCAAAATTCAAAATCATTCGATTTTTCACGCCTAAGATTCAGTGTTTTTCTCAATTTTCTCAAAATAGCCAGAAAAATGCCTGCTGTCGGTGGTGCGAGGATGCGCTTATTTTGCAGCATTTCCCCCAATCCCACCACCGTTTACAATCTCATTCTGTGGGCAAACTTTCCACCCTGAGGTTACCCGGCGTCTGATCTTGCTCAAAACTGTTTGCAATACAAATACATTGTTTTAGCAAAGAGACATTTTGAGTTGTAAACAATCAGGGGCGTAGCTACATGTAGACCAATTAGGAAGTGTACGCACTCCTATACTAGGGGGTCCGGGGCATGCTCCCCCGTGAAAACTTCATTCCTAAATGGTCTCAGGTGAATTCTGAGAGCGTTTCCCGCATTCAAAACAGGTGTTAAATTAACATAAATCTGTGCAAAAATTTGAATAAAAAAACAAACAAACAACATTGACGACAAAATCATCAGGAATGTATATAGATCTAATGTTCCTGAAATCATGATGTTAATTTTAAACCGACAATCAGCGGTACCCACAATCAGTAACATTCAGATCTGCTACAGAACCATTTGCATTTACGATCCGTTTTGATAAAATGATAAAGCAGCCCCGTATAGAGGAAGCAAACTGTGATTGAGGGAGCACATATCGACGTCAGGGGCAAAGCTAATTCAATTGGCGAACGCATTCTTACTGGGAATGCGGAAGGCTCCTCCGGAAAAAAAATTCATAGATGGGCTTCGGTGTGTCCTGAGGGCATTTCGAGCAATCAAAACGGGTTAAACAGAAAAATACCAACATTTTTTTTAATCTATATGTAAAATTCGACTCCCAATAACATAATTTTTACCCCCTCTGGTTGGTTTAAACACTCTTACTCTAGAGGGGTCCGGGGGCATGCTCCCACGGGAAATTTTTTCAATCCTAGATGATCTCTGGTGCGTTCTGACGGTGTTTCCCGCATTCAAAGACCATGTAAAAATTTGACTCAGAATAACAAATTATTGATTCTAGGATAATGTTTTTTTCCTGATAGCTTGTCTTCCAGCCTTTTATCTCTACCCCATACCCCCTACGATTTTTATTGCATTTTTGGACTTTAAAATTCAGCTATTTTTTGGACAATGTGTACGCAGTTGCGTTTTTTGCGTACAGGTAGCTACGCGCCTAACAATAACGTCTTCCATGTATTGTCGATGATGTTTGAACTGGCACCCTATGCATATTCCACCTTTTTCCATAAGCTATTTTTATCTTCCGGAAAAAAATTGGAGAATTAGTCTCTGAATAATTAAAATAAACATCACAATCTGTTACACAGTCGATAGTAGCTCAGTGGTTTAATCACCGTACTAACAATATCAGGGTCGTGAGTTCGAACCCTCTCATGGTAATTTTAAATACACCATATTTTTTCCAGATGTTTTTTATTTTATTTCATTTCGTCGGATAGACGCATGCTTATGTGAATTGTATACAGTGAAACTTTTCTTACACAAAAATTAAAGACGTATAAGTAACGAAATCCAACATTTCTGTTGAAAGCTCTTTACTGTACACGTTACACAAAACGCTCTTCAGAACCGCACTGTTACTTTTTTATTTTCGCTAAACAGTAGGTTTTACGTAAGTTCTGATATAAAGAGAGAATAAATTCATAATGAAAAATATATGTTTAAGTAAGAACCCCCCCCCCCCCCCCAAAAAAAACCCCAACTTAATGGCGAAATTATATTAGGTTTTACCTAGATTCGAACCTCTGTCCTCCGAGTCGGCGACTCATGCCACTGGGCTATAGTACACATTTTACTGTTTAACCGATTATGCAGTATTAGTTGCTAAGTTTATCAAAACATTTAACGGAAAATCCCGACATCATTGACGAAAGTTGGCGAAAAGTGACGAGTGCCAGTTCAATAATCATCGACAATACTAAAAGTACTATATTAGAAGTCTAAATGCTGTTTACTAGGACTTATAGTAACAGCTTTATTTTTGTTACAAGGGAGAGAACTGTTGTAATATTAGTACCCGTAATAGAGGGAGATAATCTGTTTGTAAGTTCTTGCAATGTTTTATGCAGATCAATTTATTTTCAGTTAAACAGTACAGCAGGTCAACATTTATAGACATTACCATCGGTCCTTTGTATGACATCCAATTGTTCTCAATAGACGTAAAAGTAACTGGAAAATCATGTTTGCAACTCAGCAAAAATATACTTTCAGAAATTTGCCACTACGGATTAATGATGAAGCCCTGTAGTACAGCGCTCCCTGTCTACAACGACACCGAATTGGAGACAAAAACTGTGTTCGTTGTTAGGAGGGAGTCGTTATAGGAAGGGAAATTGGCTTAAATTTGCAAACAGCTTGAATCCAGATCAGACGCCGCGTAACGCGGCGTCTGATCTAGATTCAAGCTGTTTGTCATCCGTCATTGTATTTATTCCATTAAAATGACCACTTATATGTAACTTTGAGAAAAACGGCAGACGACCATTTTAAGCAGACGGTATTGCAGCCATGAAAAGGTTGGACATAGTTGTCTTGTTTGGGGGAACAGCGACAAGGGTCGTTGTAAGGAGGTAGTCGTTGTTTGGGGGACCGTTGTAGGGAGGGAGCACTGTAGATTGTTTTGATTAACCTTTTTCCATGCAGCTAACAGCGTATAGTAACGCTTTTGGCAAACAGCGTAGAATCATATCAGACAGATCATTGAGGAGCTGTCTGATCAGGGTCTGCACTGTTTTAATATAGGATCTATGAGGCACGGGTCTGCATTTTTTCCAGGGATTTATTTCATTATCTTAAGACAATACCTCAGTTCTCTCCCCCCCATTGTTCTCGATAGGCGTGAAAGTAACTGTATAAGCATGCAGCATAATCCTTACCAATCTCAGTTTACCTGGTGAGGCCCAGACATACTCATACCCTAGTTTGCTATTGGCATGTGCACAAGATCCATGAGTATTGCATGTGATCCGCCTGGATAGGTGATATCACCGAAAGTATGTCAGGAAATGTCTTTAATTAGCAATCATTTTATTTAAGATAATCATAAGTGTGTGTTTCTTTGGGTGGGTGGAGTTTTATGTATCGTTATTTAGCGGGAGAAGGGTTAACCTTAATTAGACTCGAACTGCGCACGCGCCTCGCCTTTTTCGATCAAGCACCTCGCCTATTTCGGTCAAGCGCCTTTCTCGTTTACCTTCATCTTCTATTGTTAGCAATAGTTTGAATCTAGATCAGACATTAGGAAATTCAGTGTTTGATCAAGATAAAAACTCTTTGACATTGGTATCATAGTTTATTCCATTAAAAAGCTGTAAATCGAAAATTGACACAGCAGCTAACCATGTACCTACTAATCGCCACTTCACATTGCTTTACAAACAGTTTAGATCCAGATAAGACACCACGTTACGCGACGTTTGATCTGGATCAAAACTGTATAACACTCGTATTTGGATTTCTAAGAAACTGTGTATATACATGTATATATGAAATTTAATTTGCAGACGACAATTTCAAAGCAGATGATGCTACAAAACGACATGGGCTAAAATGTTTTATCCAGAGAAAGGGTTGAACTTATCAATACTATGCCTGAGGTATTTGACTAATGCTTCGGGTGAGCTTTTAGGGCGGCTAAAAATAGGGCTGACCTTGAAAACCATTTAGTAGTTAGTAGAGAATACGTTATTCTTTATAAAACACGCGTTTCTGCTAACATCCTAATTACTTCGGCAAGCAGTGTTGCTCCTGACCAGAGTGCGACTACATACATGAATGAAATGTTTGCCACTCTATATTGTTTTCTCAATTGTATTACTTAAACGTTTCGTTTGCGTTTTTAAAACGGAAAAAAACTGCCTTCTCTACTGTATTACAGTGGAGAAAGCGTTATTCTTTCCCAATAAACGCGTTTACGCTAAAACTATTTTTTGCAGTGCAAACAGTTTGGAGCCAGATCAGACGCCGGGTAACCCGGCGTCTGATCAGGCTCCAAACTGTTTGCCACCAAGATAAACATGAAATATCAGAATTGCCCAAAAGTTGTTCTTTTCTACGTTTTAGTGCTTTGCGTTTGCGTACGTTTGCGTACGTTTGCGTTTTGAAACGGGAAAGAATAACAGATTCTCCACTGTAGAAAGGGACACGACTATTACAGTGGAGAAGACGTTATTCTATCCCGTCTGAACGCAAACGAAACGCAAAGAATTGCAATAAAATGCAGATAAGGATAACTTGTTGGCAATTCAAACTATTGATCTAAATCTGAGTGACAAACAGTTTTGAGCCGGCGTCTGGTCAACGTAATGTTCTGGCGCAACATCTATATAGCGGAGGGTCTTCAAACTAAGTCTTGAAACAATTTGATAGGTGGTTAGACTTGTTAAGTGATAAATAATATCTCACATTTGTGCTCATTATTTATCATTTTTATAAACTCGTTGTCTAAAATGAATATAACGCTCGCCAAGGGTCGCGTCATATTATTTAAGTCAACTCGTTTGTTAAAAATGATAAATAATGAGCACTCATATAAGATCCTCTATTTATTGGGAAGGAAAAAGTCTTCTCAAATGTAAATCAATGCCTGGATTATTATTTCAACATCTGTCCCATTATTTATTCAGTCTCTAATCGATACAGTGGAGAAAACATTATTTTTTCCCAATAAACGCGTTTACGCTAAAACTTATATTTCTATTCCAAACATTTTGGAGTCAGCTCAGACGCCGTGTAACCAGGCATCTGATCAGGCTCCAAAATGTTTGCTATCAAGATAAACATAAATTCTCAGAGATGTCCAAAAGTTGTACTTTTTTCGTTTTAGTGCTTTGTGTTTGCTTTTCGTTTGCGTTTAAACGGGAAATAATAACATATTCTCCACTGTATGATGTGCCCCAGAAGATATTGAATTGCATGCCTATTGGTTTTCTAGCACAACCCGACTTCTGCCGTCCTAAAAGTTCACCTGAAATGTTTGTAAGGTGGGTATTGTGGGTTGGGGTGATCTTTATGTTATATATATTGCATAGCTCCCACGAGTTATCTCAATTAAACGCGCACACTGTACATGAGTGCGCGCATGCGCACGAGTGTATGTGGGCGTGTTTAATTAGATAACGAGTTGGAGATACTGCAATATATTGCTTGTAATATGGCTAAATATAGACCAATAGGTTGGGCTCTGTGCAATTTACATCAACTATTGAGCGCTTTTGACATCCATTGGAATCCCCATTTGAACGACCAATCAGTGACAGGAACAACATCGCTATCTGCGCAAGTTATACCAAATGTTGAGCGCTTTGCTAATCAAAGGTAGTGTAAACCCCATAAAAGAGACCAATCAAAGACTGGAACGTATACTCGTTAACCATTCCGACAATTTCCAGCATAGATCGCTTCCGCGGGCAGTGTGTTAAAGTTTTGCTGTAAAGACGAATGTTCTAGTTTCTGGGAATATTTGCAGGGTTGCCATTTCTCTGGATTTTTCCTAAATCTTCGGATTTTTTTTCTAGTACAAGGTAGCTTAAAGCAGGCTGAAAGTAAAGCAGAATGCGTCTTAAGGCGCATTTTGCTTTACTTTCAGCCTGCTTTAAGCAGTCACGTGTCAACAAAACTAGAAACAGGCGACGGGGAAAAGGTACGATTCGTAAAATCGCACTTGAAAAATGCAAATTTGGAAACCTTCGGATTTTTTTGTCAACTTATGGAAGCCCTGTATTTTCGTCACTAGCTTTCGCGCGTGTTTACTTAAACTGATTAATATGGATATCGGCACAGTGATGACTGGACGATTTGCAGTAGAGAACACGTTTGCATTTCTCAATCAAATATTTAGCAGTTTTTCCTTTGCACAATATTTGGACCCAGATAAGACGCTTTGTACAACGCGTCTGGTCTGGATCCAAACTGGTTGAAAAGGAATTATCAATTTTGCACAAAATCGTTTATTGTTCAAAACAAATCGTGTAATTTCTCCATTGTGACTTGTGCTGCTATTACTATGCCAAGGCTCCAGATAAGAGGAGTATTTCAAGAACTAAAATCTTTATTTCTGCATTAAACCCTATGGTGTCACTACTCACTAGAATCGTCTCTTCGAGACAATTCTAATGAATAGTAACACCATAGGATTAAATGTTGAAATGAGTGAGAAAATTTGGATTTGTTCCATTTACTCGCTCTTATCTGGGGCTTTATATCTGCCACACCGGATGTGCGCCAGACTGTGCGGTTAACTAGATGTCCGCCATTACTGTGCAGTTAACTAGTTAACTGCATGGTTTTCTACCAGTTATTGCATGGGCGGGGAAACTCCGCCCACTACAAAGTGTGCGGTATCCAACTTAAACTGGGGTACTTTTCTATAGAAAAATGCCGCAGCCGTGTTACAATTGTTTTTAGAGAACCATTCAAACTGTACATACAGTAATACCTCTATATCTATAACGACCAGTAAATTATATTAACAAGTTTGTGTTTATGGCAGGTTGTTTCTTAACTCTTTCCTCCCTGAAACTTTAAATGGAAAATTCCAGTTTCCATTTTAGTCTGGTCCATTTCTGACTTTTAAGGGTTCTTTTTGTCAATGTTTGGAATTATGACAAACAGTGAAGACCCTGATAAGAGGGCTCCTTTCGGAGCCCTCTGATCTGGGTTTTCACTGTTTGCATAGGACAAGTGTACTTTTCACATGTACACTGTTTGAAAACGACGCCAATATGCGGGACTAGAGTTCAAAGGGTTAAGCATGATAAATAAAGCGGAAAAGGGGTAATATTCTCCCGAATACTTTGATCATGAAGGGTTAACCCTTTCACTGCCAAATATAGCAAATGAGTTTAGATCTATTATTTTACCGCCATATTTTCGTCTGCGTCAATATTGTTATTTGCGAGATCTTTGCAAAGTTTAAATTTAAGACATTAACACTAAAGAATGTCGATACTAGTGGCAAACACAATGCTCCCGGATCAGACGCCGCGTCATGTGACGTCTGGTGCAGATCAAAACTGTAGTTATGCCGACAACAGTCGGTTACATGTGGATAATCTGTTATTCTTTCCCGTTTAAACGCAAACGTACGCAAACGCAAAGCACTAAAACGTAGAAAAGAACAACTTTTGGACAATTCTGATATTTCATGTTTATCTTGGTGGAAAACAGTTTGGAGCCAGATTAGACGCCGGGTTACCCGGCGTCTGATCTGGCTCCAAACTGTTTGCACTGCAAATAATAGTTTTAGCGTAAACGCGTTTATTGGGAAAGAATAACAGATTCTCCACTGTGTGTATGATAGATGGGTTAAGGAATGTTAATTGCCTATTCGTTTTCTCGGTCTACCCTACGTTTTCCGTACTATAATTTTATCCGTAACGTTTTTACCCTTTCATGATTAAATTATTCGGGATAAATTTACCCCTCCACCGCTTTATTGTCGTCTGCTTCAGTATTGTTGTCTGCAAGACACGTTTCAAAGTTAGATTTAAGGTTATATGACTAAACAAACATCGATAAGAGTGTCAAACAGTTTGGGTCCTGATCAGACGCCGCGTTACGCGGCGTCTGACCAAGACCCAAGCTGTTTGCAAACGTGATTTAAGGCGTCATTGAGAGTGAAAGGGTTAAGACGGTTATTGTATGTAGGCGGTACAGTGGAGAGGACGTTAAATTCTTTCCCAATAAAAACGTTTGCTCTAAAACTATCATTTCCTTTGCAAACAGTTTGGAGCTTGATCAGACGCATTCTGATTTACGTTCAACCTTTAACCCGGCGTCTGATCAGGTTCCACAATTTTTGCGACTCATATTAAAATAAAAAGTCAGAATTGTAAAAAAAATGTTTTTTTCTTCATTTTATTGCAATGCGTTTGCGTTTCATTTGCGTTTAAACGGGAAAGGATAGACGCTATTATTTCTCAATAAACGCGTTTATCTTAAACTATTGTTTCCATTGCAAACAGTTTTGAGCCAGATCAGACGACGAATAGCCCGGCGTCTGATCAGGCTCCAAACTGATTGCCCTTCAGATTAAGATAAATAGTCAGAATTGTCAATAAGTTGTAATTTTCTATATTTTATTGCAATGAGTTTGCGTTTTGTTTTGCGTTTAAATGGAAAAGAATAAAGCCTTCTCCACTAAAATATTTGAAAAACGTTATATGTACCCGTTTGAAAACGAATTAAACGCGAACGCAATGTGATTAAACGTAGAAAAAGACGTTGATTTTATTTTAACATTTAGATCATTTTTTGTCAGAGTGACAAACAGTTGGGAGCCTGATCAGATGCCGAATCTCTGCACACTTTTTGCAATGAACATACATGTACATATATTATACATACAGTGGAGAAAAGTTATTCTTTCGCGTTTAAACGCAAACGAAACGCATCGCAATAAAACGTAGAAAAATACAATTTTTCGACAATTCTGACTAGTCATGTTTATCTGGGTGACAAACAGTTTGAAGCCTGATCAGACGCCGGGTTACCCGGCGTCTGATCAGGCTCCAAACTGTTTGCTATAGAAGTAATAGTTTAGCGTGAACGCGTTTATTGGGAAAGAATAACGTATATTATATAACATATTTTATAGCACAAGCGCGTTTATTAGTATATAGAATGTCGTCTCCATTGTCTGGTTGCGTTGTTAAAGTATATTTATCCTAAAACAAGAGGTAAATCTGTACATGTAGCTAGTGTACCCAGCAATATCGACCATCCAGCAAAACAGTCATTAACACTTGCCGTTACCATAGTAACTTTGCTCGTAAAATAAATACAGATTTTTTTTAAAGCAACCGTTTACTGAATTGTTTCAGATTAATGCAGGAGAAGGTAATGCAGAAAGCTTCTGTATGAACTTTCAGCATTTCTCTCGTTCTACATTAACTCACTCACTCTTGAAACTTTTAATGTACAATTCCAGTTTCCAATTCAATCTGCATGGACTATAAGTGACTATTAAGGGTTGGTTCCTGCAATATACTGCGAAACGACAAACAGGGTAGACCCTGGTCAGAGTGCTTCTTTAGGAGTCCCCTGATCTGGGTCTACATTTTTGCATAGGAAAATTGTACACTTTTTACCCTGTTTTTAAATGACGAGTATGCACGTCGCCAGGATTTATTATTTGAATCAGCATCTTATGTTAACATACAGTAAAACCTCTCTACTACGACAACTTAAACGAATCCTATTTGATATATAAAATACAGGTGTGACAGCTTATTAAAGCAAGGTGACAGTTAAACTGAAAGATCCTACACTGTAAAGGGTAACGCGGCGTCTGATCAGGATCCAAACTGTTTAACACTCTTATCAATATCTCTTAAATCATACAACCTTAAATCTAACTTTGAAACGTTCTTGCAGACAACAATACTGAAGCAGACGACAATGAAGCGGTGAATGGGGTAAAGATCTCCCAAATAATTTGGCGCCGAAAGGGTTAAAGCAAATGACGCCATGGCAGTGAACGGGTTAACAGCAATATTAAGTCTGCCTTCATACTGCTGTCTGCAATCGTTTTCAAAACTTAAATGTAAGGCATATTGTCTGATTAAATATCGATACAACTGTCACACAGAATGGACCCTGATCAGACGCCGCATATCTCTATCTGACAAGGGTCCAAACTAGTCTATTTGTAAGGTCGTCTTAGAGGCATGTTGCTTAGAAAGAGTTAAACGTATTTACGATAAGTACAGTGGAGAAAAAACGTTATTCTTTCCCGTTTAAACGAAACGAAACGCAAACGCAAAACACAAAAACGTAGAAAAGTGCAACTTTTGGACAATTCTGATAATTCATGTTTATCTTGGTGGCAAACAGTTTGGAGCCTGATCAGACGCCGGGTTACCCGGCGTCTGACCTGGCTCCAAACCGTTTGCAATAGAAATAATAGTTTTAGCGTAAACGCGTTTATTGGGAAAGAATAACGTTTTCTCCACTGTATGACAAAGTATCGCAGATAATTGAATTGTAAACGTCTGAGAAATAATTTTTTAGTTTAACCCTTTGAACCCTAGTCCCGCATATAGGCGTCCTTCTCAAACAGTGTACATGTGATTAGTACACTTGTCCTGTGCAAACAGTGAAGACCCGGAGCCCTCTGATCAGGGTCTTCACTGTTTGTCATAATGCCAAACATTGATAAAAACAACCCTTAAAAGTCAGAAATGGACTAGACTAAAATGGACACTGGAATTGTCCATTTAAAATTTCAGGGAGCAAAGGGCCGAAGAGGCATAATGAGATCGGGCCGATATCGGCCAATATTTGAACTCGACAATACTCGTCAACTAGCGACTCGTTCCGAACCATGCTAAAGAATGGATCGGAACGGGTCGCCAGTTTACGAGAATGGCCGATCGTTGTACGTAGAGTCCGACTCAAGTCGCCCCGTACTTCATTCTCAGTGTTGTTATACTTTCTGGTCCTTTGAAATCATTGATTTAAGCGCATTGACAGTCGAAAGTTGAATTCCGCTTTAGCTGGTGCTAGGGGGCGTGAGCACTGTTGCATATTTCAGTATTGCTCTTGAACAGACTCAATTAAATCGAGTCTGCAATTTTCAGTATTTGCTTTGTTTTCTGTGCTTTCAAAGGATCTCCCCTTATTCAGAATTTATATATTTCACAACAGCAGATGATAAGTGCTTGTGTGGTGGCTGTAAAAAGTCGCCCCGTACTTCATTCTCAGTGTTGTTATACTTTCTGATCCTTTGGAATCATTGATTTCAGCGCATTTACAGTCGAAAGTTGATTTCCGCTTTAGCTGGTGCTAGGGGCGTCAGCACTGTTGCATATTTCAGTATTGCTCTTGAACAGACTCAATTAAACCGAGTCTGCAATTTTCAGTATTTGCTTTGTTTTCTGTGCTTTCAAAGGATCTCCCCTTATTCAGAATTTATATATTTCACAACAGCAGATGATAAGTGCTTGTGTGGCGGCTGTAAAAATTCGCCCCGTACTTCATTCTCAGTGTTGTTATACTTTCTGGTCCTTTGGAATCATTGATTTAAGCGCATTTACAGTCGAAAGTAGATTTCCGCTTTAGCTGGTGCTAGGGGCGTCAGCACTGTTGCATATTTCAGTATTGCTCATGAACAGACTCAATTAAACCGAGTCTGCAATTTTCAGTATTTGCTTTGTTTTCTGTGCTTTCAAAGGATCTCCCCTTATTCAGAATTTATATATTTCACAACAGCAGATGATAAGTGCTTGTGGCGGCTGTAAAAATTCGCCCCGTACTTCATTCTCAGTGTTGTTATACTTTCTGGTCCTTTGGAATAATTGATTTCAGCACATTTACAGTCGAAAGTTGAATTCCGCTTAAGCTGGTGCTATGGGGCGTGATCACTGTTGCATATTTCAGTATTGCTCATGAACAGACTCAATTAAACCGAGTCTGCAATTTTCAGTATTTGCTTTGTTTTCTGTGCTTTCAAAGGATCTCCCCTTATTCAGATTTTTTTTTAAAATGCTAAAACCCCAACTTGAAGCAAATACAAAATAACATATAATAGACATTTCGAAACAAGCTGTTAATGTGCTTGCAGATGGCCTTGGGCTTTAATGTAACCCGACACGCACTGTGGCATGGCCCAATAACCCACAATTTTCTACAAGCCTGCCCTAAATTGTGAACCAAGCTTTCTAACATATCTGACACGTCTCCATAAATACCCTTTGTTGTTATTACTCATTATAATCGTCCGTAATGGGATAGTGGTTTTTGAAATACAGTAGAAACTATGCAAAGTGGCCACTCAATGGTACTATCTTTAGACATGTTGCAGTGGAAAAGACTGCTTCTTTCAGTCTGAAGCCAGATAAGACGCCGAGAAAACCGTGTTTACTAGACTTACATGTGTTTCAAAGTTAAGATGTGTTATTTTTAAATACGGGTATGTTCGACTTAATCGATCAGGATTTATCGAATTTCAAATGTAGAATTACGGTAACTTCGACTGATAAGAGTTCCATGTAGCGAGGTGCGACTGTAGTATTGCTAATTATAAAGATTCCCTGTATTTAACAGTTACTTTTAAATAGAGAGAGTTAATTGAGTGGTTACTCTACCCCGGGTTTGCTGTATAGTACTGTACATCAATATCATATTTACAGTGGAGAAAACGTTATTCTTTCCCGTTTGAACGCAAACGTACGCAAACGCAAAACACTAAAACGTAGAAAAGTGCAACTTTCGGACAATTCTGATAATGCATGGATTACCCGGCATCTGATCTGGCTCCAAACTGTTTGCAATAGAAATAATAGTTTTAGCGTAAACGAGTTTATTGGGAAAGAATAACGTTTTCTCCACTGTACTCATTCGACCCTGAAAATCCAAATGGACACTTCCACTTTCCAACCAAGCTTAGGCGATTTAGACTCTTTAGGGATGATTTTGAAAATAGTTTGCAAATGACAAACATTGAAGACCCATATCACAGGGGTCCTATCGGAGGGCGCTGATCTGGGCCTACATTGTATAGTACAAGTGTACTCTGCACAGGTAGTCACTTGGCTATTTTGCCCTAATAAGTGAACTTGTTTAACAGATAATGAGCGCTTTCGAGGCGGTGACTTAATCAGGTATTCTGATCTTATAAATTCAGTAAAACCTCAATGTCACCACAATTCAAGAGAATACAATTTTTCGAGTTTTTAAGACAGATCGCTGCATAAAGCAGGACAAAGGTTAAGCAGAAAGTTCCTTCTTCTTTTTAATCCTGCTTTAAAATACAAACTGGCTAAACACTATTGTTTTTGGTCTTATATCGATTGGTCAATATAGTATGGTTTTACTGGACTTTTTTTTGTATGCGCATGCGCCAATGTAGTCAATAGCCCGACCGTTGGAAGACAGCGAGTTCGTTTTTTATCGTAGCCTTGATGTTTCCGTGTCCGATACAAGCACAGATCTAGGACCCATTTCATAAAACTTCCTACGCCTACGACAAATTTTTTCGTAAAGTTATTATAAAAGTATCAATTATTATTTATTTCTCCACCTAATCCTGTCTTGTAAGATCTATGTGGAACCGTCTTTTCAAGACGATTCCAAACAGATGTAACAAGACAGGATTAGATACAGAAATCAGATTTTTAAAAAAAAGTTTTAACATATGTTTCTAATGCCAGATGCACGATAATGCTACACATTTGGTTTTATTTGAGCATTTTCTTTCATTTTTGCAAATACACCATCCGGTTGCGAGTCGTTTTAATTCATTGCTGGTATTAACTACAATCGATTATATAGTAGTGTATAATCGATTCCTTTGGATTGATGTGAAAATATATCATGAGAATGGGTTGTTATCTGGTTGACAAAACGAATCCGCAGGACGAGTTTTGTAAAGATAATAACCCATTCGAGTGATATATTTTCCATATCTATCCGTAAGGATTGATTATTCTATTTATTATGTACATTTTAATGACATTTTTACAGAGAACATACACAAAATTAGTTATCTACGCGCGACGTCACAAAAGATATTCACACAAAAATGTCACAAAAATGATATCGTCACTGCAAAAGTAATATCATCATACATGTAAGTGATGATATCAACTGTGACGCATATGAAATTTTATCTAAGTGAGAAATCTCTATAAATCAGCAATAGGTATATAATAAATATGAGTACATTTACTAAGTGTTCAAGTTTTATTGAGGACAACCTCAAAGTCCCGTATAACGAGATACATGTGTATATACACACAAATGGTATACGACAAACAGTGTTTTTTTTTAACCGAAGCCCGCACCATCTAGATCCGCACATGTTATATTTTTAAAACAGAAAATGGCTTTATCCTTTCTCATATCAATTGACTCCTTAGGTCACAAATTAGTTCACACAATGTTGTGGAAAATGAGCGAGAGTTCCGAATGTTTAAGCACGTGACGCGTACACCCAAGCAGTATAAAACCCGGACCGCAGCTACACTTTGCGTTATAACTCGACGGTCTCCGCTAAATTGCAAGTCACTCACCTCGAACATCTGACTCTACTATGGCAGCCTGTCAGTACAAACTAGTTTACTACCAATACAAGGGGAGCGCAGAAGTGATCAGACTGTTGTTTGCAGCACACAACACGAAATTTGTAGACGATAGGCTAACATATGAAGATTGGGGCAAGATTAAACCAAGTAAGTTATTTTGAATTTAGTCTCTGTTTAATCATAATTTTCCTTTCACTGTAGGTAGCAGGTCAATTCCGATATGCATCAAAACCAGGACTGTCATAAGTTGATCATGAAAAATCTTAAGATGTTCTATTTCTCAAACGCTATTTTACGAATTGCTATTTTAACCCTTTACCCAATAGCCTATTTCTAGTTTTGAAAACAAATTTCAGCTTAACGCAGGTTGAAAGTAAAGCAGAATGCGCCTAAAGGCGCATTCTGCTTTGCTTTCAATCTGCTTTAAGGTAACATCTGCTAGGATAAAAATGCGAAGATTTCGGAAAAATCCGGAGAGATGGAATTTCTGGAAAACTGAAATTATATAAATTATTGTATTCCTTTTGTCAATAATGTTTTTTTGTGCCCGTAAGGCTAAAGTACAGAGAGGGGTAGAAGGTTTTTGACAACAATGGTGGTTTACGTTTATACAAGTGACAAACAGTTTTGAACCTGATCACACAACGGGCTACCTAGCGTCTGATCCGACTCTTACTGTTTGTAATCACCGGGGTATTATTGTTTTAGAGTATGAGCGTTTATTTGGAAAGAACAATACATAAATTTATTACAACGTATCATCAAAAGTAAAACGTGTGATTGGAAGTAACTTTACTCATATAGTCTACACGTATGTTTTTTTTTTTTATCAAGGTGTGTTAATGTTCTGAGATAGAATAGATGGTCGCTCATCAAGACTTGATAATTTCTTCCAATCGATAAATGAGATTGGTGGTCAAATAAACTTTCAAAGATAAACGCAGCGAATGCTTCCACCGATTTTGGAGCATAATATTTCCACGGAAGTTGGACACCTTTCAAATGTATATATATTGGTTTAAATTGTTCAAAACGGATAATATTATTTTACAAAATATGTATAAATTGGCTTTGATAGAATGTTCGCATGGAAGAAAAAGTTGGTTGTTTAGAGTGAAATAGTTTTTATGGTGGAACGGATTTGCATACAGTGGAGAATACGTTATTCTTTCCCGTTTAAACGAAACGAAACGCAAACGCAAACCACTAAAACGTAGAAAAGCGCACGTTTTGGACAATTCTGATAATTCATGTTTATCTTGGTGACAAACACGTTGGAGCCTGATCAGACGCCGGGTTACCCGGCGTCTGATCTGGCTCCAAGCTGTTTGCAATAGAAATAATAGTTTTACCGTAAACGCGTTTATTGGGAAAGAATAACGTTTTCTCCATTGTATGCATGGGATCAACACTATTGTATAATAAAAAAAGAATTTCATTAATATATTCAAACACCGTTTAATTGATCCTTTTTACCAACGTTGGTATTTAGACAATGATAAAAGTGAAGTATTACAGTTATATAGTAATGTTAGATAGGTTTTTGGTTACGAAACATACTTAGACATATTGCCATTTGATTTAAGGAATCCCAAGGGCTGAGAGATACCATGTGTATTACAGAAGTACAAAACAAGATGGATACCATTTTGTCATTAAATGTCCATGTTTTTTAGACTTCAGAAAGAAATATATAAAGACATTTTTACTATGTTAGATCCAGCATAAATTAGTAGAAATGCTGAAAACTGACGATTTCAACATTTTATTCAATCTTGCTAAATATCTCAAAGCTGCTTTCTCTTTTCGTTGTAATTTGACTCATAACACGTAATTCATCCTCTATTTGCTAAGCACTACTTAATCTAACGTGACTGTTTCATTGTTAAAATATCTTTACATATGATATGCATATATATATATATATATATTATATTACATGTATATATGATGATGTACTATGTACAAGTCAATAAAATATAAGTTCTGTTCTGTCCCATATAAAATACCGCTATGTGTTTTCGAGAAATTAGTTGTACGTCAAAATATGTTTTTTGATGGTAGGAAAAACTGTTGTTGTATCTTTTAAATCAGATACTCCACACCAGGCCCTACCTATCCTTACCATAAACGAGAAAGGGACAGAAAAGACACTATGCCAGAGTGGGGCAATGGCGCGATACTTGGCGAGAAAATTCGGTAAGTGAGCAAACAGAATTATGATCCAGTAGCAGTCGCAGTAATAGGTAATATTAGAAGTAGTATTAGTTTAAGTACAGTGGAGAATACGTTATTCTTTCCCGTTTAAACGAAATGCAAACGCAAAACACTAAAATGTGGAAAAGTGCAACTTTTTGACAATTCTGATAATTCATGTTTATCTTGGTCGCAAACAGTTTGGAGCCTGATCAGACGCCGGGTTACCCGGCGTCTGATCTGGCTCCAAACTGTTTGCAATAGATATAATAGTTTTACCGTAAACGCGTTTATTGGGAAAGAATAACGTTTTCTCCACTGTATAAGCAATAGAAATAAATACATTTAATTAGAAAATCAATGAAAAAAAAGAAATGACGATAAGAAAGAAGAAGAAATTGAGGTACATTGAGAAGGTTATTATTTACTGTTTCTACGCAAACGAAACGAAACACAAACGCATTTTAATAAATTGTAGAAAATAACAATTTTTTGACAATCCTGACTACATGTATGTATTTCGTTATGAGTAGCAACGGTTTGGAACCAGGTTACAAACTGCTTGGAAAGGAAATAAAAGTTTTAGCGTAAACGCGTTTATTGGAGGAAAGTCACTGTATAATAATAATAATAATAATAATAATAATAATAATAATAATAATAATAATAATAATAATAATAACGACTTTATTTCATGTGGATTACATATTTGGTATAGAACAAACAAACCAATTTTCAATATGGTCCACAAACAAAATTAACATATATACAACATGAAGGAACACAATTACAAATCAGTATTTTTAAACCTTTGCAAACAGAGTGGACCCTGAAAAGACAGTTCCTGTAGGAGCTCTCTACAGGGACTACTCTGTTTACTTAAAGCATTTTAAAGATTAAGCTGAAAATGATAATGCACAAGTGTCATTATGAGAATTCAGGATTTGTTATCTATACATGAATATTGAATAGGTAGAGGCAATATAAAGCCAAAAAAACCCGACGATTTGACAAATAGCAAAGATCTAGATCAATGAAATTTCATAACAAACGGGAAGGAATATACCAAAGATACTTCAACCCTTTACTCCATGGTATATTTCTAGTATTGAAGAAAGGTGATCACTTAAACCAGGTTGAAAGTAAATCAAAATGAGCCTAAATGTGCACTCTGTTTTACTTTAAACCCGCTTCAAGTCACCATCTACTAGAGAACATAAAACATTTTTCATGAAACATATCTATGTAGTAAAGGGTTAAAGCAACATGTAGGTTTTAATCAAGATCCATATTTATATCATAACTTATATACATAGAAGCCCTTACAAGCAGCTAAGGCCTTGCTCAGTCATTAACCCTTAGCTCAACGCATATTCAAAAAATTACCCCTCATTTTATGGATACTATTCAAACCATTTATTTAAAAGTAGAATACTATGAATTTGAAAACTTAGAATGTTGTCTATTTCAGAATAATTTCTTCTTCTAGCAAATAATGTATACTCTGATCAGAGAGCTTCTTAAGGAAGTATCTCATCTGGGTCTACACTTTCAGCAAAAACTACTATCGACATAATTAGCGGGCTAAAGGTTAATAGTGTAACAGCCGATCAGGGGTTCAGCAGCAAAAACAAAGCCTACATGAAACCATCGCAACATTAACCCCTTACCGCACATGGCATAGTTCAGTTCAAGTTTTGAAGACAAGTGATCACTTAAAGCAGGTTGAAAGTAAAGCAGAATGCGCCTTAAGATGCATTAACCTTTTTTCAGCCAGCCTTAAGTTGCTAAGATATAGATCTAGCAAATATTCTTATTTAACTTTTTGTAAATAATTATGACTGCACAAATTGAATGCGCTTAAAGGCGTTTCGATATATGGTAACGGGTCAAGGAAAGCGATGGTTATACTGGCACCTTAGGAATAGTGATATAAACCCATATTAAACGTAAAGAACAGCTTACTTCAGCTGCAAACTACAATATGCGGCGTATAGAAACCTTGGCGCCTTGTAATAAATTTCATGTACAGTAATCTACCTTGTTTATATAAATTTAAACTATAGTGGGAAATGAACTTTCACCCCTGAGCAGCAAATTTTCATCACTATACATGTATTACATTTTGAAGCATTATGAAGCATAACAAGTGACTACACTATCTGTCTAATTTAACCCATTTAAGGTATGAAGTTTTAAATGAGGCAAGTGATTGAGCATTTCTTATGTTCAAAGGCAAGTTATTCCAAACCATAGCTCCAGAATAGGCAAACGACCTCCTGAAAAATTCAGACTTTGGTCTGGGAGAATATAACTGAGAATTTGATGAAGACCTTAAATTTCTATCATGCACATTTGACTTTAGTGTGAACAAATCATAACGTCTTACACGCTATTTTTGTACAGTTAATATTTATATCGATTCTATAGTTACTTAGATGATTAAATGGAGCAAAACAGTTTTATATAACTGCAACAGTGGAGAATCTGTTATTATTTCCCGTTTAAACGCAAACGTACGCAAACGTACGCAAACGCAAAACACTAAAACGTAGAAAAGTACAACTTTTTGACAATTCTGATAATTCATGTTTATCTTGGTGGCAAACAGTTTGGAGCCAGATCAGACGCCGGGTTTGCAATAGAAATAATAGTTTTTGCATAAACGCGTTTATTGGGAAAGAATAACGTTTTCTCTACTGTAATATTTATATCGATTCTATAGTTACTTATGGGGCCTTCACATACACGGTATTTTCTTACGATTCCTTACGGATCGCCAGCTCGTAGTCAATCGTAAGCATCCGCAAATGATCCGTTAGTGTCCGTAAATAACTCGCAAGGATACGTAAGGATTCGTGGAAGAAGATGCCCATATTTTTGTGTCAAAAATATTCTTACGATTGTCCGCGGAGACATTCTTCCGTAAATCAATCGTAACGATCCGTTAAGTATCGCAAACCGGTTGTAACAACACGTAATCCTCCGTAAACAGCCCGCAAGGATCCGTAAACAGTCCGCAAGGATCCGTAAACCGACCGTAACGTGTTCGTAGTCATCCGTGGTATTATCGTGGAGGTTTTCCGTCCAAACAGGCATAATCTGTGACTGTGTATTCATGTTGACCACAAAAATCTAAGTGAACTATTATTTCAGTCATATCGATGTTCTATAACTTCATGCCAGTTGTCGAATGATGACACATTTGAAATTGAATACTGTTTGGTACTGAAAAGGTCAAACACGTCAGTGCTCTTAGGTAAATCGTAACAACTCATAAAGGTGCGTTCACATACACGGATGTTTCTTACGAGTCTTTACGGATCTCCAAACCGTAGTCAATCGCAAACGTCCGGAAATAACTCGTTAACATCCGCAAACACATCGCAGACGTCCGTAAACAATTCGTTTCCATCCGCAAAACTCGACGACATCCGTAAGCCTCCGTAAGACGGTCAAAAACTTTTTTACGATGGACTACGATAGACCACGGATGGACTTCTCCGTAAACAACACGTAAATAATCCGTTACAATACGCAACTTAATCGCAAATCGAACGTAACAACACGTAACCCTAACATTTGCAAACAGTTTATATCCAGATTAAACCGCACGTGGCGACAACTCACATCAGGACCTACTCAAATTGAGACTCTAATCTTATATTTTGAGAAATTTTTGAAGAAAAATATAATATTATAACAGTAATTTGCAATACTTGTTGCAGGCGGAATTATTACGTATTGTTTACGATAAAGCCCCTTCACTGTCATCACGTAACGAGCTTTGAACAATTCGTCTACGTTTATTTCTCAAATTTTAATTTTAGGTTTTTTGATTTAAGGAGTATAAAATTGAGTGTCAAGCAGTTTAGAACCTGACCAGGTACCGCGTCATGCGATGCCAGATCTGGATCCAAACCTTTTGCAAGTATCATTGTACTCGGGCTATGGCGGTGAAGGTGCAAGTACAGTCAAACTTATATTGAGTGACCCTTTAACTGAAAGAGCGTGCAAGTAGAGAAAACCAGGTGCGACTGCTATAGAACGCGGAGTTTTGTCGTAAACATATCGTAATAACTCGTAAGATACCGTAAATAGCCCGTAACAACTTGTAACACATCTTAATTCACTCTTAAAAGTGGCATATATCGTAAGAAACCGTAAACTTTTACGGATATGTGCCAATGTGTGCCATCCGTAAGAAAATCGTAGAAATTCCGTGTATGTGAAGGCCCCATAAGATGATTAAATGGTGCAAAACAGTTTTATATAACTGCTAGTTAAGTTTAAGTTGCTTTCGTTACAGATTTGGGAGGGTCGAACGATTTCGAACAGTTCCATGTCGATGAGGTGATGGGCTGTTTACAGGATGTTTTTCAGGAGTTCGGCAAGACGTTCATGGAACAAGACCCGAAAAAGAAGGCATGTGCAGTGGAGAAAACATTATTCTTTCCCGTTTAAACGCAAACGAAACGCAAACGCAAAGCACTAATACGAAGAAAATTACAATCTAAGTGGACTGTTTTGAAACAGTTACCCTGCGTCTGATCTGGCTCCAAACTGTTTGTAATGGAAATAATAGGTTTTGCGAAAACGCGTTTATTGGGAAAGACTAACGTTTTCTCCACTGTATGAAATGAAGAACACGTTATATTTCACAGATTAAACGCAAACAAAAGCTACGAAACGCAAACGCAATTCAATAAAATGAGAAAAAGTATAGTTTTAGAGAATTTCGACCACTCGTTTTGCCCTGACTTGCAAGCAGTTCGAAGCCTGATCAGACGCCGATATTTACGTCGTCTGTTCTCGCTCTAAACTGCTTGAAGATACTGATGTTATAAAGCGTTTGATTTGAGTCTGAGATAGTCTCAAGCATTTGTTTATCAGATGAGTTTTTGCTCAAATCTGACCAATCAAATGCTTGAGAACGCTCTCAGACTAAATTCAAAGGTGTCATAACATTGACATAGGCCAAAGTTATAAATCGTTTGTGTTCAGTCTGAGATTGTTCTCAAGGGTTTTGATTGGTCAGATTTTGAGCTTTTGTTGAGCTAATATCAAAATCAGGGGCCCGTTTCATAAAACTTCGTACGACAAATATTGTCATAAGTCAGATTATAAAACTCTCAATAAGTATTTATTTCTCCATCTAATCCTGTCTTGTGACATCTTTGTGGAATCGTCTTTGAAAAGACGATTCCAAAAAGGTGTCACAAGACAGGATTCGATAGAGAAAGCAGAGATTAAATGTATTTTAAAGTTTTGACTTACGACAACATTTGTCGTGAGAAGTTTTATGAAACGGGCCCCTGGCGAATAAAATGCTTGAGAACACTGTAGCTTTCAAATATGAACACATGGTAAACACTCTTGTAAATTCAGTAGATTTAGGGTTAGGGTTGAATGCATATGTTAAACGTTTGAATGTATTGTGTTTTGCTATTAAACGCGTCAAGCGTGGGCTAGTTTACAGTGTAGAGTGTAAAGCTATGTTTGACAATTTGGTAGTCTGTGACTGTGTATTCATGTTGAAACCCAATTATGTACCTGTCCATATTACAGTGGAGAATGTGTTATTCTTTCCCAATAAATGCGTTTACGCTAAAACTATTATTTGCAGTGCAAACAGTTTGGAGCCAGATCAGACGCCGGGTAACCCGGCGTCTGATCAGGCTCCAAACTGTTTGCCACCAAGATAAACATGAATTATCAGAATTGTCAAAAAGTTCTTTTCTACGTTTTAGCTCTTTGCGTTTGCGTACGTTTGCGTTTAAACGGGAAAGAATAACATATTACTGTTAAACATGGGAAGGGCAAATACCGACAGTTCAGTTTTTTAAGATATCATTTAGATTCTCTTCAAAATACTTTTTTATGTATGTTAATGAAAATATTCTTAAAACAAAATGGTATGTATTCAAAGCTATTGTTAGAATAGTTATATCAAATATTTGAATAGCCAAACAAAATCTACGTTGAAACGCTAGTGACGGAAATGGAGGAAAATATACCGGTATGATGTCATGAATATTTTATGACATCATCTCACTCGATGAAGAAGAACCCAAAGAGATAAACTAGCAAAATCGTCATTTGTATTGGCTGTGATGATAAAGACCACAGCGATATAAACGCAATTATATTATTGTCAATGTTTTTCCCTAATTTCGCATATTTATCGGGATATACAGTAAACAATGTATTGTTGTATTGCAGGAGGAAATCAAGAAGAACATGTCCGAGAAGACTTTTCCTAATCTCATTAAATATCTCAACCTAAGACTTAAGGAGCAGAAGACTGGTTTCTTCGTTGGGTCAAAGGTGTGTACAATGTTTAATGCAAAGAGACTCTTACCCGAGTGCTCATTTATTGCCAGTTTTGACTCAGCCTTACCCTGAGTACACTGGCTATTTATACCCCCAACAGGGGCTATATAGGAAACGCCTTGTCCGTCCGTCCTTCCGTATGTCCTTCGGTCGGTCCGTCCGTCGCGTTTTTCCGGGACATTTGCCTTTTTCTGGAAAACCGTATACGCTACTATTTTTAAACTTGGTATATATTATCAGTATTATATGGGGACACTCATCGACAGGTTTCATAACTCTTGCACAAAATTTTACAGAATTATGCCCCTTTTTAACTTCATTTTTTCTTTACATGTCAATGTGCTGTTTGTGACAGGTCAGTTTGGAGTGGGGGTACATGTATCAATCACCTTTAGTGATAGTTCTAGTTGCAAACAGTTTGGAACCGGATCAGAGGCTACGATCCAAACTGTTTGACACTCGTATCGATATACTTTAAGTCATACTATATGTCCGAGAAGAATTTTCCTAAGCTAATCAAATATCTCAACCTACGCCTTAAGGAGCAGAATACTGGTTTCTACATTGGATCAAATGTGTGTACAGTGTTCCCTCCCTACAATGACCCTCCCAACAACGTCTCCCTCCCTTCAACGACCCTTTCAACAGTTCTATAAACAGAACAATTAACGTATGTCTAACGATTTTACTGCTGCAATGAACGTCTGCTGTTTTTCTCAAATTGAAATAATGGTCGTTTTGACAGAAAAACTGATGACAAGTGACAAAGAGCTTTAATCCAGATCAGACGCAGCGTGTAGCGGCGTCTGATCTTGATTCAAGCTGATTGCACTCTATGCCAATTTCGATCCCTATAACGACTCCCTCCGAACAACGCACATATTTTGTGTCTCTTATTTGGTGTTTTTATAGAGAGGGAGCGCTGTACATCATTTTTAAAATATAAAGAGAATCTTACCTTAGTATTGTCAGTTATAACCGGTCCCCTTAACTGCCTTACCCTGAGTACAGTGGAGAATCTGTTATTCTTTCCCAATAAACGCGTTTACGCTAAATCTATTATTTGCAGTGCAAACAGTTTGGAGCCAGATCAGACGCCGGGTAACCTGGCGTCTGATCTGGCTCCAAACTGTTTGCCACCAAGATAAACAAGAATTATCAGAATTGTCCAAAAGTTGTTCTTTTCTACGTTTTAGTGCTTTGCGTTTGCGTACGTTTGCGTTTAAACGGGAAAGAATAACAGATTCTCCACTGTACAACGGACAATTACAAACAGTTTGAATCCTGATCAGACGTTTCGTTACGTAGCGTCTGATCAGGATCCAAACTGTTTGACACTCGTATCGATATGTTTTAAGTCATACTACATGTACATAGAATCTTACTTTGAAACGATCTTGCAAAAAAAAAAATGAAACGGTGAAGGGATAAAACATCTCACTTTTAATTTGGCAGCGAATGAGTCAACGAGGATATAAAAAATATAACTGATCAGGAGTGCTTGTTTTCATCCACCTGTTTAACCCTTTCACTCTCAACGACGCTTTAAATCGCGTTTGCAAACAGTCTTGGTCCTGATCAGACGCCGCGTAATGCGGCGTTTGATCAGGACTCAAACTGTTTGACACTCTTATCGAAGTTTATTAAGTCATTCAACCTCAAATCTAACTTTGAAACGTGTCTTGCAGATAACAGTAATGAAGCAGACGACAATAAAACGGTGACGGGGTTAAAATCTCTCGAATAATTTGATCATGAAAGGGTTAAAAAACTTGCCGTATGGCTGCCTGTCGTCTAATTGTCGACATATGCCTGATGGTTTGATAGTTTCTTTCCAGATGACGCTGGCCGACATCGCCGTCTTTGACTTTATTGACATGCAGAAATCATGTGGCGAGACATGCTTTGACGGAGAAACGGACATCATGAAGGTGTGTGAAAAGGTCAAGGCCAACGATGGTATCGCTGAATGGCTGAAAAAACGCCCAAAGACTGATTATTAAACAATTACCTCAAACACCGTGTACCTATTATTCTATAACTTTGGTCAACCTGTATAACTGTTGTTTTATGAAAGTAATTGCCATTCGCATATCCAATTAAGTTTTAACGTACATGACAGTTTCGGCTTACCATTCACCACAGGTACTTGACACATACACTCAGTACAAAAAGAAACGCACATTGTGCCCAGGCGCAGATTAAGAGACTTTTTTAAGATACTAAGACCATATCTCAAGATCAATTTAATTCTGCCACAAGTTTAGAAAAACATAAACTTAAAATTACTGTGCTGTATTTTAACCCTTTCACTCTTAATGACGTCAAAAGGCGCGTTTTCAAACAATTTGGATCCTGATCAGACGCCGCGTAACGCGGCGTCTGATCAGAATCCAAACTGTTTGACACTCGTATAGATATACTACTTTGAATCTTACTTTGAAACGATCTTGCAAACAACAAAATTGAAGCAGACGACAATGAAACGGTGGTGGGATAAAAATCTCACGATTAATTTGGCAGCGAAAGAGTTAACTAGTGCCTGTTGAAAACACCGCACCGATTTGTACAGGTTGTGATGATACCAATTCAATGATAAACCTTCCATTTTCAACATTGATAGCCCAAGACGGAACTACTGACTGTAATGAAAAGATTATTTCACAAATACGTCCTTCTACATACAGATAATATTGTAATAAAAGTGTGCGTTTCTTTTTGTACTGAGTGTACATCAAGATCTACTTCTATTATAGATACAAGGTATACAACGCAATTCGAAAGGAAGTCTTAACCACGGAATTATACAAAGTGTATAATTCTGTGTCTTAACTATCAAATTCCGTCAAATAACGCCACAGTACGTGAATTATAACAAACATGTGTATCAAAAAGTTTTATGTCGTTTAGGACATCCAGTTTTTATTGGCCAAAATAAGAGGAAATCTGGTCGGTTTCCATATTTAACGGCCTTTAAGGCTGGAATTTTCACCTTGATTCATTAGAGCAAACACGTGTATGTCAAAACATGACCTTCTTCGCAATCACTGCGTGTTTAAAACGTTTCAAAAGCTTCATCTACGACAACATTAAACTACTATAGTGGAGAAGACGTTATTATTTTCTGTTTAAACACAAATGCAAAGCAAACACACTGTAATAAAATGTAGAAAATGTCAATTTTTAGACATTTTTTATTATTCAACTTTCCACTGTACGATATCTTGACCCTGTCACTACAGTGAAGAATCTGTTATTCTTTCCCGTTTAAACGCAAACGTACGCAAACGCAAAGCACTAAAACGTAGAAAAGAACAACATTTGGACAATTCTGATAATTCTTGTTTATCTTGGTGGCAAACAGTTTGGAGCCTGATCAGACGCCGGGTTACCCGGCGTCTGATCTGGCTCCAAACTGTTTGCACTGCAAATAATAGTTTTAGCGTAACGCGTTTATTGGGAAAGAATAACAGATTCTCCACTGTACCAATTATTTTACCCCTTCACCATTTCATTATCGTCTGCTTTAATTTTGTTGTTTTCAAGATCGGTTCAAAGTAAGATTCAGTGTAGTACGACTTAAAACATATCGATACGAGTGTCAAACAGTTTGTATCCTTATCAGACGCCGCGTCACGCGGCGTCTGATAAGGATCTTAACTCATTACAAACGCGCTTTCAAACGGCATTGGGTGTGAAAGGGTTAACTTATATTCGATATAGTAAGAGAGAGGCTGACTAAAGCAGGACAATAGAAAACAGATATCTGATGGATCAGGGAACATCCAAACGTAAATAAACGTTTTCATACTCTCACTAGTATCTACAGTAGTCCCTCTCTACAACGACCCTCCCAACAACGACTCCCTCCTTACAACGACCCTTGTCGCAATTCCCCTTAGCGGGACAATTATGTCTAACGCTTTTACTGCTGCAATATAGTATGCTTTAAGTTGTCGTCTGTTGTTTTTTCTCAAAGTAACATGTAACTGGAGATTTTGATAGAATAAAATTAATATAATGACGAGTGACAAACAGCTTGAATCCAGATCAGACGCCGCGTTACGCGGCGTCTGATCTGGATTCAAGCTGTTTGCAAATGTAAGCGAGCTCTTGATTTTCCCTTCTCTATAACGACTCCCTCCGAACAACACACACAATATGTGTTTCCCATTGGGTGCCGTTGTAGGGAGGGAGCGCTGTAAGTTGTAATTATTCCTGTCATTGGAAGCATCCTTTTTACATGTAGGGGGACTTTCCCAGTGCTGAGGTTGAAAGTAACCGTTTACTTAGAATTAACTTACAGTGGAGAAAACGTTATAGTGCAGGACTAGGCCTGTAGACCCGTTTGCAAAATGGTGTTGAGAGAGTTTCTCACTTGATGTGAGTTAACGAGACCCTAGACATCACAAATCACCGAGGTGCTTGTCTGCCACACTGTCACGAGCCCCACAATATCCAAATCCAATATGGCCGCCACCAGCCATTTTGGAAAAGCTAACTTTTTTGTTTTTTGGAGAATAAATAAGTGTAATACCTCTAAATTGCACTCAAATATGCATTACGGCAGGTGTCTGCTTGGTGCAGAGTACATGTAATGTAAACATCGCCTCTGAGAGATAAATTCTTTGTTTTTGCTTAATGTTAGACAGTAAACCTATATCAATATCTCTAAAAATGAGTGTTAATGTTGAATGAACGCTTGATGCAAGCTTGGCTAAAATTTTGTATAAAACCTGTTGTTTTCTCTCCCAGTTATTGAAAATATTTGAATGCGGTATTACTAATAAAACTGATTGTCGAGGTAAAGGGGTATGACAGCACTATAACTAGTTTTCCGAAACAGAGTCACATGATACTAGACCACCTTGTAGCACGTGAAAATAAATTAACGGTAACGACTGACAACAGATCACGTGGGCGTAATCAAATGAAATATTTACATATACATTGGAGGATATGCATGTGCAGTCACTCCCCATTATAACGATAGTCTCTAATCTTTGCAGTCTATTACATTTTAATCGATATTTCTAAAACATTCAGGCTCGTATTTAGCAACCAATAAACGAACGAATACTTTAAATGAACAGGGTTTGGTGTCTACTTGGCGCGGAGTAGGTGCGATGCATGGATCTCGTTGGAACTCTATGCATTTCATCGGTCCGCAGTTGTGAAGTCTTCTAGATTTATTAAATTCGTAAAACGAATATACTATTAAATGATCGATAAATACGAGTTTTGACTAAAACTATAGTGAAATGTACTATTTCTTGTTCGTTCGAAGAATATGTCGAATACAGACTTAACCGGTTTTTTTGTTATCGTTTTGTCAAAGTAGAGAGGCCTGACTGTTTGTGGTATACTTGTAAATTTTCCTGGGGCCAAGTCACGTGGTAAACAGCTAATGGCCTAGTAAGATCTTTCTAGCACGTGACAAATTAGACATACGTTTGTAATCCAATTTCAATATACCACTGTTACCACCAAAATATAAAGCAATACGTTTCAAATAATATTGTTTTTTTTCTGACCTGTCATTCAGAACATTCTAAAACTTTAAAAGGGATGAGTTTTCTCTACATCTAGTTAGAGATAAGATAGCTGTAATTTTTGTGCGTAATGTACAGTAGTGGATATATTATTCTTTCCCGTTTAAACGCAAACGCAATGTACTTAACTGTGGAAATTTACTTTTAGAATTTTTTACCATATTTTTAATCTGAGTAGCAAACAGGTTGGAGCCTGATCAGACGCCGGGTTACCCGGCGTCTGATCTGGCTCAAACCTGTTTGTAATGGAAAAAATAGTTTTTGTATATAATTGCGATTATTGAGAAAGAATAAGATAGCAGTAAAGTTAGCGCAGCGGTCTCGTGCTGCACGAGGATCATACTTATATCAAGTAGGAAAGTGTACACTTACATAGTCGATGTTACCTTGCTTACCTTTTTGACTTTATTAACTATTCTGTTCAAAAAATAACTCCGACAGTTCAGAAAATTCGGACAATAGATATATCGCTACGGTTACTCCTCTCTACAGCGAGATTCTCTGCAGTGACATTATTAGTCTTCTTAATTTGTGATGCTTGTACTGATGCTGTTAAAACAAATTTTCAATTACAGTCGAACATAAAATATGGGATCATGACATGTCATACACGTGAATATTTCTAAAACGGGTAACTGCTTGAGGTGGAGTGAAGGATATGTAGTAGGCTATAGTAGCCTTCTAGATCGCCTTTACTTGACAGTACGCAACTTATCAATTCTCCTTGTTAATGAATGCATGTATACATATTAATTACACATTTTCAAAGATTCAGCCTGCGTCAATAAACTGCTAGTTTTTGGATGGATAAACTTACAAATTGTATTGTGTCGTTATCTGTAAGTGCTTTAGCTCTAACTATAACATGTAAAATCTTATATCATAGTAAAAGTGTTATAAATTATTGTAAACTATTAATGTATTTGAAACTTTTCTGTAGTAAATACATGTTGCGAAGTGACAGCTGGTATTTCATGGGTATGAAATCACGTTACTGATTCCGCTATATGTAATTGTTTAATATTTTATGTGTTGTATATTTACTCTCCATTGATACAATATTGTTATGCTAAAAGACTATCAGTCATGTGTCGTCTTGCTTCTTTTGATTCTCTCAACACTAAGTAACTCTTGCGGGTTATTTGGTTCCCTTGTGTATCTTTTTAGTAACAAAAATTTTGACCAGTCTACTCAGAATTCTGAGAAGTTTATCAAATACTGCTCAAATTGAGCGGCTAGTGTAGATCCTGATCAGAGAGCTTCTGTTGCGGCCCTCTTATTTGGGTCTACACTATTTGCAAATGAAATTAGTACATTTATAATAGCTGGTATTGAAAGTGTTTACCAAAAGTATAATCTTTATTGGAATTTGGTACAGATTATCGCTTAGTACGAAATGGAGTAACAAAGGAGAATCCCGACTGTATTGACGGATCTGATGATATGGAGTTGCTTTGGAAGGTTTGTACTGTATATATTGGTCCGGTATACTTGCACGCTTTTATATCCGTGAAACAGCGATTCGCTGTAAACGGGTAAAATGTATTTACGATGCCATAGTTTTTCCATGCTATTTGATGTACATGTACATAGCTATTTTGATTGAAGCAGTAGGTCGGCCCTGTGGAAGATGGTCACTCATTGGGGGTGATGTTGGGTTGGGGGGGGGGGGGCTGCTTTGGATACCACGAAAACGATATTGTTTTCATTTGTTGTTGTTGTTGTGTTACTTACATGTATGTTGCATTGTACGCTGCGTGCGCATTTGAAATGACGGTTTCGATCCAAATGACATACTAATGAGCTTGGATTCTGATAAGACGGAAACAAATGTGCCGTCTTATCAGGATCGAAACTGAATTACACTCAAACTAAAAAGAAATACAATAAAATATAACTGTAAGATAAATCGATGTAGCACCAACCTTAAATGTAGAGCAGAAGTAGTAGAGAAATACAAATTACATTTCGTGATATTTTAAGGACCGTAATGTATTTATAATATAATGTCAGTATTAAATATTAAATATATATTCTAAGGTATAATTAGGAATGCCAAAACTTTGACATCTGACATCTTTTCATATTTTTCTCCTACTTATGTAACTGTATTTCCTGGTCTGGTGCTATATAGTTACTGATAGCCATGTACATTAAAGTCATATGGTTATTCCTTGTACATGTACATGTATATGTTTAATGCCAAAAGATTTTGAATTGAAATTTGAATGGTAACAAATCGAGATCTAATATACATGAGGAATGTGTTGTGTGCTGATCGTATGTACAATGGAGCCCCGATGTCCGTTTTGGGACTCTTCTGTGCAAATGATCATCGCATAAAAATGCTTAAATCAACTGTTAATATTGCTTAAATATAATTTAATATAATTGTTTAATTTGAATATATCCTTTACAAATTGATAGTATAAAATACATACCAACCGTGAAGATATTGTTATCACTTCAGTTTTTTATTTCCTAGATTTTTTTTGTTGTTCTTTACATGCATATTTTACGTATAGAATTTTCCACCATGGCAAAAAACAGTCTTGTTGATGTGTCTAGATGTAGTGTTAATAATTTAATCAGATGTTACAATTCAACGTTTTCCTATAATGTCAGGTAATCTTAAAATTTATTCATACAATTGTCGAGGTTTGAAAGATAGTAAAAAGCGAAGTGATATTTTTAAACTTTTTAAAGAAAAAAACACTGATATCTTGTGTCTGCAAGAAACTCATTTTACGAGTGAAAATGAAAAAGATATATACACAGAATGGAATGGTGATTGCTATTTCAGTCATGGTAAATATAATGCAAGAGGTGTTGCCATTCTATTTAGAAAAAACTTAGGTGCAAAGATGGTAAGTATCAATCAAGATGATATTGGAAATTATATTGCGATCGAAATACAATACAATGATATTGCCTTTAACTTAACCAATATCTATGCACCAAACAATGATGATCCAGATTTTTTTACAAATGTATTTAAAATGAATGACTCTTTTAAAACAAAAGATAACTACATTATTTGTGGAGATTACAACCTGGTACTTAACCCTTTAATTGATTATAAAAATTACAAACGATCAGACCATAACAAAAAAGCCAGAGGTAAACTATTATCACTTATTACTGATAATAATTTCATTGACCCGTTCAGAGAACTGCACGGAGATAGCAGAAAATATACTTGGAAAAGATTTACACCTTTACAACAAGGTAGACTTGATTTCTATTTAATGACAGCCAGTATGATAGACTATTTAAGAACGTGTGACGTTGATATTAGTTATAGATCAGACCACTCAATAATATTATTAGAATTGTGTTTTTCAGATAAAAGTCATGGAAAAGGTTTATGGAAGTTTAATAATGACTTATTAAATGATATTGATTATGTTAACTGTATAAATGATAAAATAAATGAAATTATTTTACAATATTGCGTACCTGTATATGATAGAGAACAAATATTGTCAATGAATAAGTCAGATATACAATTTGTTATAAATGACCAATTGTTTATTGAAACTCTATTAATGGAAATACGTGGAAAAACCATATCTTATTCCAGCTATAAAGCAAAGCAAAGAAGAAATATTGAGGAAAAGTTGTTGTCCGAAATTCTGAATATTGAATCAAGTTTAAATGAAGATAATAAAGAGAGATTACTCCTGTTACAAAATGAACTTACAGAAATAAGAAATAAAAACCTCAGAGGTGCTTTTATTAGGTCAAGATCTCAATGGATAGAGCAAGGTGAAAAGGTCACAAATTATTTTTGTAATTTAGAAAAATATCATAATTCATGTAAAAGTATTCCGTTTATAGACAAAAATGGTTCGTTAATATTTGACCAAGAAGAAATTTTACAAGAAACTAGTAATTTTTATGAAACTTTATACAGCGAACAAAATACAAACAAAAATTATGACTTAGATAGGGAATTAGATGGCTGTAACGTAAATAAGTTGAATGCTGATCAGAGTAACTGTTTAGAAGGTCTCTTAACCTTTGAAGAAGTGTCAAATACTTTAAAAAATATGAAGAATGATAAAAGCCCTGGAAGTGATGGCTTTACATCAAATTTCTTTAAAGTTTTTTGGAATAAACTTGGACATTTCGTTGTAAAGGCCCTAAACCATGCGTTCTTGGCTGATTCCTTTTCTAAAAATATAAAATTAGGAACAATTACATGTATTCCCAAGGACAATAAACCAAAGCAATTTTTGAAAAATTGGAGACCAATAACATTGTTAAATGTATTGTATAAATTAGCATCTGGTAGTATAGCAAATAGAATTAAAACTGTTTTAAATACGCTAGTGTCTCATGATCAGACTGGATTTGTTAAAGGTAGATACATTGGTGAAAATACTAGATTACTGTATGATATTATGAAATACTGTGAAGATAACAATATACCAGGTTTATTAATGCTAATAGATTTTGAGAAAGCTTTTGACTCCGTGTCATTTGACTTTATCGATAAAACTTTGTCATTCTTTAACTTTGGCGATATGTTCAAAAAGTGGATTAGATTATTTCTGTATAATACTGAGGTCTGTGTACAACTTAATGGGTTTTTATCAAATGTTTTTCAAGTTAAGCGAGGCTGCAGACAAGGGGACCCAATATCATCTTACATTTTTATACTGTGTGCTGAAATTCTAGCAATAAGAATAAAAAATTGTAAAAATATCACTGGAATAAAAATCAAGGGGGAAGAATATATTATATCTCAATTTGCAGATGACACCTCCTTATTTTTAGATGGCTCTGACAAGTCTTTGCATAATGTTCTAGAAGTTATCAATAATTTTTCAGCTATATCCGGTTTATATGTCAATTTTGACAAAACAAAGGTCATTTGGATTGGTTCTCTTAAGTACAGTACAAGGTCAATAAAAACGAAATGGAAACTATCTTGGGGTGATAGTCAGTTTAAAGTTCTAGGGATTCATTTTGATGTAAATTTAAATGTGATCTGCGAGATAAATTTTGAAGAAAAGATAAAGAGTATACAAAAATGCATTTCATATTGGAAAAGGCGGAAACTGACTCCTATCGGCAAAATAACTGTTGTTAAAGCTTTACTTTTACCTATACTTACACATTTGTTTATAGGCTTGCCAACGCCAACAATGAACTTCGTGAAAAATCTTACTAATATATTTTATGAATTTATATGGAACGGTAAAGCAAAAATAAAACGAAACGTTCTAATAAAAGATTATTCAGAAGGAGGATTAAAAATGATCGATATTGAAAGCTACATAAGAAGTTTAAAAATTAAATGGTTTAAGAATTTCATAATTCACAATGATAGTAAATGTTATAATCTATTGCAAAACCTGATAAACATGACAAAGCTACTGAATTCCGGAAGTATGTTCTGCAAATTGATATTAAATAAGTTAAAGAATAAATTTTGGGTCGATGTCTTAGAAGCATATATGCTTTATATTAAAAAGAGTAGTGTTGGAGATATACAAGACATATATAATATGCCATTATTCTATAATGATAATTTTCTCATAAATAAAAAAGCTGTATATATACCAACACTTTATGATAGAGGGATACGATATGTAAACGACATTCTAGATAAAGATGGTAATTTTGTAGATTTAAAATACTTAGAAGAAGTGAGTGGAAAAAAGATTAATTTCCTTCATTATTATGGCTTAATAAATTCAGTTAAGTCTTTTATGACTAGATCAGGATTTATTCCGAAAAAAGATTCACTTTTAGAATTTCAATACCCAACCATTAACTGTTATATGTACCCCATTTTAACCGGAAAATGTGATAATAAATTTGTATATAATGTACTTGCTAATAACGATGATACCCCTACTATTCAATCCAAATGGGTGTCAATATACAAAAACAGTCTTATAAATTGGAAGAATATGTATAGCTATGTATTTAAATGTACTAAAGATACTTATTTGCAATGGTTACAAACTAGAATTATACATAGAATATTACCTACTAATACATTATTATTTAAAATGAAAATCAAAGATACTAATTTATGCACTTTCTGTCATAATCATGAAGAAACTATTGTTCATTTGTTTTGGGAATGTTGTAAAGTGAAACCAATAATAACACATATTTCAGATAGGTTAGTAAAATATAACCCGCACCTCAAAATAAATAGTTTATATGTACTTTTGGGAACCGATCAAAATGACTTCAAACTTGACATTTTGTTTTTAGAAATAAAACGATATATATTTTTATGTAAAACAAAGAAAATCGTTCCGTCAATAACCGGGTTAAATAACTCATTGAAACTAGCATGGGATATAAAACATGAATGTAGTAATACAGAAAATATAGCTTCTACATGGGCAATTGTAAAATATCTTATATTAAACTACATTTAGACATAAAACGTACTGTAATAAAAATAACCTAGCAAAAATGCATGTTTCTTTCTGTATTTCTTTTTATTCCATTTTCAATTTTTTCAATAAAAATGTGTTTTCATATTTACATTCGATAGAAAAATTGTATGTTAGAAATATTATTTAGTTTTTGACGATTCTTTATGATAATTACGTTGTATTGGTATTTTCTACTTATACTACATGTAAAAATATGTATGGATGTAATATATGTGAATAAAATTATTGGAAAAAAAAAAAATTGATTGTTTTTTGGTGTGGAACTCATTTCTGATGCCCTTTGTGCAATCTGTCGTGTCTTTGATTTGGAAAAGTCAAATTTCACATTAGCCAAATCCAATATGGCCGCCGCAGACCATGTTCGAAAAGCTTTTTTCGTTGTTTTTTAAGAGAAATCAAATATAATACTTCTAAATTGATTAATTTTTAGAGTATAACTCACCTCTGGTGCCCTTTGTGCAATCTGGGATGTCTTTGAATTGGAAAGATAAGGTTCCACGATAACAAAATCCAATATGGCCGCCGCAAGCCATGTTAAAAAAGCTAACTTTTTTCTTTTTTTGGAGAATTAATCAATGTAATAACTCTCAATTGATAATGTTTGGGTGTTGAACTCATTTCTGGTGCCCTTTGTGCAATCTGGGATGTATTTGATTTGGAAAGATCAAGTTCCACAATAGCCAAATCCAATATGGTATTACACTTATTTATTCTCCAAAAAACAAAAAAGTTAGCTTTTCCAAAATGGCTGGTGGCGGCCATATTGGATTTGGATATTGTGGGGCTCGTGACAGTGTGGCAGACAAGCACCTCAGTGATTTGTGATAGTTAACTCACATCAAGTGAGAAACTCTCTCAACACCATTTTGCAAACGGGTCTTCAGGCCAGGTACAGGACTATTATTCTTTCCCAATAAACGCGTTTACGCTAAAACTATTAGGCTCCAAACTGTTTGCGACCAAGATATACATGAATTATCAGAATTGTCAAAAAGTTGCACTTTTCCACATTTTAGTGTTTTGCGTTTGCGTTTCGTTTCGTTTAAACGGGAAAGAATAACGTATTCTCCACTGTATGCTTATGGAGAAACGGTAAAACAAGTGCAACCAATTATGTGCAACCAGTCAAAATACACTTTCGCAGTAACTTTTACGAAAAACAATTAATCCAAACACTATTAGATTGTACAGAGACACAGAAAGACAGAGAGATAGACATACAGAGAGAGAAACACATAGAGACAGTGAGAGACGGAGAGAGAGAGAGAGAGAGAGAGAGAGACAGACAGACATACAGACAGAGAGAGAGAGAGCCAGCCAGTCAGGCATGCAGACAGAGAGAGGGAGAGGGAGAAAAGAGATATATAAAGAAAGAGACAGAGAGAGAATGGAAGAGAGAGAGAAAGAGAGAGAGAGAGAGAAAGAGAGAGTGATTAAACGTAGAAAAAGATGTTTAGAAAAAAACAAAAAAAGAAAAGAAAAAAAGAACAATATCTAGGTTATTTCTGTCATAATAACAAACAGTTGAGAGCCTGATCAGACGTCGACTTACTACAAATTTTTTCCAATGAACATTAAAGCATATGCTTTTAGCACAAACGCGTTTATTGGAAACGAATGTCTTCTGAATGTATGTAATGATTGCATTGTTCAAAATAGATTTATCCTGAAACATCACGTCAATCCGTCGTGTTTTAGGCGACTTGTTGTTTTTCCCGCGTAGACTAAGTCTACTCGGAAATATCGACCACCGAGCATAATATTATCATTCACCTGTGGTTACCATGGTAACATTGACCAGCTTCTTTTTTTGAACACGTTCTTAAAGCAACCACTTACTCAATTGTTGAAGTGTAATGCAAGATAAAGAACAGAACAGAACAGAATTTTGTTTCACATAAACTTTACAGTTTCTAGTGATGACAATTCTATTCGTGTACAGTGGAGAAAACGTTAATCTTTCCCGTTTAAACGAAACGAAACGCAAACGCAAAACACTAAAACGTAGAAAAGTGCCACTTTTGGACAATTCTGATCATTCATGTTTATCTTGGTGACAAGCAGTTTGTAGACTGATCAGACGCCGGGTTACCCGGTGTCTGATCTGGCTTCAAACTGTTTGCAATAGTAATAATAGTTTAGCGTAAACGCTTTTACTGGGAAAGAATAACGTTTTCTCCACTTTAATATATCTAACATTCGTTGACAAGAAATGATAGTGGCATTTGTGTTCGAACGTATAAGCTATACATTGTACACATGTATATATGTAAACCGCTTTGCCGGGTTAAGACCCCCATAAGTGTCATGGGTAAAGCAGAAAGCTTCTGATTATGCAGAAAACTTATGTACAGTGGAGAAAACGTTATTCTTTCCCGTTTAAACGCAAACGTGCGCAAACGCAAAACACTAAAACGGTGAAAAGTGCAACTTTTGGACAATTCTGATAATGCATGTTTATCATGGTGGCAAACAGTTTGGAGCCTGATCAGACGCCGGGTTACCCGGCGTCTGATCTGGCTCCAAACTGTTTGCAATAGAAACAAGAAATATCTTTAAAAAAGATATTCGGCGGAATGAGTGGTTGAACTAAGGCTGTATAGATAGGTGTGCAAAATTGAATGAAATTGAGGTTTTCAAAGAATTGTAATATCTTGGATTGAAAAGCAAAAAATAAAAGTATACAATTGAAACAGTAACTTTTATTTAAAATGCAAAACTATCATGTACAGAAATGCAAAACAAAACAATAATTTAACTCATATCCTAGCTACTGGTAGGAGATCCTCACATTAATCTATTGTTCTATATATCAACTTCATTCATAGAGTTTCTTGAAACAAACTATAGCATACACAAATGTACAGATTCAACAGTCTGCTCTACTTCACTCTTGTAAATAATGATGAAACCACACGATTGTGTTTAACTCACTTGAGGCCATTTATATTTAATATTGCTTTTAATGTATGGTAAATGTGTACAAATAGTTAACAATTAAAACAAATTGGTAGTAAACAATTACAAAACACCTACATGTAGCTTCCTCTGTATATCTATAAAAAGATTTCAGATGTCATCTTAAAATTGCATCAGCCCAGTGTAGTAAACAGTCTGGTCTGTGTCTCTAAATTTTACACTCACAGTCCATATCTGGGAAAACTGTAATTGGACATAGACCAGCCTACAGGGCTCCAGATAAGAGGGAGTAAACTAAACAAATCACATTTATTCACTCATTTTAGCACCAAACCCTATGGTGTTACCACTCAGTTTGATTGTCTCGAAGAGACAATTCAAATGTATAGTGACACCACAGGGTTTAATGCACAAATAAAGATTTTAAGTTTTGAAATAATTCCCTTATCTGGAGCCCTGGCTACTATCCAATCAGACTATTCAGTTTCAACAGGTGCTCTCAATTCTAAATTTCTGATCAAATATAATTGGTTGAAATGTGTGGCAAACAGAAAGTGTGGCTAAATAGAAACCAGACAGCTCCGCCGAAAAATAGTTTTAGCGTAAACGCGTTTATCGGAAAAGAATAACGTTATCTCCACTGTATGAAATACCAGCATTGCTCTCGTTCTACATTAACTCACTCGCCCCAGACACTTTTAATGAACAATTCGAGCTTCCACTTAAATCCATTCCATTAGTGACTATTTTATGGTTGCTTTCTGCAATATATTGCAAAATGACAAACGATCCTTTAGAAGTCCTCTGTGTACATGTATACCCAGATCAGAGGACACATTAAGGAGCCCACTGATCTTGGTTTACATTGTTTGCATGGATCAAATGTACATGGTTTGTAAAGGACGAGTATGGTCGTCGCTAGGATTCATTGTGTTAATCAGCATCTTCTGTTTAGATATCCTTTTTTCAGGGCAGTTATTTCTCCGGAATTTCCCGAAATCTTCGGATTTTTATTCTAGTAAGATTTCATTAGGGGTCCTCAACTTTAAATGCTAAAAACCCAACTTGAAGCATATACACAAATAACATGATATAGACTGTTAATGTGCTTGCAGATGGCCTTGAAGTTAATGTAATCCGACACGCAATATCGACTGCAACTGTGGCATGGGCCAAATAACCCACAAACCTACCCTAAATTGTGAGCCAAACTTTCTTACATAATAGACACGTCTCCATAAATACACTTTTTGTTATTACTCATAGAGCTTTAAATACAGTAGAAACTATGCAAAGGGCCACTCAATGGTTCTATCTTTAGACATTTTGCAGCGGAGAAGACGGTTTTCTTTCCCAATATACGCCTTTATGCTAAAATATTAATGACCTTTGCAAAAGAGGGTTGAGCCAGATACAGTGGAGAATCTGTTATTCTTTCCCGTTTAAACGCAAACGTACGCAAACGCAAGGCAACAACTTTTGGACAATTCTGATAATTCTTGTTTATCTTGGTGGCAAACAGTTTGGAGCCTGATCAGACGCCGGGTTACCCGGCGTCTGATCTGGCTCCAAACTGTTTGCACTGCAAATACAATGTAGTAGTTTTAGCGTAAACGCGTTTATTGGGAAAGAATAACACATTCTCCACTGTATTTGCATTGAAAACATTGAACAACAACCTCGAACCTGTTTCAAAGTTAAGATTTGTTATTTTTAAATACGGGTATGTTTGACTGAAACGATCACGATTTATCCAATTTCGTGAATTACAGGTACGTTCGACTTAAAAGAGTTTCCAGTATTGAGGTTATCAATTATAACAATAGTATCTTTTAAAAAAGATATTCAGCGGTGTGCGTGGTAGAAGTAATGCTGTAGATGGGTGTGAAAATGTATGAAATTGTAATACAGTGGAGAATCTGTTATTCTTTCCCGTTTAAACGCAAACGTACGCAAACGCAAAACACTAAAACGTAGAAAAGTACAACTTTTTGACAATTCTGATAAGTCATGTTTATCTTGGTGGCAAACAGTTTGGAGCCTGATCAGACGCCGGGTTACCCGGCGTCTGATCTGGCTCCAAACTGTTTGCAGTGCAAATAATAGTTTTAGCGTAAACGCGTTTATTGGGAAAGAATAACGTTTTCTCCACTGTACCTTGGATTGAAAAGCAAACATTCAATTACAGTATTTTTATATAAAATATAGCATAGCTACTAAACAGCTACAGTATCATCTACATAATTGACAAACGATAATTTAAACCTTATCCTGCTACATGTAATCGTAGATTCTTGCATTAATCTACTGTTAAATTTATCACACACTATTCATTGAATTTCTTGAAACAAACTACTAGACTTGAACATATGTCATGTCTAAAAATAGAAACATGCTGTCATAGCTATTGAAGACTGTGTCTACTAAGTTTGCCCTCTGACTCACAATTTATCTCAAGTACAACTTGTAATTGGGTACACAGACCAGCCTGTATGCAATTTGTCCCCTAACCAATCAGACCATTCAGTTTTAAACAGGTGCCCATTAACCTAGATTTCTGACCATTTGTGATGAACCTGTTTAGAAACAGATAATATAGAGAGCCTTAATCATATAAATACAGTAAAACCTCAACATCATCACCGTTCCGCAGAATATGTTTTGTCGGGTATTAAGACAGATCATTGCAGAAAGCAGGATAAAGGTAAAGCAGATAGCTCATGGAGAAGCTTTCCGCTTCACTTTCACCCTGCATGCTAAAGATATATACTGGCTTTAAAACATTAATGTGGCTCTGATAAAGCAGGACTTGATATATACTCGGCAGGTTGTTGTTGTTGTTGTTTCTGCTGAGGTTTATAGTCCCGCATAAGCTTCATCAGATGCGTCATCCCATTGTCTACTCGGCAGGTTCGATAGTCAAACAGTCCTTTATACTGTACACCGAGCATGCTGCTATTTATAGCCGTGACATAATCGTATTACATTTACAGGCGCGGAACCACCTTCACGGCCGGGAATCCACATTATTTGGCTAATATTCGCGAACAGTTTTGATCCAGATCAGACGCGGCGTAACGCGGCGTCTGATCTGGATCAAGTATGTTTGTCACTCATTTTCAACTTTTATTCAGTTAAAATAAAAACAAGACAAAAAAAACAAAATAAAATTTTATTTTGACTTTTTTTCGCAGACGATATATTTGAAACATACGACAATTCAGCATGATAAAGATTAATGTACATGTACCTTCGATAAACATAAATCCTGAAAGTTCTTTTTTAATTTATTTGGTTTAAAAGAGCCTGAAATATTGTTTTTGCTGTAAAGGGCTAGACTAGCTAGATCTATTAGTATGATTATTAGTATTCTGTTTTCTCAATGGTTTGTCATTGTGCCTTATTCCTGTCACAGAGTCCAGCACTGATTTATCATATAATTCTGGCTAGGAACAGACAACCCAGTATGAATAAAAGGTAAATAAGGATGAACTATTATATGGACTGGCGCCAGTCTAGTAAAGGCCTACACGAGACCATTGACCGTTGGAAATCAAGGCGGTCCCCTAACCCCTCGTTGTTGTTATTGCTTCTAAGGATTAACATCCCCCGAGCTGTCTTATTTCTGCGAGCAGATGACTAGTCAGTATCGCATGGACGTCCCTTCAGCCGGCAATCTGATGACATCTAAAGTAGATGATTCTGACATCTTGCGATGGTTCCCAAAGTTGAACAATTCGAAGTCGGGCTGAGGTCCAACGATGACAATGACAAATTCTGTCCCAAGTGCTGGCTTCCAAGTTGTATGAAGAAAATACGACAAAGACATCTCCATGGCTGAGGCAACGCTTTAAGTCGCTCTTTTGGGCCACACCCACCGATGTTGGTCAAGTGTTCAGCCATGGATAAGCCTTATATTTGTACCAAGATAACATCAATGCAGAACTAGCCATTGAGAGTTTTCTGTACTGATGTTTTCGTCTCATTTAATCTCCTCCAAAATAGAATACCGTCTGCTAAAATTTGCAGTTTTTTTTTCAAGTTCATTTTTAAAGTTACAGTGGAGAATCTGTTATTCTTTCCCGTTTAAACGCAAACGTACGCAAACGCAAAGCACTAAAACGTAGAAAAGAACAACTTTTGGACAATTCTGATAATTCTTGTTTATCCTGGTGGCAAACAGTTTGGAGCCTGATCAGACGCCGGGTTACCCGGCGTCTGATCTGGCTCCAAACTGTTTGCACTGCAAATAATAGTTTTAGCGTAAACGCGTTTATTGGGAAAGAATAACTGTTACAGATTCTCCACTGTATGACTGTGAAGGGTTAAACCTAATGGCCGAGTGTGGCCCAGGAAATTACCCCACAACCGCACATTCAAGATATGCGCCTAAACGCCTTTGTATCCTATTACTCATTAGTTCAATTTCTCAGGTCACAAACTAGTTCACACAATGTTGTGGAAAATAACCGATAATTCCGCATGAACGACATTTGCATCTAGGCGGTATAAAGCTCGGACCGCGGCTAACCCGACTTCCACATTCACTTCGAACATCAGACTCTACAATGGCAGCCTGTCAGTACAAACTAGTTTACTTCCAATACAAGGGGAACGCAGAAGTGATCAGACTGTTATTTGCAGCAAGTAAAACGCCATTTACAGACGAGAGACTTACATATGAAGAGTGGGGCAAGATTAAATCAAGTAAGTACTTTCATTTTATCCTCCGTCAATCATATTTGCATTACACAGATTAGTTGGTTGCGACACGGAATTACACACATATATGTGTATAGATCTAATTCCGTGGTTGCGATATGCTTGAAAACTGAGATCATATTATTTTATTCCTTTAAAAGTCAATAATGTTATTTGCCCGCAAGGTAGGTGTCCTCATTTCTGTAACGAGTCGTTTCGGCCCTGAGTCGTTTCATCCTGTGTCGTTTCGGTCTAGTTAGTTTCTGTGTGTTTTCTAGGGGTAGGTCGTTTCGGCCAATTCATTCTTTCCCGTTTAACCCCTCGGCGCAAAAGTAATCGTAAGGTGTTAAGCCTTTCATCGCTTTATTGTTGTCTGCTTCAATAGTGATGTTTGCAAAATAGTTTCAAAGTAAGATTCAGTTTATCGATGCGAGTGTCAAAACAGTTTGGATCCTGATCAGATATCACGTTACGCGGCGTCTTAAAGACATCCCTAGATGACCTTTCGATCATAACACCTTGCCAGACAATTTCCTTGCAAAAATCATGGATCTTATGGCGATGTCACTACATGTAGCAAAGAACCATTGAAGCTTCTCGCGTGAGACTCTACCTTTATATTTGATAGTTTGGTTAGAAAAAACCATTGAAAATCACTAGAGCATGAGTATAATCTGGGATTCACCAGGTAAACTGGTTGTGATGCATGCTTTGACGGTTAAATTCTCACACTATCGAGACAATGGGGTGGGGGTGGGGAGAGTCCCTGAATGGACTGAGGAAAAGTATTTAACTGTCAAACTGTTTGCAAAGATGGCACCGAAAGTATTTATGGAAACTACCCGCAATGTAAAGGCGTTTTGACAATGTAGATGATTTACGTTAATTCTAACATCAAGTTTGGAACCTGATCAGACGCCGGGTAACCCTGGCGTCTGATCTGGCTCCAAACTGTTTGTAATGGGGATACAGTAAAATCTCTCTATTACGACCACTAAATAGAAGGCTAATTGATTGTTTGAAACACAGATTACAGCGTATTTAGCAATGTGACAGTATAAAACAGAAAGCTCCTGAAGGAGCTTTCTATTTTACTGTCACATTGCTTTAAGCAGTCACCTGTCGTAAACATCTAAATATTAACGTAATATAGTGGTCGTAATAGAGAGGTTATACTGTAATTGTTTTCGAGTAAGCGAGGTCATTACGCGAAGTCTGATCAGGATCAAAGCTGTTTTACAGTCATTATGACATTTCTTCAGTCAATTAACCTAAAATGTATCTAAAATTGAAATCTGAGACATAAAGGCTGACAACAATTATTTAAAGCAGATGACGTCATCTCGGTGCATGGATACAGTGGAGAAAACGTTATTCTTTCCCAATAAACGCGTTTACGCTAATACTATTATTTACAGTGCAAATAGTTTGGAGCCAGATCAGACGCCGGGTAACCCGGTGTCTGATCAGGCTCCAAACTGTTTGCCACCAAGATAAACATGAATTATTAGAATTGTCAAAAAGTTGTACTTTTCTACGTTTTAGTGTTTTGCGTTTGCGTACGTTTGCGTTTAAACGGGAAAGAATAACAGATTCATGCGATACATGAAGCTTCATGAAGGACGCTATTTTAAAGATATGTTTAACTATTCACGAGATTTCAATTTTAAATATTTACATAGAATTTGATATCTGCAGCAATATCCCGACCCAGTACTAAACCATACTTCCCTGAACCCTATACAAATAACAGATTACATGCATGTATACTCAGCCAAAAAAGAAAGTACCCCTGTTTTACATTGACTTTACATTAAGCAAATTTTAAAGCTCCATATCTTTTAAAGTACCATATCAACTCAAGTTTTATTTGGGATTTTAAAGGCTCATGCGTTCCCCAATGCACTCAAGTAAAAACATTCAGATTAAACAACACATGCAACGAAAATGAAACACTTAAAATTCATTCTTATTTTTATTCAAAGGGAGGTAATTTGATAATATAAGACTTTCTAGTCTAAATTACCCCGTGACTGTTGTCATGAATGGAAGTCTAATGTGATTTTATTTTCTTTAGGTGAAAATGAGCACTGTTGTTTCTCTTTTATGGAAAACATTTCTAGGCAAAAATGCTGTTTTCAGGAAAAAGAGTTATATACACTTTATTTTCAATACAATGTGACAGTTATTTAGCAACAATAATTTCTTGTTATCTGTCTCTTTCTATAAAACAAAATTTGAATACAGTTTATGTACGAGACGCTGATAATTTAGAATTAAAATGCGGGTACTTTCTTTTTTGGCTGATTATAGTTCACTGAGGCTAGAAATTGAAGTTGTCAGCACTGAATAGACTTAACCCTTTCATGATAAAATTATCAGGGTTCCAGCAAAGAGGGAGTTAACTGAAGAATATCAACATTTTCTCACTCTTTTCAGCACCAAATCATATGGTGTTACTACTCATTAGAATCGTATCGAAGAGACGATTCTAATGAGTAGTGACACCATAGGGTTTAAAACAGAAAATTAATATTTTAGTTTTTCAACTAAAATTTTTAACAGAAAACAAAGATTTTAGTTTTTCAAATACCCCCTTATCTGGAGCTCTGAATTACTCGGGATAATTTTACACCTTCACCGTTTCATTGCCGCCTGCTTCAATTTTGATGCTTGCAATGGCGTTTCAAAGTTATAAAATACGGCAGTATGACTGAAGAAATTTCAAAACGAGTGTCAAATAGTTTGGATGCTGATCAGACGCCGCGTTACGCAAACTGTTTGCAAACGCGCCCTGAAGCGCGATTGAGAGTGAAAGGATTAACCATACTTCCCTGAACCCTATACAAATAACATACATGTACAGTGGAGAATCTGTTATTCTTTCCCGTTTAAACGCAAACGTACGCAAACGCAAAGCGCTAAAACGAAGAAAAGAACAACTTTTTGACAATTCTGATATTTCATGTTTATCTTTGTGGCAAACAGTTTGGAGCCTGATCAGACGCCGGGTTACCCGGCTTCTGATCTGGCTCCAAACCGTTTGCACTGCAAATAATAGTTTTAGCATAAACGCGTGTATTGGGAAAGAATAACACATTCTCCGCTGTACTACATGTATAGTACACTGAGGCTAGAACTTAATTTTTGTCAGCACTAAATAGACTTAACTCTTTCATGATCAAATTATTCGGGAGATGTTTACCCATTCACCGTTTCATTGTCGTCTGATTCAATTTTATTGTCTGCAATATCGTTTCAAAGTTCAAAATTAAGGCAGTAAAACTGATGAACTTTCAAAACGAGTGTCAAAAAGTTTGGGTCCTGATCGGACGCCGCGTTACGCGGCGTCTTATCAGGATCCAAACAGTTTTCAAACGCGCTTTTAAGCGTCATTAAGAGCGGAAGGAATAGCGTCTTCTCAACTGTGCTATTGTTTCTTTCTTATCAGATACTCCACACCAGGCACTGCCTATCCTTACCATAAACGAGAATGGGACAGAAAAGACACTATGCCAGAGCGGGGCGATAGAACGATACTTGGCGAGAAAATTCGGTAAGTGAGCACACATAATCATTATACGATGGTATAAGTCGTAGAAGTAGCCGTAGTCGTAGTAGTAGCAGCTGCAGTAGCAGCAGCAGCAGCAGTAGTAGTAGTAATATCAGTAGCAGCAGCAGTAGTTGTAGTAGTAGCAACAGTAGCAGCAGCAGTAGTAGTAATATTATAATTATTGTTATAAGTAGTAGTAGTAATAGTAGCAGTAGGAGCAGAAGTATTGGTAAAAGTAGTACATTGGTAGTCCCAGTAGTGGTGGTGGTATAAGTAGTACATGTAGTAGAAGTAGCAGCAGCAAAAGTAAATGAAGGGATTCGGGACCCGTAGTTTACGTAGTAGCATTAGTTAGTAGCAGTTATAGTAGTAGTAGTAGTTATAGTAGTAGTAGTAGTAGTAGTAGTAATAGTAGCAGTAGGAGCAGAAGTATTGGTAAAAGTAGTACATTTGTAGTCCCAGTAGTGGTGGTGGTATAAGTAGTACATGTAGTAGTAGTAGCAGCGGCAAAAGTAAATGAAGGGATTCGGGACCCGTAGTTTACGTAGTAGCATTAGTTAGTAGCAGTTATAGTAGTAGTAGTAGTTATAGTAGTAGTAGTAGTAGTAGTAGTAGTAGTAATAGTATAGTAGGAGTAGTAGTAGTAGTAGTAGTAGTAGTAGTAGTTATCGTAGTAGTTGATGTACATGTAGTAGTAATGACAGTTATAGTAGTTGAGTTAGTAGTACATGTACATTTAATTGTAGTAGTGCGGGTGGCAGTAGTAGACTAGTAGTACAATAGTAACTGTAGTAGAAGCATTAGAAGTAGTACTTATTATTATTATCATTATTTTTAATATTATTATTATTATTGTAGAAGTAGTAGTAGTAATAGTAGAAGGAGAAGTAGTAGTATAGTAAATTCAATTTATGAAGTTCTTGTGACTTATCCAAATAGTTTTTACCTTTGTGACAGTTTCGGTTCTCCATTGGAGCACCTTCATCAGACTGCGACATCCGCGGGAACGTGACGTCACAGGGCGGGTTTACTACTGGACTGGTTCCCAGTAATAAACAAAGGCCTGTAAAGGGTTCCCGCGGATGTCACAGTCTGATGAAGGTGCTCCAATGGAGAACCGAAACTGTCACAAAGGTAAAAACTATTTGGATAAGTCGCAAGAACTTCATAAATTGAGTGTATTACTATCCTGATGAACTTTTTTCGAGACCTAGTAGTATAGTAATCGTCGTAGTAGTAGAAGTAAACGTCGCCGGCCTCTGTCCGTCTAAAAAGCTTCTACGATGACTGAAGAGGCCTATCCTAGAACGGCAGTCCATAATACATGTACAGCCATTGCATATTCATGAATTCCGAGCAACTCACTGTCCGTGATTCCTCTAAGCCGTGCGGTAGAACTATGTTCTGTCTTCCCTGTGTCCAACGTGATGTGAGCGGACTTAGGGCGGCGCTTATAAACATCAGAAAACCCGAGATAGGCCCGGTAAAATGAGGAACAAAGTCCCCGCTCAGAATTGTGAACCCGGGACATTTCCGACGTAGAAAATTGACCTCTCGTGTCATGATATTCCAAATCATGTCCCAAAGACAGATTTCTACTTCGAAAAATGTCTTCCGGGTTCTCTTTTAGAGGGGGACACATTTCGTCATTACACCGGCCTACCGGGCGAATTCCTTCTTCCAATTTGTCCGTATAACAGATCCTTGTGGAGTCTTCTTTCATCCATGCGGCATACATGGCCAGTCCAGAGCAACCGTCTCTCAGGGAGCATGGCAAACAATGAACAGTGGAGAATACGTTATTCTTTTCCGTTTAAACGCAAACGAAACGCAAACGCAAAGCACTAAAACGTAAAAAAGTACAACTTTTGGACAACTGAGAATTCATGTTCATCTTGGTGGCAAACAGTTTGGAGCCTGATCAGACGCCGGGTCACCCGGCGTCTGATCTGGCTCCAAACTGTGTGCAAAAGAAATAATAGTTTAAGCGTAACTTGTTTATTGGGAAAGAATAACGTTTTCTCCACTGTAGTTGACCGTACCCTACTGAGGATGGCGCTGTTTGGGATCGTGTCCTTCTAAGTGATACCCAGGATTTAGCGGAGATATCGCATGTGGTACATGCATGTTGAGCTTCGCATCCTGTCATGCGCATGTTGACCATATTTCACTTACGTACAGGAGTGTGCTTAAGACCCATTTTTGGTAAACTCTGAGCTTTGTGATAGGCGTCAAATTGTTGGTATCCCACACCCTCTTTGTGAGCTTAGACATCACACATGAAGTTTTTCCACTTCGGGCGTTGATATCCGCACCGAGGGATAGAATTTTCGAGACCTTGGTATATGAAATTGCTGATATTCTCTTAAAGAAATGTATTAACCCTCATCACAGACAGGAATGGAGAGGAAGACTTCGATCGAGACTGGACAGTCAGGCCCCACCCTCAGCAGAGGATTAATTGTGGCCTGATCAACAAATAAACCGGATAGTGAGTGAGTGAATGAGATTGCTGGTGTTTGCTGAAGGGACTGTAGTAGTAGTAAAAAATAGAAAAAGAAAATGATGATAAAGATGATGATGATGATAAAGAAGAAAACTGTAGTAGTTAAACAGTCATTATTAATGCCGATGCTATATATATGCAGTTAGTTAGATGATTATATGAGACAAAACAATTTTATTTTAACCCTCTCACTCTTATTGACGTCATAAAGTGCATTTGCAAACAATTTTTATCCTGATGAGACGCCGCGTCACGCGGCGTCTGATCAGAATCAAAATTTTTTGCTACTTGTTTGGAAATAACATCAGTTGAACTGCTTTAAATCTAACTTTGAAACGACATTGCAGACATTGGTGTAGTACATGTATAAGTAAATGTAATAGTAGTAAAACATAGAAAACGATGAAAGAGGAAATGATGATAAGGATGATGATGATGAAGAAAATGTTGTAGTAGTTGAACAGTCATTATCAATACCGATTCTATATCTATATCTTTATGTAGTTACTTATGATTATATGAGACAAAACCATTTTATATTAACCCTTTCACTCTAATTGACGTCATAAAGCGCATTTGCAAACAGTTCTGATCCAGATCAAAACTGTTTGCTACTTGTTTGGAAATTACGTTAGTTATACTGCCTTAAATCTAACTTTGAAACGACATTGCAGACGACAATATTGAAGCAGACGACAATATGGCGGTGAAGGGGTAAAAACCTCAAGGATAAATGTGATCATGAAAGGGTTAACTGCAATGTACAGTGGATAATACGTTATTCTTTCCCATTTAAACGAAACGAAACGCAAACGCAAAACACTAAAACGTAGAAAAGTGTAACTTTTTGACAATTCTACCCGGCGTCTGATCAGGCTCCAAACTGTTTGCAATGGAAAAAATAGTTTTAGCGTAAACGCGTTTATTGGGAAAGAATAACGTTTTCTCCACTTTAGTTAATTTTGGTTTCGTTACAGGTTTGGGAGGGTCAAACGATTTCGAACAGTTCCAGGTCGATGAGGTGATGGGCTGTTTACGAGATGTTATCCAGGAGTTCGGCAAGGCGTTCTTCGAAAAAGATCAAGAAAGGAGGGTATGTACAGTGGAGAATCTGTTATTCTTTCCCGATAAACGCGTTTACGCTAAAAAAAAAATTTCTTTTACAAACAGTTTGGAGCCAGATCAGACGCCGGGTAACCCGGCGTCTGATCTGGCTCCAAACTGTTTGCCACCAAGATAAGCATGAACTATCAGAATTATCCAAAAGTTGTTCTTTTCTACGTTTTAGTGCTTTGCGTTTGCGTACGTTTGCGTTTAAACGGGAAAGAATAACAGATTCTCCACTGTATATGTTACAGGGATTACATGTAAGTCTTATCAGAGATTAAGCGTAATCCCTGAACCTTTTAGAGATTACGCGTATAATCACTGGGCGTTTTAGGGAATTGATGAAATGTCCATTTATTCATCAAACTATTAGATTTGTACTGTCATGACATTTCTATTGGTTTTAAACATCATGCTTCCCTTGAAATACCATGGTCTAATGAACGTTCATACAAAGTTTCTCGCACAAATGAATAAAAATAAGTGAACAGTTTGCATTTCAGTTAGGACAATTAAAAAAAACAAGACATATGTCTTGTTAATAAGGTTATCAACATATTTTTTAGCGTGGTACTTGCCTTTGAACTTAATGAACTAAACAAGGTACGATTCATTACTTTTACTAACAGTAACTGCAATATACTCGTATTTATAAAAAAATCAACGAAAAGCTTCAAAGTTTCGCCTTTTCTCTGGGAGATTTAGGGTTTTCGTGAATTCCCTGATTTTCAGGGATTTCACATATTCCCCGATAACACTTACTGTAATCCCTGTAACATATATTCAGTTGAGAAGACTATAGATATATTCGTTCCCGTTTAGGCGAGGGTATTTTAGTGACCTTTACCTTTGTTCTTGTTGAAAGATTTCAAAATCATTATCGAAACAAATAGTGATCTAAAGACACGGAGTCTGTTCTTGCTCTAAAATTATTCCAGAGGTCACATAAAAACATCTTCTCCACGGCAGAGGGAAATGCAAGAAATGCTAGAAATTCTTTCACACATTAAACGTGTTCATGCTAGATCTAAAGTTTTCATGTCTATTGCAATACGTTTGGGTCCAGGTACAGTGGATTTAATTTAATTTGATTTGTTTGCAAGGGAAATAATATACTATGCCAAACTGCCAACGCAACACCTCCGAGTTTGCAGACGATATATTTTAAGTAGACAATTCAGCATGATAAGGGTTAAGACACCGTTAGTTTCCCCATCGCTGTTACATTTGTAACCAGATCATTATCACTTGGCTATTTCGCGTCTGATCTGGCTCCAAAGTGTCGGTCACTCACATTAAGGTAAATCATCTTTCAATTACATGTACATGTATGATCATTTTCTACTTCCTTTACGCATAACAATTAAATGCATGTACTTGAGTTACTGGGGTCGTGAGTTCGAACCACCACCGGACCAAGTCCTTCGAATAAGACTTAATAAACCGTTGCCGATATATCAGCGCTTTACACTGGACATCTAAAAGAACCAGAGAACTCTTTCGATATTAAGAGTAGTATAGGGCTTCGCGCCGGGTCTCTGTATCCGCTCCCTTCTCTCTAGGGCGTCCAATAAGCCCATAGATGGCGGAAACGGACGTTAACAAACAAAACAAACAAACAAACTGAGTTACTAGGTATCTGATCAGGATTCAAACTGTTTTGATGAAAATAACCTTTGACCTTGGGATAAGTCAGTGAATTTTTAACCCCTTCACTACCAACATTGTGGTGAGTTATTTATCTCTTTCGCCGTTTCAATGTCGTCTGCTTCAATTTTGATGTTTGCAAGATCGTTTCAAAGTAAGATTCAATGAAGTATAACTTAAGAAATATTGATACGAGTGTCAAACAGTTTGGATCCTGGTCAGACGCCGCGTCACGCGGCGTCTGATCAGGATCCAAAATGTTTGCAAACGCGCGTTGAGGTGTCATTTAGAACGACAGGGTTATTAGATGCTATCGATTTGTTATCAAAACCATTACATGTATTGAATGCCCGTTTCATTTCTTTCAAAGGGAGGCAATGCCGCAATTACCACTGCAACAAACAGTTGACTTAACTCCCTTGAAACTTTCAATGGATTATTCAAGTTGCTAATTAAGTCTAGTCCACTTACATATTAAAAGATGTTTGTAGCGGTATATTGCAATAAGAGTACAGACCCTAACCAGAGGGCTCCTGCAACACTCTGATCAGGTTCTAGCAGAAGCCCTCCAATCAGGGTTTACACTGTTGTCATATGACAAGTGTACTCTACACGGATACACTGTTTGTCAGTGACAGTATGCTCGTCGCTAGGGTTGGATGTGTTTACAGTAATCAATGTATTGTTTCATTGCAGGAGCAAACCAAGAAGAATAATTCAGAGAAGATTGTGCCTAACCTCATTAAATATCTAAATCAGCGCCTTAAGGAGCAGAACACTGGTTTCTTCGTTGGATCAACGGTGTGTACACTATTTAATACAAAGAGGATCCTACATAACACTACCTGCGCACCCTGGTTCCAACATTTAATTTGCCCGGGACTCATTTGTTTCAAAGTCGCGAGTCCCATGGACCCATCACATTTCTAGCCTGTATTAAGCAATAGTTCCCTTTTATACAGTCATAAACATGCAACCTTATAAATAGCTTCTATCTTGACATTTTTACAGAAAAAACTTAATTACGAGTAACAAACAGCTTGAATCCAGATCAGACGCCGCGTAGCGCGGCGTCTGATCTGGATTCAAGCTGTTTGTAAATGTAAACCAATTTCCCTCTCTATAACGACATCTTCCGAACAACGTGCACAGTTTTTGTCTCCCATTGGATGTCGTTATAGAGAGATAGCGCTGTACATGTATTTCTGATTGCAGTCTACTTGCTGACTTTAGGCTACATGTAATGATTTAGATTGTTTCTTTTCAGATGACATTGGCCGACATCGTCGTCTTTGACTTTATTGACAGGCAGATATCGAATGGGGAGACATCCTTCGACGGAGAAACTGAGCTCTTGAAGGTGTATGAAAAGGTCAAGGCCAACGAGAATATCGCTGTTTGGCTGAACAAACGTCCACCGACTGATTACTAAACAAGCACATCAAAAGCCTTATATCATTGTAAACTCTGGGACACCCTGTTTAACTACTGTTTTTTATCCTAAAAGTTGAACTTATTGGTTTTATTACAAAGTACAGTAAAACTTCGCTTTCACGACCACTAAAACGAAGGCTAATCGATTGTATCATAGACAGGTGACAGCTTAAAGCAAGGTGACAGTGAAACAGAAAGCTCCTTAAGGAGCTTTCTGTTTTACTGTCACCTTGCTTTAAACAGTCACCTGTCGTAAACACCTTATAATTAACATAATTTAGTGGTAGTAATAGAGAGGTTCTTCTGTACATGTAGTTTGTCCAAAATGTACAAACTGAATAATGTAAATCCCTCAGGAGTAGTTTGAAGAGGGTCTACAGGGTTTGTTCAAGGTTAGCCTGTCCCGATACGTAGGGTCATTACAGTACATGTACAGTACTGAACCTTATTAAATTAACAATTTTTGCGATTCGCTTGCAATTCGATGGCAATTCGCTTGCAATTCGATGGCAATTCACTTGCGATTCAACCTACTAACTTTACCCTCGGGTAAGTTTTCTTGAATTGTGTATTTCACAAATGTTCGCAAATATGCCTTCGTTAATATTTCGATTGCATTTTTGTCAAAATCGCTTCGGAAAATTCGCGTTGAAATATTCAAACGTAGGATTTGTTTTTTGAAGCGCCCGATTCGATGGCAATTCGATGGCAATTCGCTTGCGAATATCAATTTAATTAATAAGGTTCAGTACTGTATATTTGTATATGTTTATCAGCAAATATGTTCTTCGTTGTTACTCTCCTCCGCTATCTAAACGAATTCGGCGTCTGATCTAGCTCCGAACTGTTTAAGATGGACATAAGAATTTGATGTAAAATCAGGATTATCCTTACAAACAATACATCAATCTCCGTATCTTTCAGTTACTGTTTTCATTCCAAGCAACATTTCTATTGCAATTGTAGTGCGGGTTACAGTGGAGAAAACGTTATTCTTTCCCAATAAACGCGTTTACGCTAAAACTACTATTATTTCTATTGCAAACCCGGTGTCTGATCAGGCTCCGAACTGTTTGTCACCCAGATAAACATGAATTATCAGAATTTTCAAAAAGTTGCAATTTTCTACCTTTTAGTCTTTGCGTTTCTTTTCGTTTAAACGGGAATGAATAACGTAGTCTCCACTGTACAGTGGCGAAGGCATTACTCTGTCCAGTTTAAACCCAAACGGAATGAAATTGAAATACACTTAAATGTAAAAAATGACAATTTCTTAAAAATATTGACCATTCTTTTAAATCTGAATGGCAAACAGTCCTGAGCCTGGTCAAATGCCGGGTTACCTGGCGTCGGATCTGGTTCCAAACAGATTGTAATGGAAACATCAGTTTCTACGTAAACGCTTTGTATTTAGAAAGAACACCTTCTACATTCAAATGTTCAAAAAAAGAGATGATCACGTACATATATCCGTTTCATGCATTGTGGTGAGTAGATTTCCGTATACAGGTATAGTGAAGAAAACGTTATTCTAACCCAATAAACGCGTTTATGCTAACCAATTACATGTATTTCCATTGCAAACCGTTTGGAGCCAGATCAGACTCCAGACTGATTGCCACTCAGATTAAAGTGAATGGTAAGAAATGTAAAAAAGTGTAACTTTCTACATTTTAGTGCACTGCGTTTCGTTTGCGTTTATACGGGACAGAATAAAGTCTTCACAACTCTATTGCATGTATAGAACGTTTCAAAATTTCATCTGCAGGGCTACCATTTCTCCGGACTTTTCCGAAATATTCGGATTTTTTATTCCAACAGATTGAAGCTTAAAGCAGGCTGAAAGTAAAGCAGAATGTGCCTTAAGGCACATTCTGCTTTACTTCCAACCTGCTTTGAGCATCACGTGTCTTAAAAACTAGAAACAGACTATGGGTTAAAGGTATAATTCGTAAAATCGCGCTTGAAAAATTGAAAATTTTGAAATCTTAAATTTTTTTTATCAACTGCATCTGTAGTTGTAGGCGATGACCTTCCTCAACTACTATTTCTTAACCCTTTTACTCTCAATGACATCATAAAGCGCATTTGCAAACAGTCTTGATCCTGATCAGACGCCGCGTAACGCGGCGTCTGATCAGGAGCAACATGTTTTGCCACTTGATTTGAAGTTACGTCACTTATACTGCCTTAAATCTTACTTTAACCCGATATTGCAGACAGCAATGTAGCTGAAGCAGACAACAAAATGGCGATGAAGGTGTCATAGGTAATAAATATAGAAATTGTCTACACTGTTTGTCGTGTTTCATTACTATCCATTAAATAGTTTGGTTTGTACCTTCCAGGTGTTAGATGTGTATTGATTATTAGTTTTGGTCTAAGTCTTCATTGTTGGCTATTTCCCCCCCGGGTGTTATTATTTCGAAATCCCAATGTCCCCTGTCCATCTCTCACTAACCGTTCACTAAAAGCTCACTAACCATTTACTTTTGCACGTGATTGTTTGGCGCTAAAATCGAATGATCAATGCAATACCTTAATGCATTGTTCATTCGAAAAACTTCACGATACATTTGATCATGAAAGGGTTCAACAATCCTTCTTTTCGATGTAGTAAGCAAGTACAGTGGAGAAAACGTTATTCTTTCCCAATAAACGCGTTTACGCTAAAACTATTATTTGCACTGCAAACAGTTTGGAGCCAGATCAGACGCCGGGTAACCCGGCGTCTGATCAGGCTCCAAACTGTTTGCCACCAAGATAAACAAGAATTGTCAGAATTGTCCAAAAGTTGCATTTTTCTACGTTTTAGAGTTTTGCGTTTCGTTTCGTTTAAACGGGAAAGAATAACAGATTCTCCACTGTATGTATGTTGTTATTATTCCTTTCCTAACGTGATTGTTATATTACTACATGTACGAACATTTTCAACTACTATTGATTAACATAGATCTATTCTTCTAAAGATTTTCACGATTGCGTACCAAAAAAAAAAAAAATGGAAGAAAAGTTTCATCCAAAATGGTACTCATATTATTGCATGCATGCCATGATAGTCTCTTCGGTCGTTTTGAAGTAGAACAGGGGAACTCTTTGAACATTCAACGTTCATCTTTCTCACATTCCTCCAGTACTGTTGTAGTAAAGCGCTTTAGGAGCACATTTGTCTCAGGGTACACTTGTCCCACATTCTTTCGTATTCGTATAGAACGTAAACCAAGACGCTACACATCTATCAAACATATTTGGCCGGTATATGATATATTAATAATCATAAAAAACAATCTTGTCAATATTCACTTTGTAAAGGACAAGGAAAAATATGAAAATATAAATATAAGCACTTAACGACCTGTTATTGCGATTTACGGGATTGTAAACGCACGAGGTTACATGTAGCTGGGTAAGTAAATCGTACACGCACTTACGTGCGTATACAAAATTTACCCAGCTAACTTCACGTCATTTCATTCCTTAAATGTTGTTTGTAGACCCTATTGAAAATTGGTTGATTGTGGAGACCAAATAAGTGATCCACATAAAATAAGTTATGTATTATTATTATTTCAAGTTGCAATGTAATTTATTCAGTAGACCTGGAGTAATTATCAAAGGAAAAGTGACCAAGGGAGAACGTTTGAAGATAGGAGTCATAGTTCTTACGTACTACAAGTGTTGGTGGGAAGGAATGACAAAGACAAATATATGATTATATACCCTGAAGGGAGACCCGGCGTCTGATCTGACTCCAAACTGTTTGCAATGGACATAATAGTTTGAGCGTAAAAACGTTTATTGGGAAATAACGTTTTCTCCACTATAACCTTGGACCTAGACGGAGATTCTTTTGAGACATGGCTAATGATGAGTAATTGTTGGTGTTAAACATGTAACAATTATTCGAGTAGACGTTTATTTCCGCTATAGATGGAAAGATGAAACTTCAGTGGAGAATCTGTTATTCTTTCCCGTTTAAACGCAAACGTACGCAAACGCAAAACACTAAAACGTAGAAAAGTACAACTTTTGGACAATTCTGATAATTCATGTTTATCTTGGTTGCAAACAGTTTTGAGCCTGATCAGACGCCGGGTTACCCGGCGTCTAATCTGGCTCCAAACTGTTTGCAGTGGAAATAATAGTTTTAGCGTAAACGCGTTTATTGGGAAAGAATAACACATTCTCCACTGTAGATGGAAAGATGAAACTAACGTCCAATTTGTTTCAAATGGCTGATTATTATATGACAGCCATTTCCGCTCGGTACTTTCGTTTCTTATTGTCAAATGACAACTAACCATTTTATATCATACAGTGGAGAAGGCATCATTTCTTCCAAATTGATATAAACTAATTGCATCGCAATGTTATCCAATCTAGAAAACGACAGTTTCTTTAAAAGATTTATGATTGATCAAGTATGAGTTTAAAACAGTCTGGCATTGTTCCAGACCTGTTCCAGTCTGCATAATAACAGTTATAATTTCCCGTTTTTAAAAACGAAAATTAAACACAAACGCATGGAGATAAGATGTAGAAAATGATAACCTTTTGACAGTTCTAAGTGGTCATTTTAATCTGAACGGCAAAAAGTTTAGAGCTTGATCAGACGCCGGGTAACAGTGTGTCTGATCTGTCTCCGAACAGTTTGCAATTGTTGTAATATATGTAGCGTATACATGTTCAGCACTCCCTCTCTACAACGACACCCAATGGGAGACAAAGAGTATGTGCGTTGTTCAGAGGGAGTCGTTACAGGGAGGGAAATTGGCTTACATCTGCAAACAGCTTGAATCCAGATCAGACGCCGCGTTACGCGGCGTCTGATCTGGATTCAAGCTGTTTGTCATCCGTCATTATATGTATTCCATCAAAATTTAATTTTGAGAAAAAACAGTAGACGACAATTTGAAGCAGACGATATTGCAGCAGTAAAAGTGTTAAACATTTTGTCTTGTTTGGGGAACAGCCGTAAGGGTCGTTGTAAGGAGAGATTCGTTGTTGGGAGGGCCGTTGTAGGGAGGGAACGCTGTACGATCTTTTTGTGGAAAATATAATGTTTTCTCCACTGTAAGATGGCTGATGCGGCTCAAATCTATTTGTCACGGAATATAGTCTAAAGTAAAGGACACGTTTTTTTCTACCCGTTTAAACGAAACTTGGCACAAATGGAATTCATTAAATTAGGACAATGGCAGCTTTTCGTATAGTATGGCGATAATTGTTTTGTTTTAGTGGCAACCAGTTTGCAGTTTATATGTAATACAGGGCTTTCATTTCTCCGGATTTTTTCCGAAATCTTCGGATTTCATTCCAAGCAGATGTTAGCTCAAATTAGAACAAAGAAAATCTTAGGGTTTTCAAGATTAACTGATGGCAGTCCTGCTGCTTTTCGTAAAGTATACAGTGGAGAAAACGTTTTTCTTTCCCAATAAACGTGTTTACGCTAACACTAATATTTCAATTGCAAACAGTATGGAGCCAGATCAGACGCCGGGTAACCCGGCGTCTTATAAGGCTCCAAATTGTTTGCCACTCAGGTAAAAATGAAAAGTCGGAATTGTCAAAACTTTTTCTACATTTTAGTTTTCTGCGTTTGGGTTCCGTTTGCGTTTAAACGGGAAATAAAAACCAATTCTCCACTGTAAAGGTTGGTACAGAATGTGAAAGTACTAGTTTATAATTGGAAACATTTCTAGGGGAGCATACAAGAGTGTACAGCAGTAAAATCTATGCACATTGAACATACGGCAGTTTCTTCCCTTAGTCCGTGTTGATTGATCAAGATTTTCTCATGGTTTGTTAAAATAGAAAAGTTCCGGTTTTCGGAGTCTTCTTTCAACGCACAAAGGTGTCGCTACGCCGACCTCCCCTGGTCATTGGGTTACTTGTTGAAACTTCATGGGGAGACTATTTTGACTCCCAGATATTGCAACCTAAACAGGCACAAGCACGATCATTTCAGGAAATGGTCGGGTGGAGAAACTGAGGTAATGTCTATAGTGCCCGGAGAAATTAACGTTGAGTCAGTAGCAGGATTCGAACCCGGGACCTCATACAGTGGAGAATCTGTTATTCTTTCCCGTTTAAACACAAACGTACGCAAACGCAAAGCACTAAAACATAGAAAAAACAACTTTTGGACAATTCTGATATTTCATGTTTATCTTGGTGGCAAACAGTTTGGAGCCTGATCAGACGCCGGGTTACCCGGCGTCTGATCTGGCTCCAAACTGTTTGTAAAAGAAAAAATAGTTTTAGCGTAAACGCGTTTATCGGGAAAGAATAACACATTCTCCACTGTAGCAGGATTCGAACTCGGGACCTCCTATCCCAAGTCAGACGCTCGACCACAGGATCAACCCGCCCGCCGAAGTTTTGTATGCTATGGTTTCTCTTGGTGAGATTGACGATTTGAATAATAGTTTGCTTGTTTCGGACATAACTTTACGTGCTGTTGAAAGTTCCTATGTAGGACAATACAGGATATTTTTCGAATAAATACGTGTGTGCCAAAACAATTTTGTCCATCGCGACCAGGTTGGAGCCCGATCAGACGCCGAGTGACTCGGCGTTTGACCAGACCTAATTATGTTAGCCTCTCAAATTTGATAAACGGTCAATAGTTTCAAGAATACAGCGTTCCCTCTCTACAACGACACCCTATTGAAGACAAAGATTATGGGTGTTGTTAGGAGGGAGTCGCTATAGAAAGGGAAAATTAAGAATTGCCTCACATTTGCAAACAGCTTGAATCCAGATCAGACGCCACGTAACGCGGCGTTTGATCTCGATTCAACTCAAAATCTCCACTTGAATATGTAACTTTGAGAAAAAACAGTAGACGACAATTTAAAGCAGACAATATTGCAGCAGTAAAAATGTTAGACATAATTGTCCCGTTAGGGAATTTGTAGCAAGGTTCGTTGTTTGGAGGGCCGTTGTAGAGAGGGAGCACTGTATATCATGTTCTACAATTTTGCAATGTATTTGAGTTTAGTTTTGTTTACATCTTTCACTGCCAACGGCGACAAAAGGCGACTTTGAAAACGCTCTGGTGCCCGTTTCATAAAAAATCTTACGACAAATATTATCGTAAGTAAGATTATTAAAGTCTCAATTATAACTTATTTCTCTATCTAATCCTGTCTTGTGAACCTCTTTGGAATCGTCTTTTCAAGACGATTCCAAAGAGGTGTCACAAGACATGATTAGATAGAGAAATCAGAAAATAAATTTATTTTTAATATTAGAAGGCTTAGATCTACGATCGTTTTTGTCGTAAGATTTTTTATGAAACGGGCACCAGGATCCCAACTGTTTGACTTCCGTTTCGACATATTTTCAGTGAAAACAGCTCTAAAGCTGACTTTAAAGATATTTAAAGATATTTGGCGATAAGAGGGTTAAAACAGACGATGCAACTTTGCAGCGACCTAATTGTTTAAAATATCCTTTAACATTCAGGTTGCAAATTTTATTTTAGTTTCTTATGGGCGTTCTTGAAGCACAGAGAGAACACTTACTGGGTAAAATCCTACAATACATGTATTTGAGGCTTCTTTTCATACCATATTTGGCGATCGAATGACCTTTAAAGAGAGGTTACATCTATCAAACATATTTGGTCGGTATATGATATATATTTATATATATAGATCAACATGTATGTGATTATGAAAACAAATCTGGTCACGACACTTTTAAGGGACAAGGAATATCATATCATTGTTTTTGACGTTTATGCATACTTCTGTAAAATGCAAAAAACAGGTCGTTCGTTCCTTAACTCTTTCCTCCCTGAAACTGTAAATGGACAATTCCAGTTTCCATTTTAGTCTAGTCCATTTCTGACTTTTAAGGGTTGCTTTTGGTCAATGTTTGGCATTTGGACAAACAGTGAAGACCCTGATCAGAGGGCTCCTTTCGGAGCCCTCTGATCTGGGTCTTCACTGTTTGCATAGGACAAGTGTACTATTCACATGTACACTGTTTGAAAATGACGCCTATATGCGGGACTAGGGTTCAAAGGGTTAATTGAAGCGAATGCACGGATGTTCCATAAACAGTTGTAAACTGTATATACATGTAGTGAAGAAGACGTTAATATTTCCCATTACAGTGGAGAATGTGTTATTCTTTCCCAATAAACGCGTTTACGCTAAAACTATTTTTTCTTTTACAAACAGTTTGGAGCCAGATCAGACGCCGGGTAACCCGGCATCTGATCTGGCTCCAAACTGTTTGCCACCAAGATAAACATGAAATATCAGAATTGTCCAAAAGTTGTTCTTTTCTACGTTTTAGTGCTTTGCGTTTGCGTACGTTTGCGTTTAAACTGGAAAGAATAACAGATTCTCCACTGTAATTAGAAATCATTATAAATTATTCTCCACTGTAAACTGTATACAGTGAGGAAGACGTTAATATTTCCCATTATGCTAAAAACCTTGTGACCGTTGCAAACTCTTTGTAGTTTATATACAATGTAATATATTTTTCAGAAACAGGGCTGCCATAAGTTGATCATAAAAATCCTAAGATTTCAATTTTTTTAATTTTTCAGACGCAATTTTACTAATCGTACCCCATAGTCTGTTTCTTGTTTTGAAGACACATGACTACTTAAAACAGATTGAAAGTAAAGCAGAATGCGCCTTAGGGCGCATTCTGCTTACTTTCAGCCTGTTATAAGCTATGATCTGCTCGGATAAAAATCCGAATACTTAGGAAAAATCCGGAGAAATGGCAGCCCTGTATTTTTCAGAAACAATTTTCTTGAAAAAGAATAACGTCTTGTTCACTCAGTCAGTGCACTCAGGGATAAGAAACGGTATTGGTTAATATTGAATCCCTGTTGAAATACAATACAGCTTAATGGCGTTCCCGTCTGGTTATAACATCAAGCTAATTAGGCAACAATAAAGTCTAGGGGAACTTGGCGGCTATAAACGGCATTAACACTATATATCCTTTAGTCTGTTTCTGTTGTTGAATGCAGATGACCTCTGAAAGCAGTTTGAAAGTAAAGCAAATGCGCCTTAAGGACCACAATGGAAATAAGGAAAATATTTTTCCTTTTTTTGTGTTATCCTTGGTTTCTAGTGCGCATTACATGGCTCTTATATGTTTTGCTTTAATTATGATTTGCCATGTTATGTACACTTTTTACCGAAATAAATCTATCTATCTATCTTTAAGGCTTTACTTTAAGCCTGCTTTTAGGTATTAATCTGTAAGGTTATAGATTTATTAAGGCCTCATCCATGCTGCTAAAACATGGAATTAGATTATATTTTCTAGTGGAGAAATAAGTTCAAAGCATTAAAATGTGTATCTTTGGAGTAATCGGTTAAGTAACATCCTTCTTACATAAACTTGTTACATGTACCTACTTTTACTTATTTAACTTTCTGCCGCTACATTATATATTCGAAATTAATTTAAATGTCAGTTTTAACTAGTACATACCTTAATATATGTACAGTGGAGAAAAGGTTATTCTTTCCCAATAATAGCGTTTACGCTAAAACTATTTATTCTATTGCAAACATTTTGGAGCCAGATCAGACGCCGGGTAACCCGGCGTCTGATCAGGCTCCAAACTGTTTGCCACCAAGATATCCCAAAGGTTGCACTTTTCTACGTTTTAGTGTTTTGCGTTTGCGTTTCGTTTCGTTTAAACGGGAAAGAATAACGTTTTCTCCACAGTATGCACACCATTTAGTTTGGATTCTTATCTGATACCGAGTAATGTGGTGAACCATCTGGATCAAAGCTACAGTCGAAACTCGATATTAGCGTTAGCTCGAGCACACCCATATTTTAAAATTATAACGTTTCCTAGCAGCGGTTAAGTTTGATGTACGAATTTGTTCGATTTAAGGCCTTTCGCATACGGAAGTCGATCTTGCGGGCGAGCGGATATGAGTCTTGACGACATAGACTTTTTTCCGTACGTTCTTATACTAGAAAGTTTATATAAAGGAAATGTTGATACGATTGAGTATAATCCTTCACAGCGCTGTTAGTAGAGTGATTGACTAGAAATTCAAAGGCCATGTTCGAGACCCATCCGATCCAAATATTTTTTAAGTGTCCGATATATTGACTTGTCAATCAATAACGCAGTGATCAAGAGACATGTTATGTTTAGTCTTCGTTGATTAGAATTAGTGATGTTATATACGTTCCAATTATATTTTAACTTACATGTACGTTTTAGTTTAATGACTTACAAGTCAATAAAATCGGTATACATGTATACGATTTGATCGAATTATAAAGCCACACATTGAAGCTTATCAATACGTCAACCTTTTCAAGATCGATATTGCCCATTATTATTATGTTTAAACAATATAATTAACTTTGTATGCAAGTCCATGAATAAATAATAATGCATTTTAATGACAGAATTGTAATTTTAAGTTAGGTAACTGTATCTCAACTTCAAATATCCCTCATTTTAATAGGAAAATCTGTTATTACAACAAATCCTGACTGTAATATTTTCTAATTATTTCAGACAAACTATTTCATCAACCATACATTTGAATAAAATGAAAACAAATATACATTGAATGAGTCAGTTTTTTGAAATTCAATATTTTAGCATTTTGCAAAATTTAAATAGCTGATAACATCTTTCTGAACACCTTTATTCAAAATGTTTTTAGCTTTTCTTGTAATGAATGTTGTGGACTCCTTATTGGGGAAGACTTATAGTCATTAGCTTTATTTATTTTTGAGAAAAATAAAACCATCAAAAGTCCAGGTTTTTGTCAGAAAAAGAGACCTTAAAGACAAACCACACGATAAATTTTGCCTATATTTTCACACATTGTTTCTTAGGCTATTACATGTATCATTCTCCATGAAAAGTTTCATAACACCTTGTATGGAAACTAAGCGCACCTGCGAAGTACCTTAAGCGAGATTGACTTATCGAAATCCAAGCAAGTGCGAAATACTGGTACGATCGATTTAAGCTTGTTCGAAGCAGACAACAATATGAAGGTGAAGGGGTTAAAACCTCACGACAAACGTGACCAAGAAGGGTTAAGCTATACATGTAACTTGTATTTTACCCTATCGTTCGAGCTCCTGTAATCACAGGACATTCATCCAAATCAAGTGCCTTCAAAACCGTCGCTTGGTTTTATCTGTCACAAGTAGATACGTATGAGCATTTTATGACTACAGTGGAAGACATTATCCTTTCCCAATTAAGAAAATGCTTTGGCTGCGGCTCCGTTCACATATCGTTGCAAAAGTTGCCATAAGTCAAATCAGAGGTTCATATTTACAGTAGAACCTTTCTATTACGACCACTAACTTTGGTTAATTATTGGGTCTCAAGGTGAGAGTGAAACAGAAAACTTCTTTAAGAGCTTTCTGTTTTACTGTCACCTTGCTTTAAGCTGTCGCCTGTATTTTATATAATCAATTAGCCTTCGCTTTGAATATTGTTCGTAAAAGAGAGGTTCTTCTGTATTTTAACTTTGCCTTATGGGGCCCTTTGGTCAGGGTCTGCATGCATTGTTTGTCCTAATTAGTCAAAAATGAACTAGACATTATTGGAAACTTAACTTGTCCGTATTTAAAGTTACAGAGAGGACAAAGATCGTCTTTTGTGGTTCATGGATCCCATTAAAGACGTACAGTGGAGAATCTGTTATTCTTTCCCGTTTAAACGCAAACGTACGCAAACGCAAAGCGCTAAAACGTAGAAAAGAACAACTTTTGGACAATTCTGATAATTCTTGTTTATCTTGGTGGCAAACAGTTTGGAGCCTGATCAGACGCCGGGTTGCACTGCAAATAATAGTTTTAGCGTAAACGCGTTAATTGATAAAGAATAACAGATTCTCCACTGTATGTAATGTTAATATAATAGCCATACCATGAACGAAACTGTCTCATTTAATCGCAAACAGTGAAGATCAAGGCCAGCCGCCGCATCAAAGACGCGGTGGCTGGTCTTGATCTACCCTGTTTGACACCCACATTTATCTAAAGCATTTTATGTAGCTGTATTATACATTTATTCTTATGCTTCAAACAGCAAGAAACTTCAGATATAGCAGATAACGTTTAAAAGACTTATACAATTTATATGCACCGAAAAGAATTGTACAATGTAAACGCAGATGGTTGTCCAGTTTGTCTGGCTATACTTTCTCCATAGTTATGCCATTTAAAAAGTAGGCCCTCCTTGTCAGGCATTTCTCAGAACTGGAGTTTAAACGTGTAGTCAATTTACTTCCCCTACACTGAAATATGAAATAGTTATTATCGTCTCTTTTAATTTCGTAGTCTGCATGTAGTTTTCAAAATTATAACTTCAGGAATTTTAGAATGAACAAATCTGGGTTTGAATGACCGATACATAAAACCACGACCAGACACTGAGTTACATGTACATGTACTAGGCGTCTGGGTAATAAATTATTTGTATATGTTAGTATTGTAAGGTCAATATGGTGCAACTGATTTATTGGCACTTACGAATAAGAAAGAAAAAACACGCTTGTCATATGATATGATGCTAATTGAAGCAAATTGGTCTTAAGAGTCTTCAGTTCGCCTGTTGAGGACATTATCGTCTATTTCATGCTAGAACTATCATGTACTAGGCAGACCGAAGGTATATTCCATATAAATGATTGTGTGCAGTAGACAAATAGAAACAGTGGAGAATGCATTGTTCTCTACCGTTTAAACACAAACAAAATGCAAACGCAATTAAATGAAATGATGAAAATAACCATTTCATTGTCAATGATCCATTATTAAAGCGCGTTTAAAAACAGTTTGGGTCCTGATCAGACGCCGCGATAAGCGGCGTCTGATCAGGATCCAAACTGTTTGAGACTCGTTTTGAAATTTCTTCAGTCATTCTGCCATACTTTTTAACTTTGAAACCAGTTTGCAAACAACAAAGTTGAATTCTACGACAATAAAACGGTGAACGGGTAAACATCTCACGACAACAAGAGCTGTCGGAGAACAGCAAAGCTCGCCTAATTAAACCTTTCTTAAATAGGTAACTATCAAAAGAAAAGTGTATCAGTACATTGATATTCAAGCAACAGGGAACTTCCATTCAAAATATCAACTTCCTAATACAAATATGTCATGTAGTATAAGTGCATTCCAACACTTACTCCTTAACTAACTTTGAAATTTCAGCCCCAAAACTCTAAGTTCACAAAAGGTGTAATTTTGACTAAATTTAAACTTTTTTAAAAAAAATAACTACGCAACTTCAATGTTCAACCCAAGGGCACCTCCATTCCAAATATCAGCTTCCTAATACAAATATTTCATGTAGTATTAGAACTCTTACCCCAAAACTTTAACCATGAGAAATCAGCCGAAAAACCTAAGTCCTAAACAGGTGAAATTTTGACTAAATTTAAACTTTTTTTTAAGTTTTAACTACGTAACATCAATGTTCAACCCACAGTGCACCTTGATTCCCAATATCAGCTTCTTAATACAATTATTTCAAGTAGTATTAGAGCATCACAACACTTACCCCAAAACTTTAACCATGAGAAATCAGCCGAAAAACCTAAGTCCACAAAAGGTGAAATTTTGACTAAATTTAAACTATTTTTTAAATTCAAACTACGAAACATCAATGTTCAACCCACAAGGCACCTCCAATCCAAATATCAGCTTCCTAATGCAAATATTTCATGATGTATTAGTGCATAACAACACTTACCCCAAAACTTTAACCATGAAAAACCAACGCCGACGCCGACGCCGACGCTGACGCCGGGGTGATTCCATAAGCCCCCCCATTCTCCGAATAGGCGAGCTAAAAATGGTAGTGAAAAGGAAAAACAATCATGTTTACATTCTTGCAACTGATTTCAATCTGAGTGACAATCGGTTTGGTGCGGCTCAGAGACCGAACCGTTTGCAATGGAAAAAGGTTTATTTCAATAACAAGGTATAGCTTGTTTAACTCTTTCGCCACCGAAATATTCTGAGACTACATGTATTACAATGGAGAATCTGTTATTCTTTCCCGTTTAAACGCAAAAGTATGCAAACGCAAAACACTAAAACGTAGAAAAGTACAACTTTTTGACAATTCTGATAATTCATGTTTATCTTGGTGGCAAACAGTTTGGAGCCTGATCAGACGCCGGGTTACCCGTCGTCTGATCTGGCTCCAAACTGTTTGCAGTGCAAATAATAGTTTTAGCGTAAACGCGTTTATTGGGAAAGAATAACATTTTCTCTACTGTACCCTTTCACCGTTTCCTTGTCGTCTGCTTCAATTTTGTTGTTTGCAAGATCGTTTCAAAGTAAGATTCAATAAAGTATGGCTTAAACATATAGAAACGAGTGTCAAACAGTTTTGATCTTGATCAGACACCGCGTAACTTTCCTTCTGGTGCCATTGGCAGCGATAGAGTTACATGTTAAGTGATACTGTTTTGCTTGATCAAGTATATTTGTTATTTACATTTATTATATACCTATCGAAGATTTATAGAGATTTCTCAGTTAGATAAATTTGATATCGTCACTATTGATATCATCACGACATGTAGTGATGATATCACTTTTTGTGACGTCACGTCATAATAAGTTTAGTGACGTCGCGGTAATCAATTCGGTGTTTTTTTCTGTAAAAACGTTTTTAAAATGTATATAATAAAAAGAATAATCAATTCCTTTGAATAGATATGAAAAATATATCACTCGAATGGGTTGTTATCTGGTTAAAAAACGATTCCGCAGGATATATTTTTCATATCAATCCAAAGAAATTGATTATCCTCTATGTATCTAACTCGGCCTCGGGTCAGTCTATAGACTCAGATTGAAGAAAAGCAGTAACAGATTCAACACCTGTCTTACAGATTTTATGTTTTTTCGTTAAAGTCTCTCAGATAACTCTCATTTCTATTTTAAACAGATCGATCTACTTCTTTTTACGTTTGATTCTTTCCTACACTTTTGTTCAAAGTATGAATCACAAACCTCTGAAATCTCAATAGGCCAATTCAAGTGACCTATAATGCAAGGCGATTCCATTTTGGACAAAGTAACTAACTGTGTTAACCCTGGTCAGAAGGGGGCTTGTCAATACGTACTCAAGTAAAAACCGTACCAGCATCTTGGTCAATACGTACCCAAGCCAAGCAGTACACACATCGAAACGTACCAACTATTTTGTATATACATAACGTAAGGGATGGTAAACGCGTCACGGTGGCTTAACTGGTTAAAACATAAATGCGTTTGAGTTCAGTCAAATATCGTTCTCAAGCATTTGATTGGTCAGATTTGAGTTAAAGCCGACCAATCAAGTGCTTGAGAACGACCTTTGACAATTTACCTTTATAACCTTTGACATTTCCATTAGAAGTTATGGAATATTGCCCAAAAGACACTAGCTTTATGCAGACCAATAGTAGTAGTAGTAGTTTATTCATTCCTCCATTAATGGAGATCTATAACATATATACAATATAACAAATGAACAATTTAAACATATCTGCGAAATAGCATCTTGACATGCAAACAGAGTTACTATCATAGATACCAGTATCTCAGTTCGATGTGTTACTGTACGAATAGTATACAAGGTCATTGCATGTATAGCAATGAATAAATATATACATGTATACTCTGTTCCATATTCCAAGTTATCTTCCCTTATTCAGATTTTTACAATTGATAATAACAATAGACACCCGTTTAACCACTCAATCCAGACGAAAGAAGAAGTTAAACATTATTCAGAGACAACAAATGAGGCAGTTAACCCCCTCCTCCACAAAAATCACCTCTTACTTAGGGCACAGGTGCCAGTCCAAAGCAAGATGAATATAAAGCAGACAAGCTCATAAAGGAGTTATCTGCTTTACAAACACTCGGACTCCGCTATAAATAGTGTCCCTCTCCAAACACAGGTGGATATCGGCAATTTGCACTATTGCTTATTGAGGAAAGGGTTAAAGTTATGACGTATAGTGGACAAAGACAACATGCACTTATAACTGGACCCCAGACTAGAGGATTTAAATCAAGGTTTCCCTTATATTATTATGTCTGCAGCAAACTGAATAATGTGACCACCAATCAGAATCGCAGCAAGGAGCTATTTTTAATGATTAGTAGTCACAACATGTAGTGCTTTAGATATCCCCTTGTATGGAGTTCTGTTATAAGATGAAAACAAATCATTATGAACCCATGTATACTCTCCATCGAAACGAAACATGGACATGTAATACAGGTACGATGATAAAAAGGTAGAAAATGAGGTACATAATTATGTTTTGATCAAGACCAAACGCCTCCTAGCATGCCGCTTGATCGTGGGCAAAACTGTCTGATGCTAGTACTGATGTATATTAGGTGTGGGTTCAACCATTATACCTAATAAACGTAATTTACCCATTAGCTTTTCTAACGAAACTGTACGAAATATGAAAAGGATGGGTTATAAATGTAAACCTCTAATCACGTGTTACAATACTCAGGATAACTACAATCAAACCTAAACCCGGTGGACAGTCGGGTAACATGTAAATATCCACATAGAAATTCCACAAAGGTGAACTCAGGCTCTTGCTAACTTAACGCAAATACAATATCGATCTCTTGATTAACCCTTTACTCTATAGAAGTGCAGTTTAGCACATTTGATTTATTCCCCCCCAGTGAAGAAAGTAGCTCCAATCTATACAGTTATAAATATGTATTCTAAGAATTATCTCTTTATTTTATTTTATTTTATTTATTTATTTTTAGCAGATGTTAGCATAAAGCAGACTACAAGTGGAGCAGTATGCACATTGAATCGCATTCTGCGTCACTTACAATCCGCTTTAAGTGGTTACCTATATTCAGTACTAGAAACAGTCTATGGAGTAAAGGGTTAACACAATAGATACAGTAACATCTCACAGTTCTGGAAGTTAAGAACAATAGCTCCACTAATAACGTAATTAATTTCTCTCATGCTGGTGCTCAATCTCGGAGCATACACGTAAGGATAGTCTGCAATCTATACCTGTATTTTCCGTTATAGAGAAGCATTACTACTGTTTTCAGAATGTAAACGCATTGCTCGCGGGCTGAGTAGCGAATTAGATAGTTAAACGCTTTGTCACCGTTAAACTCAATCACATCGTCCCACAGCGCTTGAGCCGAACCAGAATTCTTCTCACAGTAGGAGAGAACAGATACATGCTACAATGGAGAAACCGTTATTCTTTCCAATTAAACGCGTATTCGCTTAAACTATTATTTCAATTGCAAACAGTTTGGAGCCAGATCAGACGCCGGATAATCCGGCGTCTGATCAGGCTCCAAACTGTAGTGTAGGCTCATTTGTAATTTCGTGCAGATTTTTTGTTAAAAGCAAAACCTCAATTGATTTTGAAAGAAGATATCATAAGCTTTGAGAAAAAATAGGGTGCCATTTTTTCTTTTCATTTTAAGGGTCCGAAATCCAAGATGGCGTCCAAAATGGCCGCCGTTTAGCAATACATTAATATTTTTGCTAGTACATATGGTACAATGACAAACAAAGTATCTAAATATAGGTTTTAGAACACAAGAAGACCAGTGGAATTATCAAATTGAGGCTAAAATTTAAATTTATATGCCTAATTCCAAGATGGCGTCCATAATGGCTACCGTTTTCACTAAATTCTACCTACTTTTACTCCGTAGGCCGTCCATACAATGAAATTGGAAATAAATGTACACATAAAATGTCTGTTTGATTAAAGTAATGTATTGTTCAGTCGGTAAACGCTACAAGTAAGTAAACAAACGAATTTAATAACTTTAGTGGAACCATGTTATATCTTTTTCAGGAATCTTATGAACGAAAAAATGCAATTAGTCACTTGCTTAAAATTTGCATCAACCAGTCTCATTTTATGTGAGAAATAAATTGTATATATCAAAATGTTCATACAAGCGGGTAAATTATGAAACTGCATGCTGCAATTGTGACATCTGTGGGCCATCTTTGTTATTCAAGATGGCGTCCAAGATGGCCGCCAAAAACAAATGATATCCCGAATGTAATAACTATTACAATACAATCAAAATGAGGCTAAAATTCAAATTTATTTTCCTACTTTCAAGATTTCTGTTTGATTAAAGTAATTGATTGTTCACTAGGTATACATTACAAGGAATAAACGATTTATCTATTTACTATAGCGAAATCATCTTAGTTCTTGTTCAGAATTTTTATAAATGTAAATATGGAAAATGTCAAATGCTCTAAGTCGTCATCAACTGGTGTCTCTCTGTTAATCAATGAATTTATATATCCAAATAGTTGTACAAGTGTGCAGATTATAAAACTGCATGTTCCATTGGGATATCTGAGAGCCAACTGAGTTATTTAAGATGGCGTCCAAGATGGCTTCCACAAACAAAAAAAATATCCCAAACATAATAACTATTACAATTCAATCAAAACGTGGTTAGAGTTGAAATTAATAGTTATTTTTCAAAATGTATTTTTAATTAAAGTAATTTATTGTTAATGTGGTAATTATTTTTAAAAAATTTAGGCGTCTAAGAGAAATAAACGACAGAAAATGATTGGCAATTCCATAAATCGCGTTAGCGATTCATGGTTTATTTGCAAATCATTTTCTGTCGTTTATTATGCTTAAGCACCGAAAATATTCAGTTCATTTCTTATATTTACATTTTTTCTTATATGAAATGAACATTTTATAAGTGTGCATGTACATTGTTTTCCATATTAGAGGTTGTTAACACGAATAATGTGTACCCTGAAAGGAACAGTTTAACTGTATGAATTCTTGTTCAGAATTTTTATGAACGAAATATCTAAAATAAATGTCAAATGCTGTTGAAAATCCGGCATCAACCGATCTCTCTCTGTAAACTAATAATTTTATACATAAAAATATGTGTACACGCGTGTAGAATATGAACGGGCAGTGATATCTAAGGGCCACCTTCGTTATTCAAGACGGCGTCCAAGATGGCTGCCACAAACGAAAAATATCCCGAACATAGTACAATGCTATTACACTAGTTGTTTTTACTTAAAGTGATGAAAATTCTTTTGAACATTAAATTTACAAAAGCGACAACATTATCAAATTATGTATTTAGACCATATAAATCATACCTTGACGAACATTGCCGTCTGCTTAAATTCATCCTTGGTTCAATATAAAAATGTTTTAAATTCAGTCGCTTTTAGTAAAACAAAGTTTGCTTTAAATGTCTTGTTTTACATGTACCATAGCAAATAGGCTTACCTGACAAAATTGAAAATCAATTACTCTTACACATTCCTCTTCCAGTAGACTGGTGCTGGACGGGGTTGCAAGGGGTCCACCTGGATCTCTCTGTTGCTGCACTGGGGGCTGTCGAAAGAAATAGTCCTCTTTTTCTACTGTCTGACTCCATGTTTCTTTTGCTTTTTTCTAAGCCTCTTTTTCATCTAAGGGATAACTGATTTTATACGGCATTTATGTTGAAGTCAACTCCAGTACTATATACGGATTGTTTTAGCAACTGGTGGCAAGTTGGTCCAAGTTTGCAGTTTCTCTTTGAAAAGGTGAACGAGGAAAATCAGTTTGTAGCTATGTCTTGGGTTAGAAAACATCAAGTTTTCTTTTTTTGGGCAACAGTGTTGCATGCATGCTAAATAACACTGACTACTGTGGTCTTGAAAATATAAAGCTTACTGTTGAAGCTTGATAGGCGTTACTGATCCTGGTATCAATCCTGATATCGACAGTTGCATCCAATGTAAAATGCTCTCTGATACGTCTACTTAATATCACAACTAGCTTTTGTATTTTGGAATTAGTCCTCATTACTTGTATCTTCTTTAAGTCAAACGTATTCTCATGGCAGTTCCTTTGGTGTCTCTGTCTTTCACTGGATGTCCTGATATCTGCTTGATAGTAGTCCTAGATCGATTGTGTAATCAAGGTCTTCTAGGACTGAATACATTGTCCACTACAAACCAATGGTTCCGTCCTCTCAACAACATTTCCCATGATATATTTAATTGCAATGGAGAAGCGCTTCGCTTACATAATGCGCATCTGCTTCACCCCGGTATCCAATTTACTTTGAAGGACTCTTTAAACTGCTTTTTGAGCAATGCATGACACTCAATATTGTCGTAAAAGGACCGGATTATATCCAACAATTTATATGGTATGTCATACTGGGTCAGTATCTTCCAGTCTTCCAGAGTGACTCATGATATTTAGACTGACAAACGTCTTCTCAAAAGTCGATTAATACAATTGCAGTAGAGCTCTTTCAATTGTGAGAACAATGATGTGCTCAATGCATGATGTACCTTTCACAGAGACATTTGCCTGAGCTTGATGTAATACGGGGTCAGCTGCTATATTAATGTAATGCGTTAAAGAAGACATTGCTGGTTGGCGAAAGAAAGGCAATACCTCTCCAGTAAGTGTAGTTTCACATGTCATATTTTGGTCAACTTTGCTGACTCCTTTCTTCCCATCATCTAGAATATTATTTCATCAGTATATGCTGCAATAGCCATTGGGTGTCTGGTGTTCTGCTTTGGTCAATATACCGTCACTTGTATTTCCTAGCTGAAATATTTGTCTCTTTATCTTTGTTTCTGCATAACTTAGCAACCCACTTTCTTAATCTTGGTGACTTGGCATCTGGTACAGTTTTCTTCATCCGTTTGTCTCCTCTAATACATTTTCTTAGTATTTGCGGTTTTTGTGTCCCGATATGCTAGCAGCTGTATCAGATATGACCTTGTTGAAGCTGTAAATAGTGATAGCTGTAAACTTTTAATGAATTCTGAATTGTTTTCTAAGTACACAATTGTAATACGGTAGTCCTTGACTTTTTTGGGGTTGGGAGTCTTTAAATATGTGGACATATTGGTTTTTGTTGCTTCTGACCTTTGTTTTGCTAAATATTAGGGTCAGGTTTTCCACTGTTAGGTTGTGGACTGCATTCCTCTTACATCTGGAAGAGAGTATCTTACTTGTTGTTAAAGATAATGTGATCAATTAACACTCTTCTTTACTAAGACATACTAACCTAAATTGTTCACTTCATTTAGTGCATTGCAATCTTTGTTAGTCAGTTACTTAGAAAGGAAATGAAATAAATAGTAATTTTCGTATTTTTCTTAATGTTTTTGGCGGTCATCTTTGATGCCATCTTGAAATAGCAATATTTGTCCTACGGTTTCACATTAGCAGCATGCAGTTTCATAATCTAAACACGTGTAGTTAATGTTTTGATGTATACCATTTGTTTACAGAGAGAACTGTTTAATGTCGGATTTAAGCATTTGACATTTTGCATATTTTCGTTCATAAAATGTCTGAACAAGAACTAATAGTGTTCTACTTTAGTATTAGAAAGATAGTTTATTTACTTGTTAAGTACACCAAGTGAGAAATAAATTACTGTTATGAAACAGACATCTTGAAAGTAGGAATATAAATTGTAACTTTAGCCTTATATTGAGATTCAATTTAGTTGTAATATTTTTATGTTCGGGATATTTTTGGTTTGTGGAAGCCATCTTGGACGCCATTTTTAATAACGAAGTTGGTCCTTAAATATCACAAATACAACATAAACCATCATAATCTTTACGCTGGTACGAATATTTTGATATATTTACATTCACCTTGTAAAGTCTTTATGTAATCCTATTAAAAATTTGCGGTACATCTGTCGATGAACCTACACTTCGGAACTGGTATTAGCCAGTTCGGATTTCGCCCGTGCTATTCGTGGACTTCTTCAAATAGACTACATCGGGCACTTAACACTAAGCTCCCATTGGTCGACGGTCATATGACACTAGCGGAGTGATACAGACCCATAGGTCGTTGCCATCGCGTTGCTATGTGTGTAAACCGCGACCCGTATTTTTAGAATGTGCTTTGGCAATAGATATTCAAGTTGCACTGTTATTTGTTTGCCTTGTAAGTCTTTTCCATTCACAGAGAGAAAGTTTACAGGAAAAAATCCTGAATTTTTAATACAGTTAGAGTACATGTAGTTGGGACTACTTTCTCACCATATTTAGAAACTGGAATGGCTATTACATCGACATTACATCTATCAAACCTCTTTGACCGGTATATGATAAATTCTTATACAGAAAATCAAATCTGGCCAATAAACACATTAAATTGACAGACAGAAAATATAAATATAAATATAAGGAATAAACAACATCTCTTTGCCGCTCATGACGGTATGACTACATTAGCTTCGGGGGGCAAATTTAACGAAAACGCCCGAAGCTAATGTAGTCATACCGTCATGAACGTCAAAAATATGTTGTTTATTCCTATAATATAATGCCATTTGTTTACATAGAGAAGCTGGTTGATGTCGGATTTGATCATTTGATATTTTGCATATTTTCATTCATAAAAATTCTGAACAAGAACTAATATGGTTTCACCATCAGTATTAGATAAATTGTTTGTTCCTTGTAATATATACCACGTGAATAATCAACTACATCAAACAAACAGACATCTTAAAAGAAGAAATTTAAGTTTCACTTTAGCCTCATTTTGATTCAATTGTTATAGTTATTATGTTCGGGATATCTTTTGTTTTGGCGGCCATTTTGGACGCCATCTTGCATAACGAAGTTGGCCAAAAGATGTCACAATTGAAACATGCAATTTTATAACCTACTTGCTTGTATGAACTTTAGGTATATACAATTTATTGCTCACATAAAATGAGACTGGTTGATGCAAGATTTAAGCAAGTGACTCCTTGCATTTTTTCGTTCATAAAATTCCTAATAAAGATCTATTATGTTTGCACTTTAGTAATAAGATTCGATTGTTTACTTACTTGTGACGTCTACCGACTGAACAATACATTACTTTAATCAAACAGACATTGTATTTATACATTCATTTCCAATTTCATTGTATGGACGGCCTACGGTGTAAAAGTAGGTAGAATTTAGTGAAAACGATAGCCATTATGGACGCCATCTTGGAATTAGGCATATAAATTTAAATTTTAGCCTCAATTTGATAATTCCACTGGTCTTCTTGTGTTCTAAAACCTATATTTAGATACTTTGTTTGTCATTGTACCATATGTACAGCGAAAATATTAATGTATTGCTAAACGGCGGCCATTTTGGACGCCATCTTGGATTTCTGACCCTTAAAATGAAAAGAAAAAATGGCACCCTATTTTTTCTCAAAGCTTATGATATCTTCTTTCAAAATCAATTGAGGTTTTGCTTTTAACAAAAAATCTGCACGAATCTTTATTTCAAGACAAATGAGCCCAGACTACTGTTTGCCACCCAGATACAAATAAATTGTCAGAATTTTCTGAAGTTGTACTTCCCTACGTTTCAGAGTTTTGCGTTTGCGTTTCGTGTGCGTTTAACGGGAAAGAATGTTTTCTCCACTGTATAATATGCAACATATTATAGTTAGCAGCAGCACCGGCCTGTGAATATCAGTTGTGTTCTGTCTTGTTATATTAAGACCTAAAGTCTGTTTTGTTCCTATCCTTTCGTATTTTGCTATACTTTCTTTATGTTGCACGGATTATATCGACATATCATTTCCGCTTCAGTCGAACTTACATAGGAGAAAACGTTATTCTTTCCCGTTTAAACGAAACGAAACGCAAAACACTAAAACGTAGAAAAGTGCAACTTTTGGACAATTCTGATAATTCATGTTTATATTGGTGGCAAACAGTTTGGAGCCTGATCAGACGCCGGGTAACCCGACGTCTGATCTGGCTTCAAACTGTTTGCAATAGAAATAATAGTTTTAGCGTAAACGCGTTTATTGGGGAAAAAATAACGTTTTCTCCACTGTACCAATAATTCACAGTTAAATCGTGTCTTGGGTAGGTTTTAACTTTAAAATGCATTTAATTTCGACTCAGCCAATCTCGATATATATATCAAAATTCAAATGAAGAAATACGGGTTAATTCGACTCAAACGAACTCTATTTATCAAGATTTGATCGCATACAGTAGAGAAAACGTTACTTGTTCCTGTTCAAATGCAAACAGAACGCAACGCATTGCAGTAAAATGTAAAACATGTTGGGCTTTTTTTGTTTATAATAAATATGCACTGTTTTATCATATTCGGAGTGGTAGCTGTCTGGTTACCTGGCGTCTGACCCGGCTCCAAACTGTTTTATAGAGATCCACATGAGTCATTTTGGGGATGGAATAAAATCTCCTACGTACATAAAGCAAAGTTATATTGCGTGGTTTGCTCTATCTAAAACTAAATCGTCCTTGACGCAACATATGTTATATAAGTTAATTTTATTTTGGAATGGAATATAATAATATCCACGTTTTACGTTTATCTCGTACAATGTACGCTTCGCTCTGCATCTTATAACCATTTCATTCTCTGAATAACGCCAACATTTCAGGCATTTTGACTAAGAACCATCGGTATACTTTTCAAACAATTTTGACCCTATTCAGACGCCGAGTTACTCGGCGTCTGAATAGAGTCAAAACTGTTTGCAAATAGTAATACGTTTGTGGTAAGTATAGGCAAGGGGTAACGAGAGCGTGAAATAAAAGCACGAATGCCTTGTGGTCCGATTGATAAATACAGACAATCTCAGCACAATACTTGACGCTCCAGCTGAGCTACTGTTGGTTTACGACATCAAATGTCGTAATATGGCTTACAGTGACGCAGTCATCTCCCCAGGGAATTGTCAGGATACAGGGATGAGGATTTCAGGAATATCCGTTCAAACACAACCAACGTAAAAAACTAAATGTAAAAAAACAACAAATGAGTGAATATTTACAAGTAAACTGTCTATGTCTATATGCAATAAAATCTCTATTACGACCACTAAATTGAGGTAATTATTAGGCTGTTTACATGTACGATAGGTGACCACCTAAAGCAATATGAAACTTTGCTTTAGGCTAGCACCTGTCTATTATACAATCAATTAGCCTTGGTTTTAGTGGTCATAACATCGAGGTTTTACTGTATACAGTAATTCATCTATTGCCACAACAAAATTGTGTCAATTGTTAAGCGTGTAAGGCAGGTGACTGCTTAAAGCAAGGTTACAGCAATTAAACAGAAATTTCCCTTTGGAGCTTGCTGATTTACTGTCACCTTGATTTATGCTGTTTATACGACCAATCCAAAAGAGGATTTCAAGAATATTCGTTCAAACACAACGAACGCAAAAAATAAAAGAGGTAATCTTAATAAACTGATGCCAATTTACAGTAAAACCTCTATTACGACGACAAAATTGTGTTAACTATACAATGGAGAATACGTTATTATTTCCCAATAAACGCGATTACGCTCAAACTATCATTTCCATTGCAAACAGTTAGGAGCCAGATCAGACGCTGGGTAACCCGGCGTCTGATCAGGCTCCAAACTGTTTGCTACTACGTTTAACACGAGCCGTCAAAAATGCCAAAACAATGTAATTTAACCTATTTCAGTCAATTGCGTTTGAGTTTCTTTTGTGTTTTTAAGCGAGAAAGAATAACGTTTTCTCAACTGTAAGATGTTTAAGGCAGGCGATTGCTTAAAGTAAGGTAATAACAGTTAAAAAAAGAACTCCTTTTGGAGTTTTCTGTTTTACTGACACCTTGCTTTATTATGTCACTTGTCTATTACATGACCATTTATGCTTCGATTTAATGGTCGTAATATAGCAGTTTTACTGTATTCTTTCTTTGAATAGCAAATAAGAAGATGCATAATGTTAATGACGAGTATACAGTGGAGAATGTGTTATTCTTTCCCAATAAACGCGTTTACGCTAAAACTATTATTTGCAGTGCAAACAGTTTGGAGCCAGATCAGACGCCGGGTAACCCGGCGTCTGATCAGGCTCCAAACTGTTTGCCACCAAGATAAACATGAAATATCAGAATTGTCCAAAAGTTGTTCTTTTCTACGTTTTAGCGCTTTGCGTTTGCGTACGTTTGCGTTTAAACGGGAAAGAATAACAGATTCTCCACTGTACTCGTCGCTAGGATTGAATGTGTTTAACCCATACGCATACGAAAACTCGTCTGCTAAAATCGGTCGTCTACAATAATATGCAAAATTCAATTGTTTGAGGGTATACACAATACATATTGATACGAGTGTAAACGGTTCGAATCATGACCAGGCGGAACGCGCCGTCAAATTTGGATCCCAATAGTTTTTGAGATCGCATATACATGTAGCTGTGAAAAAGTTGACATTAGATTGACTTTTGTATATTACCAAAGAACTATAGATTGTGTGATATTATCTATGACGTAATATACCTAAACGTAATTTACAATTTTAATCTCCCATAGGCATAACGTGACATTTATATATTATACATAGTACATACATACTTGTGTACTTTACATATTACAAATAGTCTTATACAGTTTTCTGCTTTATTGATGATCTACAATAAACTGTAACCTGCCTTAAAAATATCAGTTTTCTCCACTGTAAATGCACACATGTACACGGGTAATGCAATATGCCTAATGAACCTTTAAGTTGTCCAAACCAGCATAGATATCAAATTACAAAGAACTTGTAATGCACTCGGCTCAGTGGACCTTTGTGTCACCAAAAACGATTAAGCTAGGACATTGCGAAATATGCTATGTACAGTGGAGCATCTGTTATTCTTTCCCGTTTAAACGCAAACGTACGCAAACGCACGCCAACGCAAAGCACTAAAACGTAGAAAAGAACAACTTTTGGACAATTCTGATATTTCATGTTTATCTTGGTGGCAAACAGTTTGGAGCCTGATCAGACGCCGGGTTACCCGGCGTCTGATCTGGCTCCAAACTGTTTGCAGTGGAAGTAATAGATTTAGAGTAAACGCGTTTATTGGGAAAGAATAACGTTTTCTCCACTGTAACACGAATCCCTAGTGTACAGTAAAATCTCTCTATTAAGACAACTAAACAGAAGACTTATTAGTTCAATAAAAGACAGGTGGCAGTTAAAAGCAAAGTGAACGTAAAGCAGAAAGGTCTTGAACGAGCTTTCTGCTTCACGTTCACATTGCCTTAATCATCTACCCTTCTTAAACACCAGGTGACTACCACAATTAAGTGATCGTAATAGAAAGGTTTATCGTTTATAATGCAAGGCTGGTTGACAAGTGTGAACATTGAATCTTTATAAAACATTCATCGAGCTTTAAATTCCGTGACTGATAGTATAATAGATATAACAATAACTGCTCATCAAAAACAATACAGCAAGAACATACGGCGGAGAAGGTTTCACATCTATACAATAGAACTTGAAAATTGTCTGAGATACATGTACATGTAGTTTAATTAAGTACACGTATAACCCTTTACCCGGTACAGTGGAGAAAACGTTATTCTTTCCCAATAAACGCGTTTGCGCTAAAACTATTATTTGCACTGCAAACAGTTTGGAGCCAGATCAGACGCCGGGTAATCCGGCGTCTGATCAGGCTCCAAACTGTTTGCCACAAAGATAAACATGAATTATCAGAATTGTCAAAAAGTAGTACTTTTCTACGTTTTAGTGTTTTGCGTTTGCGTACGTTTGCGTTTAAACGGGAAAGAATAACAGATTCTCCGCTGTAGCCTGTTTCTAATTCTTAATACAGATGACCACTTAAAGCAGGTTGAATTCTAAAGCAGAATGCGCCTGTAGGCGCATTCTGCTGTACTTCCCACCTGCTTAAAGCTATCATCTACTAGGATATAGAAAAATATTTCTTATATTACATTTTTATAGTTGATTACATTGGAACTATTTTTTCCCCGGAGGAATATATCAAATGTGTTAAAAGTTGCTTCTATGGGGGAAAGGGATAAAGAAGAAGCGTAAAAAATCTGGTCAATTAACCATTTAGAAATATACGGATCTTACTAAGCAATGTTGTTATAATTGTATGTTTTTATTGAGCACTAGAGCACAAAGAGTTTCACAAACAGTGTTCATGGAAAGTGTACGATTGTCACTATGTAAACAGTGTATATCCAGATCAGAAGGAGCAAGTATCTGCACTGTTTGCACTTTTGTAATATATTGTTAAAATCAACCCAATATAATCAAAACCGGACTAAACTCTTATCTGGATCCAAACTGTTTGTAGCTTTTATATTTTCATGAAAGAAATATATAAATATAACCTATGAAACCAACTGCAGACGGCGATTACATAACGTGCTAAAGGATATTTCGGACAGGGGCTCGTTTCATTAAACTTCGTACGATAAATGTTGTCTTATGTCAAAACTTTAAAATACATTTAATTTCTGATTTCTCTATCTAATCCTGTCTTGTGACATCTCTTTGGAATCGTCTTTTCAAGACGATTCCAAAACGATGTCACAAGATAGGATTAGATGGAGAAATAAATAATAATTGAGACTTTTATAATCTGACTTACGACAACATTTGTCGTACGAAGTTTTATGAAACGGGTCCCAGAATACCAACCCGTTGAAAACTGCTGAAGTGTAAGTGCATTTGTATTCAGGTTTTCGTAATGTATTACATTTGGCATTGAATTTTTAGACCACCTAAATTAACTCTTGCATTATCGCAAATACCATCTGCTGTAAATATATTGTCTGTAGAAATGTTCAACATTTATCCATTTGTGCCTATAGAGTCCCATAAAAGGGGCATACTTATGCATAACATCCAGACTCTGATCAGACGCCGCACGAGTCTACACTGTTTCTTGGTAGGCATTGCAATATGAAAAAGGAAAAGGAAAACAATAAACCAGGCACCCCGTAGATAAAAGAATGGAAATACCCGATACATAAGATTGTAAGAATCCATTTGGTATAAATGGATAAATATATATTATATAAAACTAAACAAAAGTGCAGACGCCAATTACAAAACAGACGATACAATAGTGAAATCATGATTGTATGTTATGCTTTATGTAATAAAATCACCATACAGTAAAGTTTGTTTAGTATGTTAGTTTGAGAAATGTACGTACAAATCAACTTTTCGCACCATGATGGAGAAAACTATGATGACCTCTATTATAAATAGTTTGGAGCCAAATTAAAGTAAATCAGCGTCTCATAAGATTCTAGAAAGATGATGACGATAATAATAATGATACAGTGTAGAATCTGTTATTCTTTCCCGATAAACGCGTTTACGCTAAAACTATTTTTTCTTTTACAAACAGTTTGGAGCCAGATCAGACGCCGGGTAACCCGGCGTCTGATCTGGCTCCAAACTGTTTGCCACCAAGATAAACATGAAATATCAGAATTGTCCAAAAGTTGTTCTTCTCTACGTTTTAGTGCTTTGCGTTTGCGTACGTTTGCGTTTAAACGGGAAAGAATAACAGATTCTCCACTGTAGTAAGCTAAACTAATTATAATAGCTCTACTAAAACTAATAAAGATAGTAATGATATGATTTAAAAAATAAATGAAAAGACAAATACAAATAATAATAATAATAATAACTGATTCTGTTGAAAGGTGATGTTTTGCTCCAGAAATAGTTAAGTAATTTGAGACATGTGTTGCTTAAGATATTACATGTATATCGATTGTTTATGGATATATGACAATAATAATTTGGTCACACCTTAGTATGAAATCGCTTATAAACCTTAGTCACTCTGTATGAAACTTCGAACTCATTTTGGCATGGTTATTTCTTTCCATTCCAAGTGCACACTGCCCTGTGTAGGTTGTTCAATGTTTTGGAGATGTTGCTTAACCTTTTCACTCTCAATCACGCTTCAATGCGCGCTTGCAAACGTTTTGGATCCTAATCAGACACCGCGTAACGCGTCGTCTGATCAAAATCCAAACTGTTTGACACTCGTTTTGAAATTTCTTCGGTCATTCTGCCTTATCTTTTACTTTTGAAACACCATTGCAGACAACACAATTGCGGCAGACGACAATGAAACGGTGAAGGGGTAAAATCTCCCGAATTTTTTTTATCATGAAAGGGTTACACTGTAAAGAAAAAAAGGAACATTTTACAAGTCATTGAGGAGGATTTGAAAGCAGAATGTACTACACTTCCGGTATTAGATTCTTATTACATACTTGTATATTTACATTCACCCTGTAAAGTCTTTATGTAATCCTATTAAAAATATGCAGTACATCTGCCGATGAACCTACACTTCCAAACTGGTTTTAGCCAGTTCGGATTTCCCCGCGCTATTCGTGGACTTCTTCAAATAGACTACATCGGGCACTTAACACTAAGCTCCCATTGGTCGACAGTCATATGACACTATCGGAGTGATACAGACCCATAGGTCGTTGCCATCGCGTTGCTATGTGTGTAAATGGGTTAAGAAAACAACCGCGACCTGTATTTTTAGAATATGCTTTTGCAATAGATATTCAAGTTATACTGTTATTTGTTTGCCTTGTAAGTCTTTTCCATCCACAGCAAGAAAGTTTACTGGAAAAAATCCTGATTTTTTAATACAGTTACAGTACATGTAGTTGGGACTACTTTCTCACCATATTTAGAAACTGGAATGGCTATTACATCGACATTACATCTATCAAACCTCTTTGACCGGTATATGATAAATTCTTAGACAGAAAAACAAATCTGGCCAATAAACACATTAAATTGACAAGACAGAAAATATAAATATAAATAAAGGAATAAACAACATCTCTTTGCCGCTCATGACGGTATGACTACATTAGCTTCGGGGGTAAATTAAACGTAAACGCCCTTCGGGCGTTTACGCAATTTACCCCCTGCGAAGCTAATGTAGTCATACCGTCATGAACGTCAAAAATATGTTGTTTATTCCTATTATGTACCTTTGACTGAGTGTGATTATCTAAATGACTGCATTTTTTCTACGGGAACGACAAAGTAAATTATTCATTTGAAGAAAGCAGGTTTACCACTCTAGGGGTCCGTTTTATGAAACGTGTAAGATAATCGGTGTAAATCCAAGGAAGCGCGCTATTAAATATATATATATGACGTCAGTGACGTCACATCCAAATATCTTTGAAAAAAAACACCGTAAGAACCTTATATGGCTACAGGTATAATATTTTTCACTCCTTCTCAAAGTTGGACAATGCAGTGGAGAATGTGTTATTTTTTCCCAATAAAAACTATTATTCGCAGTGCAAACAGTTTGGAGCCAGATCAGACGCCGGGTAATCCGGCGTCTGATCAGGCTCCAAACTGTTTGCCACCAAGATAAACATACATACATAATAACATTAGTCATGTGACCAACTGAAATAATAACAAAAGGTTCATGAGGCACCCGTTATCCGCCAGGAAAATAGATACGTGACTGGATAAAGAGATTATTTGGTTCCTAGCTTTGAATGAGAAATGTTATCTGGCATGGCGGATGAATATAATTATCTGATGAGCCGTAATCGAACCTGATATATTCAGGAGCCGAGCCAGATAACATTTCTCATTAAAAAATATGACCAAATATTCTTTTTATCCTTGTCAAGACAACAATATACAAAAGGAACTATTTGGTTCCTGGCTTGCATTTTATAAGCATTGCACTTTTTATGCTAAATTCAATTTCGTTCTCAAATTCTCGGTGTAACTCTAAGAAAGTGTGATGTCATATGGATGATGTCAGTGACGTCATATTCGGATATCTTTGAAAAAAGAAACGGAAGAACCTTATATAGGCATACAGATAAGGTGTTTTCACTCCTAATAGTTGTTAATGTATCAACAAGAGACTGATGTCGTGTACTCTCCGACATTTGTTTGCAATGAATATTTCGGATAACCGTCGTCACACGTCACGCGACCTTTAGGATATTTTCCCTTAGCAACGGAGAAACAATAAACACATTGGTGATGCTGCAGGTCATGTGACCAACTGACATAATAACATTAGTCATGTGACCAACTGAAATAATAACAAAAGGTTCATAAGGCACCCGTTATCCGTCAGGACTATAGGTTCGTGACAGGATATAGAGACTATTTGGTTCTTAGCTTTGAATGAAAAATGGTAGCTGGCATGGCGGATGAATATAATTATCTGATGAGCCGAAAGCGAACCTGATATATTCAGTAGCCGAGCCAGATAACATTTCTCATTCAAAAATATGACCAAATATTCTATTTATTCTTGTAATGACAACAATATACAAAGGGAAATATTTGGTTCCTTGCTTGCATTTTATAAGCATTGCACTTTTTATGCTAAATTCATTTTCGTTCTGAAATTCTCGGTGTAACTCCAGGAAAGTGCGATGTAATATAGATGACGTCAGTGACGTCACATCCGGCTATCTTTGAAAAAAGAAACGGAAGAACCTTATAGGCATACTGTTATGTTAACTTGTTTATTATTTTAATTTATTGTTTACTTATTGTTTAAATGCTTTAAAATGCGTAAATTCTATCCTTTGAACATTTAGAAGTTTTTAGAATATTCTAGCAGATCATGGAATAGCAAAGAACATCACTGAATAGTATGGAAGCATATAGAATGTTCCAGAAGTTTACATTCACTGGTAAACAAGTTGAGTCACATGATCTTTTTTGTTGACAGATGCCCTTGAAAGTCTATATTTAGTAAGTTTATGGTAAGCAACTGATCACATGATCTTCAAGAAATTCTATGACTGTTCAATACTTTTCTTGAATGGTCAATCTGTATATATATGGAGACTTAGAATTAACTGTTTTATCATGGATCTTTCGACAGTCATCGGTGTACTAGACGTTTACTTGCTAATAGTTTGGATACAGATAGAATCTTTAGATTATTGAAAGTGTGGGAAATTTTAATTAAAAGTGCCGTGTTTTGTTATTAAAAAAGACAGGGATTAGGATAATTTTAAGACTCTCATTAACAGGTATTTACGTGTTTCTTCAACTTGTAGTTTTGTTTTTAATAAAGTTTGTAAAGTTTGTTGCTGGCTTTGTCTATATGTTGAGTGTGGCTCGTACAGTGATAAATACGCTATTCCTACCCATTTACGCATTAATCTATGCGTAAGAAACGCATATTGAACGGTTAACGAACGGTTAACGAACGGTTAACGCCTACCGATTTTAAAGCCTTTAAATGCGTTAATAAACGATTATACAAATGCAGTCTCGGCTAAAGGGTCCGTCGGCTATGTGATGACCCTTTCATCCGGGCTCTTTTAAGCGCGTAAAGAAACGCGTAAAGAAACGGCTAGGAAACGCGTTTAACGAAACGGATAATAAACGTGTAAGAAACGCGTAAAGTGGGTAGGAATAGCGTATTTACCACTGTAACAATACAGATATGGTGTTTTTCACTCCTTCTTAAAGTTGGTAATGTATCAACAAGAGACTGATGTCGCGTACTCTCCGACATTTGTTTGCAATGAATATTTCGGATAACCGTCGTCTCGTGTCACACGACCTTTAGGATATTTTCCCTTAGCAACGGAGAAAAAATTAACACCTTGGTGAAGAAAGTAGTTCTTGTTGCAGGTCATGTGACCAACTGACATAATAACATTAGTCATGTGACCAACTGAAATAATAACAAAAGGTTCATAACGCACCCGTTATCCGCCAGGAAAATAGAAACGTGACTGGATAAAGAGACTATTTGGTTCCTAGCTTTCAATGAGAAATGTTATCTGGCATGGCGGATGAATATAATTATCTGATGAGCCGAAAGCGAACCTGATATATTCAGTAGCCGAGCCAGATAACATTTCTCATTCAAAACTATGACCAAATATTCTATTTATCCTTGTCATTACAACAATATACAAAGGGAAATATTTGGTCCCTGTCTTGCATTTTATAAGCATTGCACTTTTTATGCTAAATTCATTTTCGTTCTAAGATTCTCGGTGTTCTACTCCAGGAAAGTGCGATGTCATATAGATGACGTCACATCCGGATATCTTATGAAATAGAAACGTAACCAGAGCCATCGCATATTTGCAATGACGTCATAAAACGCATTTACACACAGCTTTGATCCTGATCTGATGCTGCGTAACACGGCTTCTGGTCATGATCAAAACTATTTGGTTTGCCACTTGTTTTGATACTGCTTAAATCTAACTTGAAACGATATTGCAGAAAACAAAATTGAAGCATACGAGAGTTTGGCGGTGAATGGGTAAAGATCTCACTATAAATTTGATCATGAAAGGGTTAATATAAGACTCACTATATTTGTACAGATCTGCTAATAGCATTTTTAAAATTACCTAATCTGTGTTAACTTGTACATGGATTGTGAAATATTGGTATGTCCTCGAGGGTTCAGAAAATGCGTGAAAGATGATATGGGTTATTACATAGCTGAGTAATTAACCCATTCAATGCCAAATCTCCTTCACAGAGAGTATTTTTAGTTTCTCAACATATGAATGGGTGAATCGGAGTGTAGGAGAGTGATTACAATTGATGCGTTGCCCGAGTATAACTGTTCTTTGCAAACTGTTTGGAAATTGATCAGACGCCGCGTTGTGAACCTTCTGATCAGGATAAAAACTGATTGACACTCATTACGATATTTCTTTGGTAAAATTCCTCAAAATTAACTTTGAGAAATAAATTCAGGACTCTGTCATTTTATTATTGTTTGCAGCAGCTGTCGTGATGGCAGAGGAGAGTTTAGCCTTGCCCATGTCATACAGTGGAGAATGTGTTATTCTTTCCCAATAAACGCGTTTACGCTAAAACATTGATTTCCACTGCAAACAGTTTAGAGCCAGATCAGACGCCGGGTAACCCGGCGTCTGGTCAGGCTCCAAACTGTTTGCCACCATGATAAACATGCATTATCAGAATTGTCAAAAAGTTGCACTTTTCTACGTTTTAGTGTTTTGCGTTTGCGTAAGTTTGCGTTTAAACGGGAAAGAATAACGTTTTCTCCACTGTATCTGTATTTAGATTGAAGGTCTTAACTCTTATACTGCCAAATTAATCGTGAGTTTTTACCCCGTCACCGTTTCATTGTCGTCTGCTTCAACTTTGTTGTCTGCAAGATCATTTCAAAGTAAGATTAAATCTAGTAAAACTGAAAACATTTCGACACGCGTGTCAAACTGTTTGGATCCAAACTGCTTGCAAACGCGATTGTTGGCGTCATTAAGAATGAAAGGGTTAAAACTTGAAAAACTTAAAACTTGAAAAACAATTCATTTTTACGATTTTTCACCTGCATGTTTCCTTATCACTGTTGTCTGCTAAATAGAATAAATCTATGTTTTATGCTTTAATTAATTGGCACAAACTCAACATGAATCAGACGCAAGGTGACGTACATGTAAAGCAGAACCACTATAAGGGTTGAATGTAATTTTGTCTACACTAATACCCTGAATTACGCTTAACTTAGCTGAAAAATGACGACTTCTTCTACTGAAACAAATACATGTACACAGTATGAAAACAGTTTTGTATTTTGACCAGTCACCGAGTCGCCTTGCGCCTGATATTGATACACACTGCTTTTCCAATCTCTAATCTAGTCGTGACCTGCGGTTAAAGTGTAATGGTTTAGATAATGAATATTTTCACCGCCAAATGTTATAGTCTCCTTTAACCCTTTCCTCCCTGAAACCTCAAATGGACGATTCTAGTTTTCAATTAGTCTACTTCATTTTTGACATTTTAGGGTTGACTTTTTACAATATTTGTCAAAATGACAAACAGTGTAGACCCTGATCAGAGGGCTCCTTAAGGAGCCCTCTGATCGGGGTATACGCTATTTGCATAGGGTCAGTGTACTCCTCACAGGTACACTGTTTTCAAATGACGCATATAGGCGTGACTAGGGTTCAAAGAGTTAACTCAGTGAGCCCTAGTGATGAGTATACTCGTTATTTACAAACAGTAGCAAACACTTTGGATCCGGGTCACTCGGGGCTTTGTATGGCGCCAAACTGTTTGCAATGGAAATAATAGTTTTAATGAAAACGCGTTTATTGTGAAGGAATAACGTCTCCTCCATGGTAATACTGTGGACGAAAAAAGTGAGCAGATTTTATGTCGTTTTCCTGACGTCGCTTTAGTATCATCTGTTATAAAAGAGAGGTTTCAAGTGCTTACTTGTACGTACAGTGGAGAAAACGTTATTCTTTCCCGTTTAAACGAAACGAAACGCAAACGCAAAACACTAAAACGTAGAAAAGTGCAACTTTTGGACAATTATCTTGGTGGCAAACAGTTTGGAGCCTGATCAGACGCCGGGTTACCCGGCGTCTGATCTGGCTCCAAACTATTTGCATGGGAAATAACAGTTTTAGCGTAAACGCGTTTATTGGGAAAGAATAACGTTTTCTCCACTGTATACGGGTGCTTGTGACTACACGCACACATACACATGCACTTATTTTCAAAGAGGGTTCTTACTTCTACGTGTACGTGTGCCTACACTCACGGGTACACGTATGTTCCCGAGCATATTTCACGTAATAACTTTTTGCTGCTTATTATTTCAGTTCAGTTATAGTTAGTCCAAACTTTGAATTGCTTAAAGCAGGCTGAAAAAACCCAGATTGAACATTTTGTTCTATTTTCTGCATGCTTTTAGCAAAAATCTTCAAAGATATACAGTTTGACCTCTCATTTACGACCACTAAAACAACGGCTAATGGATAGTATTTTAAAGTCCGGTAATAGCTTCAAACAAGATGACGATAAAACAGAAGAAGCTTTTTGTTTAACAGTCACATGTCAATAAACACCTAATGAGTAACACACTTTAGTGGTCGGTGGTCGTAATAGATATATTTTACTTTGTTATGCTGCATATTAACCATTTACTCCATCAAACCAGGTTTGATTGTCATCCTTTTTAAAACACGACATACAGTGGAGAAAACGTTATTTTTTCCCAATAAACGCGTTTACGCTAAAACTATTATTTCCCATGCAAATAGTTTGGAGCCAGATCAGACGCCGGGTAACCCGGCGTCTGATCAGGCTCCGAACTGTTTGCCACCATGATAAACATGCATTATCAGAATTGTCCTAAAAGTTGCACTTTACACCGTTTTAGTGTTTTGCGTTTGCGTACGTTTGCGTTTAAACGGGAAAGAATAACATTTTCTCCACTGTACGTAGATTGGCCATGGCCATTTCGGATTAAGGACACTACTTACTCTAGCTTAGGAGGTTACTTTCTAGTCAAATAGATATTGTGCGCCCATGCCAAGAACTGTGTACTATCTGTGCAAAAATCAGTGAAGCATCTCATCTCATATTTGATTGTCTGGTGAGAAAAATCCATGAAAAATACCCTGGATATGTCATTTTAAGTCTAAACTTTTCAATTTCACAACCACAAAGTAGAAAACATTACCTGGTAGCTTTCGTCCGAGTACTTCTCTCGAATCAGTGACAATCCTAGACCGCGAACCCTCATGGTTTGAACGGGGGGTAAAGGAAGCAGTATACATCAGGGCACACAAACCGGCGCTCAACAGGGACGGGGACCGATACAACATTCCGCACATCTGGGACTCGACATTAACATCGCTCACGAAGGTCTCGAGCGGTGTTAATCCCAAATGAGAAGTCAATTCAGTTGGCTGACGAAGTCCGAAGTACTCGGACGAAAGCTACCAGGTAATGCTTTCTACATTTTGTGTGTGAAATTGAAAAGTTTAGACTTAATATAGGAATAAACAACATATTTTTGACGTTCATGACGGTATGACTACATTAGCTTCGCAGAGGGTAAATTGCGTACCGTCATGAGCGGCAAAGAGATGTTGTTTATTCCATATATTTATATTTTCTGTCTTGTCAATTTAATGTGTTTATTGGCCAGATTTGTTTTTCTGTATAAGAATTTATCATATACCGGTCAAAGAGGTTTGATAGATGTAATGTCGATGTAATAGCCATTCCAGTTTCTAAATATGGTGAGAAAGTATTCCCAACTACATGTACTCTAACTGTATTAAAAATTCAGGATTTTTTCCAGTAAACTTTCTCTCTGTGAATGGAAAAGACTTACAGTGCAAACAAATAACAGTGCAACTTGAATATCTATTGCCAAAGCACATTCTAAAAATACAGGTCGCGGTTGTTTTCTTAACCCATTTACACACATAGCAACGCGATGGCAACGACCTATGGGTCTGTATCACTCCGCTAGTGTCATATGACCGTCGACCAATGGGAGCTTAGTGTTAAGTGCCCGATGTAGTCTATTTGAAGAAGTCCACGAATAGCATGGGCGAAATCCGAACTGGCTAAGACCAGTTCCGAAGTGTAGGTTCATCGGCAGATGTACCGCAATTTTTTAATAGGATTACATAAAGACTTTACAGTGTGAATGTAAATATAATGAAATGAATAACACCACACAGTTAAACCTTCACCAAAATACCCTGAATATGAATATTATTATTATTATCATTATTATACCAGATTTATATGTCACTAGGTTTAAATGTGTCATTACGCTATCATTTGTCCCGTTTCATTAATATTTGCTACATTCCAGCTTTTATTTCTATTTTGTTTTTATTATGTCCTTTTGGATCATTACGCTTGAGTGACGTCATTAAAAAGTAGCGCTTGCATTACTAGCAGTTCATTGGTAGGTCTCATTGGGTGAAGGTCTCTGCTTTACCCGTGAATTGACAAACTAGCTATAGAAGGTTTGAAGAAGATTGTCGATCGAAATTGTGTTTGCCAGCTATTTCCATTATTGGTAACGTATTGGAATTGTTGTTTATATAGTTCTGCAACGTGGCATGAATTTATCCTTTTTAAATTAAGTACCATTTGATGTATTTTCGGTTCGTGAATCGTTCGTAATGTGCTTTCGCGCCATTCGCGAAAGTCGAAATGGAAGCTTGAATCTTAATTTATCTTATTAACATTTGTAACAGAGTCACAACATCATACTTGGAATGTTCACTTTTACTCTTTACAGCAGTACATTATATAGGACACCATGTAGTGAGTGAGTTTGGGTGTGGAATTGGTGCACAGTGGAGAATCCGTTATTCTTTCCCGTTTAAACGCAAACGTACGCAAACGAAAACGCTAAAACGTAGATAAGAACAACTTTTGGACAATTCTGATATTTCATGTTTATCTTGGTGGCAAACAGTTTGGAGCCTGATCCGACGCCGGGTGACCCGGCGTCTGATCTGGCTACAAGCTGTTTGCAGTGCAAATAATAGTTTTAGCGTAAACGCGTTTATTGGGAAAGAATAACACATTCTCCACTGCACTGGAGGAGTAAGAATTGTTCTGTATTGAATATTGTGTTATTTTGTATATTTAATGCATAGAAGGCATTAAGTTATTACACAGATTTAAGTCCATTTTGTAAATGGGGTTGTATATTGTATATCCACTTAGAGCATTGATGCAAGTTTTGACAAAGGCGTATAAAGGTGGTTTTCAGTTTTTTAAACTGTTATGTTGGTTAGGTTGCATTATGTTGTTATGTTGTAAATATTCACAACAGCAATGCTTATTTTTCAGTTTTAAGGAAATACTATAAGACAATGGCTTACTATGCCTTTAACCAATGTGTTTTCAGGATGCTAATTCTTTGGGGTATGTCATTGCCATGGTGTTTTGACTATGAGTATGATGTTAGCTGTTGATGTAATGGTGTGTACAGTGGAGAATCTGTTATTCTTTACCGTTTAAACGCAAACGTACGCAAACGCAAAACACTAAAACGTAGAAAAGTACAACTTTTGGACAATTCTGATAATTCATGTTTATTTTGGTGGCAAACAGTTTGGAGCCTGATCAGACGCCGGGTTACCCGGCGTCTGATCCGGCTCCAAACTGTTTGCACTGCAAATAATAGTTTTAGCGTAAACGCGTTTATTGGGAAAGAATAACGTTTTCTCCACTGTAACAGTGTGGAGTAATTAGACGTATGACAGAAATCGGGTCTGTCGTTGTTACTTGTGTCATTTCCGATTTAACGCTGTAGAATGACCCACCTGTTCAAAAGGACCGGGTCTGTATACTTCGTAGAGATGGGTCCCTTTTCTACGGTTTGGAGTCATTTTTCTACGTAGTAAAATGACCCCGAGTCAATGTTCTACGTAGTAACTTGACCTATGGGTCATTTAAGCAGGGGTGGGTCATTCTACTGCGTTACACCGACGACAGAAACCTCGTGAGAGTGTTGACCGTTTGATATATAACCTATAAACAGTTCAGTTATAAATACAGTGGAGAAAACGTTATTCTTTCCCAATAAACGCGTTTACGCTAAAACTATTATTTGCAGTGCAAACAGTTTGGAACCAGATCAGACACCGGGTAACCCGGCATCTGATCAGGCTCCAAACTGTTTGCCACCAAGATAAACATGAAATAACAGAATTGTCCAAAAGTTGTTCTTTTCTACGTTTTAGTGCTTTGCGTTTGCGTACGTTTGCGTTTAAACGGGAAAGAATAACAGATTCTCCACTGTACCACTGAGCTAGTTGGTTATAGATATAGCGCTTGTTTTACACAGGGGTTGTGCGGTCAAAAACGCTTCACATAAAATTACATAAATGAATCTGCAAAGCGAGAAAAGATAAATAACAATAATTAGATCTAAAATAAACATGTTACCTTAGGGATTCACATGGTATTTGGTCTTGGTTTAGTTAAACGTCGTTCGAGACTGTAAGCAATAAAATCTTTAGATCAAAACAGTTATGGTATTTCTGTTTGTTATCAGCAGAAATAAAACGAGAGAGTGTAAAAGAATGTGGAATGGGTCGTGAACGTCCTAGTCATCCGCATAGGGGTATAGTTAGGTTTAAAAATATGATGACAATGCCTCTTTAAGCAGCTTAAATTGGCTTTGCCATATTTTCCACACATTTCCCATGCATTACAACTACTTTCAAGGCTATTTAGAGCGATGGGTGACTATTGAAAAGACTGGGGTAATGTCCGTTTGGGTACATTTTAATTTTACATGAAGTCAGCCAAGTGCTTGTCCAAGCTTTATTTAGATTTCCTAGTTATATTTGATGGAATGTTCACTTTTTTCGAAAGAAGACGGAACCTTTAGTTAATTTTCAATTCACAATTGACCACGGCTATACATAGTTATACTATACAGAGTATAAACATTTAGAAAAAAGTAATTTGTTAAGGCCATAATTCTGGTGCTATACAGTGAGGCAGTACCTGGCTATGTGTACTCGCCGAAACTAAGTCAGGAAAGACAGAGTCGCACTGTACTATTAAAGTCTTGTCTATTTAACCCTTTCCCTTATAGAAGCGACTTTTAGCACATTCATTTTATTCATCCGCTGAAGAAAATAGTTCCAAATTATACCGTAATGAATATGTGTCATATTTAATACTTTCCTTATTCTAGCAATTAATAGCTTAAAGCAGGCTGAAAGTAAAGCAGAATGCGCCTTAGGGCGCATTCTGCTTTACTTTCAACCTGCTTTAAGTAGTCACATATCTTCAATACTAGAAACAATGCTATCAGGTAAAGGGTTAAATAAAGAACAAGTACATTTTATACGAGCCCTCAAAACATATAAAATGTAATATACAGAAACAAGTTATTCTTGCCAAGGAACCAGGATTATACTTAAAACCGTACGACCACTGCCAACAGTCTGGAGCCAGATCAGACACCGGATAACCCGGTGTCTGATCAGGCTCCAAACTGTTTGTCGTTCAATTAAAAGAATGCCAACATTGCCAATAACTCGCTTTTTATCTACACTTTTCTGCATTCCGTTTGCGTTTCACATTGTTTAAACTAGAGCGAATGTCGTCTTCTCCGCTATAAGCTTTGTATTAATGTCCATTTGATGTATTCTACTTCTTGGCCTGCTCTTGCTTTGCCTGGTAGGTTTTGATACCATCGCAAGCCTTGACCTTCTCATAAAATTGATCGAGTTCGTGTTGACCATCAAAGTATGTCGCTTTGTTCTCTTTTAGCATGTCTATGAATGAAAAGGTAGCGATGTCGGCAAGGGACAGCTGAAAAGAAACAATCAGTCAAACCCTTATTTATTTTCTTATATACAGTGTTCCCTCCCTACAACGGCCCTCCCAACAACGATTCCCTCTTTACAACGACCCATGCCACTATTCCTAAAACAAGACAATTACGTCTAACGCTTTTACTGCTGCAATATCGTTTGCTTAAAATTGTCGTCTGCTGTTTCTCTCAAAGTTACATATACAATTACAATGTAAGTGAATATTTTGATAGAATTAATATAATGACGAGTGACAAACAGCTTAAACACAGATCAGACGCCGCGTCACGCGGCGTCTGATCTGGATTCAAGCTGTTTGCAAATGTTAGCCAAGTCTTGATTTTCCCTCCCTTTAACGACTCACTTCGAGCAACGCACACAATCTGTGTCTCCCATCAGGTCTCGTTGTATAGAGGGAGCGCTGTAGTTACAAATCGCAGGCGAAAGACAGAACCCCGTTCACACATTCAACCCAAAATCCTTTAATGAAAAGTTTCTGTTTCTAATTAAGTACATTCCATTTTTGTCTATTAAGGGTTGTGTTATGTCATATGATGCAGCATGCCAAACAGTGCATACCCTGATCAGAGCTCTAATCTGGGTATGGATTGTTTGCATAGAACAGATGTACCCTTAAATGAAAACCTGTCGCTTGGGATGTGTCAACCTATTTGTGCCAACAACCCTATGTGTTGGACATAGGCACACAAAGGCATAATGTAGCGTCAGAGTCCCCAATGTTTGCTGATAGGAATTTCAATATAAAAAACAAAACGAAAATGAACATATAAACAAGGCACACCTTAGATGAAACATAGGCTAATCCGATATTTAAACATGTAAGAGTTCACTCGGCGCAAAAAAGAATAGCCTGTATCACTACAAAATAGTTCGTATTTTAACTCAAAACGTTTATTTAACTTGTACAATGGTAAAGACGTTATTCTTTCAAGTTAAAGCAAACGGAAAGAAAACAAATGACAATAATTTGGAGAAATGGACAACTTTCGACAATTTCTGACCATTTATTTTAATATGAGTGGCAAACAGTTTGGAGCCTGATCAGACGTGGGTTACCCAGGCCGGCGTCTGATCTGGCTCCGAACTGTTTGCTAAGGAAATATTAGTTTATTGGAAAAGGATAACGTCTTCTTGTATGTACATGTATGTTGAGGGCCACATACAGTGGAGAATCTGTTATTCTTTCCCGTTTAAACGCAAACGTACGCAAACGCAAAACACTAAAACGTAGAAAAGAACAACTTTTTCACAGTTCTGATAATTCTGATAATTCATGTTTATCTTGGTGGCAAACAGTTTGGAGCCTGATCAGACGCCGGGTTTCCCGGCGTCTGATCTGGCTTCAAACTGTTTGCACTGCAAATAATAGTTTTAGCGTAAACGCGTTTATTGGGATAGAATAACGTTTTCTCCACTGTAGTTACATAAAGTCTTTGTTATCATTTTTATTTTTCTCCATCGTGTCAGACAATGTCACGAATATTATTGCAACAGAGCTACAGTTGGAATCATGAGCCCCTGGACCCCGCTTCACTACAGTGGAGAAAACGTTATTTTTCTTAAAAAACGCGTTAACGCTAAATCAATTATTTCCAATGAAAACAGTTTGTAGTCAGATCAAACGCCGATGACCCAGCGTCTTGTCAAGCTCCAAACTGTTTGTCATTCAAGTTAAAATTATCATTCAGAATTGTGAAAAAATTGTCACTTTTAGCGTTTTAGTACAACGCGTTTGCGTTTCATGTGCGTTTAAACGGGACAAAATAACGTATTCTCCACTGTACCGGTCCACACATTCACCTCTGTCGCATGCTAGGTAATACTTTTGACGTAGTTTTCAAGAATTATGGCGTAACTATCTTTCTCAGAATTTTTTTCAAGAAAATAAACTAAACACAAAATTACAAAAGTTTAGAGTTGTAAGTCCCGCGTTTACCGTCGAAAAAATAAGAAATTTATCAATGGTGTTAAACATTTCTAATTTGAAAAAACAAATGTTCTAACATTTTTGTATAATATCTTATTTGTTTCCAATGAAATTTTTACATCGTTTACACTTAAAATTACTTTTTATTTCTATATGCCTACAAGTTGTACGTATGTCTTGGCATAGAGAGATGTAGCCTGTGGCAGATATCTATGTTGAGGAACGAATGAATACTCTCCTGTGAAGGAGATTGATACATGTATATTCACTGATTTACTAGAAACAGTATCACTATACTCGGAGCTTTCAGAAATCGAATTCATATCACACACACCATGTAGGTAAATTGCGTTTTATTTCCCTCCTATTAAATTCTAGCAATATCATTGGCTTAGACCTGTCACGTGATGATCGTCTAATTCTAAAGACGGCAAGGGAGTTACATATCAGAACCTTCGTGAAATAAAGATGGTATCCAATTCAAGAACTGACAAAAAAGAAGTAATTCTAATTTATTTCCATATACATTAACCTTCGCATTTATAAAAATTATACAGTGGAGAAAACGTTATTCTTTCCCGTTTAAGCGGAAACGAAACGCAAACGCATCGCAATAAAAGGTAGAAAAAGACAACATTTCGTCAATTAAGACAATTGATATTTATCTGAGTGGCAAGGAGTTTGGAGCCTGCTCAGACGCGGGAAACACCCGGCGTCTGATCTGGCTCCAGAAACTTTGAAATGGAAATAATAGTTTTAACGTAAACGCGTTTATTGGAAAAGAATAACGTTTTCTCCACTGTATGTAGGATAGCGAAGACGCTGGATACACTACATACCTTATCTCCCACGAGAAAGTTATTTTTCTGCGCCACTAGTCGTTTGTTCAGATATTCGATGAGGTTAGGAATATGCTTTTCTGTCAGCTGCTTCTTAGCTGCCGCCTATAATGGAGTGAAGCATATGAATAGTAAGAAATCATTTCATATTACGGTGATCCCTCCCTACAACGACTCTCTCAACAACGACGCCTTCCTTACAGCGATCATTGCTACAGTTCCCTAAACAGGACAATTGTGTCTAACGTTTCGAGGTTACAAGACCCGACACCGCGTAACGTGGCGTCTGACTATAATCCAAACTGTTTACAAAAAGCCATTATATAAATATCGTATTCCATTCGTGAACTACCCTTTTTTGGGCTTCGGCCTGACCTGTCAGTCCGCAAACGTTGCATGTATGATGTAACCGGACACCAAATGACGACATTCGCGATGACGTTGTCGTAAACAACGTTGCGTCTTGGCATAAAATCTAAAGCAGCAGAGGTACAGTGGAGAAAACGTTATTCTTTCCCGTTTAAACGAAACAAAACGCAAACGCAAAACGCTAACAGTAGAAAAGTGCAACTTTTTGACAATTCTGATAATTCATTTTTATCTTGGTGGCAAATAGTTTGGAGCCTGATCAGACGCCGGGTTACCCGGCGTCTGATCTGGCTCCAAACGGTTTGCAATAGAAATAATAGTTTTAGCATAAACGCGTTTATTGGGAAAGAATAACAGTTTCTTCACTATACTGCAAACTACGGTTTCGATCGATTTAATAGGTGTTAAAAAGTGTTATGTAATAAAAAGAATCTCACATTCGTACCCATTACTTACAATGTACCACTTTTAATAAACTCCTAGACTAAAATTAATATTACTCTCGCCAAAAAAGATAAATAACGAGCCCCCATGTAACTGAATAAACAAATATTTACATTCTCCTAATTCAAATCCATTGAAAACAATTGCGTTCATTTCATGTAAACGCTATCTTTCGAGAGGGCGGGACTTGTTGATAAGTTTCGCAGTTAAGGCGGGGCAGATGCAGTTTTCATTCGCGAATTAATCTTTGGAACTCGGACAGCACACATTTGGCTGATTTAAAAAAAAAATGTTCATAACCGATGTATGCCTGTCTTTTAGCGGAAACCATGATTACCGACTAAAATGCTTCTTTATTAATAAGATAAACTGCGAGAAAATTTATAAACCTTATGAACAGCAGCTGTCGAATGTACACATCTTCAGTAATTCTGTCAAGGCTGTCATGCTGTCCTTATAGGGTACCCATTATTCGTGTATAACCTCTTATATGAATTAAAGATACATGCGTTCTAACAAACTGTTCATTTGATATTAGAGATTACAGCAAATATATTGTAAATATAAGCAATGAACTGAATTTAAGCGCGATTCATGGTATTTGCCGATAATTTTGTGTCGTTTATTTCGCTATAACACCGAAAAATCAGTTCATTTCTTAAATTGACGTTCAAAAGAAACTAAAAGTAAACTGATATTGATTGACAGAAGAGATTGACAGACGTTTGAAGATGTAGCGGACTTATATTCATAAGAGTGAAAACATTTACCCGTTTATACAGATGATATTAAAGCACTTCCACTACATGTACAATCATCATGGAGCCTTCAAACTGTGTCTCAATAAATCTTTAATAAAACGCTGTTAAAACAGCTGTTACAGTGGAGAATCTGTTATTCTTTCCCGTTTAAACGCAAACGTACGCAAACGCAAAACACTAAAACGTAGAAAAGAACAACTTTTGGACAATTCTGATAATTCATGTTTATCTTGGTGGCAAACAGTTTGGAGCCTGATCAGACGCCGGGTTACCCGGCGTCTGATCTGGCTCCAAACTGTTTGCAGTGCAAATAATAGTTTTAGCGTAAACGCGTTTATTGGGCAAGAATAACACATTCTCCACTGTATTATCTTTCTTGTATTGCATAACATTTTTGCTTAAACTTTTGTCTTCTTTAACCCTTTACTCATTAGCTAATTTCTAGTTTTGATGACAGGTGACCACTTAAAACAGGTTGGCAGTAAAGCACAATCCACATTAGGCTTATACATGTATTGCTTTACTTCCAACCAGCTTTTAGCTACATGTACCACCTGTTACAGTGGAGAATCTGTTATTCTTTCCCGATAAACGCGTTTACGCTAAAACTATTTTTTCTTTTACAAACAGTTTGGAGCCAGATCAGACGCCGGGTAACCCGTCGTCTGATCTGGCTCCAAACTGTTTGCCACCAAGATAAACATGAAATATCAGAATTGTCCAAAAGTTGTTATTTTCTACGTTTTAGTGCTTTGCGTTTGCGTACGTTTGCGTTTAAACGGGAAAGAATAACAGATTATCCACTGTAGGTTGTAGGGGAAGGTCGTATTTAATGTTGTTAGAGCTTGTGACATAACACTTTTTCCTTTATGTTTATGTTGAGTGAAGATGAATGTTTGTAAACGTCTTTGGAAATAAAATATGTTTAAACTAAAACTAAACTAGGTTATAGAAACTATTTGTTATGGTGCATACTCCTTATTGTATAGCTTGGAAATACATGTAATTTGTTCTGCAGATGAATATATTAAATGTGCTTATAGGCGCTTAGATAGGGGGAAGGGTGTTAGTAATAAGAGTTACGTATCTTCAAGTATACCAACTCATGTAGCACTTTGCAGTGCCTTGACGTCAGTTTAGATATATACAGTGGAGAAAACGTTATTCTTTCCCAATAAACGCGTTTACGCTAAAACTATTTTTTCCATTACAAACAGTTTGGAGCCAGATCAGACGCCGGGTAACCCGGCGTCTGATCAGGCTCCAAACTGTTTGCGACCAAGATAAACACGAATTATCAGAATTGTCCAAAAGTTGTACTTTTCTACGTTTTAGTGTTTTGCGTTTGCGTACGTTTGCGTTTAAACGGGAAAGAATAACAGATTCTCCACTGTTTAAGATAGGCTGATCTCAAACGAGTCTAGAATCGAAATGATATTAAGCGAGCCATGGCGAGCTTAATAACTTTTCTATTCTAGGCGAGTTTGAGATCAACTTGTCTTTAACATCAACGAGTGACAGATTCTTTTTCTCACATACCAACGATTTAAGTTATTTGTCAAACAATTGGCATTTTTTAACCCCGGTGACGTCAAAAGGCCGTTATAAAAAGTGACGTTATAGTGACGTCTTCAAATTGATCTCACGCATGTTGGAGATATATAGGATCTGTCATGAGTCGATGCTTAAGACAAGCTGATCTCAAACGAGTCTAGAATTGAACTGTTATTAAGCGAGCCTTGGCGAGCTTAATAACTTTTCTATTCTAGACGAGTTTGAGATCAACTTGTCTTAAACATCGACGAGTGACAGATTCTTTTTCTCACATTACCAACGATTTTAGCTATTTTTTAAGCAATATGCATTTTTTGGAACCCCGGTGACGTCAAAACGCCGTTATAAATAGTGACGTTATAGTGACGTCATCCAAGTGATCTTACACATGTTGGAGATAAGGATATTCGTCACCGTTGTTCGTTATAGAAAACAAGGGTAGTTATGTTTGAAAGAAAGTTATTGCACTAACCTTTTGTGAATCATCTTCTCCAAACATGCTTTGGACGAGCGCGATAAAAGCATCATCTATACACCCCATCACTTCGTCTATCTGAGCAGTCTCCAAACTATTCTTTCCTCCTAATCCTGAGATAAATAAACAAAATGGTAGAATACAGTTAACCCCTTCACTGCCAACCTTTTCGTGAGATGTTTACCCCTTCACCGTTTCTTAGTCGCCTGCTTCAATTTTGTTATCTGCAATGTCGTATCAAGGTGAAAAAAAGCAGCATTGATGAATACATTTAAAATCGAATGTCAAACCGTTTGGATCAAGATTAGATGCCACGTTACGCGGCGTCTGATCAGAATCCAAACTGTTTACAAACGCGCCTTTAAGCGTCATTAAGAGCGAAAGGATTAAAACATACTTGGTTTTCAATATATACAATAGAAAGTGCAGGGCAAATCAAATCAATGAGGTACATGTATTACAGTGGAGAATCTGTCATTCTTTCCCGTTTAAACGCAAACGTACGCAAACGCAAAGCACTAAAACGTAGAAAATAACAACTAGTTTACAATTCTGATAATTCTTGTTTATCTTGGTGGCAAACAGTTTGGAGCCTGATCAGACGCCGGGTTACCCGGCTTCTGATCTGGCTCCAAACTGTTTGCACTGCAAATAATAGTTTTAGCGTAAACGCGTTTATTGGGAAAGAATAACAGATTCTCCACTGTACAGTAAATCTATAATAATTTCTATATACATTAAGTTATATTAAACATATAATACTAACCGCAAATACTAGTTATTCTTGTATGTGTACTACTACTACTACTGCTACTGATACTGATACTACAACTCTCCCTCTCTACAACAACACTCATTGGGAGACAACAAGTGTGTGCGTTGTTCGGAGGGAGTTGTTAGAGGTAGGTTAATCGTCTTACATTTGCAAACACCTTGAATCAAGATCAGTCAACGCGTTACGTGGCATCTGATCTGGTTTCAAGCTGTTTGTCATTATTAAAAAGTTTTTAGGTGAAAATGTATATTATGTAACTTTCAGAAATACAGCAGACGACAATTTTAAACAGACGCGTTTGCATCCGTTAAAGGATGATCATTATTATCTTGTTGGGGGAAGATCGTCAAGCGTTGTATTAAGGAGGAAATCTTTTTTGTTAGGGCCGTTGTAGGGAGGGGGCACTGTTCTACTACTGCACCTAACAATACTACTACTAATGCATCCTCTAACACCACTTCTTTTACTTATACTACTACTTCTACTACTACTGCTGTTACAACTACTACTACACCCACTACTACTACTGCTACAGATGCACCTTCTACTAAAATGTACTTCTTCTGCTGCAACTTTTACTACTACCACAATTACTGATACATTTAATACTTCTACTTTTACTAGACCTACTGACACTTCTCCTTTTATTACTAATACTACTGCTACTACTTGTGTTATTTTTACTTCTTCTACTGCTTCTACTACCACTTCTTATACTACTACTACTACTACTACTACTACTACCACTTCTATTTCTACTACTTCCACTACTATTTCTACTACATGTACTGCAACTACTTTTACTAAACTAACTTCTTCTACCATCACCTTTTAAACTGCTACTACCACTTCTACTACTACTTCTGCTACTTATTGCTGCTTCTTTTCTACTTCTAGTACTACTGCTACTACTATTGCTACTACTACTTATATTACTTCTGCTACTATTACTCTTGCTACAAATAATAATATAACATATTCTATTACTTCTTTTAGTACTACCACTACTACTACAACTACTAGATTTATACTATGACTACTACTATTACTGTTTCTTCTGCTGCTACCACTACTGCTGCTGATACTACTTCTACTACTACTACTACGTATTCTGCTACAACTACTACTGCTACTTCCACTACTACTACTACAATTACTACTACTTTCCCCAGAACAGTTCGGTGTTTCAAAGTACTTTCCAGGGCTCCAGATAAGAGGGAGTAAACTGAACAAATCCACCATTTTCTCACTCTATTCAGCACTATTTACTATAGTGTTACTACTCATTAGAATCGTCTCTTTGAGACGATTCTAATGAGTAGTGACACCATAGGGTTTATTGCAGAAATAAAGATTTTATTTTTTTTAAATACTCCCCTTATCTGGAGCCCTGACTTTCGTCTTGACTTACCGAACTCTGTCGCCAAGTATCGCGCTATTGCACCACTCTGACACAACATCTTTTCCGTCTTGCCTTCTTTTATCTTAAGGACGGGCAGAGCTTTATTGGGCATCTCTGAAATAATTGGAGCAAAAATTGGTAAGTCATTCGTACAGTGGAGAAGACGTTATTCTTTCCCATTTAACCCTTTCACTGCCAACATTTTCGTGAGAGGTTTTCCCCTTCACCGTTTCATTGTCGTCTGCTTCAATTTTGTTGTCTGCAATGTCGTTTCAAAGTTGAAAAATAAGGCAGTATGACTGAAGAAATTTAAAAACGAGTATCAACCAGTTTGGGTCCTGATCAGACGCCGTGATGCGCGGCGTCTGGTAAGGATCCACACTGTTTGCAAACGCGCTTTTAAGCGTCATTGAGAATGAAAGGGCTAAACAAAAACTTTTCGCAAATTACAATTGTTCGATATTTCATTCTATCTATTTCAATATGAGTAGTAAACCGTGTTGAACCATATCAGACGCCGGGTAACCGGCGTCTGATCTGGCTTCAAACTGTTTGCAATGTAAATAATATACGAGTAGTTAGCGTAAACGCGTTTAGTTGGAAATAGTAACGTCTCCTATATGAGTTTGCTGCATCACTCTGTAATGCGTTAAGAAGTTACGTTCCATGCTATGGGTAAAAGGAATGAAGGGCATACATGTATATGTGCATTACAATTACTATTTGGAAGACATTGCATGTTTTCTTTCCAAATAAACGCTTATATACTGAAAAGCCTCATCTGCAAACAGTTTGATTCAATACTAGACGCCAATTAACTTATTATCCCCTGAAACTTCCAATAGACAACTCCAGTTTACAATAAAGGCTGGTCCATTTTAGACTATTTAGGGTTGTTTTTATAATATGTTGCACAATGCCAAATAGTGAAGTCCCTGATTAGAGGGCTCCTACAGGAGCCCTCAAATCAGGGACTTCACTGTTTGCATTAGACAAGTGTATTCTTCACAGGTACTATTTTGGTAAATGACGCACATATGCAGCACTAGGGCTCAATGTGTTAACCTAACCCAAACGTAGCAAAAACACAAATCCGACCAATCAAAAGCTTGAAAACGATCGCAGCCTCAACACAAACGTTTTATAACCATGGACACTTGCGTCTAATCAAGTTCCGAACAGTTTGCCACTCAGAAGGGATCCATTTGGGATTATTGTATACAAATGGTTGCTTGATGCAGAATAAAATTAATGCAGAAAAATCAATTGGGGTTTTTACCATGTATTAACGGAGGGTTCTGTATTGTTTTCATCATGCATCTTTATGCCATTTCAATTACGGCGATAATAAATACTTTTTGAAAATAAACGCGTTTACGCTTAAACTATTATGTCCATTCCAAACAGTTTGGAGCCAGATCAGACGCCGAGTAACATCTGATGAGGCTCCAAACTATTTGCCATTCAGATTAAAATATAGTCAGACATGTCATAAAGTTTTATTTTTCTCCATTTCATTGCAATGCGTTTGCGTTTCATTTGCGTTAAAACCGGACAAAATAACGTCCTCTCCACTGTGATGTTGGCTCAATATCAACATATCTAAAGACCCCAAACCTCCCCAGACCACTCCAAACCTCTCCGAATCACTTAAAAAACAACCCAAACTACTTAAATTTGTAAAGTCCTAAATATCTAATCACACACAGCTTATAAATGGCGATTTAAGGCTTAAATAATGACAAAATGTTCAATTAAATCTACGATGTTTTTCATTTCAAAGGAAGCAACTCGTACAACACTTAAGATATCTATATACAGCAACTACTAAATATTAACCCATTACCCAATAGCCTGTTTCTGGCTTTGAAGACAGGTATTCACTTAAAGCAGGTTGAAAGTAAAGCAAAATGCGCATTGGGGCGCATTCTACTTTACTTTCAGCCTGCTTTAAGCTACCATTTGATAGAATATGGAAAACTTGTTTTTAAAAGGGGTTTGGGGAGGTTTGGAGAGGTATTGGGAGGTATGTGGTCTTTAGACGGACATATATCATATTGATTGTGCAGTGGAGAAAACGTTATTATTTCCCAATAAACGCGTTTACGCTAAAACTATTATTTCTATTGCAAATAGTTTAGAGCCAGATCAGACGCCGGGTAACCCGGCGTCTGATCAGGCTCCAAACTGTTTGCCACTCAGATCAATATGAACAGTCTGAATTGACGAAATGTTGTCTTTTTCTACGTTTTATTGCGATGCGTTTGCGTTTCGTTTGCGTTTAAACGGGAAAGTATAACGTTTTTTCTACTGTATATGCACACAGTCACTGGTAATGCAATACCCCTAATGAACCGCGCTGTCGCCAAAACCAACAAAGGTATCAAATTTCAAAGACCTTGTAATGCAACCGGCTCAGTAGATATTTGTGTTACATGTACAACGATAAAGGTATTACAAAAGCTAGTGGTTGAAATTATTTTTTGACCAATGAAAGTTGAGTATTTTTGAAAATTTTTCGAGGATTAATTTTTGCAAGTCAGTACTACCAAACACTAACCAACGACTAAAAATTTAATACTGCGCATGCGTATTTGGGTTGATTCGCAGGTGTTTCTTTGGGTGCGGCCGTCTGAAGTACTAGTGGCGGTAAATGTCCATTTCATTTGACATCTCTTTGTGGGTACTATTTAAAAAGGGTGTTTCGGGAAGAACAAACGTTTTGTTACTTCCAATTGACGGTATAGCTCTTCGTCGGTACCAAACAAATAATTTCAACAACTAAATTGGTTAGTGTCTATTAGTCTATTTTAACAAAAGATTAAAAGTCGCTCGGGTTTCCCTCGCTTGACTTTTAATTTTTGTTAAAACCGACTACATGTAATAGACACTAACCTATACATAACGCACGACTAATATACAACTTGAAGTTTTATTCAAATAATCACATTGAAATTTAGAGATCATGAGGACATTATGTATAGGTTAGTGTCTATTAGTCGATTTTAACAAAAATTAAAAGTCAAGCGAGGGGCACCCGACAAAGAGATGTCAAAGGAAATGGATATACCTTTAAATAGAACCAAAATCAGTTCATTTATATCCTTTCCAAATTAGAATGGTTTGCGCCGAAATAACAATCTGCGTTTCATTTCTCAGCTGGACGGATAGGCTCCAGATGCAAGCATAATGTTTTACTTTTTGTTTTACTTTCACCTTGCTTTAGGCTGCCACCAGTCTTTCATACAATCAATCAACCTACCTGTTAGTGGTCGTAATAGAAAGGTTTTGCTGTATATACTTTTCTAATTTTAATTGCATAGTTCTTGCATTTGTATTAGTTAAAACGGCAAATCACCATTTATTATTGCTTAACCCTTTACTCCATAGCCTGTTTTCAGTATCGAAGACAGATGGTTGCTTAAAACAGGCTTAAAGTAAAGCAGAATGCTCCTTTAGGAATAGTCTGCATTATTTTCAGCCTGCTTTAAGATACTTTCTGCTAGGATATAGGTAAAATTTATCATGGTGCATATACTTGACTGTATAAAATGGATGAGGATCAAATTGAATACGTTAAAATGTGTATCTATGGAGTAAGGGGTTAAGAGAAGTAGCACTGTGCTAGTTTATTGTTAAGACAATCTTTTTCTAGTTTTATATAATTAAATATCTACATTCACTATCACTTTGAGGTTTACCGCCACTAGTATTTTAGACGGCCGCGGCCATAGAAACACCTGTGATCAACCCAAATACGCATGCGCAGGATTACATTTTTTAGTCGTTGTTTAGTGTTTGATAGTACTGACTTACAAACATTAATCCTCGAAATTTTTTCAAAAATACTCAACTCTCATTGGTCAAAACATAATTTCAACCACTAAGCTGTAAACATGACTGACAGTATGACAGAAGGTTTTTAACAATTCAACAAAAAATGCAACAAGAACATACGATCCATACAGTATAACTTGATATTTGTCTTAGCTATTTTAATTTAGTACCAACAAGAAATGCAAGTTCAGGTCAGATATCCCTTAAGATATATACTGATCTTACAAAGCACTGTTGTTATAAAACATTGTTTTTGTTAAAGCTTACAAACACCAAAAAACTTCATAAATAATTGTTGTTAAAGCAAATGTATTTATAAATTTCAACGACAGGAACAGTTATATACGAGTGTATGTTTATATTATATACATGTATAATTAAGGAAGGCCAAATGACCAAAAATCCAGATCCTAAACCACTTAATCAACCAAAACACGACAACAATGCATTGTCTATTACATTTGTAATTAAAAAACAATAATAAATGTTATTATCAGGTTCATTTGTTTAGGGACCTTGTCCTAAATGTAAACAAGACGTGATGCATTTTGCTATATATACATGTACCTTGCTACACTGGAGAACATGCTATTTTATTTCAATAAATTGCGTTTGCGCTAAAACAATTATTTCAATTGCAAACCATTTGGAGCCAGATCAGATCCCGGGTAACCAGATGTATGATCAGGCATCAAACCGTTTCCCACTCAGATAAAAAGAGGTGGCCAACATTGTTAAAACGTTGCCTTAATTATTCTCTGTCTTATTGCAATGCGTTTGCGTTTAGTTTGTTTGAAAAAGACTCAAGTATGCCTTCACCACTCTAGTGGCATCAATTCCAAAGTGCAAACCCCTGCATAATTTAATAGAATATCAGTATAATGTTCACACTAGAGCACTTGACTTATACATGTAGTATACCATTTTCAAATGAGTTTAAAACATTGAATTCGTCTTTTACAAAAAGCGTACCTGTAAAGATTACACTTGTCCCTATGTAAACAGTAAAGACCCGGACCAGAGGAAGCCATTTTCTGTACTGTTTCTATTTTGCAATGAATTATTAAAATCAACCCTAGATATTAAAAAATGAACTTAACTTCATTAGATATTGGAGTTGTCTATTAAAAGTTCTATGGGTGAATGAGTTGTCAATTTCACAACTATGCTCTAAAACACTAACAGTTTGGACCCAGATCAGAAACCATGTAACATGGCGTCTAACAATGACCCAAATTGTTTGACATTGACATTTATGTTTCTTGAATTAAAAACACTTTATTTATATACAGGGGAGATTACGTTATTCTTTCCCAATAAACGCGTTTACGCTCATACATGTACTAACATTTCCATTGCAAAGCGTTTGGAGCCAGATCAGACGCCGGGTAACCCGGCGTCTTATCAGGCTCTAAACTGTTTGCCACTCAGATTAACATCAGTTGTTAGAAATTTCAAACCATTGTACTTTTCTATATTTTACTGCAATGCGTTTGCGTTTCCTTTGCGTTTAAACGGGAAAGAATAACGTTTTCTCCACTGTAAACACAGACGACAAATCTAAGCAGACGATATTGTGTCAACGACAGTTTTAGACGGGTATTTACATAATAATGCCAGCGAAAGGGTTAAAACACAAAATTTATGATAGTTAACCAAATGCGGTACGTGACCTACTTGGCTTCAATTCCATCCATTTTTCTCCTTCAATTCTCGTATCTGTGTAATCCTTTTTTGCAGCAGCAAATACGAGCCTTATCAGTTCTCCACGGCCCTTGCCGTTGAAATAGAGTAGCTCATATTCAGTCATGTTTAAGTCTAACGTTTGGTGTTAATAGTGAACAGTTTTGAAACTATCTTCGTGTGACAGCACGTACAGTTGACGCGGTCTGCATTTTATACAATCGGGTGTATTACGTCACATTCATTATGCGGAACACTCGGTAATTACCTAACAACTTGAAAGTACTAGATTATGAACTTAGAGTTCCAATATTGATACTTTAAGGAGACAAAAACGTTTGGTTTTTTTACTTTGTGTGTTAACCCTTTCCCTTATAAAAGCGACTTTTAGCACATTTATTTTATTCATCCGCTGAAGAAAATAATTCCAAATTATACCGTAATGAATATGTGTCATATTTAATACTTTCCTTATTCTAGCAGTTAATAGCTTAAAGCAGGCTGAAAGTAAAGCAGAATGCGCCTTAGGGCGCATTCTGCTTTACTTTCAACCTGCTTTAAGTAGCCACATATCTTCAATACTAAAACAATGCTATCAGGTAAAGGGTTAAAGACAGGAGACAGCTCATGGGAAGTTGAACATAAAGCAGAACTCTCCACCTGGTAGCTTGTTGCTTTACATTCCGCATACTTAAAATGCTTCTAACATATCTTCGTACACTAAATCTATCTAAACATGGCAAATTCATTCAAAGACAGGAATTTCAAGACTTTTTGGTAAAGGCATATCAATGTGCTTCTACAGTGGAGAATCTGTTATTCTTTCCCAATAAACGCGTTTACGCTGAAACTATTATTTGCAGTGCAAACAGTTTGGAGCCAGATCAGACGCCGGGTAACCCGGCGTCTGATCAGGCTCCAAACTGTTTGCCACCAAGATAAACAAGAATTATCAGAATTGTCCAAAAGTTGTTCTTTTCTACGTTTTAGTGTTTTGCGTTTGCGTACGTTTGCGTTTAAACGGGAAAGAATAACAGATTCTCCACTGTAAAGACAAAAGCGTTAAACCAAAATACAAGATGCAATGTACATGTAATCAAAGTTTACTTAAATGTCATTTTATGTTTATGAAACAAACAGTTTTTCTAGATTAAAAAGACTGCTACACAAATCAAGCTATTGCCTACAGACGGCAAGCGAAATACAGTGGATAATCTGTTATTCTTTCCCGATAAACGCGTTTACGTTAAAACTATTTTTTCTTTTACAAACAGTTTGGAGTCAGATCAGACGCCGGGTAACCCGGCGTCTGATCTGGCTCCAAACTGTTTGCCACCAAGATAAACATGAAATATCAGAATTGTCCAAAAGTTGTTCTTTTCTACGTTTTAGTGCTTTGCGTTTGCGTACGTTTGCGTTTAATCGGGAAAGAATAACAGATTCTCCACTGTATATGCAACCCTTTCCATGCCAAATCCTAACCAATTGGCAGACAAAATACCATATCGCCGCTTATTGTGTCATCTGCTATATTTATGCTACATTGTTAATCAAATTTAGGTTTTGAATACAGAAAGAATATTACGAGTGCCAAAGAGTCTGTGCCCTGTTCAGACACCGCACCACACGACATGTGCTTATACATGTAATCAAAACTGTTTGCAAACTCTGCTGTGTCGCCTATGACTGCAAAATGGTTAACCATTAGCCTGACACATGCAACTGCAAGTTTTATTAGCAAACAGTATACATCCTGATATGATTCCTAGTAACACGACTTCTGGTTAGGGTCTTGCACGTTTGTTCATGTTGTTTACTATTCTGCAATTACCAATGCTTAAACACGTGAAAAAAGCAAACAATTGCCAGATGTAATATTTGGTACAAACAATCACATGTTAGTTTTTAAGTGCATAACCGCATACAAAGAAACAATTTTTAACCTGCAAGATCACCCGAGATATGACGAGTTTCTGTCCTCTAAATGGTGTATTTATAACCTTTTGCTTACTGCCAACGTTTTATTAAAACCATTTGTGCCTACGACACTATTTATTTGGCATAGGCAAACAGTGAAGACTCTGATCAGACGCCGCATTATGCTGCGTCTGATCAGTGTCTACATTATTTGCTGATAGGAATTCCAATATAGAACTAAAACGAAAATGAAAATTAAGGCCAGGCACCCCTCAGGTAAAAAATGGACTGATCCAATATATAAGCAAGGACAAATTCACTGTGCGCAAATGGGTTTACAATACTTGCAATGAAAACTGTTTTATATCAAGATCAGACGCTTGCAAGTAGTAAATAAGAGTCTGTTTGGGTTTCAAATAGCTGCCTGGTCCTGACATAAATGTACAGTGGAGAAAACGTTATTCTTTCCCAATAAACGCGTTTACGCTAAAACTATTATTTCCAATACAAACAGTTTGGAGCCAGATCAGACGCCGGGTAACCCGGCGTCTGATCAGGCTCCAAACTGTTTGTCACCAAGATAAACATGAAAGATCAGAATTGTCCAAAAGTTGCACTTTTCTACGTTTTAGTGTTTTGCGTTTGCGTTTCGTTTGCGTTTAAACGGGAAAGAATAACAGATTCTCCACTGTATCATGTATTAAACTGACTTCAATGGTAATTTCAAAGAGAGAAAATTCAGGCGATATTTGTCAAGCAGGCCATATTATCAAAGTCTGCATTATGTTTGCACAGTTGTTATTACGGTTGCAAACAGTTCGGATCCAGATGAGACGCCGAGTAACTCGGCGTCTCATCTGGATCCAAACTGTTTGTAACTTTAATGATACATGTAGTGTCATGCAAGAAAATGCAGATATAAATGCAGATAACTGTTATATAACGCGCTAAAGGATATGTCGGACATATTATTAACCCTTTGAAAACTGCTGACGTGTATTCCAAAGTGCCTTTGTATTCAGGTTTTCGTAATGTATTACATTACACATTGAATGTTAGAATCGACCTATATTACAGTGGAGAAAACCTTATTCTTTCTCAACTAAACGCGTTTACACTAACACTATTATTTCCATTGCAAACTGTTTGCTACTCAAAATAAAGCATATAGTTACATGTAGATGTTTCAAGAGATTGTCATTTTCTATAGTTTAGTGCAATGCGTTTGCTTTTTGTTTGCGTTTAAACGGGAAAGAATGGCGTATTCTCCTATTTAACCCTTTACCTGATAGCATTGTTTCTCTTTCAAACTTTTTTACTTTTTTTCATAAAATAAAAAATGTAATAAAATCATGCCCTATAAAAAGCATATTTTTGATATTCAAGGGTCCATATTGTTCAAACCTGGTGCCTGCTTTGCCTACATTTGGTTTCTATATGTGAAAATACCACCATAGACATGAAATAAATAATGAAAACCCAAATTACCATGTTTGTTTTGTTTTGAAATAGATTTTACTGAAGCTTGTATTCTGAATTGGTAAAATTTGAACAAAAAAAGTCCAACTTTGACATACCTTTTTCAAATCGCTGTAGCTTCAAACAAAGGACACCACCATATATATTTTTTTTCAATTATTCATTCATCATTAACAGCTTTTAGAATTTTATTCCTACACCGTTTTATTGTCGTCTGCTTCAGTATGCATGTCTGCAAGACACGTTTCAAAGTTAGATTCAAGGTTGTATGACTTAAAAAAATATCTATACGAGTGTGCCACAGTTTGGGTCCTGATCAGACGCTGCGTTACACGGCGTCTGACCAGGACCCAAACTATTTGCAAACGGGCTTTAAAGCGTTTTAATTGATTGATTTTGTTTGGCAATAGTGACATAGCATAGCAATCTATAACAAATAATACATACACATGAAAATGCACATGATATGCTCACCAATACCAAGGATTGCACACAAAAGGGAAAACGTATTTCCCCGTATTTCCATTGTGGTCCCCGATACTAGTGACAGATCCATGAAAGTCATACATTGATTACATATACAAAAATATAATTTAATAATATCAGGCTCCAAACTGTTTGCCACCAAGATAAACATAAATTATCAGAATTGTCCAAAAGTTGCACTTTTCTACGTTTTAGTGTTTTGCGTTTGCGTTTCGTTTAAACGGGAAAGAATAACGTTTTCTCCACTGATGACCTTTACAAACTGTGTTGAGCCAAATTAGACACAGAGTTTCTCGTCATCTCATTAGAATCTAGAAATATGATGATGATGGTGCTTCTACTGATGATGATGATGATGATTATAATAATGATTATAATAATAATAATAATAATAATAATGATAAACAATAATAATAATAAACAATGACTATTATATAATGAAAATGAAAAACAAAGAAAACAATAACGATAGTGATAATCTGACTCATTTGAAAAGAGATCTAAACTCAAAATCTTATTTTAGAAACAGTAGATGGCCAGATTTGATGCAAATGAAATGTTTGAGTGATCTAAGCGATATATAATATTTCTTATTTTCTTGGATGTATAGACTCAAATTAAAACCGCCCACGAAGAAGTCGTCTGATCAAGATCTGCATTGTTTTCTAATCGTGAGTCGGCACTGTTACTTATACATGTATGTCAATTGTTATCATTGTTGTTTTTGTTTGGCCAATGTACAGTGGAGAATCTGTTATTCTTTCCCGTTTAAACGCAAACGTACGCAAACGTAAAGCACTAAAACGTAGAAAAGAACAACTTTTGCACAATTCTGATAATTCTTGTTTATCTTGGTGGCAAACAGTTTGGAGCCTGATCAGACGCCGGGTTACCCGGCGTCTGATCTGGCTCCAAACTGTTTGCACTGCAAATAATAGTTTTAGCGTAAACGCGTTTATTGGGAAAGAATAACACATTCTCCATTGTAAAAGGCTCACTGTATTTGTACAGATCTGCTAATTGCAGTCTTAAAGTTACCTAATCTGGTACATGAATTGTGAAATATTGATATGTCATCTTGTGTTAAAAAATAGCATGAAAGAAGATATGGGTTATTACATGTACATAGCAGTGTACAGTGGAGAATACGTTATTCTTTCCCGTTTAAACGAAACGAAACGCAAACGCAAAACACTAAAACGTAGAAAAGTACAACATTTGGACCACTTCTGATAATTCATGTTTATCTTGGTGGCAAACAGGTTGGAGCCTGATCAGACACCGGGTTACCCGGCGTCTGATCTGGCTCCAAACTGTTTGCAATAGAAATAATAGTTTAAGCGTAAACGCGTTTATTGGGAAAGAATAACGTTTTCTCCACTGTACATGTACATGTAATTAACCCATTCAATGTCCGAGTATAACGGTTCTTTGCAAACTGTTCGGATATTGATCAGACACCGTGTCGAGCGGTTCCTGATCAGGATCAAAACTGCTTGAGACTCATAACAAAATAGACTATATATCAGTTAAATGCTTTACTTAATTGACATTACACTCAGTATGAGTTCAAGTAGCTTTGATCTAAATCAGACAGCAAAGCCGCTACACTGGAGAAAACGTTATTCTTTTCCAATTAACGCGTTTACGCTAAAACTATTATTTCTATTGCAAACAGTTTGGAGCCAGATCAGACGCCGGGTAACCCGGCGTCTGATCAGGCTCCAATCTGTTTGCCACTAAGATAAACGTAATGCGTACAAATTGTTCAAAAGTTGTACTTTTCTACGTTTTAGTGTTTTGCGTTTGCGTTTCGTTTCGTTTAAATGGGAAAAAATTACGTTTTCTCCACTGTATAAGGATTGAATTCATTTTAGTCTATCCTGATACATTAGTCTACGCTTTAAACATTTAGTGGAAAAATAATAAATGTATGCAAATATTTTGTTCCTGAGTGGACTCCAAGTGTCACTGACTCTGTTCTGGACCCAAACATTTTTCAAGTCTTCAAGCAAGTTGTGATAGGCAGTTAAAGTGTAACTGTTTTATTATGTCAAGTACAGGAATTGACTAATTTCACAGCCAAATGTTATAGTCCGCTTTAGCTCATTGAACCCGAGCGACGAGTAAACTCGTTATTTACAATCAGCATACCTGAAACGAAATGAAAACATTATGTCAAACGTATTTTTTTTTACAGTTTGGAACCAGATTAGACGCCGGGTAACCCGCCGTCTAATCTGGCTCCTAAATATTTGCTATTCAGATTAAATCTAACTGTTCAAAATTTTGTCATGTTCTGCGTGTCAGGTAAAGCTTTAGAACGGCTTAGTTGGAACGAACTCAAATGTACATAATGATTGAATAGCAGTGCAGTAGCGCGTTCAGTTACCGTATCGATGGCCATCGATGGCCTCCAAATGTATTCGGAACAATTTACATGTAAAACGACTTGTTTGCACGCTATCGATGGCCAACGACACGAACGGCCTCAAAGGCAGCGTACCTATGCAAACAGGAATTCCAATATGGCGTCCAAAATGAGTTCAGAAGCAACAGCGAATTTCTCTTAAAAAACCAAACTTTTCCGATACTAAATGTATCAAACAAAAAGCTTACATCTAAGCAGTAAAAATCATATTTTTATATGCGGTAAAATTGATGTATTTCAGTTGATTTGTACACTTTTGCGTGTGTTATTCCGATTCGTAAATAATTCGTTCGTACCCTTGAAAAGTTAATAAACATGGGGGTGCAATGAATTATTATTGGATCTAGTATTGGAGAACGTTAGATGTCGTATTATACGGGTTGTTTGCATCGGTTTACGTTGTAAGACTCCGATACAGTATGTGGACACGCTACAGGTGTGTCGTACAGTGGAGAAGACGTTATTCTTCTCCGTCTAACCCATTTCACTACCAATATTTTTGTGAAGTTTTTACCCCTTCACCGCAATTTTATCATCTGCTTCAATACTGTTGTCTACAGTATCATCTTAAAGTTAATTTTAAGGTAGTATGACTGAAAAATTTTTGATACGAGTGTCAAACAGTTTGGATCCTGATCAGACGCCGCGTTAAGCAAACTACAGTGGAGAATGTGTTATTCTTTCCCAATAAACGCGTTTACGCTAAAACTATTATTTGTAGTGCAAACAGTTTGGAGCCAGATCAGACGCCGGGTAACCCGGCGTCTGATCAGGCTCCAAACTGTTTGCCACCAAGATAAACATGAAATATCAGAATTGTCCAAAAGTTGTTCTTTTCTACGTTTTAGTGTTTTGCGTTTGCGTATGTTTGCGTTTAAACGGGAAAGAATAACAGATTATCCACTGTAACGCGTCATTGAGAGTGAAAGGGTTAAACGAAAACGAAACGCATTGCAATAGAAAGTAGATAATTATGTTTTGATTTCTGACGGTTTATTTTAATCAAGTTGCAACCAGTTCTGAGTCTGGTAAGGCCCCGGGTAACCGGGGGCCCGTTTTTACTAAACTACTTACGCAACATTTTTGCGTAAGTCAAAATCGTTTTACTCTTATTTTTCGATCATAAACATTTGCAAACAGCAAATAGCCAGATCATAGGACGCGCTAAAAGCGCGTCCTCTGATCTGGCTATTTGCTGTTTGTAGCAAGTGATAATAAAAAATATAAATTAAAAATTAAAATTTTGACTTACGCAAATAATTTGCGTAAGTAGTTTAGTAAAACGGGCCCCGGGTGTCTACTTTGGCGCAAACTGTTTATAATAGACATAAGGGTTTTAGCATGCACGCGTCTATTGGGAAATAATATGAATTTGGCAAGGGAACTGTGTGTATAGAGATTATCACGGAAAGTAGGCAAGGAAAATGTCTTTACAGGCATTTCCTGACCTACTTTCGGTGGCTAGGGTTTACAATTAGTCCGCCACGAAAACCTAGGGTTAGGAACTTAGGGTTAGGATAAACTTTACAATCTGTCCGCAGGTCTTTTTGGTGTTTTCGTAAAAATTAACTGGCCATTTCTTGTAACATTAACCTAGCCATTTATTGTAACATTAATCTGGCCATTTCTTGTGACATTAACCTGACCATAAAAATGACAATTTTGGTGGCGGACTAATTGTAAAATTGATCCCTTTCGGTGATAATCCAGGAAGTTCCCTTGCAACGCTCGTGATTGTCATGTATACATGTACCTGAATAACTGTGCATCATTGAAGCGTCTCATGTGAGGCCCGCACCTTATATTTGATAGTTTGTTGGTTAGTGATACGGACATAGGGGTCTATAGCGCTTTCTAGTTTCTACACACTACATATATAATAACAAGGGGTGCAACTCTCTGACTGGACATTCGTACACCACAAGTATAAAAAAGTCTGTAACTCTATCAATTTACATGGTATACGCATAATTCGTTCGACTATTGAAAGCTAAGACATTTGTCTACTAATTTAATACACTCTTCTAAAAATTTCTTATGCATTTCGACAATTCCAAGAACGATTTTCTCCAAAGCTAACGTCTTTTTTGGATTCTCCCCTGACGCTCGTTCACCCGGGTCTCACTATAGTTACAAGTGAGGTGGAACAAATTACCCCAAACCATGAAACACCTTTCAAACCACAAACCACAGAAAACCCTACATTGGGGGTATTTTACTGCCACAACCCCCACTAGAACAATCACTGTTTTTTTTAGGGTGAAATATGTGCATATAATGCAAAATTATTAAGTTTCTACACTATTGTACCTATATAAAATAATTACTTGATATGGGAGATTTCAATTACCCCGCAATACTCGTAGACTGGAACACAATGATGGCAAATACCAATACATGTAGAGAAACTCTTGAGAGAACTAAAACCTGACAAATCACCCGGTCCAGACAATTTACAGCCAACGTTTCTCAAACAACTAAGTAAAGAACTGTCAACACACTTGATTTGATTTGTTATGATTTTACGTCGCTTTTAACAGTATTTCAGTCATATCGTGACGTCCAGCTAATTACAGGTGGAGGAAGACCCCAGAAGCCCTTAATGCACTGTTTCAGACACAAGTCGGCAACTGGGTAGAACCACCGAACTTCTGCAAGCCAGCTGGAAGGCTTCCCCACATGAAAAACCCTAACGACCCTACAGGGATTCGAACTCACAGCGGTGAGTGATTTAAGTCAGTCAACACACTTGAGTACTTTATTCGAAGCATTGTTTATAAAGAAGTAATAATCAATGGAATATTATCAAACTGGCATGACGTCACTCATGGCATCCCGCAAGGATATGTGATTGGACTCCTTATGATCATAATATACATAAATGATCTTTCTGACAATGTTAAATCAACAATATACTTATTTGTAGACGACACAAAAATATTCAATATTATCAAAGCCCCAGAAGAAGAAACACTCCAAAATGACTTACACAAAATATCACAATGGACTAAAACTACAAACACAAAAGTGCAAAAATATGCATATTGGAAAGAAAAATCCAGATACAAATTTCTCATACGAGCTAATGGGTTTCACATTGGAACATACAGAAGAAGAATACAGAAGAAAATGACACAGGGGTAATAATAGATAACAAATTAAACTTTAATTAACACATTGCAGAAAAAGTAAAAAAAACCACACACACAAAAAACGTATGAGTGCAATAATTCGGCAAAATTTCCATCATCTTGATGAGAACTTTTTCTAACCATTGTACGAAACCTTAGTCAGAATGCATTTTAAGAAAGAAGGAAACTTTCTAAAACAGAGAGAAGATCAAACAATAAGAACTACAATAAGGGGAAATCATAAAAAGTCATACTCACAAAGTGCAAGGTTAGATATCAGAAAATACAGTTTTCGTATAAGAACAGCAAACATTTGGTACAGCTTAACAGAAGAGTTGGTAAATACAAAAACACTCAACTCATTCAAAAATAGATAAGATAACTACTGGAAAAACCAAGAAAGTAAATACAACTACATGTATAAGGCCAATATAAGAACCGAAATCTAAAACAAAAGTACTAAAGTACTACGTGCACAAAACGAAAAGTCCAGCATAGAGGAACCTGAGCTGGAAATCAACGCTAAGTAACGCTAACTAAGTATAAGGTTATATTCGGGATGATCGCCAAAATTAGTTTGGAGTCAGACAACAATTTAGCACGAAAATGTGTCATTTCCTGGAAACCAAAAATCAGTTTACTCCTCTATGACGCTTAAAAAGATTTTAATGACACGAAACTGGAACTGTCAATGTCTAAATCTTTAAAACCTTACCTTCATAACACACTTTATATGCCAATCCCCTTCCCCGTCCAAAGTGTGCAGCATCGTCCGAAGTTATTCCACTACAAACCACTATGATGTTCACATCTCGACAAAAACAAACCCTTCAGACCTCTTGACTTATGTTTATCAAGCACCACACACTAAAACATTAATGACTTTCTTCACCACAGGGACCCGACACGATTGAGTTTTGAGAGAAAAAAATGTCAGAAGGTATATATAGAGACAAGGGATACAACTGATCGTCAGTATATTCTCACCCTACCTCTTCAAAACCACAGGTTTTCGGCGCGTGACCCCCCCCCCCCCCCCAATAAATCTTTCAAAATGAGTCAAAATACATCCATATGTTCAACAAACATCCTTAACAAGTGTTTCGAGAAGTTTCAAGAAGTTTCAAGAAGTTTCAAAAAAAATATTTTTTTTTCGTATCATGTATGTATACAATGAAAAGGTGGATGTGTATTCAGGGCCATCAACTTCCCAACCTTGTCATTTTGTCATTTTTGGGCCCATTTTGACAAATGATGGCTTATTATTTACATTTAACAGTTCTGCTCAAAGAAAGTTAGCTCACAGCCCAAGCAAGACACGAGCACAAGTGAAGAAATAAAAAGTTCGATAGGCACCTTATATCGGAATCCTTCTGTCACCTTAATTTTTGGACTTGTTCGTCAGTCATTCACTGATTCAGCGATTAACAAGTGCATTTGCGACCATGCATTACACCATGGTACGGGTAATTAATAGAAAATGAAATATATAATAAATACCTTTTGAATTATCGGTAAATGAGCATTTCTGTTACGAAATAAATTTCTAGATAACTTTCGTTTAGTTTCGGTTGACAAACGGATATGATATCATTGGTTGTATTCGAATCATTCAATTTGTTGTCAACGAAAACTAGGCGGAGAAAATGCTCGAAGATTTACTGATGACAACGTTTTTGACCCGACTCGAATCGAAATTGTGGTCAACGATTTGATGGTTTGACAACATTTTGTCAACGGAAAACATCAAGTGGTGATTCGAATAGAACCTGTTGACAACACGCCCAACTAACGCTGTTGTTGTCCTGATTCGAATACGACCAATTGAGGCGCTTGACTTTTGCGTCATTTCCTGCTTTGAAGCTGGTTCTCGGGTTCGCTAGAATGATAATAGTTTGACTGGGCAACCAGTCGTTTGTTTGGGAAAATTTTGCGTGACAGATGGTTTCCGAATAAGGGGTCTCCCCACCCTTCGAGTCCCCATGCGCGTGTTACCAATTATCGTCAAAGAAAACTGTTTGCTGTAAACAATGAGCCATCATCTGTCCAGATCGTGCAAGATTTGACAAAATGACAGGGTTGGGAACTTGAGGGTTGCTTCTGCAAGGCGCTTTTTCATGGCAGCCTTTACTATTTTACTTATAAATTAGCGAAAAAAATTTTTTTTTTTAAATTTCACGAAACTTCAGGAAATGTTCTTTTATGATGATTATTGAATGTATGGATAGATTTTAGGGTATTTTATCCACGTTTGGTGGTGGTGGAGGGGGGTTATAGCAGCTAGGGATAGTGTCATAGCCAACGGGCCGAATGCCTATGTTCAAAACCAGGCGTTTCATGAATATTAATTGATGAAACGACACCCTTTTTGCATTTCTAAAATTTCGGGAAGGAATCTGTCTCTCAGGTGTGTCACTACAATGTATCGGTCTTAGGGGTGTCGTTATCCGCCAGTTTGGTTTCCTGGGCGTTATGCTCTACTTCCGGTGACGTCAAATTTCCGCGTTTTATACCCTAAATGGTCGAAAGTTTCCGGTTAAAAGTTCTAGCCACATGTAAATGGTCGGGAATATTCCTTAATATGGAATACACGGAAGTTAGTCTTGTTTTGTTTCCACTTCCGGAATTCCTCGGTGGTTAAATCTTTTTTGACGTAAGGATATACCGACGTACAACATTCCGACGGCTTTGCCCTTCTCTCCGTGTATTATTCTCGCCATTTTAGGTGTTTTTCGGGCTATGCAGTAATTTGAGATTATACTCGTGTAATCTTACGGACAGATACTTTCTTCCATACTCTACACGTCCAGATTAGGCTAAACGAGTCACGTGGTTGTTCTGACGTTCACGAAGTAGGACAACGTGTATAAATCCAAAAATAAGCAGCGCTATGACCCTATCGTATTGTGTGTAAAATGTCATAAATGTGAACTTAGTATTTAAACACATATGTAGCTTTAAAAAGTGACCGATTAGAACTTTTGTTAAGTATACCTTCTGACAATTTTTCTCTCTCAACAATCAATCGTGTCGGGTCCCTGTGTTCTTCACCGGTAACACTTTGACAGTCTTTAAAACGCAGCGGTATGCTTCTGTCCATATGGGGCTGACTTTGACTATTTTCGTTGCATCCATCAACGGGAAAAGGTATGCGGGTATAGTTGTATGCCCCTTGCAAAATGTCTTCATGCATTCTGTTTTTACCCTTCCAAGTTATCGAGCAGCTCAGTGTCTGATCTGGATCCAAGTTAGTTGTACGTTAAAGACTAATGTCAGTTCAGTTGAAAAAAGCAGTACAGTGTACATGGAACCATGGAGGAATTATACCCTATAATTCCTCCATGATGGAACTGCATGCGGGGAATGAGGGAATTTGTATGATTATTAATCCTGTAAGTCTTTCGCCTCTGACGGCGTATAAAAGAATAATTTGCTTCCAGATCAGATGCTGAAAAACTCTACTTCTGAATTAGAATGAAAGCTGTTATGAAGGTAAGGTTTTAAAATTTTCGAAAGCGAAAGAGTTGGAGGACTAACACACATGGCAATGCGAACAGACGTTGCTAGGATGAAGTGTATGGTTAGCAACAGGGATACCTCCCACAAGAAAAATAAATTACAAAACAGAAACTCATTTTGGTGATCACCCCGATTATGACCTTATATAGCTACAACAGTCTTTTAATATGCATACTTTTGCACTTTGGTGGGTTTAGTTTTAGTAGTTATTTATCTGTCCAATATGATATTTTGTGTAAGTCATTTTGTAGTGTTTCTTTGTCTTCTGGGGATTTGATGATATTGAATATTTTGTGTCACCTGCAAATAAGTATATTGTTGATTTATCATTGTCAGAAAGATCATGTATGTATATTATGAACATGAGGGGTCCAATCACATATCCTTGTGGAATTCCTGAAGGGACTTTATGCCAGTTTGACACGATTCCATTGATTGTTACTGTTTGTGTCCCCCAGGATAAAAACTATCTTGTCAATTCAACCATTTTTTTTCCAATTCCATACGACTCTAGCTTACTTATTATTCTATTGTGGGACACTGTGTCGAAGGTCTTTTGGAAATTCATGTATACACAGTCAATCCCGTCTCCAGTGTTCATTGCTTCTGTCCCTTTGTCCATAACATTTAACAGTTAGAGCGCCGTGGATCTCGCAGCCATTAAACCCTACTGCTTGCCCGTGAAATGATCTGATTACTGCAATGTTCTCTATGATGAGTTTTCTGACTCTTTTCTCCATTACTTTGTAAATGACCGATGTGAGACTGACTGGTCTGTAGTTTCCTGGATTGATTTTGTCTCCTTTTTATAAATTGCACTGAATTTGTTTTTTTTTCTAATCAATAGGGATGTCCTTCTTTATTATGGATTCTTTGAAAATGATATTCAATGGTATTGACAGTTCTTTGACAGTTCTTTGCTTAGTTGTTTGAGAAATGTTGGGTGTAAATTGTCTGCACCGGTTGATTTGTCAAGAGTTTCTCTACATGCATTGGTGATATTTCAATTTCTGTCCATGGTGTCTTTGTGTCTCTATTTGGCAATTTGGGTATTTCACCAGGTGCTTCCTTTTATAAAAACACTACTAAAGAGAAATCGGCGAAGATGTTCGCCTTTTCCCCCTATTCATTAGATTTTGTCGACTTATGGTCTGCTGTATTTTTTCTCAGTTCATTGATGCCAGTCTTGGTTTTACTCTTCGAGTTTATATATTACCAAACTCGCTAAATAAAATTGATTGGTCTTAGATTCTGCTGCTAAATTATTTTCATATCTCTTTCTAGTTTGTCTGACAAGTTTTGTGACTTTATTCCGTGCTCTGTTATATAGTTTCCTGTCTTTCTCTTTTGTGTTCGGATGAAGCGTCTTTAAAGAGTGTTTTTCATTTGATCATCTAGCTAGGGTGTCTTTTTCCACTGGCATGGTATTTGTTTTTTGTTATTCTTAATTTTGATCAGTGGTGGATATTCATTTTGTTGGGTTTGTAGTAGGGTTCTCTCGGTTTTTGTTTTGTTTGTGTACAGCAGATGAAGTCAAAAAGAATTACACAGTGGTCACTCTTTCCCAGGGGACTCTGATATTCAGTATTTTGCTATGTTGTTTGCATCTTCAGTTAGAATAAGTTCACACATGTTGGGAGTGTCTGTTCCCCTCCATCTGGTTAGTCTGTCTACTATTTGGAATAGACGTTTTTTTTTAATACAGTCATCAAACTTGTTTCCCTCAGATGTTTTCGCGGTATTGCGGGGTAATTAAAATCTCCAATTATCAAGTAATATCTTATATAGGTACAATAGTGTAGAAACGTAATAATTTTGCATTATATGCACATATTTCACCTTAAAAAACAACAGTTATTGTTCTAGTGGGGGTTGTGGCAGTAAAGTATCCCCAATGTAGGGTTTTCTGTGGTTTGTGGTTTGTAGGGGTTTTATCATTTGGGGTAATTTGTTCCACCTCACTTGTAACTCTTCAGTCAAAATGGCTACTCCTCGACGAAGTGAAAGTAACTCGGAAATATCGCTAATTTTACAACAACACTTTGACGCTGAGGACTTAAAACCCGAAGGTTAGTGATAGACTGTGGTCGTTTTATTGAATCATGCCATGTTTTGAACTGTACATCACCAGGTTATCGCTGTGATATAGTGAGACCCGGGTGAACGAGCGTCAGGGGAGAATCCAAAAAAGACGTCAGCTTTGGAGAAAATCGTTCTTGGAATTGTCGAAATGCATAAGAAATTTTTAGAAGAGTGTATTAAATTAGTAGACAAATGTCTTAGCTTTCAATAGTCGAACGAATTATGCGTATACCATGTAAATTGATAGAGTTACAGACTTTTTTATACTTGTGGTGTACGAATGTCCAGTCAGAGAGTTGCACCCCTTGTTATTATATATGTAGTGTGTAGAAACTAGAAAGCGCTATAGACCCCTATGGATACGGATAGCTGTAATTTTGGTGCGCAATGTACAGTAGAGGATACATGTACCTTATTCTTTCCCGTTTTATTTAAACGCAAACGCAATGCACTAAACTGTGAAAATTTACTATAAGAAATTTTAATTATATTTTTAATCTGAGTAGCAAACAGGTTGGAGCCTGATCAGACGCCGGGTAACCCGGCGTCTGATCTGGCTCCAACCTGTTTGCAATGGAAATAATAGTTTAAGTATATGAATGCGTTTGTTGGGAAAGAATAAAATATCAGTAAAGTTAGCGCAAGGGTCTCGTGCTGCACGAGGATCATGTTATCTCAAGTTGGAAAGTGTACGACTATATAGATCCGATGTTACCCTGTTATCTATTTACCATTATGAACTATTCTGTTCTAAAAATAACTCCGACAGGTTAGAAAAATCGAACAATAAAACCCATTGAACCCCCCCCCCCCCCTCCCCCGAATATGAGTTTGGCAATGCCTCTCTTGACAGCATACAATGGTTTGTGATATTTCGCACACACGTCTCATGCTTTTACAGCTGCCTTCGTGCCTATCGAGAACAATGAAGAAGGGGGACCATCAAAGGACTGAGGACATTTCTTAAAATTACTTGACCTAGCTTGGTTTGTAACACCTGGACCCATAGACATGTTGAGTCAAAGCATGCAACATTCTTTTACCTGTATAAATGTCTTGGCAAGAAACCATTGAAGCGTCTCATGTGAGGCCTTGTATTTGATAGTTTGATAAGTAAAACCCATTGAACAACCTCTTGAGTGTGAGAATGTCAGGGCCTCTATAGAAAACTTGAGATTGCTGACATTGGCTGAGCACATGTTTCCCATGTTTTACAGGTACTTTCACGCCTAGTGAGAACAATATGTGTGTGTGTGTGTGTGTGTGTGTGTGACCTATAGATACGTTTAGCGGATGTTTTTGAGCCGACGTTTGTGTTTGAGTGGCTTCGTGAAATTGGGTCAAAGTCTGGGTGGGGTAACGTCATTACAAAGGACTGGGATTACTGTTTAAGACATTATTTCATACGGTCTTCATCGCGAAAACGTGGAAAAGATCGATATCTATTCAAAGTCTATAATTTTAGTAATAAATGACCACTGTATGTACCAAAACTAGCGTAAATACATAATTAGGTTCACAATTATTATTAACTAACAAGCCAAATTTCAACGAAGTCGCCGTAGCTCAATCAATAGCGGGTCTTACTTGCATGTCGGGGGTCGCCGGTTCGAGCCACACAGGGTACGATCTTTTTTTTTCTTAACAACCCCCTTCTTTCTTTTTTTTCTTTTTTTTTTTTAAAAAATCATCATTATTTCTATAGATTCGTTTCTTTAGATACAAAAAACTGCTTAATTCTTTCAATGCCAAACTATCGTAATAGTTTACTTCTTCACCGTTTCATTGTCGTCTGCTTCAATTTTGTTGTCTGCAATATCGTTTCAAAGTAAATTGTAAGGCAGTATGACTGAAAAAAATTCAATACGAGTGCCAAATAGTTTGGATCCTCATCAGACGCCGCGTTACGCGGCGTCTGAACAAGGTCCAAACTGATTGCAAACGTGCTTTTAGGCGCCATTGAGAGTGAAAGGGTTAAAGCATGCTAAAATTGAAGTAAAAGTCTCCAATTAGAAATTTTCCTTCTTATTGTAAGCCTGCTAGTTCTAGTAATGACTTTCATGTTTCTACTATTTCTTGATATTTGAAAAGCATTAAGAAAAGTGTCCTGCAGATTGATGTTTAACCATTGTGTCATGCAGAATTGTCATCTGCTGCAAACACATCATCTGCAGAAAACCACATAATCAATTTGATACTTTCAAAACTTAAAAACAGTAAAATATGACTGGCAAACAAGTTTGGATCATATCAGACGCCGCATAACGCGGCGTCTGATCTGGATCTTTACTGTATAGAAACTGTTAACAAATTTTATCAAAGTCGCGCTTAGCATAATATATATAATATCTTTATTTCAGTCTCATCATAGTTCATATACATATATACATTTATCATAAAACAACATTAACCATGCCATTCAAATAAGAATTATAAGAGACTATTAAGTAGTTATCACAGCAAACTAATACCTGAATATCATATTTCAATTATCAGCAGTTCAATACAAAAACATAAAATTAAAACCATGTAAATAGTGCTAATCTCAAAGTTAAGACCTGCCATAAAACCTCTAATAAGAGGGTTTCTTTTAAAGAAGGCTGCCAATAAGAAGGAAACCTCCAATTGGAGACTTTTACATCAATTCTAGCATGCTTTAACCCTTTCACTCTGGCGCCTAAATGCGCTTTGCAAACAGATTGGATCTATTATCAGGATCCAAACTATTTGGCACTCGTATTGAATTCTTTTCAGTCATACAATTAACTTTAAAAAGATACTGCAGCCAACAGAATTGAAGCAGACGACAATGAAACTGTGAGAATTAGACTCACTCTCGCCTAAAGGAACGTTTGCAAACATTTTGCACCTTGATCAGACGCCGCGTTTCGCGAAACGCGGTGTCTGATCAGGATCCAAACTGTTTGACACTTGTATTGAATTCTTTTCAGTTATACTTCCTTACATTTAAGGCTTTGAAACGATATTGCAGGCAACAAAATTGAAGCAGACGACAAGAACATTTAAAGGAGTAAACTATCACAAAAGTTTGGCAGTGGAAGGATAAAGCAGTTATTTGTATTTAAAGAAATGAATCTATGGAACTAGTGATGATAATTAAAAAAAAAGAAGGGGGTTGTTAAGAAAAAAATAATCGTACCCTGTGTGGCTCGAACCGGCTACCCCCGTCATGCCAGGCAGAGTCGCTATCGATTGAGCTACGGCGACTTCGTTGGAATTCGGCTTGTTAGTTAATTATAATTGTGAACCTAATTATGTATTTACGCTTATGTATAAACACTTTTTATTCAATTAATTATCTATTCTACTTATTCTGGGACAATGCTTGCTGCTTTATAAACGGGAGAAGAAAACAAACCCGAAAACTACACCGCAAATAAACAGTCACACATGTTAGTATGCGAGAAGAGTGACGTCATTTTAGTCGGGAAAGTCCCTGACAACGGCCATAATTTACTCTTAGGTTTTTTTCGCTAAGAAATTAATTTAGTATTTTCTTAGAGTAAAAGTTAGCGAAAAATAATCTTAGTTGAAAATGTTAGAGTTTAGAAATTTCTAATTAAAATACTTAGAATGTTTCAGAATACGGCCCCAGGTTAAGTTATACAGCGTTCCCTCTCTACAACGACACCCAATTTATGTGCGTTGTTCGGAGGGAATCGTTATAGGGAGGGAAATTGGTTTACATTTGCAAACAGCTTGAATCCAGATCAGACGTCGCGTAAAGCGGCGTCTGATCTGGATTCAAGCTGTTTGTCACTCGCCATTAAAGGTTCTTTCTGTCAAAATGTCCATTATGTAATATTGAGAAAAGCAGCAGACATTTTACATGTAAGCGGACGACATTGCAGCCGTGAATAGGTTAGACATACTTGTCCTTTTAGGGAACAGTGGCAAGTGTCGTTGTAAGGAGGGAGTCGTTGTTGGGAGGGCCGTTGTAGAGAGGGACCACTGTAGTACTTTGCTCTTTGTGAGTAATCTTCGTCCATTGTTTTATTGTCTGGTGGTAATGACACGCGAGTTAGTGAACTATAATAGCCAGGAGAACTAAGTCACTGGGTCATGATATAATACACCAGTGACGTCATTCTTTCATGATACACGCGCTTATGTTAAAACAATTAAAGCACATTCTGCTTCTCTTTCAGCCTGCTTTAAACAGCCATCTGCTAGGCTCTATAAAACGTTTGTTGTGGTAATTGTTCATGAGGATATAAACTGGAACTATTTTCTTCAGCGGAGGAATAAATTAAATACGCTAAAAGTCGCTTCTATTGGGGAAAGGGTTAAGGGGCTTTCTTTCCAGTGCACTAGTGCCAATGATCTTACATTAATAGAGTATTTTCTTGCAAAACTTAATATGACTTTATGTCGCTCCTGTCTAGTAAGAACTATAAAACCTTACTAAACGTGCAATAAACAATCATTATCGATAAAAGTTAACATCAGTTTGGTACATGTACATGTACATGTATATACACCTACGTAAGAACAGACTAATAATAAATCATATTCAGAGAAATATATGTTTTTTGTACGTAATGCAAACGCTTGACAGATAGATGTACAGTTCTTTCTCAATAAACGTGTTTACGCTTACAGTGGAGAATATGTTATTCTTTCCCGTTTAAACGCAAACGTACGCAAACGCAAAGCACTAAAACGTAGAAAAGTACAACTTTTGGACAATTCTGATATTTCATGTTTATCTTGGTGCGCAAACAGTTTGGAGCCAGATCAGACGCCGGGTTACCCGGCGTCTGATTTGGCTCCAAACTGTTTGTAAAAGAAAAAACAGTTTTAGCGTAAACGCGTTTATCGGGAAAGAATAACAGATTCTCCACTGTAAGCAAGTATTTCCATTGCAAACAGTACCCGGCGTTTGATTAGGCTTCAAACTGTTTGTCTTTCAGAATAAAGCAAACAGTTAAAAATGATATTTTCTACATTTCATTGCCATGTGTTTGCGTTTCGTTTGAGTTTAAATTGGATAGAAGCACACGTGGTTACATGTATTTCGATTCAGCGGGTGGAACAAACTTGGTTCAACTCGAAAGATTTGTCCGTAAAGTGTTCGTTCATACATGTAGATATACACAGTCGAATTCCTGAAAACTCGAATTTGCTTAACACATTGAGCCCTAGAGACGAGTATACTCGTCATTTACAAACAGTGTACTTGTGAATATTACACGTTTCCTATGTAAACAGTATAGACCCTAATCAGAGGGCTCTTTATGGCTCCTTGTCATTTTGAAATATATTGTTAAAATCAACCCTAAATAGTCAAAAATGGACGTGAATTATTTTGAAATTGGAATTATCAGTTTCAGGGGAGAATGAGTTATTTCAAGCTTACCCATATTTCAAAGTTACAGTGGAGAAAACGTTATTCGTTCCCAATATACGCGTTCACGCTAAAAACTATTATTTCTATTGCAAACAGTTTGGAGCCAGATCAGACGCCCGGTAACCCGGCGTCTGATCAGGCTCCAAACGGTTTGCCACCAAGATAAACACGAATTATCAGAATTGTCGAAAATTTGCACTTTTCTACGTTTTATTGTTATTGTTTTTTCCCTTTTCGTTTAAACGGGAAAAAATAACGTTTTCTCCACTGTATCACGTGGCGAAGATACGTTGTAACATTGATATATAGGTAAGTTCGACTTAAAAGAGGCTCGAATAATCGAAGTTCAGCTGAAGAAGGTGAAGTTACAGTGGAGAATCTGTTATTCTTTCCCGTTTAAACGCAAACGTACGCAAACGCAAAGCGCTAAAACGTAGAAAAGTACAACTTTTGGACAATTCTGATATTTCATGTTTATCTTGGTGGCAAACAGTTTGGAGCCTGATCAGACGCCGGGTTACCCGGCGTCTGATCTGGCTCCAAACTGTTTGCACTGCAAATAATAGTTTTAGCGTAAACGCGTTTATTGGGAAAGAATAACACATTCTCCACTGTAATAACCCTTTCGGAGGTATGTTCTTAAGCACGACATGTACTGCGAATTGCTCCCATCCACCAGGGGCTAAAATGAGTACTATTGAAGGGTCTGAGCCGGTACTATACGACTGCCTACGCGCCATATGCTAGCAGTGCTCAGTATTGTAGGCAAGATGGCTCAATGATCAGGGGAGTGAATGTACAGACGGCTGAGCAGTCATTCGGTCTGAAAGTAGACTACAACTTGGTACTTTACTTTACTTTGTGCATGGGCAATACCGAACAGTGCAACATTACGTACGTCCCCAAGACCGTCTAAAGCGAGTTGGAGTTATCGAGGTTTGGCTATACAGCGCTCCCTCCCTGCAACGACTTCCTCCTAACAACGATCATTGTCGCAGTTCCCTAAACAGGACAATTATGTCCAACCTATTCTCGGCTACAATGTCGTCTGCTGTTTTTCTCAAAGTTACGAAAATGAACATTCTGACCAAAGAAACTTAATTGACGAGTGCCAAACAGCTTGAATCCAGATCAGACGCCGCGTTACGCGGCGTCTGATCGGGATTCAAGCTGTTTGCAAATGTAAGCCAATTTCCCTCTAACGACTCCCTCCGAACAACGCACACAATTGTTGTCTCCCGTTGGATGTCGTTGTAACGCGGCATCTGATCTGGATTCAAGCTGTTAGTCATTCGTCATTAAGATAAGTTTTTTTCTGTCAAAATGGTCCATTATGTTACTTTGAGGAAAACAGCAGACGAAACATTTTAAGCAGACGACATTGCAGCCGTCATTAGGCTGGACATAATTATCCTATTTAGGGAATTTCGACAAGGGTCGTTGTAAGGTGGGAGTCGCTCTTGGGAGGGCCGTTGTACGGAGGTACCACTGTACTGGGAAGTAATTACGTCTTCTCTACCGTATCTTGGATGTCGTCCAATCAGAGAAGCAGACAGCTATAAATGTTAATGACAATGTTGTGTTACAGTGAATAAAACGTGCAACTTTTGGACAATTCTGATAATTCATGTTTATCTTGGTGGCAAACAGTTTGGATCCTGATCAGACGCCGGGTAACCTGGCGTCTGATCTGGCTCCAAACTGTTTGCAATAGAAATAATAGTTTTAGCGTAAACGCGTTTATTGGGAAAGAATAACGTTTTCTCCACTGTAATAATGTCCTCTCCACTGTACAGTGCAGTACGATCGCTGATAACGATATTCATTGGTGTGATACAGTGTTCCCTCTCTACAACGGCCCTCCCAACAACGAATCCCTCCTTACAACGACCCTTGTCCACAATTCCCTAAACGGGACAATTATGTCTAACGCTTTTATTGCTGTAATAGTATCTGCTAAGTATTGTCGACTTCTGTGTTTTCTCAAAGTTACATATAAGTGGAACTTTTGATCGAATACATAATTATAATGACGAGTGACAAACATCTTGAATCCAGAAAAGACGCCGCATCTGATCTGAATTCAAGCTGTTTGCAAATGTAAGCAAAATCATAATGTTTCTTCTATATAACGACTGACACACAATCTGTGTCTCCCATCGGGTATGGTTGTAGAGAGGGAGCACAGTATAAGGACAGTTGGTTTCATACATGGTTCGATTGGAATCATATAAAGGAATGTTTTATAAAATGTAAAAAAAAAACACATCCACATTTTTCGCCTTTGATACTGAGTCAAACATCACACGATTTTATTTTGATTAATTTTATTGTCTATAATGCAATTATATTTTGTTTTACCGGTTATTAAACAATTTTTACTTTATTAAATGAAAAAAAAACCCGAAACATATAAATTGCATTGCTCTCACAGCGGCCCTGAATGACACGAGTATTTAAAAATAACTTTGTAATGTCAGAATAAATTTTCTGTTTTTTTAAACAAAAATAAAATATGGTTCCAACATGGATATCAAACTGTACAGCTTAATTGGTTATGAAATAAACAGCGCACATTTAAATGATTGACACGAATAATCTGACAACGTGCGATATAAAATAAATCAAACATGTCTAGCGTTTCATAACCGCCATTGATGCCATACGAACTGACCATCATGTTGAAATACGATCAAATGACAGGCAATTTGTAATGAATTCTTTAAAAAAAAATCAAGACGACTTAGTCGACTCAATATGCAGGTGCAGCATTTATATGTGTCTCTGGAACAATTGATACGTACAAATGTATACAAGTAAAAACTGAAACAATTGCATGATTGTTTAGAATATGCTTTAACAGTGCAAAAAGCTGTCGTGTATACATGTAATCACAAAATCCAATATCATGGTCAAACGGATTTTAGGATTCTTCATTGGAATACTCATAACTTTAAAACAAATGTATATAATTTTAAATGCAATTTGGCAGAAATATGCCTAAGTGTTGTACATGTATATACAAAAGTCCATATTTATCATTTAAAGTACAGTGTTCCCTCCCTACAACGACCCTTCCAACAACGACTCCCTCCCTACGACGACCCTTGCTGCAGTTCCCTAAACAAGACAATTCTGTCTAACGAATTTACTATTGAAATATCGTCTGCTAAATATTGTCGTCTGTTGTGCTTTCTTAAAGTTATATATAGCTGAAAATATTGATAGAATAAATATAATTACGAATGGCAAACAGCTTAAATCCAGATCAGACGCCGCGTTATGCGGCGTTTGATCTGGATTCAAGCTGTTTGCAAATGTACATGTTATCCAAGTCTTAATTTCCCTCCCTATAACGACTCTCTCCGAACAACACACACAATCGGTGTCTCCCATTGGATGGCGTTGTAGAGAGGGAGCGCTTTATATGTATACTGTAGGAAAAATAAACCTTTGAACCAGGGTTCCGTTTGTTTTGGCACACCCTGCAATGCGACATTGTTCCAGTTACTTTTAAATGTATGGCAAACACTGAAGGAGCCCTCTGATCTGGGTCTACACGTTTTGCTTATGTTTCAAATACTGATTTCCCGCACGGTAAATCGCAAGGCGGAATATCCTACAAGTGCACTGCATGTATTACATTACTAATGTAACTTATTCACTTCAGTCTATTTAGAACTATCGTCTTAATGGTTTGGTTAAATTTAAGCACTGGATAATTTGACAAAGACAATTCTTTTAAATGAGTGTTCACTAACTTGGAGTCTGTTCAAAAAGTCAAGTTTTCCCCCTTTTGATGATGATGATGATACAGTTAAAATAAAACACCAGAACGCTCAGTTTAAGACAGTTAATGGGCTATGATTACAGTTAATTGGTTCTTGATGACTTATTCCCTATTTTTTGTTTATGAAAATTACTTCAACGGTATTTAAAAAAAATAATTTGTAGAAAATGACAATAATTGGTGAAACTAAGTCAATCTTGTACATAACGACCTTTGAATAGAAGATTCTTGAAAACATGTGATTTCTTAATTCAGGAAAAAGAAATAATGTCAAAAACGCCATTTAAGCTTTATGTGTCATTTTCGTCCTGCATTAAGCAGTAACCTGTCCTTAGAAATATTCCTGCTATTTCAGTCAAGTGGTCTCTTACATGTCATACAATATTATAGTTATTTAAAATAGTTCCCTTTATAAACAGTAGAGGTTTACTATAGTTTGAATTGCAAGATTTAAATCATATGTCTGTTAAGCTGTTCGAATTGTTATCTCATTGTATATATGCTATAGTCTTATAGATTTCCCTGTATGGAAGAAATGAATACACTTCTGTTGCTGCAGTGGAGATTACGTTATTATTTCCCATTTGAACGAAACGAAACGCAAAGCACTAAAACGTAGACAAATACAACTTGTGGACAATATCTGGTAATTCATTTTATCTTGGTGGCAATCAGCTTGATCAGACGCCGGGTTACCCGACGTCTGATCTGGTTCTAAACTGTTTGCAATAGAAATAATAGTTTTCGCGTAAACGCGTTTATTGGGAAAGAATAACGTTTTCTCCACTGTAGATGGCCATGTGTAGAAGAAAAGAATACACTTCTGTTGCTAAATAAATACATGCCCTCCTACCAGAGAACTGTAAAGCATAGTAGGAGCACATTTGTCTCGGAACACATTTGTCTTACGTAAGACCGATGCGGATGCATTTGTCTCACGTGAGACAAATGTGACCGCAAATGTCTTACCGAAAAAACGCAATTGTGTGACAAATGTGCTCCAATAAAAATTTCTATGGGACAACAAAGCACATTTGTCTCACGTCATTTTTTATGAAATACACGCACATTTGTCACATATTTTTCAAAGATATTAGAATCGAGATACGCCGTTTTACCTCATGTCAAGTATAATCAATGAGTTTGTTGATGCTTTATCAAAATTACTTGTGATGTAATTTCAGTTAATGTAGGATTGCTTTGCAGAGACAGGGATATTTTGACGTTTTCTGATTGACCGGAAGTGACGTAAGACGCTATTTATAAATACGGAAAACAGAACAATTATAGCTGGTAGCCATGTGGTATACGGACGGAACAAAACTATTACCTTTATTTTAATGAATCCTGTGAATTAATTTTGGTGCTTTTTAAACAATACTTAGCAATGTTTCGTTTGTATAAATTTTAGTAAAGATTTTGTTTTGATACAAAAATGAGAGCAAAGGTTTTAAGTCCAAATAGATAAAAACACTACGCGTTGTATACAAATAAAAACTACATTGTAAAACTGTTTCTACATGCAAAAACTATAATAATATTATAAAGTGCGATATTTCCCAGTTAACACATTTTGAAGAAAAAAAACATTGTCTTTATTAATACTCCAACACACTCTCGTTATTGAGTTCATGAGTTGCGTTCCTAAAATGTTTGGGTAATGCTGAGGTAAACGGACGGAGAGAAGGATAGACAAAGCAGTCTGAATATAATGTTGTTGTGTTGAGAAATATGAATATCTGGTACATTTAATATAGTATAAAATGGGTACATTTAACTCAATTTTTACTGAACACAACAGAACCGAGTAACAAACACATGGGTTTTGAGTCCCTGAGGCGCTCACCAGAGAAGTGAAATTTAATTATTTTAAGGCAGAAAGTGCGGACTCCTAAGTTGTTCCTACAATTTGACTTACTACTGACTTACTCTTTAACTCCATCTAACCCATATCATTACAATGCCCAGATTTCATCAACGTTGTCATTTTGAGAAAGGTTTAAGAAATTTCGGCTAAATATGTAGGAGATTTTTCTTAGTTTTGACCTACTATCCTACTTTTGAATATTATCTAACCCATAATCATACTTTGCCTAGCTTTTGTGTAGGTGATCGTTCTAAGTAAGTTTCAAGACGATTGGGCTGAAAATATGATCCAACATAACTATATTCATGTATAACATACATGTTATCACAGATATAATCCTGAACAAATCGCATAAAAGATACCACCATAATACAACTTCTAGAAGGTTCTTATAGAACACGGAAAATAACCACGCCCTCTGGTGGCCATGTTTTCAGACGGAACACATGTTTTTGAACAACTTTTCTAGTATATTGATTGAAAACAATTTGTTAAAAACAAAATTAAAAGTGGACCAGTTAATTCGGAGAAGACGATTTTTCTAGATATTGTGCACGGTTGCCATGGCAACCAGACAAATGATCTCATCCATTTATTGTTTTTAACGAATTTTCATTCCCCAGCCTACTGATGCTTCTGATGAAGTTTGGATACCCTATGAAGTTGTTTGCACTTGTTAAGACACAAGGACTGACGGACGACAGACGACGTACAGAGTGAGTATCACAAAAGCTAGACTTGAACACTTTGTGCTAACATGGCAGTGCAATGGGCAAACTATTATAAAATTATTATGTTAATTCGACAGTTGCAGTCAAACAATAACTAAAACAGCCCTGTCGTTCCAAACTTCAGCAGTACTGGATATCTGATTTCATACCAACTAAAACAATATACTCTAAGAAAAAGCCAAGCATTAAACCATTTCATGTTTCTTATGAATTTTCGTATTTCTAACAGCATACCACTCTTTCGTCCAACAGTTCTCTAAAGACGTCTGACACTTACGGGTATTGGAATGTGACTCATAAAATCGGAGCTAATGTGGATTTGTGCTCGCTGGAGTTTCATTATCATAAACAATAACGCTAATTGTCCTTTCTTGAACAAACTTATTGAGGGATCACTTAAGCAATATTCAACAGTTTGTATTTAGAAATAGAAATCATAGTGTCTTTTTATGCACCAAGACAGTTTTATGTAATTTGCTTAGTATATCATTTTGCATATCATCCGTTTCGGTCTCATTGGCCTTTGTGTTGGAACGGATTTTTTGCCGTTTTCTACAAGCCGATGCTTCTCTCTACGATCACTCTCTGTTTCTGCACCACCAGTGCTGTCTGGCTGTCTAAAGTCTGCTCTCTTTTCGGTAAAAATGCATGATCGAATGTGAGACAAATGTGCTTTGAGTATCCTTTCTTTTGTGTGTCGAACACATTTGTCTCATTTCCAATTTGTCGCAAATTAATGTTTACTAGCACATCGGTCTCACCTCGTGAGACACATGTGTTCCGAGACAAATGTGCTCATACAATGCATTAGTTACATTACAAAACCTTAACCAATATATTTATCCTATAAATGCTTGAGTGCTGTCATATTAAAGCGAAAGGCTAAAACTTCGTTTAGAATATACTTTTTGCTTGTAACAACGGAATAGTAGACATTGCATTAGACGGACAAATATAAGATACCCAACGATTTATTGAAGACATTAATTTCGCGCCATTCATGACGCCATACCGTGGAGAAGACGTAAATTTACCCCGTTTAAACGCAAATGATACCTAAATGCATTGCACTAATATGTAGAAACTGGCGATTTCCTAAAACTGTCTACGATTATTTTAAAAATCTGAACGGCAAACAGTTTGGAATCCGGGTTATCCGTAATGAGTTCAGTAAAGAAATCAATGGCCGTCGATGGCCATCGATTGCGAGTAGGCTACCGGTCTGAAATACAGTGGAGAAAACGTAATTATTTCGTTCAAACGCAAAACGCATTTGCAATGAAATATAGAAAAATGACAACCTTTTGACAATTCCGACTACCAGTTTCAATTTGAGTGGCAAACAGATTGGAGCCTGATCACACAGCGTCTGATCTGGTTCCAAACTGTTTTCAGTGAAAATAAAAGTTGAAGCGTAACCGGGGTTATTTGGAAAGAAAATGTTTTCTCTAGTGTACTCTGCACGCTGCACACTGGGCACACACTGCTACAATGTAAACCAAACAGCAAACAGTGGTAATTGAACACGCTACTGGTCCCTGGTTGACTTCAAACTGTTTGTAATAGACATAAATGCAAATTATTATTATTGAAAGCAATTGGTAAAGGTGTCAGACTTGGGAATGAGGTTGTTTGCACTTTATGATATGCAGACGATGTTGTACTCATAGCCGATACAGAGTAGGACTTACAGGCCATGATAAGTCTTTTGGACCAATGGTGTATTAAGAGGAAAATGGTTGTCAATTGTGCCAAAAGTTCAATTGTCCTTTTCCGTACTCCATCTATTACCAAGACAAAGTTCAATTTCACTTCTGATGATAATCAGCTAGGTATTGTTGAGGGTTACACTTACCTTGGACTATATCTAAACGGATTTCTTGATTTCAATACGACTGCTACATCGTAAACGTATTGCACAGAGTGCCAGCAGAGCACTAGGTCTTATAATAGCGAACTCAAAATGCATGGGGGATCTGCCATTTGATGTGTTTAGCAAGTTTTTTGATACAATGGTTTCAGAATAGGGCCATGATATTTTATATGGGCCTCGGTAAATATGCTCCTAACACAGCCATCCTGGGGGATATGGGATGGTATCCACCTTTAATTAAAGACAGTAAGCCAGTCCATTCACTGATTCCCCCCTCATTGTTCTCACTTGGTGTGAAAAAACAGGTAGATCACAGGAAAATTGCTCAGGTTACGGCTTAGCCATCTGAAGCTTTGAATAGAGGCCCTTACATAATAGATCTCAATAGGTTTTTCAATGGGTTTTACTAACCAAGCTATCAAATATTAGGTGCGGGCCTCACATGAGACGCCTGAATGATTATTTGCCTAGACGCTAGCCGAGTTAGTGCATGGGCTCCATGCTTTGACTCAAACTTTCTACGGTGTAGGTGTTACCACCCAAGCTTGGTCATGTAATGTCTTTAAACAATGGAAGGCAATAGGTCAGCAGTGGTGTAGATATAGAGAAATGGATGATGATAGGGTTAACACATGTATTTGGAATTGGTGTAATGATAAAGCAACACCTAAATGTAAAAACTGGTGTCATATTGTTAATACCAAACTGGCTAAACTTAACCTGTCTGATTATGTCATTCGGGGTAACTTTTCAAAGAAACAGTTTCTGCAGGAAATTATACAGGCTATGATGACAATACATATTAACGGATGGAAAGATTTGATTAATAAAGAAACCGGAACACGGGATAGAGGTAAAAACGAACTAAGGACATATAGACTTTTTAAGTTAGACTTTGTGACTGAGTTTTATTTGAGGTGCTCTTTGCCAAAGAAGCACATGTCTGCATTTGCCAAATTAAGGTGTGGCGTTGCACCGCTTAGGATAGAGACGGGCCGATATGAAAATATATCGATCGCGGACCGGATTTGTCCTTTCGGGTGTGATGTGACGGAAGATGAGATGCATGTATTATTGAATTGCCCGCAGTGTAGGAGCACATTTGTCTCGGAACACATTTGTCTCACGGGGTGTGACCGATGTGCTCGTACACATTCATATTTGCTAACAATTGGAAATGAGACAAATGTGTTCGACAAACAAAAGAAAGGACACTCGAAGCACATTTGTCTCACATTCTATCACAAATTCTTACCGACTATTTAGCATACCTGAAACAGCCAGACAGCGGTAGTGATGCAGAAACAGACAATGATCTTAAAGAGAAGCATCAGCTCAGTGAAAACAAGAAAACGGCACAAAGTCCGTTCCAACACAAAGGCCACTGAGACCGAAACGGATGATGTGCAAAAAGAAATGCTCAGTAGATTACATAAAACTGTCTTAGAAAAACGAACTGTGATGCATATAAATACACTATGATTTCTGCGGTTACCGTTACACATACACATTCAAATGGTTAAATATTGCTTATAAGTATTCTCTCATTTTGATTTGTTTAAGAAAGGACACATACGCGGTTAAGGCTATTGTTTAGGATAATGAGCGTCCAGAAAGCACAAATCCACATTAGCTCCGATGTTATGAGTCACATTCCCATACCCGTTAGTGTTAGACGTCTTTCGAGAACTGTTGGACGAAACAGTAAATTGCTGTTAGAAATAAGAAATTCATAGTTATAGACAGGAAATGGTTTAATGCTTGGCTTTTTTATTAGTGTGTGTTGTATTGGTTGGTATGAAATTACAGAGATCCAGTATTGCTGAATTTTGTAAATAAAGGACTGTTTTAGTTATTGTTTGACTGAAACTGTCGTATTAACATAATATGCTATTTTGCCCATTGCATTGCCATTTCAGTTCACAAAGTGCTCAAGGTGAGCTTTTGTGATACCCACTCTGTACGTCGTCTGTCGTATTTCTGTCCGCCCGTCTGTCCTTCAATAATTGCAAACAAATTCTGAGGATAGCTAAACTTCATTCGAAGCATCAGTAGGGTGGGGAATGAAAATTTGTTAAAAAAATGGATGAGATAATGTCTCTGGTTGTAATGGCAACCGTGCACGATATCTAGAAAAAAATGTCTTCCCTGAATTTACTGGTCCAATTTCAATTTGGTTTTGACCAAAAGGTGTTTAATCAATAAACTTTAAAAGTTGTTAAAATAATTTTGATCTGTTTAAAAACATGGCCGCCAGAGGGCGTGGTTATTTCCCGTGTTCGGTAATATTGAATTAAAAGTTTAGAAGATTCTAGAAGTTGTATTTGTTTTTGGGTTTTCTCATGCAATTCGGTCAGTATTATACCTTTGATAACATTTATGTTATACATGAATATAGGTTATGTAGGATAATAAAGTAGGCCAGTGGGTCAATTTTCAGAATAAGCTTTTGACCACTCCATGAGCCATATGTTCAGACCAATCTTCTTGAAACATACTTAGAATTATCACCTTCACAAAAACTAGGCAATGTTTGGCTTACATAAGATTCAAAAGTAGGATAGTAGGTCAAAGCATAGAAAAAACTCCTATCTATTAAGCCGCAAAATCTTAAACCTTTTTCAGAATGACCACGTTGATAAAATCTAGGCATTGTAATAATATGGGTTAGATGGATTCAAAGAGTGGGTCAGTAGTAGATCAAATTTTAGGAACAACATTAGAGTTATTTAGGGTCCGCACTTTCTGTCTTAAATTCATTAAATTGCATTTGTCTGGTGAGCGCCTCAGGGAATCATGCGTTTGTACTTGGTTTTGATGTGTTCAGTAAGCATTAAGATAAATTTACCCATCTTATACTATATTAAATGTGACAGATATTCATTATTTTATGTTTCTCAACAAGATAACATAATATTCTTGCTGTTTTGTCTATTCCTTCTCTCCGTCCGTTAGCCGCAGCATGACCCCAACTTTTTAAGAACGCAACTCATGAACTCAATAACGAGAGTGTGTTGGAGTATAATGAAGAAAATGGTCAGTTTTCAAAATGTGTTAACTGTGAGTATATCGCACTTTGTATGATAGTTGCATGTAGAAACAGTTTTACACTGTACAGTTGATTTTATTAATAAACAACGCATAGTATTTATACCTATTTGAAGCCTAAAACTTTTGCATTCATTTTTGTATCAAAACAAATTCTTAACCAAACTTTAAACAAACGAAACATTGCTAATTATTGTTTAAAAGCACCAACAGTAATTCATGAAAATAAAGGTAATAATTATGCCGGTCCGATACCACATGGCTACCAGTTATAATTGCTGTGTGTTTTCTTTATTTATAAATAGTGTTTTACGTCACTTCCGGTCATCAGAAACATCAAAATCTCCCTGCCTCTTCATAACAGTCATATATTAACTGAAATAACATTCCTGTTCTACATATCATAGATTTTATTAAAAGCATTATCAAACTCATTGATTACACTTGACATGAGGTAAAACGGCGGATCTCGATTCTAATATATTTGGAAAATACGTGACAAATGTGCTTGTATTTCATAAAAAATGACGTGAGACAAATGTGCTTTGTTGTCCCTTAGAAATTTTGATCGGAGCACATTTGTCACACAAATATGTTTTTTCGGTAAGACATTTGCGGTCCCATTTGTCTTACGTGAGACAAATGCGACCGCATCGGTCTTACGTAAGACAAATGTGTTCCGAGACAAATGTGCTCCTACACCGCAGTATAATGCTTTGAGAAAAGACCTATATCAGTCAGCTGTAAGACTGAATGATAACTGTTCTGAAATGTCTGGTCAAGATAAGTTTATAATTTTATTCTCCACCAAAGACCTTGTTCGACTTTGTGCCAAAACCTGTTTTTTTTAATTTTGCAACATAGATCTAATTTGATTTATGTATATTAAGTAAGCCGGTGATTTTAGTTAAGATTCTGACCGCTTTCCCCCATGTAAACTCTAGAGAGGACCATTATTCAGCTCTCCAAATAAACACCACAAATGAAGTTATTTGTGTTGTTGAAGACAGGTGACGGCTTAGGGGAGGATGTGAGTAGGGCAGGGGGCTCCAGGTGGAGTCATCTGCTCTGTTTTCATCATTTGTTGGGACGTCGCCTGGATTAAGCACAGTTGGATATGGTTGATTTGCCCATGGGGAAAGAGGCTAGGATCAGGGCTACAGATAAGAGGGAGTAAACTGCACAAATCCAACATTTTCTCTTATTTTAGCATCAAATCCTATGATGTTACTTCTCATTAGAATCGTCTCTTTGAGACGATTCTAATGAGTAGTGACACTATAGGGTTTAAAGCAGAAATAAAGATTTTAGATTTTGAAATACCCCCCTTTTCTGGAGCCCTGGAGATGATAGAAATTAGTGAATATAAGAAGATTATTTCGGCTAATCTCGTTCGAATCATAGCAGTGCATTGGATCAAAACAACTGATCTGCCTTCCTTTTATGTCTTGGCAGAGTCGGTAATCTCTGTCTATTAAACAAAATACATCCTCTATGACAATAACCATTGAGAAAACGTTATTCTTTACCGATTAAACGAAACGAAACGCAAACGCATTGCAATAAAACTAGGAAAATGACATATTTTTGATAATTCTGACTATTCATTATGATCTGAGTGGCAAACAGTTTGGAGCCTTACCAGACGCCGGGTTAACCGGCGTCTGATCTGGTTCCAAACTGTTTGCAACGGAAATATATCAATTTAGCGTAAAACGCGTTTATTGGGAAAGAATAACGTTTTCTCCACTGTAAGTCCCGGTGTCATATCAAAATTCGACCCCTGTAAAAATGGACCCGGGTCCAGTTTAATAGCGAAATATGGACCCCAGTTCCAATTTTCGCTATCAAATTTGGAACACCCACCCCCCCGCCCCCCCCCCCCCCCCCCCCTGTAAAAAATGGACCACCCATGTAAAATTTTAGAATGGTAAGAAAACGTAATAAAAGGTTAATTGCAAGAAACCAATGAATATTTTAACCCATTACCCAATACATATGCCTGTTAACATCTTAAATGTATTCCTACATTGAAGAAAATAATTCCATTTTATACAGTCACAAACATTTACTGTAGGAAATATTTTCTGTATCCTAGAAGATGGTAGCTTAACCCATTAACCCATAAATATGCCTTTTTATGCCCTTAATTTATTCTTCCACTGAAGAAAGTATTTCTATTTGGTTGGATGTTGAGGAGGGAGGGGGTCAAATTTTGATGCCATCAAATTTGGACCCCCCCCCCCCCCCCTCTTCTCCAATCAAAATAATTTGCAGGGCATAGTAACCTCAGGAAAGGAGTAAAACATTACTTAAACTAAACAAATAATTGAAAAGAATTAAAGTTGATGTGAATATCAAATGACTTCTGGTTGGGTGTTGACATGGAAGGGGGGGATCCAATTTTAACGCCATCAAATTTGGACCCCCCTCTTCAACTGAAATAATTTGCAGGGCATAGTAACCTCAGGAAAGGAGAAAAAACATCACTAAAACATAAAAACTTATGGAAAAGAATTAAATTTGATGCGTATATCAAATGATTTAAGCTTTGATGGTTAGAAGTTGACAAGGGAGGGGTTCCAATTTTGATGCCATCAAATTTGGACCCCCCCCCCCCCCTTCTCCAACTGAAATAATTTGCAGGGCATACATGTAGTAACCTCAGGATAGGAGTAAAAACATCACTAAACAACTAATTGAAAAGAATTAAAGTTGATGTGTAGTTCAAATGACTTAAAGTTTGATGGTTGTGTGTTGAAGACGGAGGTTGGGGGGGGGGGGGTCCAAATTTAACGCCATCAAATTTGGACCCCCTCTCCAACTGAAATAATTTGCAGGGAATACATGTAACAACCTCAGGATAGGAGTAATCAATATTTTCCATTAGGGAGAAGCATTACCAACTTTTGAGGGGTCCAAAATTTACAGGGGGGTCCATATTTCGCTATCAAAAATGGGCCCGCGGGTCCATTTTTTACGGGGGTCCAAATTTGATCTGACACCGGAACCACGACAAGGTAAGACGGTCTCTAGGGCGCTGTTTTGGAAGTCAAATGAAAGAATAATTCTAAAGTTGTATAAGCCCGAATTAAACAGAAAGACAACGCTGTGGTTTCACATTATAACGATTTATTCAGTAGAGAGCATAAATTGAGTATAAAAAATTAGATATAACAATTTTCAGGTACAGCTAGATACATGTATAATATAATTAAAATATTAAACCGGAAATTTACCAATTATACATGAGGGAGTGGTGACGCGATATACTACATTGAAAGCATGGTTAAAACCTCTTTAGGGTCCAAGGTTATAAAGAGTTTGAGTTGAGTCTGAGATCGTTCTCAAGCATTTGATTTGTCCGATTTGACCAAATTCTAAGCTCTGACCAATCAAATGCTTGAGAACGCTCTCGGACTGACCTGAAATGCATCATAACCTTGGACCGAGGTCACGTCGAATACCTTGTTTACATAGATATATCACTTGTAACGTACGAAACAACAACTGGTGTTATTCAACGCCCACATTGTCTATCATGTTTTAAATCTTTGCATGCTAAGTTGTTTTTTCGTCTGTAACTGTTCTAAAAATAGAATTTTCAAATTTTATTTATAAACAGAATCAGAGTGTCAAACAGTTTGGATCCTGATGAGACGCCGCGTAACGCGGCGTCTCATCTGGAACCAAACTGTTTGCAAAGGTAATCATTGTGGGACATGTCCGCCGCTAACATGCAAAGAGTTAAAATACGTTATTGTATGTCCAACTCTTCGACATTGTGGTTATAATCCTTTGGAACCAACAGAGTATTAAATCCGGTATTTAACATTGTCACCGCCTTGGAAAATACAGTCGACACTCCAAACACTTTGGATGTCGATTTGATACCGCGTGAAACGCGTCGTCTGGTCAGAACCTGAACTGTTTAAATTTCATTTCGCCATGTCTCCAGTCATTTTGCCTTAAATACATTTCCTCAGTCCTTTGATAGACTAACCCCCCCCCCACACACACACACCATTGTTCTCGATAGGCGTGAAAGTAACGGTGAAGCAGTGGCAAAGTGTGCCCAGCCAATGTCACTAATCTCAAGTTGTTTAGAGAGGCCCTGCATACTCACACTAAAGGGGGTTTTCAATGGGTTTTTCTAACCAAACTATCAAATATAAGGTGCGGGCCTCACATGAAACGCCCTGACTGATTCAAGGTAATACACGTATGGATAAAAATCATGATTTTAGAAAGGAAACTGCCCTAGTAGGGACTATCACCGAAAGTAGGTCAGAAAATGTCTTTAAGTCTAGCAATGAAACCGAAATACAGACAAAAGTATGAAAGCAACTGATATCATGACGGAAGAATGGTAAACTCTTTTACTGTCAATTTTATCGTCTGCTGTAACCAGTTTACCGCCAAACTATCGTCTGCACGGATAGTGTCGTCTGATATATTTGTTTTCAAGTCAGATTTATTGATTGTTTGACTGAACAAAATCTAAAAAATCGAAACGTTTTGTATCCCGATCAGATACGCGTGATGCGGCGTCTGATCAGGATCCAAACTGTTTGCAAAGTCGCCTTTTACAGTGGAGAAAACGATATTCTTTCCCAATAAACGCGTTTACGCTAAAACTATTATTTGCACTGCAAACAGTTTGGAGCCAGATCAGACGCCGGGTAACCCGGCGTCTGATCAGGCTTCAAACTGTTTGCCACCAAGATAAACATGAATTATCAGATTTGTCAAAAAGTTGTACTTTTCTACGTTTTAGTGTTTTGCGTTTGCGTACGTTTGCGTTTAAACGGGAAAGAATAACAGATTCTCCACTGTAAGTCCATTTATGATTTATGGACCATTGGCAGTGAACGAGTTAAAGAAGATGTTCAAATTTAACGGTGCAAGGGTTATGCTTTTTTCTGCGTCATAAAGGTTTCTTTTGGACGGTTTGCCAGCCAGTTAGCTATTCCTTTGTTAGCCTTGACTTTTTCGCATAATTTCAAGAGCTCTTTTTCGCTGTCAAAGCATGTCTCGCCCAGCATTTGTCGCTGATCTATGAAATTCATCACAGCGATATCGGCCAAGGACAGCTGAAAATAAACATAATCACATAGTAGAACAGTAGAAACTACTTATTTCCCCCTGTTTAACCCAATACTCCATTTATACGCGTTTAGTTTATTCCTCCACTGAAGAATATAGTTCCCCTTTTATATTCATTAATATGTACCATAAGAACTATTTCTATATCCCAGCAAATCGTAACTTAAAGCAGACTGAACGTACAGCAGAATGCATCTGTAGGCGCCTATTTTACTTTCTACATGTACCTGTTTTAAGCAAAAAATTGTATTTAATACATACAACAAACTAGGAGGGGCAGGGGGTGTTACAGTGGAGAAAACGTTGATCTTTCCCAATAAACGCGTTTACGCTAAAACTATTATTTCCATTGCAAACAGTATGGAGCCAGATTAGACGCCGGGTTACCCGGCGTCTGATCAGGCTCCAAGCTGTTTGCCACTCAGATTAACATGAACAGTATGAATTGACGAAATGTGTCTTTTTCTACGGTTTTTTTGCGATGCGTTTGCGTTTCGTTTGCGTTTTAACGGGAAAGAATAACGTTTTCTCCACTGTAAATGACACAAAACGTGCCTGTGCTTCGTATACAGAAAGATACAGTATTACGACCACTAAAACGAAGGCTAATTGATTGTGTAAAAGACAGGTGACAGCTTTAAGCAAGGTGACAGCAAAACAGAAAGCTCCAAAAGGAGCTTTATGATTTACTGTCACCTTGCTTTAAGCAGTCACCTGTCGTAAACACCTAATGATTAAAACAATTTAATGGTCGTAATATAGAGGTTCTACTGTATATTGAATTTCAAATATCGTGTTGGAAATCAGAGTTTAGCCTAATCTGGCATCTAGCGATACTCAAATTTATAAACATGCAGACGCTACATTGGAAAACACGATATTATTCTCCATTTAAACTAAACGAAACGTAAAATTGATATGTACAGTGGAGAAACCGTTATTCTTTTCCGTTTAAACGCAAACGAAACGCAAACGCAAAACATAATTCTGTCTATTCATTTTAATCTGAGTGGCAGACAGTTTGAAGCCTGATCAGACACCGGGTTACCCGGCGTCTGATCTGGCTCCAAACTGTTTGCAATGGAAATAATAGTTTTAGCGCAAACGCGTTTATTGGGAAAGAATAATGTTTTCTCTACTGTAAAATGAAATGTAGAGAATGACGTTTTATGTGATTTTCAAACATCTTAAGTTGCAATTAGTTTTGAGACCGTTAAGACGCCTGTGATCTGGCCCTAATTTACTAGTATTTGCAATGGAATACTAGTACTTTATTTTGGAACACAAAGAATAACGTCATACCTTAGAACCGACGAGGAAACCTGATTTCTGCTCCTTTAGGCGTTGATTGAGGAACTTAATGAGGTTAGGGTAGTATTTGTCTGACAGATCTTTCTTGGTTTGTTCCTACAACGGTAAATAGAACCAAAAAGTATAATCCCTGGTACAGTGGAGAATACCTTATTCTTTCCCGTTTCAACGCAAACGAAACGCAAACGCAGAGCAAAAGAATGTAAAAAAACACAATTTTTCGACAATTCTTTGACTATTCATGTTAATTTGAATGGCAAACAGTTTGGAGCCAGATCAGACGCCGGGTTACCCGGCGTCTGATCTGGCACCAACCTGTTTGCAATGGAAATAATAGTTTTAGCGTAAAACGCGTTTATTGGGAAATAATAACATTTTCTTCACTGTATTCTAAATGTGATTCTTCTGATAAGTTTGTTAATAGTTTCCTCGCCAAATTAATCACGAGGTTTTTACCCCCTCACCGCTATATTACCGTCTGTTCAATACTGTTGTCAGCAAGACCGTTTGATAGTAAGATTCAATGTAGTACAGTGGAGAATGTGTTATTCTTCCAATAAACGCGTTTACGCTAAAACTATTATTTGCAGTGCAAACAGTTTGGAGCCATATCAGACGCCGGGTAACCCGGCGTCTGATCAGGCTCCAAACTGTTTGCCACCAAGATAAATATGAAATATCAGAATTGTCCATAAGTTGTTTTTTCTACGTTTTAGTGCTTTGCGTTTGCGTACGTTAGCGTTTAAACGGGAAAGAATAACATATTCTCCACTGTAGTATGGCTAAGAAATATCGATACGAGTGTCAGACCGTTTGGATCTTGATCAGACGCTGCGCTACTGTTAGCAAAGACGACTTTATACATGTACGACTTTTGCGCCGAAAGGGTTACAGAAAGTATATATTTTGACAAAACAAACATGTATGAATATAGCAATCCATGGTTTTGACTCAGGTTTTTTCTTCAGTCATACTGTCTTATCTTTTAACTTTGAAACGACATTGCAAACAACAAAATTGAAGCAGACGACAATGAAACGGTGAAGGGGTAAACATCGGCAGTGAAAGGGTTAAAGCAGACTGAACATGGAACAGAGAGCCTTAACGTGTCTGTAACGAATCTGATGCCGTTGCAATTAGCGCATATGCCTATAAAGTGACTGAGATGATTCAAATCTGACCAATCAATTTTAAGCTTGAGAACGAACCTAAACTGATCTCAAACACTACGTTTCATAAGCATAGGGTCAAGCTTCAGACTATTTTCCATTAAAATTCGCCAACATCTACACAAACCTGTTATGTTCCCTTCTAGTTTTAACTTGCTACAGTAGAAAAGATATTATTTTTCCCAATATACGCGTTTACGCTTTAGCTGTCGCACACAGTTTGTAGCCATATCAGACGCCGGGTAACCTGGCGTCTGATCAGACTCCAAACTGTTTACCGCTCAGATTAAATTAAAAAGTCAGCATTGACGAAAAGTTATCGTTGTCTCAATTTTATTGCATTATATTTATAGCTTCGTTTGGAAAGATTAACGCATTCCCCAATGTAACAGAAGTTACATCCCTTACACTCCTTATGTAAACATTATTTGAATTACAGTGTTCCCTCCCTACAACGGTCCTCCCAACAACGATTCCCTCCTTATAACAACGATTGCCTCTTTTACCCCAAACAGGACAATTATGTTCAACCTATGCATTGCTGCAATGCTGTCTGCTTAAAATTGTCGTCTGCTGTTTTTCTCAAAGTTACAAAATGGATATGTTGATAGAAATCTTTTAATAACGAGTGACAAACAGCTTGAATCCAGATCAGACGTCGCGTTACGCGGCGTCTGATCTGGATTCAAGCTGCTTGCAAATGTAAGCATATTTCCCTCCCTATAACGACTCGCTCCGAACAACGAACACATGTTTGGTTTCCTATTGCATAAAACCGCGAGCTTTTCCCCGTTTGGAGGCAAACGAAAGGCAAACTATTTAAGCGCAATGAAAAAGGGAAATGACAAAGTTTTGAAATTTTTACGACTCAATTTAATCTGAATTGCGAATAGTTTGGAGCTTGATCAGACGACGGGTTACCTGGCGTTTGATCTGGCTCCAAACCGTTTGCAGAGATCATTTATAGGTGTTATGTACAGTGGAGAATATGTTATTCTTTCCCGTTTAAACGCAAACGTACGCAAACGCAAAACACTAAAACGTAGAAAAGTACAACTTTTTGACAATTCTGATAATTCATGTTTATCTTGGTGGCAAACAGTTTGGAACCGGATCAGACGCCGGGTTACCCGGCGTCTGATCTGGCTCAAAATTGTTTGCAGTGCAAATAATAGTTTTAGCGTAAACGCGTTTATTGGGAAAGAATAACGTTTTCTCCATTGTAAGCCTCTTCACTGTACCCCGGATCTCTATATATGTACAGTGCTCCCTCCCTACAACGACCATCCCAACAACGACTCCCTCCTTACAACGTCCCTTGTCTCAGTTCCCTAAACAGGACGATTATGTCTCACGCTTTTACTGCCGCAATATTGTCTGCTTAAAATTGTTGTCTGCTGTTTTTCCCAAAGCCACCCATTGGACATTTTGACAAAAAAAACATAATGACGTGTGACAAACAGCTTGAATCCAGATCAGACGCCGCGTCACGCGGCGTCTGATCTGGATTCAAGCTGTTTGCAAATATATGCCAATTCCCCCTCTCTATAACGACTCCCTCCGAACAACGCACACAATCTTCGTCTCCCATTGCGTGTCGTTGTAGGGAGGGAACACTGTACTAACCTTTCTATCAGCATCTTGTTCAAAGTAAAACTTGATAAACTGGAGGAAGACATCATCAATACATCCCATTATCTCGTCTATCTGGAATTGCTCGAAATCGTTCGAACCTCCAAAACCTAGAATGAAAACAGTCTATTATCGGAACAGTTACATTTGTAAACAATAGTACAGTATTGTCGATAAGGTTTGACCTGACGGTTCATGCATATTCCGTCTTTTTCCGTAAGTTATTCGTTAGCTTCCGAAAACAACTACAGTGTATTGAGAATAGACAATTCAACGGTGACTCGAACTGGAATAGTGTTATCGGTTATAGATAAATACAGTCGGTGATGGCTCAGTGGTAAGGTCGCCGCGCTACCAAGGTAAGGGTATTGGGTTCGATCCCCGGTAGAGTTTTGTATTATTTATTGAATATGTACATGTATTTTTTTTAAAATGCGGATAGACGCATGCAAACCATGACATTCATGCAATTGCATGTACATGTATATGAAATAGAGTACAGTGCTACTTGCCTAGGAAAAACTTGGCTAGAAAACTGGTCCAAAGAACACCACGTTATGCAAAACACTCCCAGAAAGCACTATGCGTTACTTTTGTATTTCGTCAAGCATCAAAAGGCATCAGGCAGCAGGCCGTTTGTCAAAACAATTGCTGACTGATTTATTTTAGTATCGTTTAAGGCATACTAAACTTTTAATTTTTTACTATTTAAAAAATATTTACAGCCGAAGTTTACAAAACAGTACCGAGAATCGAAGCCATGACCCTTCCACAACGAGTCATTAACGCTATCCATTCAGCTATTGCAACACAGTGACTTTTGGTATCGGCTAAGGTATATATCAATAAAGTATCCGGAAACTCCCGATTGTACCACCGATTGTACCAACGAAAGCTGACGGAAAGTGATGACCGTCAGGTCAAACCTTATTGATAATAATAATGTAGTACAGTGGAGTAAACGTTATTATTTCCCGTATAAACACAAACGAATAGCAAGCGCTTAAGGAGAGAAACTCAATAAGTTTATTCTTTCGTTTCAATTTTTTCCCTTAGTATTGTTAATTTACGTTAGCATATATATATAAATGTAATCATATGTACTCCTGGAAATAAATATGTTTAAACTAATACATGTAGCAAGCGCAATTCAATAGAATATACATGTAGTTATTATAGGAATAAACAACATATTTTTGACGTTCATGACGGTATGACTACATTAGCTTCGCAGGGGGTAAATTCCGTAAACGCCCGAAGGGCGTTTTCGATAAATTTACCCCCCGAAGCTAATGTAGTCATACCGTCATGAGCGGCAAAGAGATGTTGTTTATTCCTTATATTTATATTTATATTTTCTGTCTTGTCAATTTAATGTGTTTATTGGCCAGATTTGTTTTTCTGTATAAGAATTTATCATATACCGGTCAAAGAGGTTTGGTAGATGTAATGTCGATGTAATAGCCATTCCAGTTTCTAAATATGGTGAGAAAGTAGTCCCAACTACATGTACTGTAACTGTATTAAAAATTCAGGATTTTTTCCAGTAAACTTTCTCTCTGTGAATGGAAATGACTTACAAGGCAAACAAATAACAGTGCAACTTGAATATCTATTGCCAAAGCACATTCTAAAATTACAGGTCGCGGTTGTTTTCTTAACCCATTTACACACATAGCAACGCGATGGCAACGACCTATGGGTCTGTATCACTCCGCTAGTGTCATATTACCGTCGACCAATGGGAGCTTAGTGTTAAGTGCCCGATGTAGTCTATTTGAAGAAGTCCACGGATAGCACGGGGGAAATCCGAACTGGTTACATCCAGATTCGAAGTTTAGGTTCATCGGCAGATGACTGCATATTTTTTAATAGGATTACATAAGGACTTTACAGGTTGAATGTAAATATTTTATGATTTTATTTTTCAATTTTCTAACGATTCATTTCTAATCTGAATAAGAAACAATTTGGATCCGATTCATTGGCTTCACATTACTACTACTACTACTACTTCTTGTTTACTGGATTTCGATTCTGAACAGTTACACTACGTTATGTACATGATACATGTATCAGAGCTTTCTATATAATAATAACTTACCAAACTGTCTCGCCAAGTATCGTGCTATTGCAGAACTCTGGCAGATAACCTTTTCAGAACCTTTGTCTTTTATAGCAAGGACGGGCAGGGCTTGGTGTGGAGCATCTGAAATACGCAAAGGTACAGTGGAGAATACGTTATTCTTTCCCGTTTAAACGCAAACGTACGCAAACGCAAAACACTTAAACGTAGAAAAGTACAACTTTTTGACAATTCTGATAACTCATGTTTATCTTGGTGGCAAACAGTTTGGAGCCTGATCAGACGCCGGGTATCCCGGCGTCTTATCAGGCTCCAAACTGTTTGCACTGCACTTAATAGTTTTAGCATTGGGAAAGAATAACAGATTCTCCACTGTACACCAGAACAGGGCTCCAGATAAGAGCGAGTTAACTGAACAAATCCAACATTCTCTCACTTATTTCGGCACCAAATCCTATGGTGTTACTACTCATTAGAATCGTCTCGAAGAGACGATTCTAATGATTAGTGACACCATATGGTTTAATGCAGAAATAAAAAAATAGCTTTTGAAATACTCCCCTTATCTGGAGCCCTGCCAGAAGAATAGTAAATAAAACAAAACTAAAGTAAAATAGCATCAGCAGTAAAACTCCTCAATTACGATCACTTCTCTACTACGATCACTTCACCCTTGACAACGTCAGCGCAGGCGACGAGTATAACTCGTCATTTACAATCAGTACACATGCGAAAAGTATATTTATCCTATGCAAAGAGTGTAGTGTGTATCCTTATTAGAGGGCTAATAAAGGAACCCTCTGACCTGAGTCTGCAGTCTTTGCCTTTTTGAAATTGATTTACAGAATCAACGCTTAATTTGTAGTATACAGTGAAGAAGATTTCATTCTTTCCCAATAGACGCGTTTCCGCTTAAACGATTATTTCCTTTGCAAACAGTTTGGAGCCAGATCATACGCCGGTTAACCCGGTGTCTAGTCAGGCTCCAAACTGTTTGCCACTAAAACCTTAAAATAAACTGTCAGGATTGGCAAAACATTTTATTTTCTACATTTTATTGCCATGCTTTTGCGTTTCGTTTGCGTGTAAACGGGAAAGAATAACGTCTTCTCTGCTTTAACGACTTTTCTTAATTGAATGACAAATGTACAGAGAATAAAACACTGTTCCTTCGTTTTTAAACGCATAAAAATAATTTCAGAAAAAGACATTTTGAAAATTCTTATGTCAGTTAAATTGAGCCAAAACAGTTTCAGAGCCCGATCAGACGCCGGGTTATCTGTTGTCTTATTTGTCTCCAAGGTATTTGTAATCGAACATCTTATTTGAGCACAAATGAGTGTATGTGGAAAGAATAACGTGTTCTCCACCGTACCCAGACTGTCTCGTAAGTAGAGAAAACGTTATTCTTTCCCAATAAATGCGTTTACGCTAAAACTATTATTTCCACTGCAAACAATTTGGAACCAGATCCGACGCCGGGTAACCCGGCGTCTGACCAGGCTTCAAACTGTTTGCCACTCAGATTAAAATGAATAGGCAGAATTATGTAAAAATTGTCATTCTATACATTTTAGTGCTTTGCGTTTACGTTTCGTTTGCGTTAACCCTTTCACTCTCAGTGACGCTTAAAGTCGCGTTTGCAAACAGTTTGACACCCGCTTTGAAATTTCTTCTGTCATACTGCCTTATATTTAACTTTGGGACGATATTGCAGACAACAAAATTGAAGCAGACGAAAATAAAGCGGTGTAGGGGTAAAACTCTCCCGAATAATTTGAGCATGAAAGGGTTAAACTGGAAAGAATAACGTCTTCTCTACTGAACCCAGGCTGTCTTGTACATACTTGGTTTAAACCCTGGCCAGGTTTCTCCTGTCATTCTCTCATCCGTGTACTTCTGGTCCTTGGCAGCAAACAACATCCTTATAATTTCACCACGACCCCTTGTGTCGAAGTAAATTAATCTGTATTCAGGTGCCATTTTTAAGTCAAAGGTATGAAAATAAGAGAACAATTTCGCAACGGTCGTCGAGTGATAACAAGCAGAGGGTGCCCGGACAGTGTGTTTTATATTGCTGGGTGCATTACGTCATATTGGGGTGCATTATTTGGAACACTGGGCTTTTATTCCCCCAGTTATTATCCCTGATAAAGCACTAGCTTGTGATTCATACAGTGGAAGTACTTTATAATTCCGCGTTTAACCCTTTCATGATCAAATTTATCGTGAGGTTTTTACCCCTTCACCGCCATATTGTCGCCTGCTTCAATAGTGGTGTCTGCAATATCGTTTCAAAGTTAGATTTAAGGCAGTATCACTGATGTACATGTAATTTCAAATAAGTGGCAAACAGTTTTGATCCTGATCAGAGGCCGCGTTAAAATTGTTTGCAAATACACTTTCTGACGTTATTGAGAGTGAAAGGGTGAACGATACCGAACGTAAACGCCGTGTAATATGATTACAGGTTTTGAGGTTTTTACCTGGCGTCTAACATTGCCCTATACAGTCTGCAATGGACATACAGTGGAGAAAACGTTATTCGTTCCCGTTTAAACGAAACGCAACGCAAACGCAAAACACTAAAACGTAGAAAAGTGCAATTTTTGGACATTACTGATAATTCATATTTATCTTGATGGCAAACAGTTTGAAGCCTGATCAGACGCCGGGTAACTCCAAACTGTTTGCAATAGAAATAATAGTTTTAGCGTAAACGCGTTTATTGGGAAAGAATAACGTTTTCTCCACTGTAGTTGCTTATACTCAAACGCGTTTACTAGGAAGAGAATTTTCTCAACTGTTTCCTTAGCTGCTGGAAACTAAAAGTAACAATGTTACAGTACTGAACCTTATTAAATTAAATTGATAATCGCAAGCGAATTGCCATCGAATTGCCATCGAATCGCCATCGAATCGGACGCTTCAAAAATCAAACTGTGTGCTTGAGTCTTTTTACGCAATTTTTACGAAGCGGTTGTGACAAAAATGGAATCGAAAATAATAAGGAAGGCATATTTGCGAACATTTGTGAGATACACCATTCAAGAAAACTTACCCGAGGGTAAAGTAAGTACTTTGAATCGCAAGCGAATTGCCATCGAATTGCCATTGAATTGCAATCGAATCGCAAAAATTGTTAATTTAATAATATTCAGTACTGTACAGTGGATAATCTGTTATTCTTTCCCGTTTAAACGCAAACGTACGCAAACGCAAAGCGCTGAAACGTAGAAAAGAACAACTTTTGGACAATTCTGATATTTCATGTTTATCTTGGTGGCAAACAGTTTGGAGCCTGATCAGACGCCGGGTTACCCGGCGTCTGATCTGGCTCCAAACTGTTTGCACTGCAAATAATAGTTTTAGCGTAAACGCGTTTATTGGGAAAGAATAACACATTCTCCACTGTAGCTACAGTACTGAACGTTATTAAATTAACAAATTTTGCGATTCGCTTGCAATTCGATGGCAATTCGCTTGCAATTCGATGGCAATTGGCTTGTGAATATTTTCCAACGCAATTAACGCGTTAAGTTTTCCTGAATTTTGTTTCTAACCAAAATTCGCAAATATGCCTTCGTTAATGTTTTTTCGATTCCATTTGTGTAACAACCGCTTCAGAAATACAGTGGAGAATCTGTTATTTTTTCCCGTTTAAACGCAAACGTATGCAAACGCAAAGTACTAAAACGTAGAAAATGTAAACTTTCCCACTATTCTTAATATTGATTTTAACCTGGACGGCAAACAGTTTGGAGCCTGATCAGACGACGGGTTACCCGGCGTCTGATCTGGCTCCAAACTGTTTGCACTGGAAATAATAGATTTAGCGTAAACGCGTTTATTGGGAAAGAATAACGTTTTCTCCACTGTATCGCGTGAAACGACTCAAGCACAAGGTTTGCTTTCTGAAGCGCCCGATTCGATGGCGATTCGATGGCAATTCGCTTGCGATTATCAATTTAATTTAATAAGGTTCAGTACAGTAGTAACACTGCGTCTGATCGGACTTCAAACTGCTTGACACTCAAGGTAGAGTAGAGAAGACGTTATTTTCCCCAATAAACGCGTTTGCGCTAAAACTATTTTTTCTTATGCAAACAGTGTTGAGCCAGATGCTGCATTGGAATCACTTGGGAAACAAGTCCTCTCCTCTGTATTACAACCGCTAAAAAGAAGGCTAACTGATTATATAAATACCTAGTGACAACTTAAAGCAAGATGGAAGAAACACTGTTTCCAAGTTTCCAAGTTTTATTGAAAACAACCGCAAGACATACATGTATACACACAAATGACATGAGGCAAACTGTCCCGAATTACAACGGAAAACGGCTACATAATAAGTGGATTAAATAAACTTATTGGGTTGAGGAATGAGCTGTCCATCAATCAATTGGTTAATCAATCGGTTATTAGAGTAAGGGTAAGTGAACTTGATTCTCTCTCTCTCTCTCTCTTTGGAATCTGGTCAAAGTTGGCCTTCTCTCTCTCTCTCTCTCTCTCTCTCTCTCTCTCTCTGTCTCTCTCTGTCTCTGTCTCTCTCTGTCTCTCTCTCTTAGTACATGTATGTATGCGAGCGCAATTGTGATATCTGTTGCAAATACATGTAGTATAGCTCCAGATGAGACTCCGAGTAACTCGAAATCTCACGTGGATTAAAACTGTTTGGCAACCAGTAGTGAATACACTGACTAAACTATTTGCAGACAATACGGTTTGCACGTGTCATTTAGGCTGCAGAGCATTAAGATTGGATGCACAAATATACAAAATTTCATATACATTTACAGTGCTCCTTCCCTACAACGGCCCTCTGAACAAGAACTCCCTCCTTACAACGACATTTGCCTCGGTTCCCAAGTCAAGTATGTCTAATGCTTGCACTGCTGCAATATCGTCTGCTTAAAATTGTTGTCTGCTGTTTTCTTACATAAATGACATTTTGACAGAAAACACATAATGACGAGTGACAAACAGCTCGAATCTAGATCAAACGCCGCGTTACGCGGCGTCTGATCTGGATTAAAGCTGTTTGCAAATGTTAACCAATTTCCCTCCCTATATAACGACTCCCTTCGAATAACGCACACACTTTTTGTCTCCCATTGGATGTCGTTGCAGAGAGGGGGCGTTGTATATGTAAGAACTCATTTTGTAAACCTAAACAGTAAATGAAATCGAAGGCTTGCATATATTATGTAATTCAATATCAGTAATATACCGTACATATCAATAATACACGTTTAATACAGAACACGGTAATAGATGCTGAGAGTCTACTAAAACCTATTGTTACCTTTAAAATGTAGCATAATTTTGGGTCAAAATTCAGCTGAAAGTTCCTGAATGAGCATTCTGTTTAACTTTCATTTTCCCTTAATTAGCAATCTATTTTCAAACAAAATGTAATTAACATTGTTACCGTATATCGCATGCTATCATTGCACAGTGGAGAAGCGTTATTCTTTTCAAGTAAACACGTTTATGCTAAAACAATTATTTCCATTGCAAAACACTTTGGAACCAAAGGATCAGGTTCAAAGCTGTTTGCGACTCAGATTAAAAGGAATTGTTAGAAATACATACACAGTGTACATTTCTACATTTTATTGCAATGCGTTTGCATGTCGTTTGCGTTAAAACGAGAGAGAATAACGTCTTCTCCACTGTATTCAAATTGAAAGGCCTCCTAATAACCCTTATGATATATACAGTGGATAAAACGTTATTCTTTCCCAAAAAACGCGTTTACGCTTAAACTATTATTTGCACTGCAAACAGTTTGGAGCCAGATCAGACGCCGGGTAACCCGGCGTCTGATCAGGCTTCAAACTGTTTGCCACGCAGATTAAAATAAGCGGTCAGGATTGTCGATAAGTTGTCTTTTTCTACGTTTTAGTGTAATGCGTTTGCGTACGTTTGCGTTTAAACGGGAAAGAATAACGTTTTCTCCACTGTAACCTATCTTCTGCTGGAAAATTTACGATAGTTTAAGTTTGTATACATTCGAATTTTATAGAATTATACCTCAACTAACGAAACCCAATGTTAAATAGTTCGGATCCAGATCAGACGCGTATTTACCTGTATTTTGCTCTCTAATCAATATTTTCAAAGTTCCAAAATAAACTTTGGTTAGAATGAGAGTCAAAAGTTTAGTAATTAGAACATTTTTCAAGTCCAATCGTTACTCCGTTTGAAAATCAAAAAATATTGATTAGCTACATGTAGCACCTGACAACCTTCAAACGTTGAAAAGAATATCCATATCTATATACATGTATGTTAAATACATTGGGGAAAAACGTTATTCTTTCACGTTTCAACGCACATGCAATGTGTTACAATCTAGAAAATCACAGCTCGGTTAATTTTCTTATTAACCAGTTTTGTCTGAGTGGCAAGCAGTTGGATTCTGATCTGGCTCCGAACTGTTTGTAATGGAAATAATAGTTTTAGCATAAACGTGTATATTCGATAAGAATAACGTCTTCTCTACCGTTCACAGATGTATGCGAGAGCTTAATACGGATTAGAAGACATGAGCACATACATGTACCAACACATGGATAAAGAGGGGAAGACGATATTCAACCCAAATGAACGCGTTTGAGCTTAAAATCTTATCTCTATTACAAACAGGTTGGGGCCAGATCAGGCGCCGTGCATGTATCAGGTCAAACAGGTTAATGTGTACAGTAGAGAAAACGTTATTATTTCCCGTTTAAACGCAAACTAAACGCAAACGCATTGCAATAAACTGGGAAAATGACATTTTTTGATAATTTGACTATTTATTTTAATTTGTGTGGCAAACAGTTTGGAGCCTGATCAGACGCCGGGTTACCCGGCGTCTGATCTGGCTCCATACTGTTTGCATAGGAAATAATAGTTTTAGTGTAAACGCGTTTAGGGGAAAGAAAAACGTGTTCTCTACTGTAACCATATGCATAATGAATCATTTCAAGCCAGGCAGGTACAGTGAAGAGTCATGTTAACATGTTTGTCTAGAAACAGGTTGCCAACAGGTAGGAGTAGTAGTAGTAAAAGTAATAGTAGTAGTAATAATAATAGTAGTAGTAGTAATAGTAGTACAGCGCTCCCTCTCTACAACGGCCCTCCCAACAACGACTCCCTCCTTACAACGACACTCGCCGTAATTCAAAAATGGGATAATTAAGCCTAACTCTTTTACTGCTGCAATATCGTCTGCTTAAGATTGTCGTCTGCTGTTTTCTCTCACAGTTACATATAAGTGGAGATTTTGATAGAATACACATATTGAACGAATAGAATACAGTACATATATTGACAAACAGCTTGAATCCTGATCAGACGCCGCGTTACGCGGTGTCTGATCTGGATTCAAGCTGTTTGCAAATGTAAGCCAAGTTCCCTCCCTGTAATGACTCCCTCCGAACAACACACACAATCTGTGTCTCTCATTGAATGTCGTTGTAGAGAGGGAGCACTGTAGTAGCATTAATTGTAATGGGGGCCTCCGTGGCCTAGTGGTATAGTCACTGTGACTTACATCACTAAGCTCCTCACCGCTGTGAGTTCGAATCCCAGTAGGGTCGTTCGGATTTTTCATGTGGGGAAGCCTTCCAGCTGGCTTGCGGAAGGTCGGTGGTTCTACCCAGTTGCCGAAATGTGCCTGAAACAGTGCATAAAGGACTTCTGGGGTCTTCCTCCGCCTATAATTAGCTGAACGTCGCGATATGACTGAAATACTATCGAAAGCGACGTAAAATCAAAACAAATCAAAAAAGCATGAAGTAGTAGTAGTACTGGATCAATGAAAAAGCGTACGTGACGATAAATTAACAAATTCCACATACCAAAAGAGGTTGTTATTTGCTAGCGCGAGTAAAATGGGTCCATAGTGTATGGTATAATCATTTATCAACACCAGGATTTATTTTTATCTAAGAGATTCTAAAACGTCGGATATTAGTTTTAACAATATTGATTTTATTGTCTTTTTTATCTAATTGAAATGAGTCAACAAAACAGCAATGGTCACGTTTTCGAAAACATTTCGAACCATTTTTTCCTTAAGGAATGTAACTCCGCCAACCCTTTCTAAAAGTTTAGAGCCAGATCAGACAACATGCAACGCAGTGTATAATCTTGACATTAAATGTATGGTACTCTTAAACAGTTACAGTGGAGAAACCGTTATTCTTTCCCGTTTAAACGCAAACGAAACGCAAACGCAAAGCACTAAAATGTATAGAATGACAATTTCTACATAATTCTGCCTATTCATTTTAATCTGAGTGGCAAACAGTTTGAAGCCTGATCAGACGCCGGGTTACCCGGCGTCTGATCTGTCTCCAAACTGTTTGCAATGGAAATAATAGTTTTAGCGTAAACGCGTTTATTGGGAAAGAATAACGTTTTCTCTACCGTAAGACAAAGTAAAGACATGAATTAACCATCTTACTGTCTTATGTGTACCCTTATGTGTACTGTCTTACGTTACCCTTTTCCAATAAACGAGTTTACGCTAAAACTATTATTTCTATTGTAAACAGTTTGGAGCCAGATCAGACGCCGGGTAACCCGGCGTCTGATCAGGCTCCAAACTATTTGCCACCAAGATAAGCATGAATTATCAGAATTGTCCAAAAGTTCCTCTTTTCTACGTTTTAGTGTTTTGTGTTTTGCGTTTGCGTTTCGTTTAAACGAGAAAGAATAACATTTTCTCTACTGTACCTAGTATTTTAATTCGAGAAATAGAAGCAAACGACAATTGATAAAAGTAGATGAAGTCATGACAATAAAGAGGCAACATATTTATATTTAATACGACAATTTTATAAAAATAAATTTGAGTGACAGGGTGAAGAAACATTGTATTGAATTTAGAACCCGATCCGACGCCAACAGTTGATAAGACGTAATTATTTCCCAATAAACGGGTTTATGCTAAAACATTTCTTTATTTGCTAACCCGGCGTATGACCAAGCTCTAAGCTGTTTGCCACTTAGATAAATATAAAAAGAGAAACATTTCAAAAAATGACATTTTTTCCACTTAAATTTATTGCGTTTGCGGTTCATTTGCGTTTAAACCGGAAAGAATAATGAATTCTCCTCTATAGCAATACGTTCTCGTACAGTGGAGAAAACGTTATTCTTTCCCAATAAATGCGTTTACGCTAAAACTATCATTTCCTATGCAAACAGTTTGGAGCCAGATCAGACGCCGGGTAACCCGGCGTCTGATCAGTCTCCAAACTGTTTGCCAACAAGATAAACATGAACTATCAGAATTGTCCAAAAGTTGTACTTTTCTACATTTTAGTGATTTGTGTTTGCGTTTCGTTTGCGTTTAAACGCGAAAGAATAACGCTTTCTCCACTGTAGTAAAATGACCTTTATCTATTTTCTGTTGACTATTCCTATAGATCTACAAACTTCCGCACACAATGGTTGTACATCGTCTTAACCATTATACAATGCTCCTTCTCTACAACAACACCCGATGGGATACAAAGAGTGTGTGTGTTGTTCGGAAGGAGTAGTTAAAGGAAGGGAAATTGGTTTAGATTTGCAAACAGCTTGAATCCAGATCAGATGCCGCGTAACGCGGCGTCTGATCTGGATTCAAGCTATTTGTCACTCGTCATTAAGTTCTTTCTGTGAAAATGTCAAACATGTGACCTTGACAAAGACAGCAGACGACAATATTAAGCAGACGATATTGAAACCGTGAAACAGGTTTGTCATAATTGTCTTGTTTGAGGAACAGTGGCAGTTGTAAGGAGGGAATCGTTGTTCAGAGGGTTGTTGTGGGGAAGGAGCAATTCATTTAGGCAAAACTATGCTAATCAAAAGGCTAAGGAGTTCATATAACCCTTTCATGCCAAATGTTCCGTGAGCTTTTTACCCCTTCACCGTCATATTGTCGTCTGCTTCAATATTGTTGTCAGCAATATCGTTTCAAACTTAATTTTAAGACTGTTTGACTGGCAACATTTCGATACGGGTGTCAAATAGTTTGGATCCTGATCAGACGCCGCCTAACGCGGTGTACGCCTTTTGGTGTCATTGAGAGTGAAAGGGTTAAAAGACAGATACATCAAGAGACTAATGCCATGCGGTATGCCTGACCATAAATGCTAAACTTGAGCTCAAGCATGACCTAAAAGCAACAAGAAATATCTTTAAAAAATATATTCAGCGGAATTAGTGGTTGAACTAATGCTATAGATGGGTGTGCAAAATTGAATGAAATTGAGGTTTTCAAAGAAATGTAATATATTGGATTGAAAAGCAAACAAATCAAGTATACAATGGAAACAGTAACGTTTATTTAAAATGCAAAACTATCATGTACAGAAATGCAAAACAAAACAATAATTTAACTCATACCCTAGCTACTGGTAGGAGATCCTCACATTAATCTATTGTTCTATATATATCAAACTTCATTCATAGAGTTTTTTTTAAACAAACTACATGTATAACTAAATAAACTATAGTGCATGCTCATACAGATACAACAGTCTGCTGTAGATTCTCTAACACCTCACTCTTGTAAATAAATGATGAAACAACACAATTGTGTTAAACTCACTTGAGGCTATATATACCATTGCTATTAACGTATGGTAAATGTGTACAAATAGTTAACATTTAAAACAAATTGGTAGTAAACAATAACAAAACACCTAGCTTCCTTTGTATATCTATAAATAATATTTCAGATGTCATGTTTTAAAATAGAAGCATGATGTCATCAGTACAGTAGTAAACAGTCTGCAATGTTCAGTCTGTGTCTCTTAATTTTACACTCTCACAATTCAATTCAGGTAAAATTGTAATTGTACATAGACCAGCCTGGCCCCTTATCCAATCAGACAATTCAGTTTGCAACAGGTGCTCTTAAACCTAAATTTGGTTGAAAATGTTGGTCTACATAGATACCATGCAGCTCCGCTGAAAAAGGCAGTCTAAGTCACAGAGGTCAATGTTGAAGGTTCAGTTCACCAAACTGTGATGCAAGATGCTATATTTTCAAAGCTAACCAGCATGTGAAGGTCAAGATGGACCCGGGAATGTGGCCTGCAGTGTGTTCACAAAGTTTTCTTTGATAAAAGTGTGACAGACAGACGGGCGGACATACATACAGACAGTCAGACAAGTGACGAAAAAGTGAAACGCAACATTACTGTCACTTCTGTCCACAACAGATAGCACTGACACGATATACACTTTAAGAAGGACGATTACGTGTGCCAAGTTGTTATCAGGTAGTTAAAATACACACTATCTTTTTGAACGATTAACAAATGGTCCATTACAATGTACCTCCGAAATCCTTCCAAGTGTTAGGTAGTTAAGACTATCTAACTATAACGACACTTTTAATATACAGTAACTGTGTCATTGTGTGTTAAATAATCATTGAAAACATAAAGATATAACTTTGTTTGGAGGAATATTTGTTCATTAAACGTGGGTTTCCCTTAATGTTCGTAATGTTGACACTCTAAATGATATAGCGGTCGCGCAACTCAAGGCATTCCTTTAAATTTTACACATAAAACGCGCAGTCCCATTAAAGTTTTACGACTACAGCTCAGAACGTTCTTTTATGATTTTACATGAATATTCATTTATTGTTCCAACGAGAAAAAATAGACTCGATTTTCGCGGCCTAACTATGACAACACTTTTAATCTACCTTGTCATTGCGTGTAAGATTCATGTAATAATAGAAAAGAAAGAAAATATTACTTTGTTTGGAGAAAGATTTGTGTTTTAGAGACGATTTCCTCCTAATTTAGCCAATAGTTCAGTTTCTAATTTGACACTCTCAAGGATACAGCAATTGAGACGTCTCTAATGGCATCCCGATTTGCATGTAGCGCGGAAACGTTCTGGGTTGATTTTCTCATGCATATTCATTTATGTTCCAAGGAGGCAAAATCAGATGAATGTATTTACTCCGTGTTTTAATATAACAAACATCAAACGGTCTTATTTAGCATGTGTAATGTGGCCATGTGTATTAATAATTGTTTCATATAGACTGACATTTTATGATAGTATTCGATACAGCTGCACTACTATCCTCAGGTGGAGGAGTATAACGGTTTCCATGTCATAGAGGTATAAGATTGTGTAATGTAGTAATATGTATCTCTACTCTCGTGCATATTCATTTGCATAACAAATAAATGCATAAAAATCTTCGATATAATAAACAAAAGTTATACAATCTTCTTAAGCATGTTTTCTTTGATAATTTGTAACAATTTATGAGTTTATTCAACGATATTATTCAGAAAATACAAGACATACCAGGTGCACTACTTTCCACACGTAACAGAATACAGACCGTTAGTGAGCGGGGCCCGTTTTACTAAACTACGTACGCAAAATTTTTGCGTAAGTCAAAATCGTTTAACTCTTATTTTTCGATCATAAACGTTTGCAAACAGCAAATAGCAAGATCAGAGGACGCGCTAAAAGCGCGTCCTCTGATCTGGCTATTTGCTGTTTGTAGCAAGTGATAATAAATAATATAAATTTAAATTTAAAATTTTGACTTACGCAAATAATTTGCGTAAGTTGTTTAGTAAAACGGGCCCCCGGGTTGCTAATATTCAGGCCAATATTCAGCTACGATTGCTGAACGACATTATACTACATAGGTATCTGTCATACAATTCACCACTCAGACTTCAAAACTTTTGCCAACATTTGCAAGATTCTGTCATTTTTTTATTTGCGATTGTGATCAGTTTTGTTTAAGCGAAAGGTAATAGTGTTTTTTCAAAATGTTACATTTACCCGAACTGTCTGCATAAAACGTAGTTTTAGCGTAAACGCGTCTACGCGTCTATTGGGACATAATAACATATTTTTAACTATACATGTACAATCATTTAATGTGCTATTGTCTGATCTCGTCCAAACTATTTGCAGAGGTCATAAGATTTTCAGCGTTACCACGTAGTTTTGGGAAAGAACACACGTCTCTTCTATTGTATAATACCGGTAGTGATCCAGAATACTAGTAGTTGTATAATTATGTCAATATAAATTCATATTTTGCCTTATTCGTGTTTACTCCTACAGACATAACCTGATAACGATAGAGTTGTTTAGTGCAGACAAACAATCTAAAAAAATAGGAATATTAGTGCAATTGGCCACTCCACTGCCAACGTATTATATGATGAAAAGGTACAGTCTATACATATTTTTATATTTACTTGCATTGCTTTCATAACAAGTTTTTGACAATACGTATTTTAGTACGAGTGGTAAAACAGTTTGGAGCCTGATCAGACGACGCCGGGTTACCAAACAGGGTCCAAACAGTTTGCAAAGGAAATATTAGTTTTTAGCGTAAACTCGTTTATTGGGAAAGAATTGTATGAGTATATTAATTGAACAGGTATGCTTTTCAGTGTCAATAGCCAATATCACCCCGATAAAGTACGTATGGCGACATACGCCCCGATCTATTCCGAGCGCGTAATGTAAACGAACCATTAGCAAGATACAGTGTACCCTCCCCAAGAGCGGCCCCCGTACAACGATTCCCTCCCTACACCAATAATTGCTGCTGTTCCCTAAAGACGATCATTATGTCTAACCTTTTTCACTTCTACATTATCGTCTGTTTAAAATTGCTGTTTTTCTTAAAGTAACGTATTTGATATTTTGACAGAAGAAACATAAAGACGAGTGACAAACAGTTTGCACCCAGACCAAACGCCGCGTGACGCGGCGTCTGATCTGGGTTCAAACTGTTTTCAAATGTATTCTAAGGTAATTAATTTTCCCTCCCTACAACAACTCCCTCCGAACAACACACACACTATGTGTATGCCGTTGAGTGTTGTTGTAGAGCGGGACAAATGTACGTACTAGCGTTTAAGATACTTCGCTGGTGACCTTAGTTTCCATGAAAGGTTTAATGGAACATTGCTTGAAGAATGATAATAGCCTAAGAAAAAATGTGTGAAAATATAGGCAAACCTTATCGTTTGGTTTGTCTCTAAGATCTCTTTTTACCAAAACCTTGAATTTTGATGATTTTCTTTTTTTCAACAATAAATAAAGCCAATGACTATAAGTCTCGCGCAATAAGTAGTCACAACATTCTTTACAAGAAAAGCTAAAAACAGTTTGAATAAAGGTGTTCAGAAAGATCACAGTATGTAAACTCCGGTGTATCCCTTCCGTAAGTTGCGACCAGCGAAGCGAGATGTTTACCGATATTTTCTCTGACGGATGGATGCAGACCACTTTGACGAGTAAGTTTGCAATAATTTAACAACGTAGCTTATATGAAATACTCAATCTACGATTGTGATACAGTTTAAAACATGCAACACACCTCGTCCTACAATGTTGTGATAAATAAACATTAAATCTTTGACATGATCATCGCTGCGTATCAAGAGAAAACAACAGGTACCTCAAACAAGTATCGTACACTGTATAATGTACCATGAAAGTATTAATTTGACACGAACACATATTGGCTACAAGTGAACAAATATGTCAGTTTTGAAAGGAGCGGCCTCCGACGCATCCATTACTTTTTATTTGATCCAAAATCCAGCAAGTAATAAGTCAATCACAGCAAGTTTTAAGCAGACTGGGTGTACGGCAAAGTGTGAAATTTTAGCCATGTTTATTGCTTACACCCCTACCCTGTTTAAATCCCTATAAGTCACTGAGACATGCTTCTAATATGTTCAACGTAGTGTTTTTTTTAATGAAAACTACCCTAATAGATAGAAGAAAGTCTAATTTAATGATTGTGCTGATCAAATCCATTCAAAAACTCTATGAAAAGGCAACCAGTAAAGTTCTTCTCCAAGATACAATATGGAACTTGCTCCATACATCAATTGGAGGACGACAGGGATGCCTACTTTCCCCTACTTCATTGAACATTTTCCTGGAAGAACTTATGAATAAAGCCCTTGAAGAACATGCTGGAACAATAGGTATCTGGGTAAGTAACATCACAAATCTAAGATCTGCTGATGACATCGATGGATTGGCGGATGGTGAAGAAAAACGTGCTTCCTTAGTTGAAACGCTGGATCGCGCCGCAACGAAATTCGGAATGGAAATCAGCGCAGAGAAAACAAAGAAAATGACAAACAATAATAACACCATAAGTACAGACATTAAAGTTTATGACCAGACACTTGGAACAGTACAACAAGTTAAATACCTGGGTGCTAGATTATCAGTGACGAGGGTTCCAAGTCTGAAATTCTAACAAGGTCGGCACAGACATCAGCAGCACTAACAAGACTAAAGCATAGTTTGACAGACACCAGGATCACCACGAATAAATACGAAAGAAGACTCAAGCAGGAAACACAACACAAACAATACACCCATATCTAAAGCAGAACACCCACACAGCCATATCATAACAAACACACACACACGCACGCAATCCCACACACCCACCCACACACCAAACAGAAAACAAAAGACGTTTAAGGTAATATAGGGTAAATACTATATAAATCACAGCTAACTAACAGTAATATCACAACTGGTCATACGGTGACATTTTATAAATAAGCAGCTATTCATACACCATTACAGTTGGTAAAAATGTTTATATTTCGTTAACAGACACTTCGGGACGTTCGGGTACTTTAATATATTCTAGCTGCGAGTGATAAATAGTAATGTGTCCGCAGAAATTAATTACAGGTGTCGCTGGAACAGTTTTAAATCACGCTTCCACGGCGAGTCAGTAGGAGATGGGAGTGACCAGAAGCTTATTTCAGAGAGATCTTGCTTCAGATTCGGTAGATAGTTAGTGAACTGAAATGTATTTATCTTGCAAAGTGTACTGGACCATATCTTACAATTGTTTGTAAACACAGGGATGAAAAATAAAATTAAATCTTACTCGTTTCGCTGGAGTGTGGCCTATTTCGTGAAATTTTGTCGATTCGCTGATCGCAGCTTCCGGAAGGGATACACCGGAGTTTACATACTGTGAAGATGCTATCTGCTATTAAAATTTTGCAAAATGCTAATTGTACATAAAATATTGAATTACAAAAAACTGACTCATTCAATGTATATTTTATTTTCATTTCATTCAAATATATGGTTGGTGAAATATTGTAAAACAGGTATTTTTCGCGTCATGAATATTTCGCGTAATGCGATTTTGTAATAATTCGCGACATCATGCAATATTTCTAGCAGGTGGTAGCTTAAAGCAGACTGAAAGTATCGCAGAATATGCCTTAAGGCACATTCTGCTTTACTTTTAACTTGCTTTAAAATGTCACATTTTTTCAAAACTAGAGACATTCGCGAATTAACGCGAAAATTATATTCTCGCGAATAAAAAAACCGGTTTTACAGTAATTGGTCAGAAAAAATTAGAAAATATTACAGTCAGGATTCGTTGTAATAACAGATTTTCTTATTAAAATGTGGGAAATTTGAAGTTGAGATACACTTACCTAACTTAAAATTGAAATTCTGTCATTAAAATACATTGTTATTTATTTCATGGACTTGCATACAAGGTTATTTAATATATTGTTTAAGCATTATAATGGGAAGTATCGATCTTGAAAAGGTTGACGTATTGATAAGCTTCAATGTGTGGCTTTATAGTTCGATCAAATCATATACATGTATACCAATTTTATTGACTTGTAAGTCATTTAACTAAAACGTACATGCAAGTGGACATATAATTGGACCGTATATAGCATCACTAGTTCTAATCAACGAAGACTAAACATAACATGTCCCCTGATCACTGCGTTATGGATTGACAAGTAAATAAAAGTTAATACTTCATTAAAAAAAAATATTTGGATCGAATGGGACTCGAACCGATGACCATGAATTGCTATTCAATCACTCTACCGACTGCGCTATGAAGGACTACACTGAATCGTATCAATATTTCCTTTATATAAATTTTCTAGTATAAGCACGTGCGGAAAAAGTCTATGTCGTCAAGACGCATTTCCGCTCGCCCATAAGAAGACTTCATATGCGAAGTACCTTAACCCTTTACCCAATAGCCTGTTTCTAGTTAGACTGGGTTATGTCCTTTTATCTTCGGACAGATAGGGACAAGCAACGGGGAAAAATGGCGGCACCCATGAAATAGAGGAAACCGGGAACCATAATGATAAATGGTGGGTGGAGTTATATGAGCTGAATAGGGCGTTTTCTTATATTAGGTGGTTCACGATAAGCCATTGTAGCGAATAGGAACAGTTTTATACAAAATTACATTATCAATTCAAAAACACGGGCGAACCAGTTGAATTCAGTATTAATTCGGGCAACGAATCTATTTCAAAACTAGCCCTATTATCGGATATTATACAGGTCCGTTGACATTTCGGATAAATAAAACCTCGCCAGATTGTATGATTATTGAATTAAGAACATACGCGCCCAAATGAAATCTTCGTAGGATCTCTATGAACATTTCTACATAGGTTCTTCGAACGTACCTTAGTACCATGGTAAAAAGAAAAACATAGGTTATAATGTTCTTTTTTGTCTATGGGTATTTGAAATGTATAATATAGCCATTCTCGGAAAAGAGTCGGCATGCATTATTTTTGGCTTTATGAAATAATGTTAAGTAATAATTGGCACAAACAGACATTAAAACAGTTAAAAGGTGATGCTTACTAAAAGTATGATGCAATGTGTATACATTAGAGTTTGTTGCCTGAAGTATGTGCAATTTTCTTAATTGTGTTTTGGCTCAAATTCAATGAATACGCTTACTAAATCAGAATATATCCTTAAGAAATTGACCAAAATTCATAAATAGATCTAAATGCTTTAGGTGTGAATAATAAGAAAAAGGTAAAAAAAAAAGCATATATAAAATAAAAAAACGCCCCTAGAACCAGGGACGTATAAAATGTATACATACATCCCTGCTAGAACGCACAAAAGACAATAGAAATAAAAGATGTCCCGGGAAGCATGCCCCGGACACCCTAGTAAAAGTGTGTACATTTATCGGAGGGGGTAGAGGTAGACTAGACTAATAGCCGGAAGACATCGTCAAAACATGATCCTTTATCATTAATAATTTGTTTATTTTAAGTTAAACATTTACATGGATTTTTATTAGTATTTTACCTGTTTTAAATGCACAGCACGACCCTGAACGCTTCTGAAGCCATCTAAGAATACAATTTCCCCGAGGGACCATGTCCCCGAACCCCAACTAGTAAGAGGGGGTATACTAATATGAGTATGTAGGATAGGGGTTGGAGCTTAATACCTGGAAAACAACCTGTCGAGAAATGTTGTCCAAGATTTAAATATTTGGGGTCATTTTTTTACATTTACTGAGCAAAATAATCGTCCCACACGATTACAGGAACATTTGCTGGAAAGTTATCATGTTGATGGTCTAAAACCTATACCGAAAATGAAGTTTATTTTTAATTCATCACAGCAGTATGAGGCTAATTGATACGGATTAAAAATGATAAACTTCATTTTTCGAGTGATGTAATGAAAAAGTAGGTAGGGGTCAAACTGAAAAATCTGAATAAAAGTTGTGTTTTTTCTTAAAATGTTTAGGTGTTTAATGAATTATCATAAAAAGTCCAAAGTTGTATTCAGTATGATTATATCGTGAATGGCCACTATTTGCACCAATACACGCTACATTTCTACGGCGTAGCGTAACGTTCAATAAGTACCTCAGTCCTCCACTCTTGCCTGTGAAACCTGTCTCAAATCTTGACTGCTGGATCTTGAATGTTAAAATTTTGCGTAGACTACCATATGCATTGCTCGGTGAAATTCGTCACGAAAGAGAAGTCGGTGCCAGTCAGCCTGCTTCCAATTCAAATGACGTCGTGACCACAATTTCACATAACACCACACGTCTAAATTTTGACCGAAATATGGGCGTAGTGCTCTGATTTGTTGAGCGTTGGGTCGCAAGCGATTGCTAAGGTCTGTGTGTATGTATGTGTTCTCGGGTTCACACTAAATTTCACGTGTATATTTCTCGATTAATAGAGATTGTTTGAAACCAAAAGTATCCACAGGAGGTACATTGTAACCGACACGCACGATTTCGTTGAGTAACGATTCTTGAATTATCGTACATTTTTAGCACGAATTGGGCGCGTTTGCTGGAACACTAGCCTTATTTTCGGCCATTATATATATCAATTTGATGTAACATCCGTACTGAGCCATTGGTGTATTGGTTAGGATCCCTGCTTCTCGTTCAGGCGGCCCAGGTTCGATTCCCGTCACTGGAATGTATTTTTCTTTTTTGGTCACAACTTTTTAAACGCAGTAAATAATAAATATCATCTATTTAATGATTTGTTTTTCGGAAAACCAAGTAACAATAACTAAACTAATATTTGATTTACTACTCAAAGTTTAATTAGCACCAAAGGTATACGCCTTCATAGATTGGCTACGAATTAATGCATTGGCCCTATCACTGTCTCACCGTATAACTTTTTGTTCAATTCCATCCAAACATGGAGAAATCAACGCTATAGGTTCATTTTACAGATTCTGATACATACCACGAATCAATAGCGTCGTTATTCATTCGGGTACATATAGATCTATACTTTTTCATTTGTTCAGGTTCCGTAGGGGAAAATTGAGGAAAATCTGAGATTTCAACATTTTTAAACTCATTGAATTTTACATTTTAATGTTCTTAGAGGTGTTTTTCGATGGTAAAACTATCTAACGTATTATATTGAAAATACATTTCCAAATAAAGAATAAAAAAATAGTGAGCAGGTTGGGATTCGAACCCGGGTCGCCTGGACGAGAAGCAGGGACGCTAACCATTACGTATACCAACGATACAATATGTAATATCTGATCCAACTTATCTATATAATAGCCGAAAATAGGAGTGCTTTAAAATGATTCGTTGCACGCCTTTTTAGGGAATTCAGTCGCTTACCATGTATGTTTGAATTGGTAATTTGGTTTTGAATAACATTGAACCCGTAGGTTACAATAAGATATTGTGAACAACCCAAAATAAGAAAACCCCCTATTACAGCTCATATATCTCCTGGCCACCCACTTTCCTCTATTTCATGGGGGAGGCCATTATTACGAATTGCTTGACGTACTCTCCAAGTACGACGGGAACTAGACTAGTTTCTAGTTTGAAAGACAAATAACAACTTAAAGCGGATTGACAGTAAAGCAGAATGCGCCTTAAGGCGCTTTCTGCTTTACTGTCAGCCTGATTAAAGCTATCATCTTCTAGGATTTAGAAAATATTTCTAAGGGTACATTTTCATGACAGTATAAATTTGAACTATTTTCTTCGGTGGAGGAATACATTAAAGGTGCTAAAAGGCGCTTCTATTGGGGAATGGGTTAATACTAGCTTTATGTATTATTCATTTCATAGCCGGATCGTTCTTTATCCTCCTACACAATATCGGCGTGTATGCGTTTGTGAAGACTTATAAATTCCTTTTTTGTTTTTATTACAAACCGATTCCACTTGAAACTTACTTGCAAATGACCAGAAATATACACCATAGGTAACTTGAAATAGAACAGGCTAGTGCCAAGCTCCCGGGCACCTAGTTCTAAGCTCCCATTGATCGACCGGTAGAAAAACACCATTTATTTTAAGATATTTGTAATAAACAGTTCAAAGGCACGTAAGTTTGCACCGCGTGACCAAATTCTGAAGATGTTTCCGAGAAATGCAGAAGCTCTGGTGTAAAATTGGATATATAATCGCTCTGGGCGCGCCTGTCACTTACCGTGATACAGTTTGTGTTTCTTATACAGCGCTCCCTCTCTACAACGAAACCCAATGGGAGCCAAACATTGTGTGTGTTGTTCGGAAGGAGTCGTTATAGGGAGGGAAATGGTTAACCTTTGCAAACAGCTTGAATCCAGGTCAGACGCCGTGTGACGTGGCGTCTGGTCTGGTTTCAAGCTGTTTGTCACTCGTCATTAAGTTTTTTTCTATAAAAATGTCCAATATGTAACTTTGAGTAAAACAGCAGACGACAACTTTAAGCAGACGATATTACAGCAGTGAAAGCGTTAGACATAATTGTCCTGTTGAGGGAACTGCGGCAACGGTCGTTGTAAGGAGGGAGTCGCTGTTCGGAGGGCCGTTGTACAGTGGAGAATCTGTTATTCTTTCCCGATAAACGCGTTTACGCTAAAACTATTTTTTCTTTTACAAACAGTTTGGAGCCAGATCAGACGCCGGGTAACCCGGCGTCTGATCTGGCTCCAAACTGTTTGCCACCAAGATAAACATGAAATATCAGAATTGTCCAAAAGTTGTTCTTTTCTACGTTTTAGTGCTTTGCGTTTGCGTACGTTTGCGTTTAAACGGGAAAGAATAACAGATTCTCCACTGTAGGGATGGAGCACTGTATAACAATGATACATGCTACATATACATTGTGTATTTGCAAAAGTCCATCCTTATTTTCCAGTACAGTGGATACTACGTTATTCTTTCCCAATAAACGCGTTTACGCTTAAACAATTCTTTCAATTGTAAACAGTTTGGGGCCAGATCAGATGCCGGGTAACCCGGCGTCTGATCAGGCTCCGAACTGTTTGCTACTAAGTATAATATGAGCCGTCAAAATTGCCAAAAGATGTCATTTCACCTATTGTAGTCAATTGCGTTTGAGTTTCTTTTGCGTTTAAACGGGAAAGAATAACGTTTTCTCCACTGTACGAATCTAAAAAACAGACACTATCTAGGTTTTAGAAAGCAAACTTCCTTTGCTGGAAAAAAAGATTTTACTCATGTTCGCAAGTATTAATAGGCAAGATCTGCGTATTGGGTTCATTTCTAGATCTAATGCCATAATTCTTATGATGCAAACATTTGAATTCAGATTAGACGCAGGGTAACCCGGCGTATGATCAGGGTCCAAACTGTTTTCTACTCAGATTAAAATGAGTTGTCAAAATAATAATAAAAAATAGTCATTTTCTTAATTTTATTGCATAAAATTTGCGTTTTAAAAAACGGGGTAAAAGTATCGTCTTCTCCGCTGCAATATGGCATTTGATTACGATCGTCATCGCCAGAAATGCAGACAGTCTGTAGAATTATACAGAGAGACGATACTGTACAAGTGCATCTCTGATGCGGTAATAAAATGGCTTTCCGTCAATTTCAGAAGGCAACTGAACAAGTCAGTGACTTAATATACAGTGGAGAAAACGTTATTCTTTCCCAATCAACGCGTTTACACTAAAACTATTATTTCCATTGCAAACAGTTTGGAGCCATATCAGACGCCGGGTTACCCGGCGTCTGATCAGGCTCCTAGCTGTTTGCCACTCAGATTAACATGAACAGTCTGAATTGACGAAATGTTGTCTTTTTCTACGTTTTTTTGCGATGCGTTTGCGTTTCGTTTGCGTTTAAACGGGAAAGAATAACGTTTTCTCCACTGTAACAAAGTATCATTCTCGATAAATTTCGTTCTTGTCTGGTTAGTACAATAAAGCTAACTTAGCTAACGACCAAAGTCAAAATAGATAAAATGTATCTGGAATATACTGAACATTGCATCTTTTCTTGCGCAGCTCATGTATATCGTTCTCGTCTGGTTAGTACAATTTAAGCAAGAATATCTTTTAAAAAGATATTCAGCGGTCAGCGTTTTGGAAGTAATGCTGTAGATGGGTGTGAAAAATGTATAAAATTGAGAGTTTCAAAGAATTGTTATACCTTGGATTGAAAAGCAAAACACTCAATTACAGTAACTTTCATGTAAAGTATAGCTACTAAAAGTCTATCCCCTTCTTAAAACAAAAATGTCATATCTAAAAATAGAAAACATGCAGTCATAGCCATTGCAGACTTTGTCTATAATTTTGCACTAACACTTCACTTTCAATTACAGTAACTTTCATGTAATATATAGCTTTTAGAAACCTATCCTCTACAGAATTACCAAACAATAATTCAAACCGTTTCCTGCTACTCACAGATTCTTGCATAAGTCTACTGTTCTATCATTCTTCAACCTAGATTTCTGACCTGATATCATTCGTTGAGAATTTGCAGATGATAGGTCTAAATAGGAACCAATCAGCTCTGCTGAAGAAGAAAAAAATTAACTAGCGCGACCAAATCGCTGATTTACACCACACATGCAGTGGAGAATACGATATCGGTCCTAAATAAGCGTTTATGCAAAAACACTTATGACCTTTGCAGATAATTTGGAGCAAGATCAGATATGCATGTTTACCTGGTGTCCGATCTGGCACCAAACTGATTGCCGCTCAATTTAAAATGAATAGTCAAACCTTGTACACATGTATATCGTTGTCATTTTCTCATTTAATTGCATTGCACATGCGTGTCGTTTGCGTTTAAATTCACAACTGTGATTAATATATTATTTATCACAGTTCTGTTTAAACTCGAAGTGCTATTGTTTTAAGCATTACAACAAAACGTAGGAAATGTCATTTTTGGACATGTCTAACAATTTGTTAGTTTCAGGCGTAGTGGCATACAGTGGAGAAAATGTTATTCTTTCCCAATAAACGCGTTTACGCTAAAACTAGTATTTCCATTACAGAGAGTTTGGAGCCAGAATAGACGTCGGGTTACCCGGCGTCTGACCAGGCTCCAAACTCTTTGCCACTCAAATTAATATGTTCAGTCTGAATTGACGTTTGCGTTTCGTTTGCGTTTAAACGGGAAAGAATAATGTTTTCTCCACTGTATACTTTGGAGCCTGAGCGTTTAATCTGACTGAAGGCTACATGGTAGTTTAGCATAAACGCGTTTATTGCTTAAAGCAATAATTATATACGATACAACTACACATTTGCTTTCCATCTTTTTTTCGCAAAAACACCGTTTGGTTACAGTCTTTTGGAATTATTTTCCAAATAAACACGTTAAAATTTAAGATAATTTGTCTATTTCAAACAATTTGGAGCCAGATCAGACGCCTAGTATTCCTGCGTCAGACCAGGCTCCAACCTGTTTGCCTCTCAGAATTAAATGATTTGTCAAATTGTCAAAATTTTTCATTTTCTACATTTTATCACGATGAATTTGCGTTTTCTTTGCGTTTAAACAAAAAAGTAAAACGGTATCCTCACTGTTCATGTACATCTTAATTTGAATAAACTAGTAGACGACAATGCGATTCAGTAAATATAGATGAAGAGATACAGTGGAGAAAACCTTATTCTTTCCCGTTTTACGAAGCGCAAACGTATCGCAATAAAACGTAGAAATGAGAACATTTGGTCAGTTCAGGCTGTTTGTGTTTACCTGAGTGGCAAACAGTTTGGAGCCTGATCAGACGTTACCCGGCGTCTGATCTGGCTCCAAACTGTTTGCAATGGAAATAATAGTTTTAGCGTAAGCGCGTTTATTGGAAAAGAATAACGTTTTCTCCACTGCAAGCAGAATACACCCTGGCCATGAAGGTTAAAAGGTGTAGACCTTTTACCTAAACTTCCCTTGCGAAGCTAATGGGTTTATACCGTCGTAAATGGCAAACAATGATGTCGTTTATTCCTTATATTTATATTATTATCTGCTGCCTTGTCCATTTAATGTGTATTTTGACCAGATTTGTTTTTATGATATATGAATATATCATATTCCGGCAAAATATGTTTGATAGATGTAATCTCGGTGTAACAGCCATTCGATCTCGAAATATGGTATGAAGAGTAGTCCCAAATAGATGTATTGTACAGTGGATGATCTGTTATTCTTTCCCGTTTAAACGCAAACGTACGCAAACGAAAAGCACTAAAACGTAGAAAAGAACAACTTTTGGACAATTTTGATAATTTTTGTTTATCTTGGTGGCAAACAGTTTGGAGCCTGATCAGACGCCGGGTTACCCGGCGTCTGATGTAACCCGGCGTGGCGTCTGATCTGGCTCCAAACTGTTTGCACTGCAAATAATAGTATTAGCGTAAACGCGTTTATTGGGAAAGAATAACACATTCTACACTGTACTTGCAACACACAAATTCAGGCTTTTACCAAGTCAACTGTATCTCTGTGCTTTAAGAATGATCGTAAGAAACTAAATAAAAAAATTCAACCCTTATATCCATCATAAAAGTCCATTTTAAACAATAACTTGGCGCTTGTTTTATACATGCTTTACACATATCAACGCGAATAGCAACGCTGAACAGCGACTACACAGGGTGTACACCGCCCTCCGAGACATATGCTATAGTCTGAAGAACAACACATAGCATAGTTTAAACACGTCAGAACGGAACGTTATGTTTCCAATCTAGTTAGTGAGAATGCATTTACTCTGCTTTGTTACGTTCGAGCGACTGATTCTGTAATTCTGGTCAACAATTTCAAACCGTAGTAGATTTCTATATTTCCTTACTTGTTTATCTAGAAATAGAACGCCACTCCCCTGAATGTACAATGGTAGGGAAATCGTTCAGCTTACACTTTAATTAGTTTTATGTAATTATATAGGGCATAACAATTATTGTTTGTTTTAGTGTAGGATGGGATTTTCTTTCATTGAGTGAAAGGCAAGGGTTACATTTTTACGAGTGACGAAGCCACGAGCGAAAATATAACCCTTGCTTTTCACGAGAATCTAAAAGTAGGTATTAAATCATAATTGGGTCGGTATCTCACCGGCGAACACTACGGCCTCTTTCTAATTGGCTTGAACCGGTTTCGGTTTGTAAGTTTACTGACTATTAAAACTCTTACATTATAATCCAGTTATATAAGGTAGTTCAGGATGAATGTAGATAATGCTTAATGCCATAATTATATACGATAAAGGCACACATTTGCTTTAAGCAAAATTCCCCATTTGGTTTTCAGTCTCCTGAACATGCTTCAAGTGGAGAAAATGTTATTATTTTCCAAAACAACGCGTTTATGTTTTAAGATAACATGTATGTTTCAAACAGTTTCGAGCAAGATCAAACGCCGGGTAGCCCGGGGTCTGATCTGGCTCAAGACGTTTGCCATTCAGATTTAAATGATTTGTCAAATTGTCAAAATTTGTATTTTTCTACATTTTCGTTTAAACGGGGAAAAACGACATCCTCATTGTACATCTTAATATGGCTAAGCTAGTAGACGACAAAAAGAAGCAGTACAGTGGAGAAAACGTTATTCTTTCCCAATTAACGCGTTTACGCTAAAACTATTATTTCTATTGTAAACAGTTTGGAGACAGATCAGACGCCGGGTAACCCGGCGTCTGATCAGGCTCCAAACTGTTTGCCACCAAGATAAACATGAATTACATGTATCAGTAATGTCCAAAAGTTGCACTTTTCAGTGTTTTGCGTTTGCGTTGCGTTTCGTTTAAACGGGAAAGAATCTATAACCTTTTCTCCACTGTAGAGGACACTAAGAAGCAGTACAGTGGAGAATCTGTTATTCGTTCCCAATAAACGCGTTTACGCTAAAACTATTATTTGCAGTACAAACAGTTTGGAGCCAGATCAGACGCCGGGTAACCCGGCGTCTGATCAGGCTCCAAACTGTTTGCCACCAAGATAAACATGAAATATCAGAATTGTCCAAAAGTTGTTCTTTTCTACGTTTTAGCGCTTTGCGTTTGCGTACGTTTGCGTTTAAACGGGAAAGAATAACAGATTCTCCACTGTAACTATGGGCGAAGAGATAAGCAGAATACATCATGGCCATCAAGTGTCAAAAGGTGCAAAATTCTTAACGAACATTCTACTTCTCTGATATTGCCGTCTTTTTATATATATTGCCTCTCTTTTAGTGACCAGTAATAGCCAGGCGAAGACATTATTCCTGAGGAGATGACATAATATTACGGAGTCAATTAGGTTGAAACTAGCGGTCACTGTGAAACTGACGTTATTCGTTCCGTTTTAGATGTACATGTAAACCTAAATACAAACGCAATTTCAAAAAACAAGGAAACATTTGTATTTAAATTTCCAACAATATATATCTGTCTGAGAGGCAAACAGTTTGGATCTTGACCAGGTTAGCCGGCGTCTGACAAGGACCCAAACTGTTTGCACCAGAAATGATAGTGTTAGCATATACGCGTTTGTTGGATAGGAATACCGTTTTCTCCACTGTAATTCCGGAGGCGTTTTGTTGGAATATTCTTGGGTCGTTAAGTTCTTAATCTTTCAATGCCATGTTGTCGTCTGCTTCAAAGTGTCGCCACTAATTAGTAGACATATCGGCAGTCCTATACATCGGGGCGGGAAATACAATATTGAAGCCACTGTTATCGCCCGTTTAAACGCAAACGAAACGCAAACGAAACGCAAATACAATATATGTACCTGCATGTAGAACATTTTTATCTGTTTATTGCCATCTGAGTGGCGGATTGTTTGGAGTCTGATCAGACGCTCAAAACTGTTTGTAATGACAACAACATTTCTACCGTTAACGCCCTTTATTGGGAAACAACAACGTCTTATAACAGTATTCCCTACACTTAGCCAAAATAAGTCTTCTCTATCTTTGTGTACTTGCTTGCTGTATATTGAATAAAGCGAACACCTTTCTTCAATTATATTCATCTAAGACCATACACAGTTAAACCCTTTAACCGCCATGACGTCATCAATTCGTAAACAATTGTCGTCTGCTTTTATTTCTCAAATTTAAATTGTGTGTATATTGACTTAAACATTTAAATGTGTGTCAGTGATCAGGATCCCATCTGTTTGCAAGTACAGTGGAGAAAACTTTATTCTTTCCCAATAAACGCGTTTACGCTAAATTTTAAAAACTACAATGTATTATTTTCCATACAGGCTCCAAACTGTTTGCCACCTAGATAAACATGAATTATCAGAGTTGTTCAATTGCTGTGGTGTAACGGGTTAAGATACCTTACTATACCATAGATAAACATGAATTATCAGAGTTGTTCAATTGTTGTGGTGTAACGGGTTAAGATACCTTACTATACCATAGATAAACATGAATTATCAGAGTTGTTCAATTGTTGTGGTGTAACGGGTTAAGATACCTTACTATACCATAGATAAACATGAATTATCAGAGTTGTTCAATTGTTGTGGTGTAACGGGTTAAGATACCTTACTATACCATAGATAAACATAAATTATCAGAGTTGTTCAATTGCTGTGGTGTAACGGGTTAAGATACCTTACTATACCATAGATAAACATGAATTATCAGAGTTGTTCAATTGTTGTGGTGTAACGGGTTAAGATACCTTACTATACCATAGATAAACATGAATTATCAGAGTTGTTCAATTGTTGTGGTGTAACGGGTTAAGATACCTAACTATACCATAGATAAACATGAATTATCAGAGTTGTTCAATTGCTGTGGTGTAACGGGTTAAGATACCTTACTATACCATAGATAAACATGAATTATCAGAGTTGTTCAATTGTTGTGGTTAACGGGTTAAGATACCTTACTATACCATAGATAAACATGAATTATCAGAGTTGTTCAATTGTTGTGGTGTAACGGGTTAAGATACCTTACTATACCATAGATAAACATGAATTATCAGAGTTGTTCAATTGTTGTGGTGTAACGGGTTAAGATACCTTACTATACCATAGATAAACATGAATTATCAGAGTTGTTCAATTGTTGTGGTGTAACGGGTTAAGATACCTAACTATACCATAGATAAACATGAATTAGCAGAGTTGTTCAATTGCTGTGGTGTAACGGGTTAAGATACCTTACTATACCATAGATAAACATGAATTATCAGAGTTGTTCAATTGTTGTGTTTTAACGGGTTAAGATACCTTACTATACCATAGATAAACATGAATTATCAGAGTTGTTCAATTGCTGTGGTGTAACGGGTTAAGATACCTTACTATACCATAGATAAACATGAATTATCAGAGTTGTTCAATTGCTGTGGTGTAACGGGTTAAGATACCTTACTATACCATAGATAAACATGAATTATCAGAGTTGTTCAATTGTTGTGGTGTAACGGGTTAAGATTCCTTACTATACCATAGATAAACATGAATTATCAGAGTGGTTCAATTGTTGTGGTGTAACGGGTTAAGATACCTTACTATACCATAGATAAACATGAATTATCAGAGTTGTTCAATTGTTGTGGTGTAACGGGTTAAGATACCTTACTATACCATAGATAAACATGAATTATCAGAGTTGTTCAATTGCTGTGGTGTAACGGGTTAAGATACCTTACTAAACCATAGATAAACATGAATTATCAGAGTTGTTCAATTGTTGTGGTGTAACGGGTTAAGATACCTTACAATACCATAGATAAACATGAATTATCAGAGTTGTTCAATTGTTGTGGTGTAACGGGTTAAGATACCTTACTATACCATAGATAAACATGAATTATCAGAGTTGTTCAATTGTTGTGGTGTAACGGGTTAAGATACCTTACTATACCATAGATAAACATGAATTATCAGAGTTGTTCAATTGCTGTGGTGTAACGGGTTAAGATACCTTACTATACCATAGATAAACATGAATTATCAGAGTTGTTCAATTGTTGTGGTGTAACGGGTTAAGATACCTTACTATACCATAGATAAACATGAATTATCAGAGTTGTTCAATTGTTGTGGTGTAACGGGTTAAGATACCTTACTATACCATAGATAAACATGAATTATCAGAGTTGTTCAATTGCTGTGGTGTAACGGGTTAAGATACCTTACTATACCATAGATAAACATGAATTATCAGAGTTGTTCAATTGTTGTGGTGTAACGGGTTAAGACACCTTACTATACGTAACTCCGTATATTTGTATAATTTACGCCATAGACGGCGTCTTGTTATTATTGTACACCGTGTCACCCTATGCCGGAATGCTTTGGAAGCCGGAAAAGTTCTCGTCACAAACATACAATGTATATTTTACAGACTAGCCGATCCTTCAACGAAGTGCTGTACATAGCTCAGTTGACAGATACAGCGGAGAAGACGTTATGCTTTTCCGTTTAAACGCAAACGAAACGCAGACGCAACGAATTAAAATAGCCAGAATGACAACCTTTTAACAATATTTACGACTCATTCTGAATTGTGTGGCAAACTGTTTGGAGCCTGATCAGACGCCGGGTTACCCGGCGTCAGATCTGGCTCCAAGCCGTTTGCATAGGAAATACTATTTTAGCGTTTATTTGGTAAACATAACGCATTCTCCACTGTATTGCAGGACAATAGTAATGTAGAAAGCTCCTACACAATTTCTGAATTTCTATTATCTGTCACTAAGCAACCACGCAATTTAAACAAATGACTGGACACATCTCTAAACCGACCATTATTAGGTCTGGGTCTTAAAGGGTTCGGTTTTACCGCATTGTTACTGTACTGTCATTAATGTGTATTGTTCATGCAGTATCTACATAATATCTTTATTCAAGTCTCATCATGGATACAGCATACATACAATTAGTTAACAACTATATATACATGTCAATGACCCATGTCATTCAATTATGAATTAAAAGAGACTATCATAGTGTTATCAAAATGAACACATACTAGGTAATAAAACAATACAACATTATTTACACTAAAAACGGATATTTTCACCACTGTTGAATACAAATTGCATTAAAATCAAATATCACAGTTTATACATTGTTATATAGCAGACCTCTGTGTCTGTTTAAAATAAGATGGCAGGATTTGGCAACAGTGCGTATTAAATTTTCATTAGAAAATATAAAAACAAACTTATCATTATCATTCCTAGAGTTAAAAAGAGTGTCAACTTCAGAAGCCTTATTAAAAATATCATTTCTAATATCATTATAAATATCACATTTCATTATAACATGGAATTCATTTTCCACACAGTTTTTGCAAAATGGACAAACCCTAAGTTCTTCAGCCAACCTTTCGAATCGACCCGTCTCTATGCGCAGTGGGGCAACACCTGAGCGGAATTTACTTAAAGATGACCTGTGCTTCGCTGGTAGTATCATTGTAACATAATTTTCGGTTCCAAAGTTTTGTTTGAAAAGTTTATATGTTCTCAATTTGTTACCTCCATTACCAGACCTAGATTGCTCTTTGTTAACGGTGTCACTCCATTGACATTTAAAACGTTCCATGGCTGCTCTTTTAGTATCATTCACTAATGACTGTTTACAAATATTATTTTCAATAAGTGTATACTTGTTTAAATCGTAACTTTTTAAAATTCCAGATACTCTATAAAACACGCTTATTCAGTTTATTATCTACCATATTGATACATCTTGCCCAAAAGGCACAAACAGAGTTAAGTTGTCTAACTACAACAGGATCCCAACCAATATCTCCAATGCTTGCTGCTTTTGGTGTATATCTACCAGTACCAAGATAAAACCTCATTGCATGGTTAAGGACCGCGTCAATACAAGAAAACGTTTTCGTACCCCAAATAGCAGCACCATAACCAATAACTGGCCATACCATAGAATCAAAGAGTTTGGTAAAAACGTTATATGGCAGACCTCCAGCATTCTTATACTTGACTATTAAAAGTCCTAACGCTCGACCAGCAGCTTGAGAAACAAATTTAGCCATTATATTATAGTCAAGATGTTCACTAAGGTGTAGACCAAGCTATACATATTTATCACAAAGATTAACATTATCATCCCCGCAGCTGAATATAGAAGCAGTACGATTAACTGATGGTGGCCTAAAATGTACAACATTACTTTTCTTACAATTAATATTCATCTTATTGACCTTACTCCACTCAGATAACGCATCTAAGAGACGTTGTAAATCATGCTCATTTTCAGAAAGTAAGACTACATCGTCAGCATACATTAAAATACAAAGTTTCTCTCCGTCTCCAATATCAACACCAATTCCCAAACCCTTTGCCAACGTGGCTAGGTCGTCTATAAAACAATTAAAAATGTTCGGAGAAACACAACAACCCTGTCTTAACCCGACTGCAACATCGAACCACTCAGTGCATATGTTATTTAGCCTAACACAAGATTTTACAGAAGCATATAAAGATTTGACTGCGTTCAACATTTTCCCTTTCTAACCCATGGCATAAAGTTTGTTACATAGTATATCACGATCAATCGAGTCATAAGCTTTCTTAAAGTCGATAAAGGCCGCAAATGTAGACTGCTTCTTTTTAATTCTGGTTTCAATAATTGATGTTAAAGTAGATAAATGGTCGATAGTACTTCTCTTAGATCTAAAACCGTTCTGTTCGTCGTTTAAAATGCTTTCTGACTCAATCCATCGTGATATTCTATTATTTAAAACAGTGCAGTATATTTTGTACATGACAGGAGCTAAAGTGATACCTCGGTAACTAAGTGCAGTACAATCTAAATAATTGCAGCCAAGGAAGTGCAGTTTCCGAACCTAGTTACAGTGAAGAAAAACATCATTATTTCACGTTTAAACGCAAACGAAACACAAACGTATATTAATAAAATGAAGAAAAGTACAACGTTTTGACAATTTTTACTATTTATATTTATCTGAGTGGCAAACAGTTTGGAGCCTGATCAGACGCCGGGTTACCCGGCGTCTGATCTGGCTCCAAACTGTTTGCAATGGAAATAATAGTTTTAGCGTAAACGCTTTTATTGGGAAAGAATAAGGTTTTCTCCACTGTACAGTATCACGAACAGACGTGAGCAATGGATATGATGAAGTCAGTACTCGTGAATTAATCCCTTGTTTTGCCGATCGTCACCAGACTACAGTGGAGAATACGTTATTCTTTCCCGTTTAAACGAAACGAAACGCAAAACACTAAAACGTAGAAAAGTGCAACTTTTGGACAATTCTGATTATACATGTTTATCTTGGTGACAAACAGCTTGGAGCCTGATCAGACGCCGGGTTACCCGGCGTCTGATCTGGCTCCAAACTGTTTGCAATGGAAATAATAGTTTTAGCGTAAACGCGTTTATTGGGAAAGAATAAGGTTTTCTCCACTGTACAGTATCACGAATAGACGTGAGCAATGGATCGTGAATGAATCCCTTGTTTTGCCGATCGTCACCAGACTACAGTGGATAATACGTTATTCTTTCCCGTTTAAACGAAACGAAACGCAAAACACTAAAACGTAGAAAAGTGCAACTTTTGGACAATTCTGATTATACATGTTTATCTTGGTGACAAACAGCTTGGAGCCTGATCAGACGCCGGGTTACCCGGCGTCTGATCTGGCTCCAAACTGTTTGGAATGGAAATAATAGTTTTAGCGTAAACGCGTTTATTGGGAAAGAATAAGGTTTTCTCCACTGTACAGTATCACGAATAGACGTGAGCAATGGATCGTGAATGAATCCCTTGTTTTGCCGATCGTCACCAGACTACAGTGGATAATACGTTATTCTTTCCCGTTTAAACGAAACGAAACGCAAAACACTAAAACGTAGAAAAGTGCAACTTTTGGACAATTCTGATTATACATGTTTATCTTGGTGACAAACAGCTTGGAGCCTGATCAGACGCCGGGTTACCCGGCGTCTGATCTTGCTCCAAACTGTTTTGCTATGGAAATAATAGTGTTGGCGTAAACGCGTTTAATGGGAAAGAATAACGTTTTCTCCACTGTATTATTTGTAAACACTTTTTATCCAGACCAGACGCTGCGTAACGCGGCGTCTTATCTTGATCAAAACTGTTTGACAGTTGTTTTAGGTTTGCTCGGTTTAGAAACGATAAATATGAATTCAATATAATAATCAAACGACAATTCAAAGCAGACGAAATATGGACGAGAAAAGGGTAACTATAGCTACAAATAGTTTGAATCCTGATTAGACGTCATTCATTTGTGATATAGCTCTTCGTTATATGTGTATTTCATACATGTATAAGCCACATATACTATTTTTTGTTAATTGAATTCATTTAACTTTTTTCTTCTTTGTAATATACTAAGCAACTATCTATGGAAATGGCCAAAGCTCATGTTGTAGTAACTAGTAGCTCTATACCATTGCAAAGGTTATAATAAAAATATATATGCTTAAACTAAAACTGACTAAACTATCTCTTCGTTTTTTCATCAACTAGCAGTCGTTATTTGACTGGCATGTACACAAACATACATCTTAAGCGGCACATCCGCACGTAATATAGGCATAATTGTCAATATTATAGTCAATTATCTATTAGTATTTGCCTCATCAGTTGTATTAATCCATATTCCATCCTTGTTATATTAAATATTATTGACAAATATATTGACATTGATGGTCACCTGCAGAAATGAACAAAATATTAATCAATATTATAGTGCAGATGAGGACGAAAACATGTATTGCCAATACAATTGAGTCAAATATTTTGACACTTATACAGTGTATTGAATTTGGATATACCTTTTTAGAAGAATACTGTGAATGGTGTGTGCAAAATTACAGTGGAGAATCTGTTATTCTTTCCCAATAAACGCGTGTACGCTAAAACTATTATTTGCAGTGCAAACAGTTTGGAGCCAGATCAGACGCCGGGTAACCCGGCGTCTGATCAGGCTCCAAACTGTTTGCCACCAAGATAAACATGAATTATCAGAATTGTCAAAAAGTTGTACTTTTCTACGTTTTAGTGCTTTGCGTTTGCGTACGTTTGCGTTTAAACGGGAAAGAATAACAGATTCTCCACTGTTGGTATCCCCGGTATCACATGTTACAGGTGAAAAGAAGTCATAATTTCCGGCTAAACGCGCTTTTGCTGAAACACCTTATGTCCGTTGCAAACAGTTTGGAGCCAGTTCAGACGACGGATAACCCGGCGTCTGATCAGGCTTCAAACTGTTTGCCACCCAGATAAAAGTACCTCGTAAGAATTGTCATGTTCTAAATTTTACTAAAGTACATGTACAGATGCTGACACTTTTTGTGTTTCCTGAATTGTTTTTTGTGTGTTCGTTCATTTCTCCAAGGTCATTTTATCTGTGGATTTGATGACTGGTAATTGTTTACAAAAACGAGAAATAATTTGCTCTTTAATTGTAAAGGCACTTAGACTCAAGATATCATTAAATATAAAGTACTTGCAAATCCCAAGTGCATTCGACTTAAAAGCAGTTTTGATAATGATTGAATATCGAAATCCCCGCCGTGTGGACACTGTTTCAGCTGTCTGTTTTAATTTTAAGTATTAATGATGATTATTAAGTCCAAGTGCATAAACTTTAGATTTATAAATTAAATACAAACAACATTTCTTCGGCAGGCGAACTCAGGACATTAAAGGCTCCTGCCGTAATATCGTCTGCCTCGAATTTAGCGTCTGCAAATTTCGTAAAATTCAAATCTATGCATATTCGTACATCTGTATTTAGGAAATCTAAAGAGGAGTGTCAAACAGTTTGGAACTAGATCAGACGCCGCGTAACGCGGCGTCTGATCTAGAGCCAAACTGTTTGCAAATACAAGTCAAGCTTGATCGACGGGGAAAAGCTTAACGGCAATTCCGTCTAAATGATGTAATTGTCTGGTTCTAATGGCAAGCCAATTAGTGACATCTTATAGCCAGGAAGGATTGTCGGTCAGTATGCCATGATGCAGTTGAGAAGAGCATTTTCCCCTTTTAACCCATTACCCCATAAATACGCATTTTATATATTCTTTCGCTGAAGAAAAAAGTTACAGTTTATACAGTCTTGGATACGTATCATAAGAAATGTTTGCTATATTTAGCAGATGTTAGCTTAAACCATTCTTAAAGTAAAGCCGAATGCGCCTTAAGGCTTTACTTTCAACCTGCTTTAATTGGTAAACTATATTTGATAATAGAAACAGGCTATGGGGTTATGGGTTAAACGCAAACGAAACACCAACGCAAGGCAGTGACAGGTACATGTATAAAATGTTTTTTCGAAAAATATCGATAATTCTAAATCTGATTGGCAAACTGTTTGGAGCCGAATCAGATGATGTCTAGAGTTGTACCCGACGTCTGATTTTGCTCGAAAACGTTTTGTTATGGAAATAATTAGTTAACGTTATCGCGTTTGTTCGGACGGGATAACGTATTCTCTACTGTAATCGGCTATTTATACATGTAATGACACACTAATTACAGTTATTAGTGAAACATAATAACTAGAAATGAATATCGGTCAGTGGGTTACAGTGGAGAAAACGTTATTCTTTCCCAATAAACGCGTTTACGCTAAAACTATAATTTATATTGCAAACAGTTTGGAGCCAGATCAGACGCCGGGTAACCCGGCGTCTGATTAGGCTCCAAACTGTTTGCCACCAAGATTAACATGAATTATCAGAATTGTCCAAATGTTGCATTTTCTAGGTTTTAGTGCTTTGCGTTTGCGCTTCGTTTCGTTTAAACGGGAAAGAATAACAGATTCTCCACTGTAATAACTAGAAATAAATATCGGTCAGTGAGCTATGCTAAAATATTGGGTTCGTAAAGTTGTTCTTTCCTAATAAATACGTTACGTTACAACTATTATTTCCCGGTGATTGCAAACAGTTTGGAGCCAAATCAGACACCGTGCGTCTGATCAGGCTCCAAACTGTTTGCAACTCAAATTTGAATTAAATTGTGAGAAATGTCGGGTTAACCGGCGTCTGATCTGGCTTTAAACTGTTTGCAATAGAAATAATAGTTTTAGCGTAAACGCGTTTATTGGGAAAGAATAACGTTTTCTCCACTGTAGTTGTCAACACTTTTGAGTTTGCTTTCCGTATGGGTTTAAACGGGAAAGAATAATCTCTTCTCGACTGTATGTTGAACAAGAAATACGCTATCTAGTTTATTTTAATCCAGTCGAGAAGACGTTAAACGTTTTTGTTTGAATAAAACTAAACGCACATTCAGTTCAATGAAATTACAGTGGAGAATCTGTTATTCTTTCCCAATAAACGCGTTTACGCTAAAACTATTATTTCTATTGCAAACAGTTTGGAGCCAGATCAGACGCCGGGTAACCCGGCGTCTGATCAGGCTCCAAACTGTTTGCCACCAAGATAAACATGAATTATCAGAATTGTCCAAAAGTTGCATTTTTCTACGTTTTAGTGTTTTGCGTTTGCGTTTCGTTTCGTTTAAACGGGAAAGAATAACGTATTCTCCACTGTTCATCAACTTCTTGAAATCTCAGACGATGGATGTTTAGCCGAATGGAAAACAATTTAGAGGCAAGTTGACCGTCGTCTGACCAGGCTTTATAGTGGTTTCCTCTCTAAGTTTAATTACCATGTCGTTTCTTGATGCTGTCTTTAGACTTATTATATTTTTTAATGTCAGATGCACGATAATTCTACTCATTTGCTTTTATTTTAGTATTTTAAGTTTGCATATAAACCATTCGGTTTTCAGTCTTATTAATGTTTAGCACCTATTTTAATATGCCAAATCAGCATTGGAACGTTTCATTTGTCTGATTTCTTGGTGTCATAATGTAATGTTTTGATTGTGTGTAGTATAGGACATGTACATGTAAATGTGTAATGTCATTAATACCATTTCTTATAAATCCTTTAAGGTATGGCAATGCGCAGTTTTGAAGCCACCTATGTATTGTGGGTGGACAAAGATGGGATGTAAATAAAGATTGTATCCATATTAAGGCGTTTGTGCGATTTGATTTCGTATTGAAGAAATGCACAAAATCTCGTGCTACTTTATGTATTTTACTATTTCGAAACACATGTGGTTATTGAATAAAACCCAGTTTAATGCCGAGCTCCATGAAGGTAAAATTTCAAAAATTAAAATCCTTTTTTTTTCAGTTACACTACCATACATCAACTATTTAAATATCGTCTTAAAATTGTCGTCTATGGCTTTTCTTAATTTGCACAGTTTAACCGTTTACCACATAGCCTGTTTCTAGTTTTGAAGACATGTAACCACTTAAAGCAGGTTGAACGTTACTTTCAGCCTGTTTAAAGCTATCTTCTGCTAGGATTTCGAAAAAAAAATTATGGTTATTTTCAAGACTGTATAAATTGAAACTATTTCTTCAGTGGATGAATGAATCAAATGTGCTAAAAGGCGCTTCTATAAGCGAAAGGGTTAAGGTATTCACAAGTGTTCCCGTATTGATGGGGTTTTCAAACACCACACTATTTGGTCTTCTATAGTATTTCTCGTGAATGAATTGCTTACGTGAACAAGTAAAATGTGTGCATACAAGATACAAGATACAAGAAGATTTATTTATTTATATTGATCACTGATAGTGTTTACCTACCAGTATTCATAATTTGGTCCTGATTTATCTCATTTCGGGGAGTTTGACTAGATTTCCGGACGTTTTTGGATGACTTTGGTCGTTTCACATGACCGCTCCCTAAGTGATAGTAGGAAGCATGAATTCGGGATTAACAATTGCATTTCCCTGAAGTTTAAACTTGATGTGGTTTTTTAAGGAGTATAGCCGGACTGATAAAAAAACGGTAAATATTTCCGAGTTATTATTTTTGCATAGTATTTCTTCTTGAAATATGTGTACACGTAGCTAAGCTAACATAATACAAACTTAACCTTTTCACTCTCAATGACGCTTTAAAGCGCGTTTGCAAACAGTTTACGCTAAAACTATTATTTGCACTGCAAACAGTTAAAGAGCCAGATCAGACGCCGGGTAACCCGGCGTCTGATCAGGCTCCAAACTGTTTGCCACCAATATAAACATGAATTATCAAAATTGTCAAAAAGTTGTACTTTTCTACGTTTTAGTGTTTTGCGTTTGCGTACGTTTGCGTTTAAACGGGAAAGAATAACAGATTATCCACTGTACCAACCTCAGGGATAGAAGCTCCCGACTTTAACAATAAATTGTTTGATTTTATTAATATCGAGGTCGCTTATGTCGAAATTACTCGCATTGATATGCCCGAAGCTTGAAAAATTAAGCTCAGGCACGTTAGAGCCTTAAAATACTTATAAGTGATACTGTATACTTTTTTGGGGAAAGAATCGCGTTTGAATTATTGCATCTGTCACTGGATCCTACCTTAATTATAATCTCATCAAACGTCAACTTGGTCGATTTCTTTTCGCATTCGTTACAAGCCGAATATTCTTTAAGCAAGCAGTTACAGTGGAGAATCTGTTATTCTTTCCCGTTTAAACGCAAACGTACGCAAACGCAAAGCACTAAAACGTAGAAAAGTGCAACTTTTGGACAATTCTGATAATTCATGTTTATCTTGGTGGCAAACAGTTTGGAGCCTGATCAGACGCCGGGTTACTGGCTCCAAAGTGTTTGCAGTGCAAATAATAGTTTTAGCGTAAACGCGTTTATTGGGAAAGAATAACGTTTTCTCCACTGTAAGTCTGTTTACGCCATTTATAACATTCCCCCACTGGAGAAAATTATTCAACGTAGGACAGATATAAATATGTACCAAAAAATATTATTTAAATATCTTAGTAGATGGTAGCTTAAAGAATGCTGAACGTAAAGCAATCACGCATTCTCAATAAAAAGGTGCACATAGAATATTTAATAAGTGAAAAATGAATTTCAAAATTTCTTTGATGTTTTGTATTATATCAATTGATACATGTTTTGTGTGCAATATTGTAAATTTTCTTGAACATGAATCAACTATCAATTGTTATACGGTCATTCAAACAAACCTCTGTTTTTCTCTAGTGAAAGGTTAGTTACTGTATGGGTAGTTTGTTCTCAGATGCGTTTGGCATGTTTATTTAAATATTATTTGCACACTTACACTGTTTAAAGTTAGTATGCAAGTGTACTAGATATACCCTATAAATGATCTTCCTTAAAATGGAATATACCCGTTGGAAAACTGATTGCAAGCTAATTTGTGTATTTGGAAAAACATAGTATTGTAATACTGTATAAATGCAATGCCTAACATTTACAATAAACGACGTAATTCGATGTTCTTTTAATCTAGTGTTTAGAAACATTAAAATTATTGGTGCTAGGTCAAAACCAAATGCAGTTTCAACATATTACTTCCATATAAATAAATATTTATAACGTTTAAACAAACTGACCGACAAGTAACTAACCTTACCACAAATGTTTCTACAAATGCTGTTAGTAAATGCAAGAATTAAAGAACCAAATAAGAGTGTATTTTGAAACAATAATGTTTATCATGCACAGAAACAACAATGTTATGTACTTTACACTGTACATAAATAAACTGGCCAATCTGAATGCAGTTAAAATTGATCGAACAACCTTAGATCATGTAAACATTGAACATCATGTTCCAGATACCAACATCAACACTACCTTTGTTTGCATGTTGTGTTCGCCTATAACATGACATACAGACTTGACTTAATCATTATTATGGATCTCTTTTGTACCGTACCTAAGAACATGTAAGTTAAATATGTATATGTAAGGTTCGTTCACAGTGTAAGGTTCATTACTAGTAAATATTAAAACATAATGAACTTTCTTACTATTGCAATACAGATTAACTAAAGCAAAACAGTAAATACATTGGGAAACACTTATTTAAATAGATAGATTTATAACTCTGTATTTTCTTGCTATGAATGTTGCTATGTTTGTACAATATAGATCTACCACTATGTAAGGTTTGTGCCTCTGAGTTGCGCTCAACATTTTGGAGTTACTTTTTCTTTCAACTGTGCCTATGTCTTGTTTTACTCAGTTTAAACATTCGCTGTGACTTCCCTGTAGGTAAAGACTCTGCAACTGTGCAGAAAATATCATGAATGTGTATCCAAAGTATGTCGTCATGTTTTCACTATCGTAATAACTTTTTCACATTTTCCATGAATGTAATCCATTTTTACCTACGCATCGAGCCTGAGTCCGATACTCATACTCATTTGGTGAAAGGATGCGATTCCCATGGACTCATAACTTTTCTTGCCTTTATTAACTCATTACCCCATAATTATGCATTTTAATGTCTTTAATTATTCTTCCACTAAAGAGAATAGTTCAGCTTTAAACAGTTCTAAATCTTCATCATAAGAATAGTTTCTATATCCTAGCAGATGGTAGCTTAGAGCAGCCTTAAGGCACATCCTGCTTTACTTTCAAACGTTTTAAAGGTATCTTCAAAACTAAAAGTTGTTCTTTGGATACTTGGCTAGGTTTTAACTCAAGGACTGAATGTGTGCCTCAAGGACTGGTTGTTTCACAGAATAAATATCATTGGAATTCATTCTTTTGATTTCCTAATTTATCATTGTGATCTCAACCTCATCGTCTTCATCATCTCTAAAACCTTCCCTATCTAAGGGCTGTATACATTGCTTTCATATCTAGTCGCAACAAAATCACCTACATAGATGTCTGAGAACATCGTTGTTTTTATGGTACACCGGTCCGGCAGACGAGGTCCAGTGGTAACACACTCCACTGCGATACCAGAGGGCATGGGTTTGATTCTCCACCGGACCAAGTTCTTTGAATGAGATGTTCGTATAAACCTATGTCCGATGTATATGCTTCACACTAGACATCAGATTGACCTAAACAAATCTGTTGATAATAAGAGTAGGATAAAGCACCCGGGTTTTCTGTATCCACACCTCTTTCTCTGGAGCATCTAACTAACCCATAGATGGCAGAAACGGATGTTACCAAACAAATCGAAGTCGTAATGGAACAACTTGGTGACTGTGCCCATTTCAAGAAATAGCTAGCATATTAAATTATTTTATTGTAACTTAAATGTTAATGTGTTAACTGCATCGTCCGCCATTCTTTTTGTGTCCCCACTCAGTTCATCACATGAGTGACATGGCCCTTTGCACTGGCCCGCCGATCTACCCCCTGCTTCTTTACCAGCTTGTCCGCTGGTATTTTAATTATTTCTCTTCTTTGCTATTCCGTGCTCTTGCCTTTCTTATGTATAATTGATACCCTCTGGGGTCACTTTACGTTCTTTCTCTATATTATACCCCTTTTCTTTTGTTGATCTCGCCAGACGCTACCATTACTAATAAGAAAGGTTTGTTACTATGGGTAACTAACCTTACTATTAACAAAACAGACAGTCACTTGACTTATATACTACCAGGATAAAAATCAATGCCTGCAGTAATATAAAACCATTTTTACACGAATATCTTTGTAAATTTACAAGTAATTAATAGGGCATATACATGATAAAACTTCACTTTTGATAGACAATCAAATTTTATCTCGTGATATTTACAAACAAATAAAATCAATTAAAACCAGCGTTTTCCAGTCACTGTAAGACATTTGAGTCACAACAACTCCTTCTAGAATAAGATAATCAGTTCAATACGTGAAATCTACAAAGCAATTGATATTTACTGACATTGCTAAAGACATGTAAGGTAAGTTACCAAAACTACGAACCTTACATGTCTTTAAACATAATTTTACAATAGTATTGTCTCTGTATTAAGTTTGAATTGTACTTTGCTAGCAAAAACATTATTTTAACAAGATACTTGCTATACAAAAGGTCATATAAAATATAAAACGTATTGTGAAAAATCTTTACTTTGTCTGCTAGTCAGAATGTTACCAAAACAAGACATGTGTACACTTCCCTCCGCACAAATACTCACTATAATTGGCTTCTTTGACATGTATTCCAACCATTAACGTCATTTGTTAAAAAATATGACGTAAGCAAACGTGTCTGTACAATATTGATTAAAAGTACCAGCTTTATTTATTTCCTGGTAACTAACCTTACAGAATGAACCTTACGAACACAGTTCAAAGTCTACTTTATAGTTGTTCTTACGCTGTCAGTAATATATTTCTATATCAATTGTATCCTTTATCTGTATTCTTTAAAATGATGTAATCACCACTCAATATAGTTAACACGTATGTGTTAAAAGGTGTAACAAACCTTACAGCCTTAAAACAAACGTTGAGAGAAACTAATTTCATGATCGATTAATGCAGGCAATTTCCTTTTATACTAACTATAGATGCTATTTCATAACAAAATGAGTGCTACATGAAATTATAACTTAAAAAAAATAGCTTAATCGTAAAAAGAGATACATATTTTTACTTTGTAATAAATAAGGTAAATGAATTTTTGATTAATTAAGATTTAAGAGACAATTAACTAACAAGGCTCTGCTTTCAACAAAGAAACTTTAAGATGATGTCATCTTCAGTTTCTGGTAGGTAGGACCATATGCAATACGACTTGCATGTACAATAATCTAAAATTAATAGATTATTTGAGAAAATAACACTACAAAATGAGATACCTTATCGGGGACAGTAACAAACCTTACAGAATTGTATATTCAGTCTGCAATTTGACAAGAAATATGAAGAAATATAAAGTCAAAGGTATGTGCCAGGAACAATACTTTATGTCTGCATTAGAAGATATTGTAAGTTTGATTTTGTAGAGGATTCAGATCATTGTACAATACAAGGACAACATAATTTGTTAAGTGCACCTTCTTATTGAGAATGAGTGAGAATGCGCCTGTCTTAAAACCAGAAACAGGTTTTAGGGTGATGAGTTAAGTGTTCTACACCTGTGCCAAAAAGTTGCTTATTTTTTTATCAGTGTTTCTCAACTGTTTATTAGAATAAAAACTCTAGACAACATGCATTATATTATGTTTGGTTTTAAGAGTTTGAGCAAAGAGCTGTAAAATGTTTTCTAGTCTCGAATTGAGCATGTTGTTCTTTGGTTCTTGTTGCAATGTAATTTTAGAATGTACGTGCACAATTTGAACCATGTTCACATTATATAGTTGCCATGGTAACAATAGATGAAAAATATGTAAAACTACTCCGGATTAACGAACACCTTACATATGCAATTAATAATAAAATAAGAAAATGTCATTCTATTATTCTGTAACTTCATGGTCAGTCACACAGTTCTAACATTTAATCGGTAAAGTTGATTTTCCCATAGACTCCCATGTTAATTTTATCATTTATCGCATGTCAGTACATGTAAACTTGAACATTAACAATATCTTTAACTTTCTTTATTTTCCTTTTGAAAGCGCACTATTGTGCGGGAGAATATGTGTTTAGATAAAAACGTTCTTCAGTTCTAGTCATTTGTCCCATTTGTTACCATGGTAACCAGTTTAGTGGAACGAGTCGACTTTTTTCATTTCTATTCTAAAGTTGCCTAGCAACAGATGTACTGGTCCGAACAGCAGAGAATAAATCTATATTTGAAAAGTCAACACCCTAACTTTTAAACTGCACTACACTGTTGTGTAATATTTGTTCGACACTTGTGTAGCATCACCAGTAATGTAAAACATGTGTGGAACAAATGCCAAACAGTCGTAGGGTGGCGAATAATAATGTCCCATGACATGTACTAGTAATGTAAATACCGGACGTTTTATACGTGACACTTTAAGAAATATCAAAAGTTGTAAAAAAGTACGGTATTGGTTCTTCAAACAAAACAACCTTTTTCAACATGACCGGCGTCGGCGTCATAGCCTACTGATTTTGACGTCATAGGTTACTTATTCTGACGTCATATGCTATTAATGTCGACGTCATAGGCGAATAGTGCCGTCCTTATAAGACGCCGCGTAACATGTATGTTGGGTCTGACCAGGATCACGATATTGCAGAAGTTAATATTTAGAAGACGACATTTAGCATGCGAAAGGGTAAAAAGAGAAAAAAAGGTAAAACAAACTTGTGTACAATTAAATTAGTACCACAGCTTTAGGGATAAAGACGAAAACTATGAAAAATACACCATACTCATTCCTCAACTTGTTTAACCCTTTCAATGCCAATAAATATATTTTCAGTGAGAGGGTAGACTAAACTGAATGTGCAACTTTTCAAATATCGATCAGATGATGAATTGTGATTTTTATGCCCCCGGCATCGACAGAATCGGTGGTATATAGTAATCGTTCTGTCCGCCCGTCCGTGCGTGCGTGCGTGCGTGGGTGCGTCCGTCCGTCCGTAACAATGTTAAGTAGATTTTACCGTTTCGTCTAGCATCAACACCGCTTACCCAAATGCTTGGATACTTATACAGTTGTTGCATTGGACCATTTCCTATCCACCAATATCACCAAACTTTGATTTTGACATTTACCTTGACCTAATTTGAACTTAGAATATTTTAATGGGCTCTTTCTCGGTTAACTAGATTTTACCGTTTCGTCTAGCATCATCACTGTATACTGCAATGCTTCGATACATATACAGTTATTGACTTGGACCATTGCCAACTCACCATAATACCAAAGCTCAGTTTGACCTTGACCATGACCTAATTTGGACTTATAAAAAATGCAGACTATATTGTCAAGGATGCCACCAGAGGCATAAGCGTTTATTGAACGTGCAGTCTTGTTTAAGATGTTTTAGCATGCATTGTAGACATGTATGTTTTCCACAAAATGTAATAAACTAAGAATTGGTTGTTATTATTTCAGATATTTCCCATCAATTAAATTGTTACTTTGAAAAGAAACCCCCATTTGAAACAGGCAAAAGTAAGATCAGACGTCACTGTTAAACCATTTCAACCATTTATCTGTTTCAGTACGCTTCATTGCAAGATCGTTTGAAAGTCCCCTGTGACCTTCCTACATTGTCATGGTTATGGGGCTTAATTGTCATAGGGAACTGTTTCTGTTTATTTCACAGAGAGTATCCCCTATGCCAATAACTAATAGGAAGGCGGGCCTGCGATTTTGTTGCCATATTTTGCTTTGCAGCGAATGAGATTATTAAAAAATCATTTTCCTTAAATGGTCATCTTCTCATCTCATCATCCCTCGTCACGAATTGTAGCGACATGATTTGTTAAATTTTCTTATTTGTTAAAAATTTACAAATCATGTCAATTTTTACAAATCACGTTTTCACAGTCGACATGATTTGTAAAAAAGCACGATTTGAAAACGATTAACGAATGCCGGCATCTGTGAATTTGATTCAACATGATTTATAATAAAAAAAGTTAAAAAAAGACTTTATATAGGCTGGTATTAAATATAATGCATATTTAGTATTTATATAAGTGTTTTCGGCACCGCAACACAGTGAACACAGTTGAGTGATTTGAATGAAAAAATAGACAGTCAGTAGAAATAATTACCGGTACTTCATTAATGGCATGCATGCGGTTCTCATGGAGCTGCACAGTTTGAATGGTACGGTCAGTAGCAATTAATAATTAATTATAAATTAATCATTAATAACCACTGGGGGTTAAACCTGGGTTTAGGGGCGCCCAACCTCACTCTTATATCCTATATTCACCTATAAAGACGAACAGTGTACATAAAATATAAACTTCATAATGTGCATGCATGTTCATCTCATGGAGCTGCACAGTTTAAATGGAGGCATGTCAAGAGATACACATGCATGCCATTTATGAAGTAAATGTTAATACTGACTGTCCAATTTCACATTCAAATCACTCAACTGTGTTCAAATCGGTCCATACAGTTATCTGTCTGCTATAGTGCGATGTCGGTAGCAAATATCAAGGCTGCTATTTCTCCGGATATTACAGATATTTCCAATTTTTATCCTAGCTTAAAGTAGGCTGAAAGTAAATCAGCTTGCGCATTTAAGTAAAAGCGCTTAAAAACTTGATAGAAAATTGGGAACTCTGAGGATTTTTCATGATTAAGTTATCGCAGCCCTGAAATAGAGTGCATTTCCAATTAGACGCTGTCATTCGTTGTCCCATCTGGACACAAACTGTGATAATAGTCCCAAAAGGAAATTGCAGACCGATATACATTAGATAACTTGCGATTTCTATCGAGAACAAGCACAGGGCTCCGACACGATTGCTTTTTGAGAGAAAAAATCGTCAGCAGGTATATGTAGAGACAAGGGGTACAACTGATTGTTAGTATATGCTCACCTTATCTCGACAAAATCGGGCATATCATGAATGAAAATTGATGAAACGACACCCTTTTGCATTTCTGTCTAGCTAATATAATACCCGTCCATAAAAACATAACTTAAAACCAACTGTAAGCATGCACTTTCAACAGTAATTGCATATGCTCACAGAAATCAACGACTTTTGGAAAATGGGACAGGAGTTCGTTCACAGCTGACACAGCATTGGCAACTACTGTACGCTTGTTTAGGCGGTAATATCGAGTGTTACAGTCATTGACCACTACTGTACGCTTGTTTAGGCGGTAATATCGAGCATGACAGTCATACAGTTCCATAGGTATACATTTTTGACATCGATCAAAGCTGATTTCTTCTCAAATCATTGCCGTTCCTAAAAAGCTTACATGTACAAGAATAGCTTTACTGCCGGTGAAAACATGCGAATTTGTTGTTGGTATTGCAATGATTTGAGTATAAATCAGCTATGATCGGTGTCAAAAATGGATATCTATGGAACTATATGACTGCCATGCTCGATATTACCGCCTAAATAAGCGTACAGTAGTGGCCAATGATGTGTCAGCTGTAAACGAACCCCTGTCCCATTTTCCTAAAGTCGTTGATTTCTGTGAGTAAATACCCGGCGTCTGATTTGGCTCCAAACTGTTTGTTTCAGAAAATCAGTTTTAGCGTAAACGCGTTTATTTGGAAAGAATAACGTCTAGTCTCCACTGTTAATGTGGACAAACCAATTTGTTGAACTCGACAACGTTTGTACACGTAACTAACACAGCATGCTCATGGTTATGGCTCAGATATTCTGTTGTCTTCGGTCAGTTAACCCGAATTAATATGTCAGATGTATTGCGATGTCTGTAAGGCTATTGTTCTAATTAGGTGTTTCTGTGAGAGCAAAACAATACAGTGGAGAAAACGTTATTCTTTCGCAATAAACGCGTTTACGCTAAAAACTATTATCTCCATTGCAAACAGTTTGGAACCAGATCAGACGCCGGGTAACCCGGCGTCTGATCAGGCTTCAAGCTGTTTGCGCCACTCAGATTAAAATAAATAGACAGACTTATGTAAAAAATGTCATTCTATACATTTAAGTGCTTTGCGTTTGCGTTTCGTTTGCGTTTAAACGTGAAAGAATAACGGTTTCTCCACTGTTTACATGTAAGATTATTCTGGAAACAGAAATAATGTCACGTGCACGGTTGTCGCCCGAACGGTTTACTTATGAGAAGACGTTATTGTTTCCTGTTTTAACGCAAACGAGTACAGTGGAGAATCTGTTATTCTTTCCCGTTTAAACACAAACGTACGCAAAGCGCTAAAACGTAGAAAAGTACAACTTTTGGACACTTCTGATTATTCATGTTTATCTTGGTGGCAAACAGTTTGGAGCCTGATCAGACGCCGGGTTACCCGGCGTCTGATCTGGCTCCAAACTGTTTGCAGTGCAAATAATAGTTTAAGCGTAAACGCGTTTATTGGGAAAGAATAACGTTTTCTCCACTGTAAGATTATTCTGGAAACAGAAATAATATCACGTGCACGGATGTCGCCCGAACGATTTACTTATGAGAAGACGTTGTGGTTTCCTGTTTTAACGCAAACGAGTACATTTACAAAATGTAATTGACACAAAACGTAAAGCAACAACTGTGCAATAAAACAGAGAAAATGAAAAGGTTTTGACAATTGTGACGACTCATTGTAATATAAGTGGCAACCATTTTGGAGCCTGATACAAATTTGGTGTTGTATCAATTCTTTATTCTTGATTATAGTCTCATCATGGTTACATTATAGTATATACACAAACAAACAAATCTTACTAACAGTATTTTAAACCATGCCATTCTTTACAGAATTATAAGAGACTTATCACAATACAAATATCACAACTATAATGTACTTATTTGTACCTATGTTAAAATAAATTTAAGTAAGACTAGTTAAGAAATAAAAATACAGTATTGTATACATACTACTTAAAATGAAATATACGACCTCCATTAATATAGCGTCCTAAAAGTTCTACAAAATGAGGAGAAGAAATTATTTAAGCAAAACAGACTTTAAAGTATACGAGTCTTAAAAGCTAACGATTATAAATCTGTATGAAAAAGTTTTCTAAAAATAAAACAATAACTCTTGCAAACGTATTAATTGCGGTTGTATAAAACCAATAAGAGCACAATGATATTATCAACAATAAAACATATAATTATATAAAGTACTATAAGAATAATAAAAACTACATGTATCTACTAAGAAATGACATACGAGCCTTAACCCTTTCCCCCATATAAGCGACTTTTAGCGTGTTTAATTTATTCCTCCGCTTAACAAAATAGTTCCAGTTTATAACCTCATGAACAATTATAGTAACAAATATCTTGATATAGCCTGACATATAGTAGTTAAAAGCAGGCTGAAAGTAAAGCAGAATGTGCCTTAAGGCACATTCTGCTTTACTTTCAACCTGCTTTAAGTGATCATCTGTATTAAATATTATAAACGGATTATTGGGTAAAGGGTTAAGTAATATATTAAAACTGGTTTTGGCAACTACATTTTATTCTAATCATGATTTGGTTTGACATAACAAATGAGAATTTCTCAAAATCTGACATGTAGCTAAATTGTGCTTTCAAAGCAGAATCAGTTTGAACCATGCTGAAACGTAGGTCATTGTACAGTGGAGACAACGTTATTCTTTCCCGTTTAAACGCAAACGAAACGCAAACGCATTTCACTTAAATGTAGAAAATAACAACTTTTTGATATGTCCAACTATTTATTTTAATCTGAGTGGCAAACAGTTTGGAGCCTGATCAGACGCCGGGTTACCCGGCGTCTGATCTGGCTCCAAACTGTTTACAATGGAAATAATAGTTTTAGCGTACATGTAAACGCGTTTATTGTGAAAGAATAACGTTTTCTCTATTGTATACAGGGCAGTAAAAATGGACATCAATGTAAAAATCAATCGGATAGAAACAAAGGTAGACGACTGTATCAATTCTTTTCATTAACAACTAAACAATTCCACCAGTAGATCTAAATCATTCAGAAAAAAATGTATTTTTTTTCTTCAAATTTTTTTTAAAGAGGCTCGCAACCGGATTTTGCATTAAAAATAGTAATTTATAAATATATGTCAAAAGCTTATATAAATGGGTAAGATTTAGTTTAGGATAATAAATTCTGTTAAAAAAATGCATTTAAAAAAAACAAAAAAACAAGAAGCTCTGGTGGGATTCGAACCCGTGACCCTGCATGCGGAGACACAAATGAAAAATGAGGAAACGCCTTTATCCCCTCGGCTACCAGCGCTCTCTCTATATATGATAGCGACTTAACGTACTTCACTGGTAGCGATCGATAGTACTTTATTCGGCTCGGGTTTATGTCTGAGCCCGTGTAGAGAAGCAACAACAACAACTATACCGTCAGCTGACGCTATAGAAAAACGATGGTAAATATCTAAAAAAACTAAGATTTGGTGACGATTCTTGATACCTTTTTGGACTGATCATATTTTTTTAATGTCAGAAGCCAAATAATGCCACTAATTTGCTTTTATTTGAGTATTTTATTTTATTTTGACAAGTACACCATCCGGTTGCGAGTCCCTTTAAAAACAAACACATGAATAAAATAGAAACGAGGGTTAACTAATTTGAATCCTGGTCCCAAGGGTATAAAGCTGTTGAGTTGAGCCTGAGATCGTTCTCAAGCACTTGCTTGGTCAGATTTGAGCAGAGGCTCAAATCTGACCAACCAAATGCTTGAAAATAATAGTAAGACCATGAAGATTTCAACATCACGCTTGGTATCCAACTTTCAACACTGGTGCCGGTGTAACGAAGTAGTTTGACCCCCATCGAAAAAAGACCCCCCGGTCATAATTCGACGACGTGGAATGACCCCCGGTCATTTTTCGATATCGTACAATGACCCCCCGGTCATAATTCGACGTCGAAATTTGACCCCCCGGTTATAGTACTATGACTCCCCTCATGAAGTATTTTGACCCCTCCTGAAATATATCGACCCCCATCGAATAGTGACCCCTACCCTCTCCAGCAATTAAGCGACACAGTTTAACCAATTGGACCCTAGCGACGAGTATATAAGATATTTACAAACAGTGTTCATGTTAATAGTACACTTGTCCTTTGTAAACAGTGTAGACCCAAGTCAGACTGTTGTTATACTTTCTGGTCCTTTGGAATCATTGATTTCAGCGCATTTACAGTTGAAAGTTGAATTCCGCTTAAGCTGGTGCTAGGGGGCGTGAGCACTGTTGCATATTTAAGTATTGCTCATGAACAGACTCAATTAAACCGAGTCTGCAATTTTCAGTATTTGCTTTATTTTCTGTGCTTTCAAAGGATCTCCCCTTATTTAGATTATATAACTTACAACAGCAGATGTTAAGTGCTTGTGTGGCGGCTGTAAAAAGTCGCCCCGTACTTCATTCTCAGTGTTGTTATACTTTCTGGTCCTTTGGAATCATTGATTTCAGCGCATTTACAGTTGAAATTTGAATTCCGCTTAAGCTGGTGCTAGGGGGCGTGAGCACTGTTGCATATTTAAGTATTGCTCATGAACAGACTCAATTAAACCGAGTCTGCAATTTTCAGTATTTGCTTTGTTTTCTGTGCTTTCAAAGGATCTCCCCTTATTTAGACTATTTACCCACAGGAGCCCTCTGATATGTGTCAGTTTTGAAATGTATTGTATAAAACAACTCTAGCTAGTCGAAAATTGACTTGACATAACTAGAAAACTTGAATTGTTCACTTACATTTTCAGGTGTGAATGAGTTAAAAGATACATAAAATTTAGATAATAAACAAGTTAAAATTCAGACGTGATAAGCACGCCATGGGAACGTACAGTATACTAAATGCTGTTCCCGAGGGTGCGTATATGTTGGATGCTGATGGTAGGGATTACCCGATCTCTTTGATACAAGCTGGTTGCGGGTCTGAGGTATAATTCGTGAATAGCTTATTTATAAATAAGTTAAGGGTGTAATTCAGCCATGGAGTATGCAGGTCGGTGGGGCGGGGGCAGGCAGGGTGTGAATTACTTGAGAAAGTTATAAATTACTTTACAAGTTTACAATCACATTGCTAAAGAATGTATTATATTACAATTACCATTACGCAACGTTTACATAAAATTTGGTAATGCATTAAATTACAACAACATTGACAAAGTAATGCATTACATCGTACATTACAGTCCAAAACATTACTAAAAAAAGACTAATAAGCATATCATATATAACTGATAGGTTATCATTTACAAGTTATTTGTCAACTACATAATCAAAGATGCAAACTTAAGAATACATGTATGCAAGTATACAGTTTGTAAAGTCAAAGCCTTTTTGTCTGTACACTTCTTGATTGAATTACTGTTATAGAGGGGTTCAACTGTACCAAGACAAAATGTATAAATGTCACTGCTGCATATAACACCATTACAGTTTCAAATGCATTGTCTGTTAGATGCATAAAGTCAAACATGAATACTAACCCTTTACTTCATAGCCTGTTTCTATTCCTGAAGATATATGACCACTTATTGAACGTAGTTTAAAGTATATCAGTGGTACTCGATATCAATAAACGTGAACAAGTAAAACTATTTAACCCCTTTTACATGTACCTCGTATATATAATATTAGATCGATTCCAATGACATTCGTCTTCTTACAATGTGTCGCAACATGTGTCTATGAAGATATTGATTAGATTATTGACAGTATGTTGTACAATATACAACCATCCAAAGATTTTTAAAAGTAATTAGCAATCTGACATGAATTAATCCTCAGGGTGCTGCTCGCGACATTCAATAATGAGAAGGGGCCTTTGTTTGACATCAAATACGGTAATTACCATACCAGGACAGGGCGTGTCATTGTATGAAATATAATAATATCAGGGGGGTCATTCTACGACCTCGAATAATGACCGGGGGTCATTCTACGACATCGACTAATGACCGGGGAGTCATTCTACGACATCGAATAAAGACCGGGGGTCATTCTACGACATCGAGTTATGACCGGGGAGTCATTCTACGACATCAAATAAAGACCGGGGGTCATTCTACGTCATCGAATAATGACCGGAGTTATTCAACGACACTGATTACAAGGGTAATGAGGCAACGTTAAGCAGCGTCCGATCTGGATATAAGTAACTGTTGTTTGCAGATGGTGTTAAATGTACACATAAACATGATAAACTGTTAAATCATATCAGCAAGATAACCCGCTTGTAGTGGCTTTATTTGAATGATGACAATTTGATAGGTACTTCAGGGCCCAATGTTATAAAGAGTTTGAGGTGAGTCTGGGCGTTTGCGCTAATCTGACCAATCAAATACCTGACAACGATATCAGACTCAACTCAAACTCTTTATTATCTTGAGCTTTTGGTCACTACAGAATTCAAGGTCAAACTGAGGCAACAGATATCACGATACTCACAATATTGGTCACTTGCTAAATACGACAATAGTACATTTCGCAGTTTCTAAGTTATGCAAGGTAAAGAGTCTTACAAGTAAACAATACTATAATACTTAAGTCATTCGAAGTGACACTACCTTATTTAAATGTAAAGCCGGAGAACACTTAAAACACAAGTGATGGTAATAAAAAGATGACCAAACTATACCTACAAGTGCAGCTTAATAAAGGTTTTACAGTTGTTTTGATACCAACTTTATTTCAGATTTAACGACCGAGATCAAGCTCGAGTCAGTGTCTTGAGACTAGAACAGTTGAAACAAAACCCGCAACCAAAGCACAGATTAGATCAAAGTTTGTTGGCCAAACTGAGATACTTTTCAACAGTACTGTTGTGTTTTCGAAAAAATAAACGTAAACCTTTAGTCATGTTTAAAAGAAATGCATTAAGAAAATTCCAAAGCTTTTGTCACGGAGCCCCCTCAAAATCTCCCAAATTTGGGCACTAAACGTATTGACTTGCCAACTGACAGGTATCCTTCTAAACCAATAGAACGTACATGTATGAGCGCCGTGGTACCAAAGAAATGCCATAAAAGTTGTTGATCGAAAAATAATGTAAAAGGTCAAGGTCACAGTGACCTGAAAAGTGAAAACTTTACAGGCTATGTTATAGGCCACTTTGCCATGGCAAATTGTACTCACACACCAACTTTGGTAAATCTTGTTGATGTAATAAAGAAAATATGTTCTAAACAAAAGGTACATGTGAAGACGGAATCACTTCCAGACACGCGCAATTTTGTCACTACATACGCCCAAAATTGAGCTTTGGGGTATATATAAACACATTTAGCACTTGCAAAACTAACTTTACACCAAATATAAAGGTAAGTATAAAGGGGGTCATTTTTCGACAGAAGGGGGTCAATATTCGACGATGGGGGTCCTTTTTCGACGACAGGGGGTCATTCTACGACGTCGAATTTTGACCGGGGGGTCACTTTTCGATGGGGGTCAAAATACTTCGTTACACCGGCCTTTCGTTTATCAATTAATCAAATAAAATGTTCTATAAGCAATAATTAGATATACAATATAGCGTTATACAGTAAAGCAACAATAATGGTTTCCTGAATGTGCATGTGTTTAATAGAACAGAACATAACTTTAAGCGGAGACGTTTGAAGCTAGAGTGGGACACACTTTATTCTTTTCCCGTTTAAACGCAAATGCAAGTTATTTAAATGTAGAATTGTTTTGAAACTTATTACGATTCATTTCTAATCTGGGTGGCAAAAAGTTTGTAGCCTGATCGGACGCCGGGTTACTCGGACGTCTGATCTGGCTCGGAAACTGTTTGCAATGGAAATGATAGTTTTAGCGTAAACGCGTTTATTTAAACGAATAACGTCCTATCCATAGTATATGTCTAGCGAAGAGCTTACGCTGTCTACGGTCAGTTAACCTGAAAAATAAAAATGGCCAATTTATGACTATGTAATATTTATTATATAAGGTTATTGTTGTAACAAGATTGTGCGCTCTGAGAAACAAACTTACGTTACAGTGGATAAAACGTTATTCTTTCGCAATTAACGCGTTTACGCTAAAACTATTATTTCTATTGCAAATAGTTTGGAGCCAGATCAGACGCCGGGTAACCCGGCGTCTGATCAGGCTACAAACTATTTGCTACCAAGATGAACATGAATTATCAGAATTGTCAAAAAGTTGTACTTTTCTATGTTTTAGTGTTTTGCGTGTGCGTTTCGTTTGCGTTTAAACGGGAAATAATAATATATTCTCCACCTTATGTACCTTATTATGTTTAGATGAGACGAGGGGAACGTTTACAAGCGTGTTTATTGCTTAAACAATATACATTTCATTGCGGCAATTATTTCTAGTCCGAAAATCTATTAACATGACTGAAACAATATCAAAGGACCAGACACAAAGTACAGAAAACATTTCCCAATAACAGATTTTATGCAATATTACATTGTGTCCTTTGCAAACATTTTGGAGCTAGATCAGACGCCGGTTTAAACGTACAGTGGAGAATCTGTTATTCTTTCCCGTTTAAACGCAAACGTACGCAAACGCAAAACACTAAAACGTAGAAAAGTACAACTTTTGGACAATTCTGATAATTCATGTTTATCTTGGTGGCAAACAGTTTGGAGCCTGATCAGACGCCGGGTTACCCGGCGTCTGATCTGGCTCCAAACTGTTTGCACTGCAAATAATAGTTTTAGCGTAAACGCGTTTATTGGGAAAGAATAACAGATTATCCACTGTATACAACATAATTAACCTTTATCCTGATAAGGACGAAATTGAACGGAACTGGCAAATAATTCAGACCCAGACTAGACGACAGATAACCTAATGCCTAATCCGGTTTCAAACAACTTGACTCGTTTTTATTAGGTTGGTTCAATAAAAAATATTATTTACATGTATTGGAGAAATTTGCACAATGCTTTTATGAGTTAGATTGAATAGTAGAGGAGACGCTATTAAATTTATTTCTCAATTAAACGTGTTTACGATAAAAACCCTTAAATCCAATGCAAACAGTTTAGAGTCAGATCAGACGCCGGGTATCAGGCTTAAAACTGTTTGTTATTCAGCTTAAACTAACTTGTTAATAATTTTCAAAAAAGAAATCCCTCATTTTCGTTCCATTGGCGTTTAAATGAGAACAAATAACATCACTGTAACTGAACTAATAACAAAACCCAGTTGTATCGTTTCATGATATTATTATGTTATCTAATATCTAATATGTTAACAAAAAAAACTATTTTAGCACCATCAATAGTTCCTTTAAGGATATTGTATACATTTATGAGTTTTCCTTGGCAATCAGGTTTATTTTTATAGACGCCATTCATTAACTCCGCAGTTATTTGAAATGTTGATACAGTGTTGATAAGCCGACCCAAGGTCTATGACCCCGGGTAATTGTTCTTAATTTTGAGATTAGCACTATTTACATGGTTTTAGTTTTATGTTTTTGTTTTGAACTGCTGATACTTGAAATATGATCTTCAGGTACATGTAGTAGTTTGCTGTGATAACTACTTAATAGTCTCTTATAATTATTATTTGAATTGCATGGTTAATGTTGTTTTATGACTAAATGTATATACATGTATATGAACCATGATGATACTGAAATAAAGATATATATGTCAACAGTGTGAAATGTCACTTGACATCGACACTAGAGTAAAACATATTAATTTCGTAGATTTCTGTAATTTCTGCTGAAATATAGAGTAACTTAATATATTATTTATTTCGTTTTTAATACAGCAAATAACTATATTTCATTTAAATGACAATTTTATTCAACAAAGCTGAACTTTACGAATGATAAGATAGCTGTTTGATCATACATGTATAACCCTTCCCGTATCTACAGCGATCCCTCTCTACAACGACACCGAACGGGAGACAAATATTGTGTGCGTTGTTCGGAGGGAGTCGTTATAGGGAGTGAAATAGGTTTACCATGCAAACAGCTTGAATCCAGATCAGACGCGGCGAACGCGGCGTCTGATCTGGATTCAAGCTGTTTGTCACTCGTCATTTAGGTTTGTTCCTGTCAAAATGTCCATTATGTAACATTGAGAAAAACAGCAGATGGCAATTTTAAGCAGACGACATTGCAGCCGTGAATAGGTTGGACTTAATTGTACTGTTAAGTGAACTGTGACAAGGGTCGATGAAGGGAGGGAGTCGTTGTTGGGAGGGCCGTTGTAGGGAGGGCCGTTGTAGGGAGGGAACAATGTATCTGTACATGTACTATCTGTTATACAATGTGTCTTTACAACATACATTGGAATCTCCATATACAGTGGAGAAAACGTTATTCATTCCCGTTTAAACGCAAACGAAACGCAAACGAAACGCAATAAAGGTAGAAAAAGACAACATTACATCAATTCAGACAGTTCATATTAATCTGAGTGGCAAGGAGTTTGGAGCCTGATCCGGCGTCTGATCTGGCTCCAAACTGTTTGCAAAAGAAATAATAGTTTTAGCGTAAACGCTCACATAACTACCCCTGTTTTCTATAGCGAAAAACGATGACGAATACATTGTATCCTTATCTCAAACGTGTGTAAGATCACTTTGATGACGTCACTATAACGTCAATATTTATAACGGCGCTTTGACGTCACCGGGGTTCCAAAAAACGCATATTGCTTAAAGAATAGCTTAAATCGTTGGTAATGTTAGAAAAAGAATCCGTCCTCGTCGATGTTTAAGACAAGTTGATCTCAAACTCGTCTAGAATAGAAAAGTTATTAAGCTCAACAAGGCTCGCTTAATAACATTTCAATTCTAGACTCGTTTGAGATCAGCTTGTCTCAAACATCGACTCATGATAGATCCTATATTTCTCCACTGTAGTTGATAAGACGTTATTCTATCCCGCTTAACCCTTTCATGATCAAATTTATCGTGCGATTTTTTACCCCTTCATCGCCATATTGTCGTCTGCTTCAATATTGTTGTCTGCAATATCGTTTCAATGTTAGATTAAAGGCAGTATAACTGATTTCAAAACAAGTGTTACGCAGCGTCCGATCAGGCTCAAAACTGTTTGCAAATGCGCTTTATGACGTCATTGAGAATGAAACTGTTAAATACAAACAAAACGCAGTCCATTACAATAGGTAAAATGACAATATTTTGACAATTCTGACGACTCATTTTAAAGTGAGTGGCAAGCAATTTTGAGCCTGATCAGACACCGGGTCACCGGCAGTGGAAATTATAGTTTTAGCGTAAACGCGTATATTGAGAAAACTAATGTCTTATCCACTGTACATGTAACTTGATCTCATTTACGTCGAATATAGCTGTAGTTCTCTAGTTGAATTTCAATACCATAAGCTGGCTTTTAAAATCTGTTCTAACACACCTTGCGCGAACCCATATAATATATTATAAACAAAGAAGGAGCGTCATCATAAACATCATCATCATCATCATGGTCATTGCAGTTGTTAAATTATGTGTTAATGTACGATGACTACTTTAAGTTTGACCTGTAGATGCGGCAAAGATGCACCATTGCGCCGCAATGACAGGATGACCTGAATATGCAGTGCGCGTCGCCGCAAAGACGAGCCCGTCCTGTCTATGCGATGAAATTCCCCGTATAGACACAGAAACCAGTCACGTACATGTGGCGACGCGCCTATGCGGCGTCACATGATACTACATGTATTACTCTGGGGGCCAACGGGGTCTACCGTGCAACCCCCCATGACTTTTTTTCATGGGTACCAAAATGTTTAGTAGGGTCTACTGAATCAGAATCGCGAATGTACTACAAAATAAACCCTTTTAGGCTATGTGTATTTTAATCGTTCCCCCATTTTTGTTATGATGACCAATACCTGAAAAATCACCCATATCACAGTCAGTTTTTGTCCTAAACATATAAAACTGGTACCAAATTGAAGATCAGACATTGGACGTTTATATCCAAATATTTACATTTACTCTGAAAAGTCTTTATGTAATTCTATTAAAAATTTGCAGGTCATCCCTCGATGAACCTACACTTCGAATCTGGTTTTAGCCAGTTCGGATTTCGCCCGTGATATTCGTGGACTTCTTCAAATACACTACATCGGGCACTTAACACTAAGCTCCCATTGGTCGACGGTCATATGACACTAGCGGAGTGATACAGACCCATAGGTCGTTGCCATCGCGTTGCTATGTGTGTAAATGGGTTAAGAAAACAACCGCGACCTGTATTTTTAGAATGTGCTTTGGCAATAGATATTCAAGTTGCACTGTTATTTGTTTGCCTTGTAAGTCTTTTCCATTCACAGAGAGAACGTTTACTGGAAAAAATCCTGAATATTTAATACAGTTACAGTACATGTAGTTGGGACTACTTTCTCACCATATTTAGAAACTGGAATGGCTATTACATCGACATTACATCTATCAAACCTCTTTGACCGGTATATGATAAATTCTTATACAGAAAAACAAATCTGGCAAATAAACACATTAAATTGACAAGACAGAAACTATAAATATAAATATAAGGAATAAACAACATCTCTTTGCCGCTCATGACGGTATGACTACATTAGCTTCGGGGGGTAAATTTAACGAAAACGCCCTTCGGGCGTTTACGTAATTTACCCCCTGCGAAGCTAATGTAGTCATACCGTCATGAACGTCAAAAATATGTTGTTTATTACTATATTATATATGTCATTTGCATATTCATGAATAATAATGTTAACATTAAAAAGGTGGAAAATGAAGAAATAACGTAAACTTTTAACTTTTTATCCTACAAGTATCAGAAAACAACTTCTAATGTAGTTTAAAAGGATGAAAAAATCCTCGGAAAACAAAAAATCCAACCTAAGGACCAAAGTAGAGAAACCAACTATGTTATAGTTGATCAAAAACGTTTTAACCGTGTTACATATTTTCATTTTAAATTTGCTTACGTTGATATGCACTAACATGCATATCTTATCCTCAGTGCAATACTTTTTCTTCCCGATAGTTTTTCATACAGCGGGAAGAGATTTACACCCGACCACTGAAACATGTATAAGTACAAGACGCATGTGCGTATGAGTCGGCCATTGTGTTAGCTATTATGTTTCATCAATATTTCACTGTCATTTCGTGTTGGAGTAAGGAATTGAGAAAACTACAAGCATGGAGGAATTATACGTATAATTCCTCCATGCTACAAGTAAGAAACAAGAGCATCACTTAGATAAGGTATAATACCGCCAAATACCGGTATGAAATTTTAATATCGCGATAATATATCGCACAGCTTAATATTGTGATATACCGGTATACCGATTTATCCTGACACCCCTAACTGTAATTAGATGGTAGTCGTAGAGAGGTTCTACTACACTTGCGCTTTTTCAAGTGTACATGTAGTTCAAGACAACTGTGCAAGCCAATGACCTTGTCTAAATGCAGTATCTATTGTCGTAACTCAGACCTGACTTGAAGTGTTCCTGTCTGGTAGAAACAATTAAAATAGCGTACTGTGGCTAATGCTTTATGTTAAGATATATAACACTATACGGTGTAGAAGACGCTATTCTTTAACAAATAAACGCGTTTGTGCTAAAATATTTATCCCATTTATAAATCTGATCAGATGCCGCTTTTCGCAGCGTCTAATTAGGGTTAAAAGTGTTTGCAAATGTACAGTGGATAATCTGTTATTCTTTCCCAATAAACGCGTTTACGCTAAAACTATTATTTGCAGTGCAAACAGTTTGGAACCCGGTGTCTGATCAGGCTCCAAACTGTTTGCCACCAAGATAAACAAGAATTATCAGAATTGTCCAAAAATTGTTCTTTTCTACGTTTTAGTGTTTTGCGTTTGCGTACGTTTGCGTTTAAACGGGAAAGAATAACAGATTCTCCACAGTACTTTATGAGGTCATTCAGAGTGAAAGGGTTACAAAACTGACTACATAGACATTATTGACTTAGTAAAAAAGGCTAACAGTGTAATTCTTTGGCGAATAATTATTTATATTCCGTGTAAGCCTAGAATCTACTTAAGAGGACATTTTAAATACAGCGGAGTTGCACAACGTTGCGTCCAACCAGGGTCTAAACTGTTTGCCTATTCGAATGGAACGTTCTGTTGTACATTGTTCCCTCCCTACAACGGCCCTCACAACAACGACCCCCTCCTAACAAAGACCCTTGTCGCAATTCCTTAAACGGTTCTATTGTGCATAACACTTTTACTGCTGCAGTATCGTCTGCTTAACATTTTCGTCTGCTGTTTTTCTCTCAAAGTGACCCGGATTCTGATCTGGCTCCAGATTGTTTGTAGGCATATAGGGAATAATTGTGTCCCTGAAAACGCGTTTAGTTGGAAAAATAACTTCTTCATTGCACATAGCGTGCCACTTTAGAGCTTGGGGGCCTTTTTACTAAACAACTTACGCAAACTGTTTGCGTACCTGTAAGTCAAAATCGTTTAACTCTTATTTTTCGATTATAAACGTTTGCAAACAGCAAATAGCCAGATCAGAGGACGCGCTAAAAGCGCGTCCTCTGATCTGGCTATTTGCTGTTTGTAGCAAGTGATAATAAAAATATAAATTAAAATTTAAAATTTTGACTTACGCAAATAATTTGCGTAAGTTGTTTAGTAAAAACGGGCCCGAGAGGCCTATGGTCAGTTTACTCGAACGAACCTGACCGAATTGCGTACTACAGTGGAGAAGACGTTATTCTTTCATAATAAACGCCTTTACGCTAAACGATCATATAAATTGCAAACAGTTTGCAGCCAGATCAGACGCCGGGTAACCAGGCTCCAACCTGTTTGCCATTCATTATAAGATGAGTGGTAAACATTGTCAAAAGTGGTAATTTTACCCATTTAAATGCACTGCGTTTGCGTTTCCTTTGCGTTTAAACAGAAAACAATAAACTATGAAGCCTGTTCCACTGTATGTCTGTAAGTCTTTTGCTGTAATTGGGTTTCTCGCTCTGTGAGAGGAAAGCAACTAAACCCATATTACAATATTCCTTCAGACGAAAACAGGAATAGCGCCACGTGCATAGTTACTGCTCCGGCAATATCTATTTCATTTTACTGCTGTAAGATTTCCAGTCCAAGGAAATGATATCGATAAACACATATCAGACACGGCAATCCCAGGAAAAAGTCATGCAACAACTGTGATGATAGACGACATTTAAAACTACAGTTCTCCCTCCCTACAACGGCCCTCCCATTAACGACTCCCTCCTTACAACGACCATTGTCGAAGTTCCCTAAACAGGACAATTATGTCTAGCCTAATGACGGCTGCAATGTCTTCTGCTTACAATTTTCATCTGCTGTTTCTCTCAAAGTAACATAATGGACATTTTGAAAGGAAAAATAACACTTAAGTGATAAAAAGCTTAAATCCAGATCAGACGCCGCGTGACGCGGCGTCTGATCTGGATTCAAGTTGTTTGCAAATTTAAGCCATTTTCCCTCATGATAACGTCTCCCTCCGAACAACGCACACAATTTGTGTCTCCCATTGGGTGTCGTTATACAGAGGGAGCACTGTATCATAATGGTTATCAGTTTGGGTACTGATGACAAGCCGCGTTAAAAAACGCGTTTATGCCGAAACAATTATTTCCGTTGTGAACAGTTTGAGGCCAGATCAGATGACGGGTTTTCCAAACTGTCAGCAAATGGGATACTTGTTTTAGCACAAACGCATTTATCGGGAATAATCACATCTTCTCCACTGTACGAGTCATATATAGTGTCTCATTTACAGTGGAGAATGTGTTATTCTTTCCCAATAAACGCGTTTACGCTAAAACTATTATTTGCAGTGCAAACAGTTTGGAGCCAGATCAGACGCCGGGTAACCCGGCGTCTGATCAGGCTACAATCTGTTTGCCACCAAGATAAACAAGAATTATCAGAATTGTCCAAAAGTTGTTCTTTTCTACGTTTTAGTGCTTTGCGTTTGCGTACGTTTGCGTTTAAACGGGAAAGAATAACATTTTCTCCACTGTATCTGAGCTTACAGCAATAACATCAATCAAATCTATTTGTAAATGCTAGCCAGTCTTTCCGGAGTGTAGAATGTTTGAAATGTACAAACAATTGACTGGCTTAGATCCAATAACTATTCACTGATTTTGTATATTAACACATTCAACCCAATCAACACGCATACACTCGTCATTTATGTAACATGGTGAAAAAGTTGTGACTCAACTGGGACTCGAACCCAGGACCTCTGGCTTACATGTACCATGCCAACGCTCTAACCACTAAGCTACCGAGTCACCCAGGTAAAGCCACTCAACCATTTCACCACAATCTCTACCCGGCTACATTTACAAATATATGCCTGTCAACAGTACACTTGTTTTATGCAAACAGTGAAGACTCTGATCAGGGGATCCGTTTGTCATTTATTATTTTCGATACGTAGTATTGAAAATCTTATTTTGTAGACAATATTTATTTGCTTGATTCAAATGAGATTGATCTTACGCAGCTCATGGAATAAAAAAGCCGATATTCTTTACCGTTTTAACCCGGCGTCTGATCAGGCTCCAAACTGTTTGCCACCAAGAAAAACATGAAATATCAGAATAGTCCAAAACTTGCACTTTTCTACGTTTAAGTGCTTTGCGTTTGCGTTTCGTTTCGTTTAAGGTACTTCGCAGGTGCGCTTAATTTTCATACAATGTGTATGAAACATTTCAGGAAGAATGATAATAGCCTAAGAAACAATGTGTGAAAATATAGGCAAAATCTATCGTGTGGTTTGTCTTTTAGGTCTCTTTTTCTGACAAAAACCTGGAATTTTGATGATTTTATTTTTCTCAAAAATAAATAAAGCTAATGACTACAAGTCTCGCCCAATAAGTAGTCCACAACATTCATTACCAGAAAAGCTAAAACCATTTTGAATAAAGGTATTCAGAAAGATGTTATCAGCTATTTAAATTTTGCATAATGGTAAAAAATTGAATTACAAAAAAACTGACTCATTCAATGTACATTTGTTTTCATTTTATTCAAATATATGGTTGATGAAATAGTTAGTCTGAAAAAATTAGAAACTATTACAGTCAGGATTTGTTGTAATAACAGTTTTTCTTATTAAAATGTGTGGTATTTGAAGTTGAGATACAGTTACCTTCCTTAAAACTATAATTCTGTCATTAAAATGCATTTTTATTTATTCATGGACTTGCATACAAGGTCAATTATATTATTTAAACATAATAATAATGGGCAATATCGATCTTGAAAATATTGACGTATTGATAAGCTTCAATGTGTGGCTTTATAGTTCGATCAAATCGTATACATGTATACCGATTTTATTGACGTGTATGTCATTAAACTAAAACGTACATATAAGTGGAAATATAATTGGACCGTATATACCATCACTTATTCTAATCAACGAAGACAAAACATAACATGTCCCTTGATCACTGCGTTATAGATTGAGAAGTCAATATATCGGACACTTAAAAAAATATTTGGATCGCATGGGTCTCGAACCTATGGCCTTTCAATTGCTAGTCAATCACTGTACTGACTGCGCTATGAAGGATTATACTAATTAGTAACAACATTTCCTTTATATAAATTTTCTAGTATAAACACGTACGAAAAAAGTCTGTGTCGTCCAGACGCATATCCGTTCGCCCGCGGGACCGACTTCCGGTAGCGAAAGGCCTTAAACGGGAAAGAATAACGTATTCACCACTGTAAGCAGTTGCCCGTTCTATGACTCATGTATACATTTTCGTTGAAGGATAGGCTAGCATGTAGAGTATGCATGTGGGAACCGATACATTTGTCCGGCCATATAGGAATTCCGGTTAAGGAGAGTCCTGTTTCCCATATAACATACTTTACTATTGGCTTGCTAAGTAGACATTAGATTGAACTAAACCACCACTTTACCATTAGCTTGTCAAACACAAAATAAACATCACTTTAGCTCTACCAGTTCTTTGATCTGATCAGGATCATAATTATTGACACCCGTTGATAAGTCTAATATCAAAATTATTGTGGAAATAAATATGCACATTTAAAACAATTCGTTAGTTTATTTCGGAAACAAAGGTGTGATTAAAGAACGCTTTTATCGTTTCTCTTTTAATGGATGTTTCATTTTAGCATATTTAAGTATTTAGTTTGCATTAATATTAATTTATGGATATTGTAGAAATATAAATGTTATTCTTGTGGGAAGGAAATTTGGATAATTCATCAAATATATTGGTAATAAAATCGGTATGTACGTCGTCAAAAATGAGAATATGTGTGTTTACTACACCCCGCGAAATGGGATATTTCAGTCTTGCTCATCATTCGACATAATTTAGCAGTTTATTTTTCTTTAATAGCAGTATTATAGTGTAATAATATGTTACAGTGGAGAAAACCTTATTCTTTCCCAATAAACGCGTTTACGCTAAAACTATTATTTCCATTACAAGGAGCCAGATCAGACGCAGGGTTACCCGAAGTCTGACCAGGCTACAAACTTTGTGCCACTCATATAAATATGAACAGTCTAAATTGACGAAATGTTGTCTTTTCTACTTTTTATTACGATGCGTTTGCGTTTCGTTTGCGTTAAAACGGGAAAGAATAACGTTTTCTTCACTGTACAACATCATTTAAGAATGGCATTGTACTTTAGGAATGACAGTCTACATATTAACAATAAAGAGGTCGTTAATCTTTCCCGTTTATACGCAAACGAACACACAAACGCATCGCAAACAAATGTAGAAAATAACAGTTTGTTGACAAATCTGACTATTTATATTACAGTGGAGAATCTGTTATTCTTTCCCGTTTAAACGCAAACGTACGCAAACGCAAAGCACTAAAACGTAGAAAATCAACAACTTTTGGACAATTCTGATAATTCTTGTTTATCTTGGTGGCAAACAGTTTGGAGCCTGATCAGACGCCGGGTTACCCGGCGTCTGATCTGGCTCCAAACTGTTTGCACTGCAAATAATAGTTTTAGCGCAAACGCGTTTATTGGGAAAGAATAGCAGATTCTCCACTGTAACCTGTGTGGTAAACAGTTTGAAGCCTGATCTGGGTCCAAACCGTTTTCAACGAAAATAATAGACTTAGCGTGAACACATTTGTTGTGGAAAGAATAACGTCTTCTCCCCTTTATAATGCTATTTGATGACCTTGCTACATGTATATATATATCTTACAATGAACGACTTTCATATCTTACTTATTATTGATGATTACCGAGAAACATTGCATGCACGAGCAGTGGGGAATAAGTACAGTGGAGAATCTGTTATTCTTTCCCGTTTAAACGCAAACGTACGCAAACGCGAAGCACTAAAACGTAGAAAAGAACAACTTTTGGACAATTCTGATAATTCTTGTTTATCTTGGTGGCAAACAGTTTGGAGCCTGATCAGACGCCGGGTTACCCGGCGTCTGATCTGGCTCCAAACTGTTTGCACTGCAAATAATAGTTTTAGCGTAAACGCGTTTATTGGGAAAGAATAACACATTCTCCACTGTAATTCATCACCGTTAAGATGACACTTTTCAACCTTTTAGTGTTTTGCGTTTGCGTACGTTTGCGTTTAAACGGGAAAGAATAACAGATTCTCCACTGTATAAATATTCTGACGGTTTACGTCTGTCTGAAAGGCAAACAGTTTGAAGCGTGGTCAGACCAGACCCAAAAATGTTCGCTATGGATATAAATATTCAAGTACACGAACTTTTATTGGGGAATGGTAACGCATTCTGTACTGTAAGTGAAAGCTAAAAATACAGACAAGAAAACTTAATTCTTTCCCAATAAACGCATTTACGCTGAAAATATTCTTTCCTTTGCAAACTGTTTGGAGCCATATAAGACGCCGGGTAACCCGACGTCTTATCAAGGTCCAAACTGTTTGCTACACAGATCAAACAAATCCGTTTAAAATTGAACGGAATATGCTTTTTCTTCATTTTATTGAATGGCGTTTGTGTTTCGTTTACGTTTAAACGGGAGAGAATAACGTCTTATATATAAAACAAAATCTTGATAAATATAAGATTCTGAAGTAAATCGGTTCAATGTGCAAATTTAAGTGCTGATTCAAAGCAACAAGGGTTCTCCTCCACCTGTAATTAACTGGACGTCGCGATATGACTGAAATAATGTTGAAAGCGGCGTGAAATCATAACAAATCAAATCAAACAAAACAACAAGGGCACAGAAAAACGCCATTTTATCTACATGCACCAATCAATTTAATCCGCCAAGGCAATTTTAGAGGTGTGTACATGTATCTATGTAAGAGTTTATCAACCTTTTGATCAAATATTACTCATGCAGTCGATGTCGATTCATTTGTCGATGTCATATTTTCTTTACAAATGAGCTTAGCTTTTCCATTTTTTATATTCTATTTCCGAGTTGATGATGATTTTGCTGAATTTTTCATGGAAAAAATAGCCAAAATTAGAGATTCGCTAAGTGAATTTAAAAAGTATGAACCTTTACTTAAACATGTACATGTACATGTACCTGTGATCAATCAATTTAAGGAACTGACTGAAGATGAGACAAAATTCCTTATCGGTGAACTGAACACAAAGTCATGTGAACTAGACATTCTTCCAACACATGTGCTGAAGCAATACCTACAACAGCTACTTCCACAGATCACCAATATGGTCAACCTTTCACTACACCAAGGAGTGTTTCCATCCAAATGGACGCGAGCAATAGTCAGACCTTTACTAAAGAAAAGTACAATGTATACAGCAACTACAGACCTGTCAGTAACCTAAGTTTTCTCTCGAAACTGATCGAGAAAGCAGTACTTTTCAGTGAGAACGATCATGCTAATCAATTTAACCTTCTACCCAAGAATCAGTCCGCCTACAGACAATTTCATTCATATGAATAGGTGCTTCTAAGGTTGGTGAGTGACCTGCTTGATGCTATGGAACACCAAGAAGTGACAGCTCTTATCGCTATTGACCTGCAATTTTAATATTTCAATAGTACGGCGCCACCATTAAGACCGCGACCGTTATTTTAAAACTGTCATATACAATGGCGACTATGTTTTCATTTCCCGTTTAAACGAAACGAACGCACACGCAAAACACTTAAACGTAGAAAAGTGCAACTTTTGGACACTTCTGATAATTCATGTTTATCGTGGTGGCAAACAGTTTGGAGCCTGATAACCCGGTGTCTGATCTGACTCCAAACGGTTTGCAATATACTGTATAGTTTTAGCGTAAACGCGTTTATTGAGAAAGATAACGTTTTCCCCACTGTACTTGACATAAACTCACGAATCTAGGGGTACGTATAATTTACAACAATAAACAACATGCACCGTTCAAACCCATATAACTACATGTACAGTGTTCCCTCTCTACAACGACACCCAATGGGATACACCTATTGTGTGTGTTGTTCGGAGAGGGTCGTTATAGGGAGGTAAAATTCAGACTTGGCTGATATTTTCAAACAGCTTGAATCAGATCAGACGCCGCGTAACGCGGCGTCTGATCTGGATTCAAGCTGTTTGTCACTCATCATTATACATGTATTATTCTATCAAAAATCCACTTTTATCACATAAAACCGACTCTGGGAGTGTTATAAAGCCATTCAATAAACTTTGTGAAATATCAATGTTTGGGCTCCGGCCCTACCTGTTCGTCCACGAGCGCTGCATGGCGCTGGGCGCCAAATGACGTCATTTGCCATGGCGTTACTGTTAACAACGTCAAGTTTTGGCGGAAAATACATATGGCGGAGATACAAAAAACTACGGATTCAGTTCACTTAAAAGGGTTTTAAAATGTTTATGTGATACATAGGATCTAACATTCGTGCTCATTATTTATCATTCTTAATAAACTCGTTGACTAAAACAAATATAACGCTCGCCAAGGCTCGCGTCATATTGTTTTAGTCAACTCGTTTATTAAAAATGATAATTAATGAGCACTCATGTTAGATCCTCTATATATGTAATTGTGAGAAAAACAGCAGACGACAATTTTAAGCAGACACTATTGCAGCAATAAAAGCGTTGGACACAATTGTCTTGCTTAGGGAACTGCGGCTATGGTCGTTGTAAGGGAGTCGTTGTTGGGAGGGCCGTTGTACAGAGGGAACGCTGTACACTATAAACATCTTTGAAGACAGCATTATTCCTTTTCCTGTCACTTGAAAACGTGTTCGTGATAAATACTCACGATTCAGTACAATACACAAGTTGTTTGCTCTTTTCAAACCAATACAATTACAGTGGAGAATGTGTTATTCTTTCCCAATAAACGCGTTTACGCTAAAATGTTGATTTCCACTGCAAACAGTTTAGAGCCAGATCAGACACCGGGTAACCCGGCGTCTGATCAGGCTCCAAACTGTTTGCCATCAAGATAAACATGAATTATCAGAATTGTCCAAAAGTTGCACTTTTCTACGTTTTAGTGTTTTGCGTTTGCGTTCGTTTCCGGGAAAGAATAACGTTTTCTCCACTGTAACCATGTGCTTTGTCCCGGCGTCTGATCAGGCTCCAAACTGTTTGCCACCAAGATAAACAAGAATTATCAGAATTGTCCAAAAGTTGTTCTTTTCTACGTTTTAGTGCTTCGCGTTTGCGTACGTTTCCGTTTAAACGGGAAAGAATAACAGATTCTCCACTGTACTAAGTGTTGCACAATGTATATTTTAACAGAAAATAAACATAATGACGAGTAACAAACAGCTTGAATCCAGACCAGACGCCGCGTTACTCGGCGTATGATCTGGATTTGCTGTTTGCAATTGTTAGCAAATTTTTCTCCTTATAGCGGCTCCCTCCGAACAACGTACATAATCTGTGTCTCCCATTGGGTTTTTTGTAGAGAGGGAGCACTGTACTTATTTAGGGTTAAGTCTCAGAGAGAACATTGAACTAAAATATGACGTTACATACTGTGCTTTGACCCTATACTGCTTTACCCCGAGTACAATAGTTACAGTGGAGAATCTGTTATTCTTTCCCAATAAACGCGTTTACGCTAAAACTATTAATTACAGTGCAAACAGTTTGGAGCCAGATCAGACGCCGGGTAACCCGGCGTCTGATCAGGCTCCAAACTGTTTGCCACCAAGATAAACAAGAATTATCAGAATTGTCCAAAAGTTGTTCTTTTCTACGTTTTAGTGCTTTGCGTTTGCGTACGTTTGCGTTTAAACGGGAAAGAATAACAGATTCTCCACTGTATTTGCAAACAATTTGAATCCTGAACAGACACAGCGTTAGGCGGCATTGGATCAATGTCCAAACTGTCTTGACACTTATTTAAATATTTATTAAGTCAAAATAACTAAAACTTAAATAATAGAAATAAAAGCAGACGACAGTTTATTAAAGCGGGTGACGTCATGGCAGTGAAGGAGTTAAGTAGCAAGTATTCAGTAGTGGTATAAATTTGTTTCTTTGTTTTCAAATCAGTAAAATAGGTACGATTTATTAGCTACATGTATTACTGTTTAACTAAAGTAGATTATCAAAAGATTTACGTTTATTAATTATTCATTGTTCAATATAGCAAGGAATAAATCACAGTTGAATCACACTTTTATTCAGTTAAGCTGATATTTACGTTCTTGTGTGCGAGTTCTGATATTATAAGAAGACCTGGGACTCTAACGATTAGTATATTCGTTTTTTCCAAGCAATTTACACGTAAAGAGTACCAATTGTCTATCCAAACAGTTTAGACTAAGATAAAATATCATCTGATAAGGGTCTTTGTTTCTCGTTTTGCTATACATTGCAGAATAATTAAAAAGTTGACGGTGAGGTAAAATAAATTAAGAATACATTAAACACATAACCCGACTTTTGCTACTGTAGACAAGATGTTGTTCTTTCTTAAATAAATTCACATTTGCCAAAACAATTACATTCAATTTGTATGTCGCTTGTCATCAGATTGGTTGTCCGGATATCGCAATGGTTACTAAACCCGGGGTCGAACTAGCTAGAAGCAAATGCGCTTACTTAGCACATTTGCTTATGGCCAGTTCGGCCCCGGGGTTGGTCACTCAGTTCAAGGTTATACAGCTTTAAATAAAGTTTGAGATCGTTCTCGAGCAAAATCTCAAATCTGACAATCAAGTGTTTCAGAAATATCTTAGACGCATCTCAAAAGCTCGATAACCTTTGGACCAGGGACCCGTTTTACTAAACTACTTACGCAATTTTTTTTGCGTAAGTCAACATTTTAAATTTTAATTTATACTTTTTATTATCACTTGCTACAAACAGCAAATAGCCAGATCAAAGGACGCGCTTCTAGCGCGTCCTCTAATCTGGCTATTTGCTGTTTGCAAACTTAATGATCGAAGTGGATAAACAGTTATCAGAAATGTCCAATATTAGACAAGAATTGGTTAAAACAAATACGAAAATATTCCAGGTAGAAAATGAAGTTGTGCACTTAAAATCTAAAATCACAGACTTTGATGAGACAATACATCAGTACAGTGACATGTACGACGACATAACATCAAACAATAGTGACACGGACAAGAAGCTTCGTGACATGGACGCACGCATACGATAATTGGAATACAAACATGACAATCTGAATGAAAATATAAAGGAAACAAATGACAAACTAACCGATGCACGATGGCGCAGCATGCGAGAAAACCTTCTATTTTTTGGTATTCAAGAGGCTGAGAATTTCCGGGGAAATGGTGAGAATTGTGAAGAAAAAATCAAAGAATTTATTAGACATGAGATGGGTATTGGCAAAGAAGTACTTATTGACCGTGCACATCGGTTAGGTCGCTTCAACCACAGAAACGCACGTCCTAGACCTATTGTTGTGAAATTTACTTTTTTCAAAGACAGAGAACTAATTAGACTAAATACCCCACAAGTTTTAATTGGGACAGGGTTTGGGATATCAGAGCAGTTTCCTCCTGAAATAGAAGAAAAACGCAAACCACTGTACCATATAGCAAAACGGGCGCGTGAAAACAAAGACAATAAGGTGAAAATGGTGAGAGACAAATTATACATTAATGGTGAGTTGTACAAACCAACAATGCAAGGTGAGCAATTTCGTGGAAACATTCGCTCAAACGGGGACACACAGAGAATACCATACCGTGAATCTTACAATCAAACAAATACAGACGCTTGGCGAAGGAATACATTCAACAGAACAATGCAACCACGTAATCCAAATATCGTGAGAAATGAGAGAACATATACACGTAAAACAACGAACGATACGGTTAACGCTAACAGAGTGGACAGTATCTCAACATACAACCGATATTCTGCTCTAGGAGAAAGTACTCCAGTTAGTCAACGAGTCACTTATGGCGGTAAGAAAAAGGCCACTTCTCCACTTGAGGACGGTGCGACATTCAAGAAGCAACACGTTGAGCAAAACACAGACGCTGATGAAACATTAATGGAAACTGAATTATTTTCGCAGCAAACTATCACCCAAGAGTCACCCTCTCTACTCGCGAACATCCTTGTTGATCCACCATCTACAAACATGACACTTCAACATTCACCTGTTATAACAATGCATGTTTCCCAGCAACAAAGGGAAGCGCCAATTGATGGTGAGGGTGATGTAGCTAAACGTTCATCAGTCTCAGATCAGTTGGACGGAGAAAACAGCGCCTAGCGGTTATTGGGAGACGGCTATTGTGCCACATATAGTAGTAATGGTCATGACAATGAACAGATTTCTGTAAATAGTAATAATATAAAAATTTTGTCGTTAAATGTTTGTGGGATTTTATCGAAACTTAATTGCCCAGAATTTATATCTTATATTAGCAAGTATGATATAGTAGGCTTACAGGAGATTAAAACTGATGACACTGATCAGATATGTGTTCCGGGCTTTGAAGTTCACATGTTCAGTAGGAAAAAACTGTCGAATTATCGTTCAGGAGGGATGGCTCTACTTGTACGAGAAAATTTAGCACCTTATGTCCAAATTGATACAAGTAATAAGTGTAAATTAGTAACATTTTTTACTATTTCAAAAGAAATATACGGCAGTCAGAACAGCGTTTGCGACGAAGATCTAAAGTGTGGATTGGTCTATGTACCACCAATTGGCTCCAAATATTCGCATCCCGATCCTTTTTTTGAAATTCAGGTTGAAATGATAAGGTACTTTTCTAGTAGCAAACATTGTTTATTGTTTGGTGATTGGAACTCAAGATGTGGAATTTTAAAAGATTATATCGAGATTGATGAAGTTATCTCTGAACTATATGACTTACAAACATTACAAAATGAAGAGAATGAAATATTTCGAAATTTTTCAATGTACAATGTACCGTTGGATAGAAATGTTAAAGATAATACTACTAACACTTATGGCAATCAATTTATTGATTTATGTAAGAATAATAATATGTTTCTTTGGAATGGTAGAATCAAAAATGAGTTTTACCATCCTAAATTGACATGCAAGGATGCTAGCACAGTTGACTATTTTTTATCCTCTTCATTTGTGTTTGAAAATATCTTAGATTTCAACATTGATGATTTTTGTTCTCTCTATTCTGATGTTCACTGTCCATTGTATGCAGTTTTGAAAACTAAAGGTTGTTTACCTGAAACCAAAGTTAAAAATGATGTTCAAAAACCAGATAAAATTAAGCTGTGGGACACGAACAAAACAGAGTTATTTTTAGAAAATATTGATCTAGCAAAGGTATCTGATATTGAAATGAAACTGGACAGAATGGTGGAGGCTAGTACTGTCTTACAAACTGACATGGACGATATAGTATCCAGCATTGCGTCTGTATTTAGAAATTCTTCTAAAGAATCATTTGGCACTGTTAAGCAGCGACTAAATGATAATAAAGCCCCAAAGAGAAATAAATACCCCTGGTTTGATAGATCATGCCAAAATATAAGAAATATATATCATAAAACAAGACAAGCATACAATAAACATAAAACACTTTACTTTAAAGAGCTTTTAAAATCCATAAGTAAAGAATATAAAAACACATTAAAACATGCAAGAAATAACTTTGATTCTGCTAAGATAGACACATTACGTAAATTGAAAAACGCGGACTCCCGGCATTATTGGAAAGTAATTAATTATAAAAATGATCAATCACAACCTGCAGCACCTTTAAATGATTTTTTTCAATTCTTTAAATCAATAAATGAAAATCACCAGAATGAAAATGAAAACGAAAACGATAATGAAATAGAACATACTGCACTAAATGAAGACATAAATGGTCCAATAACAGAACAAGAAATCATTAAAGCGGTTAAAAGTTTAAAAACTAATAAAGCACCAGGCGTTGATGAAATTATAAATGAACAAATAAAATACTCAATAAATACCATGGTTTCTGTTTACATAAAACTCTTCAATACAGTTTTTAATACGGGTATAATACCTCAAGAATGGACAATCGGAATTATCAAACCGATTTACAAAAATAAAGGTGACCCTAACAAACCTGAAAATTATCGCCCGATATCACTCCTGAGCTGTCTCGGGAAATTATTTACATGTATTCTAAACAATAGACTAAATGAATTTGCCGAGAAAACAAATTTGATACATGAGACACAGGCAGGGTTTAGAAAGAACTTTTCAACCATAGACAATGTTTTTGTTCTAAAACACTTAATTGATCTTGTTCTTTCAAGTAAGAAAAAGTTTTACTGCTGTTTTGTCGATTTTAAACAAGCCTTCGATTCAGTTTGGCGAGTAGGTCTATGGCAAAAACTAAGGAAAGAACATATCAATGGAAAATGTTTTGACATTATCAAAAGCATGTACAACAATATTAAATCAAAAGTTATGACTGCAGAAGGATCTACCCCGTTCTTTGACTGCCTTGTAGGAGTAAGACAGGGAGAAAATTTATCCCCTTTTCTGTTTTCTATTTTCCTAAATGACCTTGAACAATACTTAAGTGATAAAGTACATGGCATAGCCAGTGATATAGATGTAGATGGAGTACGCATATACCTAAAGCTTTTTGTATTATTATATGCCGACGATACGATAATTTTTAGTGATAACGAGCAGGATCTACAGAATGCTCTGGACAGATTTAAGGAATACTGCGATTTATGGAAACTTAATATTAATGAAAATAAAACGAAAATTTTGCTCTTTGGTAAGGGATCTGCTAAATGTAACTGTTCATTCAAAATAGGTACACATGTTATTGAACTTGTAAATGAATATAAATATTTAGGTTTATTGTTTACAAAAAGTGGGAGTTTTCATAAAACAAAATTGCAAATTGCTGATCAAGCTAGTAAGGCAATGTTTGCATTAATTAGACGGATTAAAGTATTGTCACTTCCATATGATATACAAATAGACCTTTTCGAAAATACAATAAAACCAATACTCTTGTATGGGTGTGAACTCTGGGGGTTTGGAAACTGTCAAATGCTAGAGAAGGTGCAACTTAAGTTTTACAAATACATTTTTAATTTAAAAACATCTACACCATCATATATGATATACGGAGAAACCGGTGTTACTCCGTTAATACTTAATATTAAAAACAGGGTTATTGCATATTGGACCCGACTTATTGAAAATTTATCTACAAATCAAAGTACAAAATTAGCATCAAAACTTTATGTCACAATATTCACACTACATTCCAAAAATAAAATTAAATCACAGTGGCTAGAAAATACTAAACAGTATCTTTGTAATACTGGCTTCTCTGGAATCTGGTACAGTCAAAGCTTTGTTAGTTCCAAATGGCTTATAAAAGCATCTTATCAAAAACTTAAAGATATCTTTATACAAAACTGGCACTCAGACCTTAACCAAACATCGGATTCCAGTATTTATAAATACATAAAACAAAACTTTGGCCGCAGTTGTTATTTAGACAAGTTGCCTAAATATTTTGGTAAAAATATTATTAAATACTTCACCCGAAATCATCGACTTCCTATTGAAACAGGCCGCTGGCATAATATACCTTACATTGAGCGGAAATGTATATATTGTACAGATATCGGAGATGAGTATCACTATTTACTTGTTTGTCCAACGTTTAATAACTTAAGATTGAAATATATTGATTATCAAACTAGAACGAGACCAAGTAAACGAAAATTAATGGAACTAATAACGCATAATAATATTGAAAAACTAAAAAATCTAAGTATATTTTGCAGCAAAATTAAGCAAACCTTTAAGGACTAAATCTATAGATTCTAAAATATTTTTAAATGTTTTCTAAAATTCATATCTGGCCCCATGCTTGTGAAGCGTTTGGTTTGAGTCTGGGATCGTTCTCGGGTCTTTGGTTGGTCAGATGTGAGCAGAATGCTCAAGTCTGACAAATCATGGGGTTGGGGCCGTCTCGGGCTTGTCTCGGATGCTTTATAGGCGTGGACCCAGTACATGTAAATGATTTAATACTAATTGTTTGAAATAAACATGCTTTAACTCATTTACGCCTGAAACTTTTCATCGAAAATTCCAATTCCAAGATAAGTATAGTCATTTTTTGACTATTTGTGGTTGTTTTTAACAATTAATTTTCAAAATGACAAACAGTGTAGACCCTGATCAGAAAGCTCTTTAATGAGCCCTCTGATCAGGGTCTGCACTGTTTGCACAGGACAAGTGTAATCCTCATAGGTACACTGTTTGTAAATGACGAGTATACTCGTCGTCAGGTTTGAATGTGTTAATAATCATATGTTGTGCAGTTTTCTGGTAATTTGGCGCTATACATGCAAGTCATTTACCCCTGAAACTTTTCATCGAAAATTCCAATTTCAAAATAAGTCTAGTCAATTTTTGACTTTTTTATGGTTGTTTTCAATAATAAATTTCAAAATGACAAACAGTGTAGATCCTAATCAGAGGGCTCCTTAAGGAGCCTTCTGATCAGGGTCGACACTGTTTTCACAGGACAAATGTAATCCGCATAGGTACTCTGTTTGTAAATGACGAGTATTCTCGTCGCCAGGGTTGAATGTGTTAATAATCGTATGTTGTGCAGTTTTCTGGTAATTGGCGCTGTGGCACAGCCGGCGAGTTTTATGTGGGACAAAATATGGAATTGGCTGCTGTTGTGTATTCAGCGCTAGGTGGCATGAGAGCTGCACCATACACTAAATTCTAGATTAGATTATGACGTCTTTTTTACATACAAATTACGTAACATTTACGTCATAATTATGTATAAACAGAGCTCCAGGTTGAATAGGGGGAGTAACTCAAAACTCTTTATTTCTGCATTAAATCATGTGGTGTCACTACTCATTAGAATCGACTCTCCGAGACGATTCAGGTGGGTGGTTACATCAAGGGATTTGGTGCTGAAATGTGTATGAATGTTGGATTTGTTCAGTTTACTTCCTCTTATCTGGAGCCCTGGTATAAAACTATGTGTAGCCGTTTTCCCTTATATTGTTTACTTTTGTTGTTCAATGTTACTTTGAGTTATAATTATAATGCTAATGTTTCTCACTATCCGTGGGACTTATGCATATGTAAATAAAAGTTGAAGTTGAAAAATAAGAGTTGTACGATTTTGACCTACGCAAAAATGTTGCGTAAGTTGTTTAGTAAAACTGGCCCCTGGTCCTGTAAGTATGTCGTATATAATTGTATACAAAAACTCTCTACATGCTTGTGTTTAGTTACGTATAGAAAGGTAAGAATGAAACTTCCTCCTCTGTATCATATCTGCTACAATAATAACAGAGGCTATGTTCGGTTTTATATACAGTAAAACCTCTCTATTACGACCACTAAATTATGTTTATTTTTAGGGTGTTTACCATAGGTGACCGCTTAAAGCAATGTTAGAAGCTTTCTGTTTCACTGTCACCTTGCTTTAAGCTGTCACCTGTCTATTAAATAATCAATAAGCTTTCATTTTAGTGGTCGTAATAGCGAGGTTGTAATGTATATTAGTTTCTGACATGCATGCAACAATTTCACATTTGTTTGGGAACCAAATGATTTTATCGACATTACTGTGTCTTCTTAATAATGATGCATGCAAATATAGACGCTTTTTGAAGCATTAACATATCACACAAGAGGCAACCAATGGCACAGCGGTAATGTAAATCATCTATGGACTTCGGTGTTATACTTTTCACCTTCACCGGGATATGGACCTCTTCTTCAACATTGTTGCCTGCAAAACCATTTCAAATTTAGAAGGCGAGTGCCTAATAATTTAGATCCTGATCAGACGCCGCGTTTGCAAAACGCGCACTTGGGCACCAAGAACAGTAAAAGGGTTCAGAAATGCGAAATTTTTTAATAGTTGTAATTTGATTGAGACGTGTTTAAATGTATATTTTTGTGGTCTTCTTATTTTTCAAACGTTAACATCGCCATTCGTTTTATTTTTTAAAAATAGAACATGTTATCACCTTAACGACTTTGAAAATCGAAGATACCAACATTATCGTTTTATTCCACGGGTAAAGAGTTTCTGACCGTTCAGTCACCCAATACATTTAATGGTATTCTCAAACATCTCCCTGACTTAATTCTAATTATCGGTATTGCTATACATTTTGGTCCTTTTTGTCATTGATTTCAACAAATTTATAGTTGACAATTGAATTCGGCTTAAACCGGTGGTAGGGGGCAAGAACAACGTTGCACTTTGCAGTAATGCTCAACTACACATGGTCTGTACTTTTCCATTTTTGCGGTGCTTTCCAGGGGTCGTCCCTTATTCAGGACTTTATATTTTTATGTTTTATAGATAGATCTAACGAAACAAATTATAGCAATTCATACAAATCATTCTTGAAAACTAGAATGATTGCGCATATTCGTACATTACTTTTGTATAATAAATTTTGGTGCGATTTGAAAAAGGTGAATTTCGCATCGCATACATATTTAAGCACTTACTGCTTTAGAGAGGTTACAAACGGCTTACTGGCTGGGCCTGTAGACGGCTTTTAATGTGCTATATTTGGAATACTTGTCTATGAAATGAGATCCTAATGTGCGATTTAAACTCCCTTAATACAGTGGAGAATCTGTTATTCTTTCCCGTTTAAACGCAAACGTACGCAAACGCAAAACACTAAAACGTAGAAAAGAACAACTTTTGGATAATTCTGATATTTCATATTATCTTGATGGCAAACAGTTTGGAGCCTGATCAGACGCCGGGTTACCCGGTGTCTGATCTGGCTCCAAACTGTTTGCACTGCAAATAATAGTTTTAGCGTAAACGCGTTTATTGGGAAAGAATAACACATTCTCCACTGTACCTATCTTAGCTGTACCAATTGTTCGTCCAAGATCATTTACACTCTTGTCTAACTGTCTGCACGCTATGTTATTGTACAGTGGAGAAAACGTTATTCTTTCCCGTTTAAACGAAACGAAACGCAAACGCAAAACACTAAAACGTAAAAAAGTACAACTTTTGGACAATTCTGATAATTCATGTTTATCTTGGTGGCAAACAGTCTGAAGCCTGATCTGGCTCCAAACTGTTTGCAATAAAAATAATAGTTTTAGAGTAAACGCGTTTATTGGGAAAGAATAACGTTTTCTCCACTGTAGTCTGCAATAGGTCTCGTCTGAAACGATTCTCATTGAATGTTCAAAGGTATTATTGACAGATACAGGGCTGCCATAAGTTGACATGAAAAATCCTAAGATTTTCAAATTTGCATTTTTCAAGTGCGATTTCACGAATCGTACCTTTACCCTATAGCCTGTTTCTTGTTTTGTTGACATGCGACTACTAAAAGCAGGCTGTAAGTAAAGCAGAATGCGCCTTAGGGCGCATTCTGCTTTACTTTCAGTCTGCTTTAAGCTACCATGTACAGGTTTGAACCTAGATGAGACATCATCTCATCTGGATCCATACTGTTTGTAAATGTTTCCACAATTGCTCGCAACGTGCAAACGACCAAAATGTACGACTTAAACGCAAATACAATGACCGACAGAGATAGAAGACACTGATCCTGATGGATTTGGTAATTGTTCGTTCTTTAGATGTCTAGCCAGTGTAAGGCAATATCCTACTGGTACAATATATTACTAATCCCTGCTACAACAAGATACTGTGACGCAAAATGCTTCAGGTGCGAATATGATAACTAAGTAAGGGATTATGGGAAACAAAAATGATTGCTGAAAGCAGATCGACACTAAAATTGAAATACCCTGCTTTACTGTAGTCTTCTATAAGCAATAACTGTCTTCAAAACAGAACACAATTAAATGTGATGATTAAGTGTAGTGACAGGGTTAACGCTACTATTTTAGACTAAATGCTTTTATTAAACGAGACCCTGGCGAGCAATTGGAACTCCCTAAATGCCAGTCTAAGGTGTACCAAGTAATTCCTTGAGGTTTCTATAAATGTCTGTATCTACAGTGGAGAAAACGTTATTCTTTCCCAATAAACGCGTTTACGCTAAAACTATTAGTTGCAGTGCAAACAGTTTGGAGCCAGATCAGACGCCGGGTAACCCGGCGTCTGATCTGGCTCCAAACTGTTTGCCACCAAGATAAACATGAATTATCAGAAATGTCCAAAAGTTGCACTTTTCAACGTTTTAGTGTTTTGCGTTTGCGTTTCGTTTTGTTTAAACGGGAAAGAATAACAGATTCTCCACTGTACATGTATGCAGAAGAAAGACAAGAATGTTCATCCCGAGGAATGCGGTTGAACTCCAAGGATCGTTGCTAAGTGCATTCAGAGCTACATGTGAAGACATTGATCGGTCCCGTTTAATCTGCAATGAAATTAAAATAGAATAGCGTTTTGAACATTTGGACGAGTAATTCTTTTCTGAGTGGCAAACACTTTGGAACCTGATCAGACGCCGTGTTACCATACGTCTGTCCTGGTCCCAAGTGAAACAACTATATATCTTAACTTTGTGTTCTTTCATAAGCGATTTGATCAGGCGAAAATAACGTAACCTCTACTGCTAAAGACACTCAGATAGAACTAAACTATTCGGAACACTGTTCTTATCTACATTTTGTCGAGACGAATGTCTCCATCAGCAGAGATGGATATAAATGTCTCCATGTTATGAAATGACAAAGGTTTGGATGGATCAAAGCTACACTATTACATGTAGTTACACAGTGTTGCTTATCCTAAATCAATTTCTGCAGACATGCATTTTTCTAAGTAGAACCCTTCTGTTACGACCACAAAGTGTGTTTATTATTAGGTGTTTAAGTCAGGTGGCTGCTTTAAGCAGTCAGCTGTCTTTCAAGTAATTTATTAGATTATATTTACCGGTCGAAATAGAGGAGCCTAAGTTATCCAGCTGCGTCATATATGAGTAATAGTAGGAAACTGGGACTACCAGAGGTTGCTCAAGTGGTTCAAGGTACAAAACTGGGGCTACTAGAGGTGACTCAAGTTGCTCGTTACCTACATGTAAAGCCACCCCTGGTGCCCCTGATAAGCCACTTGAGTCACTTCTGGTACCTGGGGCCCGTTTTACTAAACTACTTACGCACAATATTTGCGTAAGTCAAATTTTTAAATTTTAGTTTATATTTTTTATTATCACTTGCTACAAACAGCAAATAGCCAGATCAGAGGACGCGCTTTTAGCGCGTCCTCTGATCTGGCTATTTGCTGTTTGCAAACAGTTATGATCGAAAAATAAGAGTTAAACGATTTTGACTTACGCAAAATTTTTGCGTAAGTTGTTTAGTAAAACGGGCCCAATACCTCCTCTGGTACCCCTAATAGAGTTTTTAGCGCTAATCGTCCATACTCCTCACAAGGTGCCGATAGTGGAATGAGTGTATATTTGATGGCATGGGTAATCAAGTGACATGTAGAATTAATCTATCGTACGCCCTGTTACAGTACTGAACGTTATTAAATTGAATTGATAATCGCAAGCGAATTGCCATCGCATCGGGTGCTTCAAAAGGCGAATCTTACGCTTGAATATTTTTACGCGATTTTTCCGAAGAGAGTGTGACAAAAATGGAATCGAAACAATTAATTAATGCATATTTGCGAAAACATTTGAGATACACCATTCAGGCACACTTACCCAAGGGTAAAGTTTCTATTTTAAATCGCAAGCGAATTGCCATTTAATTGCAAGCGAATTGCCACCGAATTGCAAGCGAATCGCAAAAATTGTTAATTTAATAAGGTTCAGAACTGAAGCCACGAATAAGTTATTTATGTGCCAAAAACGTTACAGAATAAGTGTTCTATACCATAATTAAATGTCCCTTTCATCTGTATCATTGAACAACATACAGGTCTCTTAACTGCTGTTAACGTAAAGCAGTAACCATTTACCGCTGACTTGAGTTATCATGCATCAGGTACGTGTAGAAATATCTATCGTACGGCCTGTAAGCAAGGCAGAAAGTACAACTTTTTGATGTGCCGAAACCTTTACAAAATAATTGTTACAAACCATTTTAAAACCACCCTTAGATTATAATCTCGCAAGTACACTATCCGTTTATCCATGGTTTAGATCTACAAATTAGGATACGCATAATTATGCTGCTCAAGGTAAAGAGCCACTTGAGCCACCTCAGGCGGTCCCAGATGTATACATTGAGTCACTTGAGCCACCTCTGGTGGTCCCAGTTTTCTAGAACAGAACAAATATTTTATTACATGGTGTAGGCCACTAGCCCCTGACATTTAACACATATAATATGATATACGTAGATAATAATATAGTAGTAATATCATTTCAGCAGACATCAGGTTACTGGTACATAATCTTAATAAGATTATGTACCAGTAACCTGATGCTTACTGAAATGATATTACTAAAATTTTATGATATACTTATATTTGCTTATACCATTTGTATATTAAATATATGTAATATGTCAGGGGCCGGCGACCTACATCATGAACTAAACAGCGTTGTTGTAGTAAGTGCAAATCATTGAGTTCGAAGTTATAGAGGTTATATTTATTTGCCAAGTACCGAACATGTTGCAATCAGCTTAAAGAATACTAGTGACCAGCTTAACATATCTTACATCATGCGTTCAATACCAAACCAATGTTTAAGTTACAGTGGAGAATGTGTTATTCTTTCCCAATAAACGCGTTTACGCTAAAACTATTATTTGCAGTGCAAACAGTTTGGAGCCAGATCAGACGCCGGGTAACCAGGCGTCTGATCAGGCTCCAAACTGTTTGCCACCAAGATATACAACAATTATCAGAATTGTCCAAAAGTTGTTCTTTTCTACGTTTAAGTGTTTTGCGTTTGCGTACGTTTGCGTTTAAACGGGAAAGAATAACAGATTCTCCACTGTATACTATTTAACTCTTTCGCTGCCACATTAACCGAGATATTTTTACCCCTTGACATTTAACAGTGTGATGTTTACCAAATAGATTAAACCCATCTTACACTGAAAACATAAGTTATTCTATCTATTTATGCTTTTAAGCCACTTTTTAAACGAAATTAATCGACTCTTTAAAGCGAAAGTACATTAATTATCCCGTGTTGAGCCCAAATATATATCGAACACATTTTCGAAACAGTTTCCAGTACAACGACGTCAATGATTTATTGATTTGACGTCATCGGCATTGCGTCGTTACTTCCGATCTTGGATTCGTGTTCTTCCGTTGAGTGGTTCGCGACAAATCGGGCTGCCAGAATCAAACGGTAAGACACGATTGACGATGGTTCGTTGGGTCCAAAGAAGAGCTACATGTGTACCATATAGATACAGAACAACTTTTCCACATACAGTGGTAAATACGCTATTCCTACCCATTCACGCGTTAATCTATGCGTAAGAAACGCATAGTGAACGGTTAACGAACGCTTAACGCCTAACGATCTTAACCCAGAGATGTTGCGATTGGTGCTTCCGTTATCCGTTTTACGCGGAGATTTCGGATCTTACCGACAGGCACTGGCAACCCGCCTGTTACTAATCAATTAAAACAAGCATTGATCACCCGCTTATATATGCCGCTCAGATATCGGGGGATAAACAGTGTATTGCCAATTAAAGATAGCAATGTTATCGGCGATACCACCTAATGTTCTGTAATACACATGTCATAAAGCTTGATGTGTAAACCGCTGAAGCTAAGGGGTCCGTCGGCTAAGTGATGACCCTTTCATCCGGGCTCTTTTAAACGCGTAAAGAAACGCGTAAAGAAACGGCTAGGAAAGGCGATTTACGAAACGGATAATAAACGCATAGTGAACGGTTAACGAACGCGTAAGAAACGCGTAAGGTGGGTAGGAATAGCGTATTTACCACCGTACGACAGTGCCTCAGCTATGCAATCCTCGCTTGGTTTAAGATCCCTAGAGAACACACGAACTGATGCTAAATTGATAATGTTCTACAAAATTGTTTATCAGCTCGTAGCTATTCCTGTTCCAACCTACTTTGAAAACCCAGAAGAATGACTCGTCATACACACCCCTTAGCCTACAGACAGATTCACACAGTTGCTTATTATTATCAGTTCTCATTTTTCACAAGCACCATGATCCTTTGGAACAACCTTCCCTCTGAAAGTGTGCTTCTGTCTACACTTGAATCCTTCAAGCAGACAGTATGCCAATTTGCCTACAACTAGTTGCGGAAGTCTGTTTTTAATCTGATTTTAAACTCATCTGTATATTTAACACTCTTTACTGTTTTTCAGTCTAACTTTCTGCTAATAATACCCGTAAAAGGAGTTCAACAGTAATCGAAGATAGATAGATAGATAGATAGATAGATAGAGCCCTACGGGGTAAATTCATGAAAGAAGCACGTGCGACGATAATTCCACTGTTTGAAGCAGTGGAAATGTCAAGTGGTAATCCACTGCTTTTTCCCGGTAATCCACAGAAAAGCATAAATAATGTCTTCTCTTATGTGAGCGTTAACTGCGAATTTTTGAAAATTGCGTGCAGTGATTTTCTTTCACTTGCACTGAACAGACTCTCGACTTTCAAGGAAGTGCAAATAATCTAATTATGTTTCCTATACAAAGTAATATGAGCCAAGATAATAATTATGTAGACTATAGAACTATAACAAGATTATCTTTGCAACGGAATACATGGAAATCATTTTAAATCTTTCAACAGTTAAGTAATTCTTGTGAATATAACGTTCCCTGTGGAACATTATAGTTACCAAATCATAAACCAGTATACAGTGGCGAATACGTTCTTCTTTCTCGTTCAAAGGAATCGAAACGCAAATGCAAAAACGCTAAAACAAAGAAAATTGCAGCTTTTGGACAATTCTGATAATTATCTTGGTGACAAACAGTTTGAAGCCTGATCAGACGCCGGGTTATCAGGCATCTGATCTGGCTCCAAACTGTTTGCAATAGAAATAATAGTTTTAGCGTAAACGCGTTTATTGGGAAAGGACAACGTTCTCTCCACTGTACTTGAAATTCTGGGTAGTTTGATACATAATGCTAGAAATCTGTAAATGTAGGGAGTATACAGTAAAACCTCTCTATTACGACCCCTAAAAAGATTGCTAATTAGTTGTATTAAAGACAGGTGACAGCTTAAAGCAAGGTGACAGTAAAACAGAACGCTCCTAAAGGAGCGTTCTGTATTACTGCCACATTGCTTTATGCAGACACCTGTTCTAAACCACCAATAATTTACACAATTTATTGGTCGTAAAAGAGGTTTTTACTGTATTTTAAACAGATCCATTGTGTCAAATACAGTGGAGAATGTGTTGTTCTTCCCCAATAAACGCGTTTACGCTAAAACTATTATTTGCAGTGCAAACAGTTTGGAGCCAGATCAGACGCCGGGTAACCCGGCGTCTGATCAGACTCCAAACTGTTTGCCACCAAGATAAACATGAAATATCAGAATTGTCCAAAAGTTGTTCTCTTCTACGTTTTAGCGCTTTGCGTTTGCGTACGTTTGCGTTTAAACGGGAAAGAATAACAGATTCTCCACTGTAGTTAATTGAACAGAGCGTTGATGCGTATGTAACCTTTCATCACCACTACTTCATGTCTTGTTTATTCCTTTCAACTTCGTTATAGAGTTTGAATGTTGGTGTCTGTATCTGTATTTTAAAATTAGAAGTACATCGCTGCCTCCCCATAATGGTCCTCTGAACAACGATTCCCTCTATACAACGATGCTTGCCGATGTTCTCAAGACAACTATGTCTACCGCTTTCACTGCTGCAATATCGTCTGCTTAACATTGTCGTCTGCTGTTATTTCTTACATAATGGACATTTGAACAAAAAACATAAAAAACGAGTGACAAACAGCTTGGATCCAGATCAGACGCCGCGTGGCGCGGCGTCTGATCTGGATTCAAACTGTTTGTAAATGTAAGGAGTATTTTAAACAGGTCCATTACATGTTCATGTACAGTGAAGAATGTGTTATTCTTTCCCAATAAACGCGTTTACGCTATATCTATTATTTGCAGTGCAAACAGTTTGGAGCCAGATCAGACGCCGGGTTACCCGGCGTCTGATCTGGCTCCAAACTGTTTGCACCAAGATAAACAAGAATTATCAGAATTGTCCAAAACTTGTTCTTTTCTACGTTTTAGTGCTTTGCGTTTGCGTACGTTTGCGTTTAAACGGGAAAGAATAACAGATTCTCCACTGTATGCCAAATAGTTAATGGAACATATTCAGCGTTGATGCGTATGTAACCTTCCATCGCCACTGTTTCCTGTCTTGTTCAATACTTTCAACGTCATTATATCGTTTGAATGTTGTTGTTTGTATTTGTATTTAAAATAAGAAGTAATAAAAACCTATAGTGTAAAGCAGTATTAAATAAAACCTCAGTCACCCATGAAACATGTTATAGACAATCACAAATTCAATTTAAGTATTGTGCATTTATTACTTGTTTAGGGTTTGTATTAAGTATATGAATACATGTAGCAAATTGACAAACAGTGCATACCCTGATAAAATGGCTTCTAAAGGAGCATTCTGATCAGGGAGTACACTGTTTGCATATGACAAGTACACACTCCACTAGTACATTGTTTTTTTTAAATACGCAAACATAGAGTGTTATAGGTCAACGAGTTAAACGAGACCCATATACAGTGGTGAAAGCGTTATTATTTTCCCAATAAACGCGTTTACGCTAAAACTATTATTGATCACATAATTTGCTGTTTGGGAGTTGCATAAAGCGATTGTATAAATATCGTAATCCACTAGTGGAATATCGTTTTTTTGCCTTCGGCCCAACGTGTTCGTCCACAAGCGCTGCATGTAGCGGGACGCCAAATGACGTCATTACTATGACGTTAACGTAAACAACGTAACGTTTTGGCGGAAAATCTATATAGCGGAGGGGCTACAAATTACGGCTTCAATCAATTTAATAGGTGATTAAAATTATTATGTGATAAATAGAATCTCACATTCGTGCTCATCATTTATCATTTTTAATAAACTCGTCGACTAAAATGAATATGACGCTCGCCAAGGCTCGCGTCATATTATTTTAGTCAACTCGTTTATTAAAAATGATAAATAATGAGCACTCATACAAGATCCTCTATTTCCATTACAAAGAGTTTGGAGCCAGATCAGACGCCGGGTTCCCGGCGTCTGATCAGGCTCCAAACTCTTTGCCACTCAGATTAATATTAACAGTCTGAATTGACGAAAAATTGTCTTTTTCTACCTCTAATTGCGATGTGTTTGCGTTTCGTTTGCGTTTAAACGGGAAAGAGTAACATTTTCTCCACTGTAGCAAAGTTAAACGAATGACGATGGCTAAACAAAGACAAATTTTTCTAATCGTAGGTTACGAGATAACATCTTCTCCACTGTGTTCGCTAATGGTTCCTGAGTGTTTCAAGGTCAACAATAAAAAATGATGTTCCTTAAACTGCCTTCCACTGTTTATTAGCACGTACCTACGTTTTATATTAGAAACAAAAAGTATTACACTTAATATTAATCTAGCCATGTGTGTGTTTCTTGTTTTCTAAATAAGTAGTAATTTGTTTTAAATTAAGTTCATTTGCCATTGAATTAATACACAGAGGAGAACAGGTTATTCTTTCCCAATAAACGAGTTTACGCTAAAACTAGTATTTCAAATGCAAATAGTTTGGAGCGAGAACAGACGCCGGGTTACCCGGCGTCTGATCAGGCTCCAAACTGTTTGCCACTCAGATTAAAACAAATATGCAGAATTGACAAAAAATTGTCATCTTTCTCATTTCGTTCGCGTTTAAACGGGAAAGAATAACGTATTCTCTACTGTAGCCTAACCTATTTGTACCTAGCGGTCCACAAGTGGGATATAGACAAACGGTATAGACTCTGTTAAACTTCTACACTGTTGCTAACAATACTTTTTTATAAAATATAAGAAATGTATATCAGGAACCCCTTACACGTGTAAATGCAAAATAGTCTTAACAAATATATTAAGCACGGAAGAATATACTAGGCATAAACTGTCTAACCTTTCGCATACAATGTACAAGTTTTGCCGGACATATCTTTCACATTATCTTAATTTACCATGTATTGACACAGTGGTGAAGACGTTATTATTTCCCATTGAGAGGAAACTAAACGCCAAATCAGTACAACAAGATGCTGTCCATTTCTGCTAGAGCTATTTGACCTTTAGACGCACGAGAGAGATGTAGTTAACAAGTCCGTGATATTTTGAAAGTGGATATTGACAAATGTTGGTGGGGGTTCAGGGGTTCTCCTCCGGAAGAAAAATTGAAATTGAAATGGTGAGCTCTGAAGTGTGTTTGAACAAAACTTACCTTGACAGATTATAGGGGGGCGTATGTCTGTTGAACCGAATTTCAGCTATAAGAATCAGCAAAAATATTTTTTAAAAAACCCAACAATTTTTGCCGTTTTAAAGACAAAACTACACGTTAAAGCAGACTGCTTTACTTTCAATCTGATTTAAGTAGTCACATAACTTCAAAACTAGAAACAGGCTATGTTGTTACGGTTAAGTGACATCTGCTCTATTTTGGGCTTGCTTTAAATCTTTCCCCCATAGCCTGTTTTATTTTTAAAGAAACCAATTAAAGCCAGAGGTTCCTTAGGTTGCATGGGCAGCAACCAACCTTTCCGGGAAAATTCTGGCAAAGCTTTTTTCTCGCTTAATTTTGTTTTACACCCCTATACATTTAAATGGGTCAAAAAATCATGAAAGGATGATGACATTGACCCTGTAGAGGCTACAATCTCATTAAATCTGAATGAAAAATTGTCAGAATGTTTGGATATATCAAATCTAGGTCAAGACCCTAATTTTGTCTGTTCAAAATCTAGGTCACTAGGTCAAATCATAGAATAATCTTGTTAAGGGTGTATCAATGTCATAAGCGATTTTTTCAAAGTATCAAACTTGTTCTCTATCATTGTTATTTTGGAAGAGCTATTTATGATGAATGAAAAAATGGAAAAAAACATATGGTGGTGTCCTTTTTGTTTAGCTACAGCGATTTGAAAAAGGTATGTCAAATTTGGATTTTTTCTATCAAATTTTACCCATTCAGAGTACAAGCTTCAGTAAAATCTATTTCAAAACAAAACAAACAAGGTAATTTGGGTTTTCATTATTTATTTCATGTCTATGGTGATATTTTCACATATAGAAACCAAATTTAGACAAAGCAGGCACTAGGTTTGAACAATATGGATCCTCGAATATCACAAATATGCTTTTTATAGGGCATGATTTTATTAGATTTTTTATTTTATGAAAAAAAAGTAAAAAAGTTTGAAAATGAAATAGTTCTAGTATTAAACTTTTTCTTATATTCTACCAAATGAAAGCCAATGCTAAGACAGTTCAAAATATGAAAAGAAGTTGAAAGGTCAGTGTTAAAAAATTTGAGTTATTAAAGTAAAAAGAGTTATCTCCCCTTACAAAATTTACAAAAAAAGTACCATAGCGATGATATTTAGAGCTTGATAAATTTCACATTTGGTGCCTTTTTTTTCTTAAATAAGTTTTTGTATGAATAAATACTACCATAGACAGGAAATAAATAACACAAAACCAAATTATCATATTTGTTTTCATTTAAAATGGATTTTATTGAAGCGGGCTGTTTGAAAAGGACAAAATAAGAGTAAGTGGGTGGGGTAAATTTTACATGGCCATGGAGCCAACTGTTGTTCACCAAAATGTACACTTTTTCTATTTTTTCATTCATCTTAATTAGCTCTTCAATACAAAACCATCAAAGAGTGTTTTCATATACTTTGAAAATTTCCCAAAGTCATGACATTGATACACCCTTAACACTGTAAAGGTTGATTGTGGGTCATGTCAAGTTGTAATCTAGGTCAATTTAGGTCAAGTTTTACATGGTGTACATGTACCTGGACTACAGGGTTAACTGTTTTTCTTTGATTTGACATAGTAATCAAGTTTTTTACCCGACATGACCCATATTCGAACTTGAACTAGATATCAATTTTGCAAACATTCTGATTAAGTTGCATAAAAATCCAATGAGATATGTTGCCTCCAGAGTGTTAACAAGTGTTTTGACCTTGTTACCTAATTTTAGACCTGACATGACCCACATTTAAACTTGACCTAGATTGTCATCAAGTGTCATGAAGACGGTGTACCTGGTGAGCGATTTAGGGCCATGGTGGCCATTGTATTAATATTATTTGCAAATAGTTTGGAGCCTGTTGAGATGCCGTGTTATCCGGCGTGTAAACATGCTCCAGACTATTTACAAAGGAAATAATAATGAAAGCTTAAACGCATTTATTTGAGAAAAATAATCTATTCTTCTAATGAACTAGGACACGCAGTATGACCTCTTCCTTTCCTTGGAAGATCTAGTTCCCGAACAAGATACGTAAGACAACGATGATGATTATCGCTGTTGGATATTTCATATATAGAGGATATTGAATGAGTGTTTTTTCAGTAATGAATTTATTGAACGAGTTGGATAAAAATTATATTTTGCGAGCCTTGGCGAGCAACATATCATTTTTATCCAACGAGTTCAATAAATTTATTACTGAAAAAACACGAATTTAATATCCTTTTTATCACATAAATACCAAATGACACGACAATCCGAACGGTCTTACTTTCACTTTTGCCCTCGGCTCTTATGTAAACGATTCGTCATAGGTGTTATTCGGTTTTATTCATCCGTAGATAAAAACACCAATCATACTAACGTAAAGAAAATCAACATCATTATGTTATAAAAAGACTTCTCTGATACCATATTCAAATTTTATATTAATATTTAAAATAAAGTTGTTCTAATTGACTAAAAATAATCATTTAACATTAAGAATCTAGTTTCGTTTTCAAAATAACGTCAAGACGTAACATGACGTCATTATCATTGTAACGTCTAAATTTGAAAACCAGTCTGAGTCACTGTTAATACTAAAGTCTACGTAGTATTTAGCTTAGCCTGATTTGCAGCCTGAGTTTGCGAGACTGCTAGGGATAATGTTTCTAGGACACTTCGAAATGTTTCCATACCTAATGGTGATCTATGTTTGTCTAGATTCTCTTAACTCATTTACAGTCGGCGTAGTAGTACATTATTTTGGTGATTCGAAAATTAGTATAAAATATATGCCCAGTGGGCCATACGATTTTTACGGCCCTCTATATTTTGCACGTTTATGTGATAAAGGGATATAATTACAGTGGAGAAGACGTTATTCTTTCCCAATAAACGCGTTTACGCTAAAACTATTATTTGCAGTGCAAACAGTTTGGAGCCAGATCAGACGCCGGGAAACCCGGCGTCTGATCAGGCTCCAAACTGTTTGCCACCAAGATAAACATGAATTATCAGAATTGTCAAAAAGTTGTACTTTTCTACGTTTTAGTGTTTTGCGTTTGCGTACGTTTGCGTTTAAACGGGAAAGAATAACAGATTCTCCACTATAATTAAGACGTAAATGTTAATCAGTAGTAGTTTAGCTAGCAGTGCTCTTGTACTCGTTGCTACTGTTGAGAAAACATTATGCTCTCCAGTTAAAAGCAAACAAAAGACATTGAGAAATGGAGCTCATTTGGGAACCATCTCATCTTGGTCTACATTAATTGCAAAATATTGATTTGTATCTATAGCTATTAGATACACTGTCCTAATCAGATACACACAAGTCCTAATTATTATTATGCTTTTAGGATCACTGGATGTCCATCGTCTGTGTGTATTGAGCAGAATTATCTATGATATTTGGCAGTGTAGACCAAACTCAGGTGCTTGGTTTGTACAATGTTGTGATTGTAAATTAACATATCTAAATAACTATGAAAGATATTAACTTGAAACTTTGAATACTTGTTAAGTATCAAAAGGGCAACTCAATACAACAAGGTAGGTTACTCTGTGATTTGTAGAGTAATTGCCCTTGTTTTATTTACTTAAAACTCGTAAATTGAAATATCTTAATAACTGTCAAAGGTATTAACTTGAAACTTTAATACTTGTGTTATATCAAAAGGGCAACCCATTCAAACAAGAAGGGTGACCGCGGATGTGCAATTCTAGAGTTATTGCCCTTGTTTTTATTTACATAAAACCTGTAAATTGAAATTTCTCAAAAACTACCATAACTTTAAATGCTTGTTTAGTATCAAAAGGACAACTCATTACAAGAACCATGGGTTTTGTGATTCCAGAGTAATTGCCCTTATTTTGACTTTTTAGAATTTAATTACATTTCTCAATAACTACCATGATAGGTACATGTATTAACATGAAACTTTGAATACTTGTTCAGTTTCAAAAGGGCATCTCCTTTCAACAAGGCAGATAACCATGGGATTTGTCATTGCAGAATTATTGTCCTTGTTTGACTAAGAATTTGTATAAGAAATTATTCAGTAACTGCAGAAAGTTATTAATTTCAAATTTCCAATATATTTGAATACTTGTTTAGTTTCAAAAGGGCAACTCATTACAACAAGGCAGGTAAAGCAGGCACAGATATTTTCCTTGTTTTGACTTATAGTTTACTTTAAATTGAATGTAGAGTTTCCAAGTATGTTTAAGTTGCTGTTGCTTACAATCTGCTATGATCAATAGGGCATTAAACACCCATACACATTCTTTAAGTTTGAAAAATGTAGCCGTCTCAAGTATTTTAAAGTCGAGCGTCCAGCACCCGTTTGCGGTGCTCTCGTTTCTACAAACGTTAGTTTTTCCCAATTTACGCGCTTACGCTTATACTATTATTGCCTTTGCAAACAGTTTTGAACCTGATCAGATGTCGGGTAACCCGGCGTCTGATCAGGCTTCAAACTATTTACCACTCATATTACAATAAATAGATACGCAACCATTTTCTAGATTGTATTGTAACGCGTTTGCGTTTCATTTAAATGGGAAATATAAACGTCTTCTCCACTGTTTCTAAATTGAAACTGACTACATGTATTAGTGTTTTCTTCTGACCTGTCGGAGTTATTTTTAGATTGGAACATTCTAAAACTTTCAAAGGGATGAGTTTTCTCTACATACGGTTAACGATACGGATAGCTGTACATTTTGTAAGCAATGTACAGTAGAGGATACCTTATTCTTTCCCGTTTAAAAGCAAACGCAATGCACTAAACTGTGGGAATTTATTTTAGGAAATTTGAATTATATTTTTAATCTGAGTAGCAAACAGGTTGGAGCCTGATCAGACGCCGGGTAACCTGTTTGCAATGGAAATAATAGTTTTAGTATATAAATGCATTTGTTGCGAAAGAATAAAATATCAGTTAGCGCAAGGGTCTCGTGCTGCACGAGGATCATGTTATCTCAAGTTGGAAAGTGCACGACTATATAGATCTGATGTTACCCTGTTATCTATTTACCATTATGAACTATTCTGTTCTAAAAATAACTCCGACAGGTCAGAAAACTTGAACAATACAACCTCTTCAAATTTCATTTTCCATTTTCTATTTTTATTGCATTACTGTTTCGTATAAGTTTGAATTATTTAGGAATTATAAAACCGTCTCCACTGTATCAAATGAAACAAAACACATCTATGTCAGGTTCTAGACACGTATAAATATTTGAAAAGCAATATTGAATATGAAAACTATTTAGATATTTTACCGTATTCTCTAAGATGTATTTTGTCTAGAATAAGATTGTCATCACACTCACTCAGAATTCAAACAGTCAGATTTGCACGGAACAGATTAGCTCGTGATGTGTTGCAATTCTGGCGATATAGAAGACGAGTACCATTTTATTTGCGTTTGTTTTCGATTTATTGATTTAAGAGTGAAGTTTCTGAAAAAAAATATTTTCAAAGACCATCAATGTTTAAATTTATTGAACTATTGAATTCAGCTAACAAAAACATTGTGTGTAACTTAAGTATATATGTACGAGATGCTCTTAAAATAAGACATTCCCTTAACGTTAATAACTGATGTATTCATCTCATATTGTCGCGTGATGATATTCATTTATTGTATGATTATTCCTATGTGATTGGGATGATGTACTTTGTACAAATCTGAATAAAATTATGTTCTGTTCTGTTCTGTTCAATGGAGAAAGCGTTAATCTTTCTCGTTTAAACGCGCAGCGAAACGCCAACGGGACAATTTCCTAAACAATTTGATGATTCTGTATAATCTGAGTTGCAAACAGTTTGCAACCAGTGTCTGGTCTGGCTCCAAAGTGGTTGTTAAGGATATACAGTGTAGAAAACGTTATTCTTTTCCGTTTCAACGAAACGAAACGCAAACGCAAAACACTAAAATGTAGAAAAGTGCAACTTTTGGACAATTCTGATAATTTATGTTTATCGTGGAGGCAAACAGTTCGGTGCCTGATCAGACGCCGGGTTACCCGGCGTCTGCTCTGGCTCCGAACTGTTTTCAATAGAAATAATGGTTTTAGCGTAAACGCGTTTATTGGGAAAGAATAACGTTTTCTCCACTCTAAGCGTTTATTTCAGCGTAAACGCGATAATTGGGAACGAATAACGTTGTCCCCGCTGTACTGGTTGTTGACCTGTATATAGGATGCTTAAAATAATAGTTCCAAAAAACATTGTTGTTCGCACGTAGGTTTGTCCTATAAATGTCTCTACTGTGATCCATTAAATGGACACATATACCACAACCCGTAATTAAATGGGAAACGACCTTATTACAAATGATATTATACAATAAAAAAGTCACATTTTACACCTTATCTAACATACTTGGCCATGTTCTAAGAATAAATAAACTGTAGCTGTACCAAACGTTTATAATCATCTGCATTAAACACAAGTGTACGAACTCTAGCTACATGTACGACGTAATGCTGTTTATTGTACAAATTCTTTATCTAGAGCAAAAACCGTGTAAATCGGCGTTTACATGTAATAAGACTGTATTGTGGTTTACAAAAAGCGAACGCCAAGCAACAAAATGCAGACAAAATTAAAACATTTCAAAATGCTTATGATTGGTTTTATTGGAGTGGAAAAGGAGCTTTCTGTACTACTATTTTCCTGTATAACCCTTTCGCTGCCAGACCCTATACATGTAACACTAACATTTGCAAAAAGTTTAAATCCAGATCGGACGCCGCGTAACGCAAATATGACAGCCTTGTTTAGTAAAACTGCATAATTTCTATTTTTTGTAAATAGAAGCAGAAGAAACGTTTGTGAGCAGATGTTGTTATGGAAGTGAATGTCACAGAAGAGAAAACGTTATTCTTTCCCAATAAACGCGTTTACGCTAAAACTATTATTTCCAATACAAACAGTTTGGAGCCAGATCAGACGCCGGGTAACCCGGCGTCTGATAAGGCTCAAAACTGTTTGCCACCAAGATAAACATGAATTATCAAACTTGTCCCAAATTTGCACTTTTCTACGTTTTATTGTTTTGCGTTTCGTTTGCGTTTAAACGGGAAATAATAACGTTTTCTCCACTGTACATTCGATTGTTACGTCATTATGGCTTTGACAATGGTTAATAGTGCGCTCACATTTGCTCTACGGCGGCCGTACGGCGGCCGCAGAAACGTGAAATCGAGAGAATCTTACGGCGGCCGTAGAAATTCTACGGCGGCCGTACGGCAGCCGCACGGCGTATCCCAATATTTTACAGGCCGTAGAGCTCGCCGTAGACTTAAAACGCGGAGTTATAACATTTTTTCATTTCTACGGCGGCCGTAGAAACACATGCCGCAGAGTGGTTCTACGGCTGCCGTACGGCAGCCGTACGGTCGCCGTACGGCCACCGTGCGGCCGCCGTAACTCAATGGTCAATTTTCCTAATGTGAGCGAGGCATCAGTAACCACCTGTCTTAACCCATTACCCAAATAAAAACGTCTTTTTACGCCTTCAAATAATTCCGCCACTGAAGAATGCTCAATACAATAAATGTTCCATTCTCTAGAATATGTTAGGCTAAAAGGCGCATTCTGCTTTACGGTCAACCTTCTTTAACACTTTGACTACCAAATTATTCGGAAGAGTTTTACCCTTTCACCGTTTCATTGTCGTCTGCTTCAATTTTGTTGTTTGCAATGCCTAAAGAACAGCGTTACGCGGCGTCTGATTAGGATCCAAACTGTTTGCAAACGCGCTTTTAAGCGTCATTGAGAGTGAAAGGGTTAAGTTGTACCTGTCTGCTAAACTACAGTGGAGAAAACGTCATTCTTTCCCAATAAACAAGTTTACGCTCAAACTATTATTTCTATTGTAAACAGTTTGAAGCCAGATCATACGCCGGGTAACCCGGCGTCTGATCAGGCTCCAAACTGTTTGCCACCAAGATAAACATGAATTATCAGAAATGTCAAAAAGTTGCACTTTTCTACGTTTTAGTGTTTTGCGTTTGCGTTTCGTTTAAACGGGGAAAAATAACAGATTCTCCATTGTATGAGGTAATGGGTTAAACGCCTGACTGTTTTAGTTATTTCAAATGACCGCACGATCTCACTAATCCTGAAACCTCAGTCAAACCGATTACTTTTCACGGTTCAAAAAGGGTTCTATTTTTTTGAGGTTCTATCACCAAAATAGAATCGCTCGTAATTCTCTTCAATAGAAACCGACGGAGTGTAATGATACTTCGTTTTACGGGTTAATTTCTCATTATGCCTTCCTAAAACGACAGCAATCATGCAGCGTAACTGATTTATCACGGAAATAATAGAAGCCATAGAAACCAAAGTACGCGTAATGAATGAACACTAAACAAATGTCTAGGATTTAGTTACAATATCGTTACCACGTTGCTGCTAAAGGCTTAACGAGTCACAAGCGACTGTTTTTATCTTAAGCATATTGCAATAGAAAAACTTTAATATTTTCCCAATAAACGTATTTGTGTTAAAATAAATGTTTTTTTACAAACAGTTTAGAGCCTAATGCGGTTCCGCTTGTTTGTCAATTAAAAAAAAGGTAAATATGTACATAAATCTGCCAGTTGCTTCATTTTATTGTTTTGTATTTTCGATTGTCTTCATTTAATCCTTCCCACTATACTAGCGCCTTTTAGCGCATTTAATGTCTTACTCCACGGAATAAATTAATTCCTATTATTACAGTCATGAAAATGTATCAAACAATTATTTTCTATAGCCTAGCAGATTGTGGCTTAAAGCATGCTGAAAGTAAAGCAGAACACGCCTTTAGGAGCATTGTGCTTTATTACTTTGTACCGCAGGTTATGGGATAAGGGATTAATAGTTTACCCCCTAGCCTGTTTCTAGTATTTAAGACAGGTGACTACTTAAATCAGGTTGAAAGTAATGCAGAATGCTTCTTAAGGCACATTTCTTCTATTCTTTCAGACAGCTTTAAGCTAACATCTTCTAGGCTATAGAACATATTTCTTTCGATACATGTGCATGACTGTATAAACTATTTTCTTCAGTGGATGAATAAATTGAATGCGCTAGAAGGCGCTTCTATGGGGTAACGGTCAAACGGACACACAGTGGCAAATTTGTGTTATTATTTCCCAATAAACGCGCTTACGCTGAAACGTTTATTTCCAAGTGGCAAACAGATTGAAGCCAGATCAGACGCCGGGTAACCTGGCGTCTGATCAGGCTCCAAACTGTTTGCCACTCAGATTTAAATAAATTGTCAGCAATATATAAAATTGTATCGTTTCTACATTTTAGTGTTACATGTCGTTTGCGTTTAAACGGGAAAGAATAACGTTTTCTCTACTGTATGCGACGTTCCTAGGTTGTATGTGTCGGTTGCAGCATTCTGTCAAAGCGTAACAAACCAATATAAAGACGTCCTAAACTTTCAATCAACAGTACAACGTGTTGCTTAAATAGGAACTTAGAGTTAGGATCAACTTTAGAATCTGTCCGCAGGTCGTTTTGTTATTTTCGTAGAAATAAACTGGCCATCTCTTGTGACATTAGCCTGGCCATTTATTGTGACATTAATATGGCCATTTATTGTGACATCAACCTGGCCATACATCGACATTTATGGTGGCGAACCAATTGTAAAAGTGTTCCAATTCGACCTTGGATCGAACCTGCGACATCCCGATCTGCAATTTGATGCTCTATCGCTGAGCTATGCAGCCAGTTTTGAGATTATGTAACTGATTGTTTTACTATTCACCATCCTTCTCATTCTGCGAGTATATATGATTCCATATTTAGAATCGGTGTTTTATAAATGGAATCTGTCTCAACGTTACCCACCATCATAAAATGTCTGTCTTGTCAAAGTTTATCAAGATAGCATGCCTAAGGACTGCCTTAGGAGACCTTTGATCTAGAGCAACACTGTTTGCATAGGCATATGTACTCTCAGAGGTGCACCATTTTTAAACGACGAGTAAACATTACTCATTGCCTGGCTTGATTGAATGTAAATGAATCTTAATTTGGTGATATCGCTAATAAACATTTTTTACAAACACATGAAAAATGTGAAATATTAGATACACATAGATCTGTATATTTTAAAGAAGAAGTTCAAGAAAACTCAGAACAAGTAAATTAATGAAAACAAGATTTGTTTGCAAAACGCTAAATATATGCCCCGTTATGTGACCTCTAACTAACCATGACCTTTGTCTGACATTACCCAACTTGTACTCGAGCTCAAAAGCTTTTTGAGTTGAGTACACAGGCCGGTTCATGTAATCAACAAATTATAAAATGATAATAATAGATCTATCTTAAAATATTCCTATCGCTTTCAGTCACATTCATGAAAGAATTAAGTGAAATTCAACTGCTTTTTAAAGATGGAATTTGACACTGGCTACATTTAAAATTCTCAACCCTGTGGATCAAACAGTAGATCCATCTTGGTGCAAAATGTACCTTCTGCTTAATCATTTGATGTACAGCGGAGAATACGTTATTCTTTCCCGTTTAAACGAAACGAAACGCAAACGCAAAACACTAAAACGTAGAAAAGTGCAACTTTTAAACAATTCTGATAATTCATGTTTATCTTGGTGGCAAACAGTTTAGAGCCTGATCAGACGCCGGGTTACCCGGCGTCTGATCTGGCTCCAAACTGTTTGCACTGCAAATAATAGTTTTAGCGTAAACGCGTTTATTGGGAAAGAATAACGTTTCCTCCACTGTATACCCCTCTGTTACCAGGACTAAACAATACTTATTAATGGAATAAAAATAGCTGGCAACTTACAGCACAGTGAAACTAAAGCGGAAAATATCCGTTTATGCTCTCTGCTTTACTTTTATCTTTCTTTAAGTGGCCGCCTGCCTTATACAACAAATGATTACTGTAGTCTCAGTCGTGTCTACAGAGTGGTTTACTGAATTGCAAATTGAAAATCTCATCCTTGGCAACTCTCAAGACCTTCACTCTTTGATTTAATGTTGGTTGTTTATGTGAAAACTTACACATATTCTTCAATTATTTCAACAGGGAAAATGGTAACATGGTATGGATAGATCCGATGGATGAGTCAGATTTTATGGCACCAGATCACAAAATAGGTCATATAGCACCGATAGATGACGAGAGATAAAGTCAGGACAGTTGATTTCAGCTAATCTCATTGATTGTAATGAAGGCCATGGTAACATCACACTAACATGGTACCACGAACTTTCAAAAGGAAGTCAACAACCATACAAAAGGTAAATGATTGCATATTTCATTAAAAAAATAAATTTTGAAAAAGTTTAAACTTATACACCAGTCAGCAGAGGTTAGCCTTTATTGAAATTGCAACATGCTGTAAATTTCATGGGAAAGTACCAATTAGCCAAAACTATGCCTTATTCACATGTTTCCATTATGCCAAATAATACTTAACATTGCCTCCAAAATTCAGCTTATGCTTTATCTTTATAAAGAAAAGTTAAAGAACCTACAACATAACCTCCTTCTTTCGCACAAGTAACTTTGCTAAAGCAAGAAATAGTGAGAGACCACTAGTGTGTAATAATACCTGTTAGTTGGTCAATATGTTAAGTAGGGGTGTAACAATACTGTGAAACACGTATTGCATTATGTTGGAATACAGAGGATCTGTATTGTAATATATTGCAATATATTGTGGCAACTTATAAGTACAAATGTTGGATAGAAATTAGCATATAAAAATAAAAGGACTGCTTTAAATACAAAGGAGGGTCCAAATTAACATAGCCATTTTTTATTAATGTTATAATTGTCACAGTATAACATGCAAATTCACAGGGCAAACCCTCTCGCATATGCTCAAATAATACAAATAATATTGCAAAACGGAAAGACCGTATTGCAATACGTATTGCCAAGAGGCGTATTGCAATATAACAATATATTGCCGTACTGTTACATGTACTCCGCTTATGTTAAGTCGTACACAAATTATAAAAGAAAATAACAACACAAAAGTCCTGAAATATTACAGGCCTGTAGAGTGCCTTATACATAATAATCAATTATTTATGTACAATCTATTGCAGAAATATCATAGCCTGTGTGGTGTTCCATAACCAGTGCAATGTTTAGAATGTTTCCCTTCCTGAAGTGGTAAACAATGTTGGACAAGCATTAACTATGGCATCAAGCAGTTTCCTATCAAAGATGGACTTTTCATTCAGAGAGTCAGAGACTATGATGCAAAGTAAGACTGACTTTTTCATGACTGAACAACATAATTTTGTGCTGAATTTGAGTAATAAATATATGAACTGATTAGAGCGGAGGATAAATTAAAACGGATGCAAATTCTATGTCAGCACAATATCATATGGTGTAATTTAACTTCTCAATAAAATTGTCTCTTTGAACCAATTCTAATGAGTAGTCACACCATATTGTTTAGTGCAGACATAAAGATCTTGTTCTTGAAGTACCCATCCTTATGTTGAGCCCTGTATCCATGTTAAAAATTTGAAAGAATACTTATGTATATATGAAATTGAAACTTGAAGTTTATAATTTTATAGTGTTGCTGTGGTGTTTCTTTACTGCTGTGTATTATCAGAACTGATGAACTAAAAATAAAGCAAATTAAATATAAATTAAATAGTTTTCCTGTTGTGTTTATAAATAATTCTTCCTAAAATCTTGATGCAGTATAAGTGTCAGTATAAAACCAGAATTGAAAGCCTGAGAGAACCTTAATTTTAACAAGATCATGTTTTTTGGTCCATGTGAGATTTCACTCTCTGACACTTATTTTGAATCTCGATGCCAACAATTGTTTCATCTACAGTAAATCACATCTTTTACAACCACTACATGAGGTCAAGTTGTTGGTGTGCAAGACAAGTGGCTGCATTATGTAGGACTGTTTAGATAAAAGTAAAGCAGAAAGCCCCATTGGTGCTTTTTAATTACTTTCACATTGCTTTACCCCTTTCCTCCATTAAAACACGTGTAGGAGTTGATATGCGTAGTAATTAAATAACGAAGCCGAATTATGTTACCAGAGTGGACTAGTCTTCTAGTCTCTGATAATCTTACAATTTGATAGCATATGATAGACTACATTTGCACCACAGACATCTCATAACAATTAATTAAATTAAATATACTGCAACAGAAAGCAAGTTTGGCGCACACAGCATTACTGTATTTCGGTGTCACTTTTCGTCATCCTAAAGTGAACTATAGTGATCAGTAGATGTTTGTTGTGCGTCAACATTTGGTTTGGTACACGCTAGCGGTCATAGATTTACCCCTATCAAGTTCATATTTCCTCAGCATAGTCATATTGATAAGTTATAGCTCCGCTCTGAATATGGGTAATATTCTATCAAAAAGCAGGTCACAAGGTCATATCTTAGAAAGAATAACACATTCTCCACTGTAACAACCGAAAAGTCCCGTATAACGGGATACATCAGCAAGTAATTACATCAACATTATAGAAACGCAAGACCTATACACAAATGACATGAGACAGACTGTCTCGAATCACAACGGAATACGGCTACACTCTTAAAAAGTGGATTACACAAACAGTCGATTGAGTTGAGGGATGAGCTGTCAATCAATCAAGCAATCAGCTATCTTTTAACGATTAGCCATTAAATGTATTCTAAGTATCTCTCTTACAGTGGAGAATCTGTTATTCTTTCCCGATAAACGCGTTTACGCTAAAACAATTTTTTGCAGTGCAAACAGTTTGGAGCCAGATCAGACGCCGGGTAACCCGGCGTCTGATCAGGCTCCAAACCGTTTGCCACCAAGATAAACATGAATTATCAGAATAGTCCAAAAGTTGTTCTTTTCTACATGTTAGTGCTTTGCGTTTGCGTACGTTTGCGTTTAAACGGGAAAGAATAACAGATTCTCCACTGTATCCGACAACCTCAATATAAACAAGTTCCATCTTCCAGATGGGTTCGGGTCTCAGGGGTTCTACTGTATACAGTTAAATTTCTCTATTACGAACACTAGAATACAGGCTCGATTGTATACTGCCTCCTCATTTTAAGCATTCAACTGTTGTAAACACCTAATAATTAATACAATTTTGTGTTCGTAATACAGAGGGTTTACTGTCCTGATGTAATATATGATTGGGTCTCCAGCAAAACCTGCTATAATGACAAAATTTTCGATTTTCAGATTTTTTGCTGTTTGCTCAAGAGTAGGGTGTTAGAAATACAGAACAAAAAGAATTTTGGTGATATCTCAATTTTTAATGAAATTACAGCTAATTTAGTAACTGTCCTAGCATTGAAACATTGACACGCGAGTGCTTAATTGACTTTTAAAAAAGCGGCCCAGAAACAGTATTTTAAGAACCAACAATGCCTACAGTATGCACTTTTCCTTCCAATTAAGACATAAGCTTCTGTTGAATAAACATATAAAACTTATTTGGAATAAATTATGGAGAAAAGAAAAGTCTGTTAGAGTTCAGTTGCCATAGTAACGCAACCCTAAAAAGGACACAAATCTCAGTTTCTGTATGGATTTTGAGGACACTTAACGTCCAGATAGACATGGCGAACACAAGGCCTCACAATATTAAACGGGTACTTCTTGCGAGCGGCAAATATTCCTGCAGGCTGTAGCACGTGCGGCAGATGCTCGTGGGAGAAATCGACGTCACGTGACCTCAGAATATCATATCTTCTCTCATCAACGTCATCAGGCTCTTTCACAAAAACGACGTCAGGCTGGTCCTGTTGAAGTGGAAATACTGGATATTTCCTGAAAGTAAAATAGACATATGTTTTATTATATAATTTGTCCTCAGAATGTTTGTTCACCCTTTCTTCAATAAAGATTTATTCAAGGTTCCACCAAATTAACTGAATTTTACTTACATGCATGAAAGTAAACAGTCAATAGGTATCTCTGTAGTATAGATCTAGTATAATAAGCCAACATTTACTGATCTCTATTAACATCTCCTCTAGGAACATACTTTATCATCTGATAGTTTTCTTTTTGCAAAAGCGTCAAAAGATGGATACAAGTATGTGAAAAAATGCTAAACTAATGTTATCTATAATTTGAATAATTAAATTTATATGGCTCGATCAAAAGTATCTTAATAAAGAAGTGTCTAATGTATATGGTATTGTGCTTGTGTTGCACTTGCTTTATTTATAGAAATAAACAAACAGTATAAGTAAAATATTCATAAAACAGACAGGGGCGTGGCCGACGATATGTACTTAGGCACGTGCGTAACATCAATTTGAAAAAGGAAAAATCAAACATGGCCAAAAAGTGACATTGAAGGTTTAAAAGATGTGGCGAGAGGGTTGGGTGGGGTGGGGGTTAGACCTTAATGTCTAAAGGCTAAATCACTCTAAATCTGAAAAAGGGGAGATCCTTTGAAAGCACAGAAAACAAAGCAAATATTGAAAATTGCAGACTCGGTTTAATTGAGTCTGTTCATGAGCAATACTGAAATGTGCAACAGTGCTCACGCCCCCCCCCCCCCCTCCCCCTAGCACCGGCTTAAGCGGAATTCAACTTTCAACTGTAAATGCGCTGAAATCAATGATTCCAAAGGACCAGAAAGTATAACAACACTGAGAATGAAGTACGGGGCGACTTTTTACAGCCGCCACACAAGCACTTAACATCTGCTGTTGTGAATATAAACACGCTTCAGAGCTCATCATTTTAATTCTAATTTCTATTTTTCCCGTGGGAGGTTTCCGGACCCCTCCCCCTCTCCCGCAACCCGCATTAATGAATTTCAAGTTTCAGAAACTCAAAAATTTAGTAACTACAAAGTCCGCAGCCTAAAGCCTATGGTACATATACCTCTCGTACGCCTAATATTCGAATAGTTTTAGCAGAAATAAATAGTCACATTATTTCTCATGGCTTATATCCCAACGACCCCCGGATAGGTGAATGTGGATATATAACGGAGCTTTGATCACAATTAATCGTATTCAAAAACCCTAAAATCACACTTCAGGGCTCACAATTTCAGTTCTAATTTCCATTTTTCTCTCGGGGTACGTCCCCCGGACCCAAGCAACGTTTGTCGATTTCAAGTAGATCTATTAGAAACTTTAAAACTCAGTTGATCTAATGCAAAGTCGACAGCTTAATATCTATGGAGCTAGCTACATGCACCTCTCATGCGTTGAAACCTCAAATACTTTTAGCTGAGCTAACTTTAAGTTATTCACAAAAAACTTTTTATGTCTTATATAAGGGAGCTTTGAACAAAGATTTATGGTCTCTCAATCAATACATTTTAATCTGGAATAGACTCTAAATAGGTCCTGACCTGATGTTTGACGTCCAGCTCTCGATCATCAGTCTGGGTCTAGACAAACGCCTAAAAGCGCCCAGATCAGTTTCTTCTTGATATCAAAATGGTGTGGCCGTGGACGTTCTATCAAACAGCAGACTCTCTAAATCCTAAAAAGAAAATTAATGAATATGAAAAATAATACTAAATACACTTTATTCATACAGAGGGCAAGACGCTATTTTTGCGATGAACGCTATTATTTCACTTGCAAGCCGTTTGGTCCCAGATCAGACGCCCGGTAACCCGGCGTCTGACCAGGCTTCACACGTTTTGCCCCTCAGATTAAAATAGATAGATCTACATGTAGATAGAAATGTAAAAAGAAAATAGATGGGTTCCTCGGAACACGTGTGTTACCTGCAAGCAAGCATCAGTATAACATTCTCTTTCCATAAAAGAAATTTCATTTCAAAATCTTCAGTAAAACAGCAGAAAGCATGAAAAGAAAATGTTGAAAAAAGGAATAACTCTCACAATATTGATACAAGAGTTATGACCCTTCAAGGTCTTGTGTAATACTCATCCACTTGTCATGTTCTTTCCATAAATGCTGTTTCATCTTCAAAGCTTCAGTAGCACACTCAGAACAGGAGTTATGAGGCGTGACACAAAAAACGTGACGGACAGACAGACGGACGGATAGGTGGACGGGCAGACAGATAGACGCCGGAAAAGTTATCCCTAAGTGTCACCTCTGCCTACAGCAGGAAAAATAAAAAGTAGATCGAATTTTCTACGTTTTGTGCTTTGCGTTTAAAAAACGGGAAATAATAGTTCTAACGTCTTTCCCGCTGTCAGATAAAATTTATTTCTTAGGAGGATACAATAATCTGAAAAGCTTAATCATTATAGATCTATACCATGTAATGTGGACAAGATCTAGATCTAGGTCTAAATGCAAAGCATTTATAAATATTTAAAAAAAACAACAGCTTATAGATTTAAAACTTTGCGAGGGTTTTTCTCTGCCTAGTTTCGACTCCTATGCCGACGTACTGGGCTATCACACTTTAAAAAAAAGTAAAGTACCAGTTAAAGTCTACTTTCAGTCCGAATGACCGCTCAGCCGACTGTACATTTACCCCCTGATCATTGAGCCATCTTGCCTCTAACACTATTGAGCACTGCTAACATATGGCGCATATTGCAGCCGCAGTACCGGCTCTGACCCTTCATATGTACCAATTTTTAACCCCTGGGTGGAGAGGAGCAACTCGCGGTACATGTCTTGCTCAAGAACATTCCTGAACATCATTGGGGATTCGGAAAAAAATCCCCTAGTCAGACTGCTGGCACGGCGGGGGATCGAACTCACGACCCCTGATACCGTAGTCCAACGTGTTAACCACTGGACTACTTTACATGTAGAATCTCCCATTATGTAGCAGCCAGGGTTGAGTTTTTATAATTAAATGCTGAGAGATGTGTGGTGTCTCAGTCGGGAGAGCACTTGCCATGTAAGGAAGGGGTCCCGGGTTCGAGTCCAGACATGGCTGCATATTTTCGTTATAAGAACACCTGATTTATAACATAACCTTAATAAATCTCAACACACCTATTGTTTTAGGGGCTTTTTTTCGTTAAAAAACACAACAGATCTACCCCCAATAAGCACTTACTGTACGTAGATCTGATTGAAAAGACTTCCCGACAGGTCGAAACAAACGTTTGAATCTACGTAAAAATGCATTTAGGCCTAGGCCTACAGCATTTTTGTTAGAAATGTCATGAACTTTGACAGCTTGATGGAAATCCTTATTAAGCTGAGATAACACAAACAATAAGCAATGTATGCTAGGGTAACTATGTAGATTCTACATGTGTGCCTACTGCGTTATTATTTACGAATCAAAACATTGAAATGTCGTTAGCTAAAATGGCGCGGTCACGAATGACCTCATATTGATCTAGATCTAAACTAGATCTAATCCAGCGAAAAGATGAGAGAAAACATAGTTATCAGCGGCGTAGCCAGGCTTGAACGAATGTTACGCACATCAGGGGGAGGGTGCGGGAGGGGGATACCCCCTCCTGCTGGTGGGGGTCCGGGGGGCCTCCCCCGGGAGAAAAAAGGAAATTAGAAGTAAAATGGTGAGCTCTGAAGTGTATTTAGAGGGATTTGGAGCACTGAATACGATCTATGTGAACATTACAAATGTGTCCAACATATTATTAAATTTTGTGATTAGCGTTTTTTCTGCTAAAATAATTTGACTTTTAGCCGCACGAGTGGTATATACAAGAAGCACTGTAGTCTTTTATGATGTCGACTTAAATTTGTAGTTGTTGAGATCCTGAGTTTCCGAAACTCGAACTTGAAAAATGCAAGTGGGGGTTCGGGGGTCCTCCCCCGGGAGAAAAATGGAAATAAGAACTGAAATGATGAGCTCTGAATTGTGTTTAGAGGGATCTGGAGCACTAAATACGATCTATGTGAACCATACAATTGTGTTCAAAGCTCCGTTATAACATAACAATAAATTTAGTGACTAACATTTTTTCCGCTATAATAATTTGACTTTGCCGCACGAGAGGTGCATGAAACACCGTATTGTTTTCTTCATGATGCTGATTTAAATTTGTAGTTGTTAAGATCCTGAGTTTCCAAAACTCGAACTTAAAAAATGCAAGTGGGGGTTCGGGGTCCTCCCACGGGGAGAAAAATGGAAACAAGAACTGAAATGGTGAGCTCTGAAGTGTTTTTGGAGGGAATAGGGACACTAAATACGATCAACGTGAACCATACAATTGTTTTGAAGGCTCTGTTTTATTAGACACAACCTTATTTTGTGACTAATTTTTCCACTGCTAGAACCATTTGACTTTAAGACTCAAGAGAAGTACACGAAACACTGTAGAAGTTTTTCAGGCTGCCAACTTTGTAGCAACTAAGTTCTTTATTTTCTGGAACTTGACAGATGAAAGTGGGGGTCCGGGGGTCATCCCCCGGGAGAAAAAATCGAAATAAGAACTGAAATGGTGATATCTGAAGTGTGTTTGTAGGGATTTTGGACACTGAATACGATCAATATGACTAACCTATATATTTCCAAGAACTTTCGACTTTTAGACGACTTAGGTATACATTGTACGCACAATCCACATGTATATGAACTATGAAAAATTATTGGTGGGGGGTTTTGGGCACTAAATACGAACTATGTGATCCATACAATTTTCTTCAAAGGTTCGTTAAATAAGACATAACGTTATACAACTATTTTACTCAGTGTTTAGACGCACGAGAGGTACATGTAGCAGATTACATGTAGCACCGTAGGCTTGAGGCTGCCGTCTTTGTAGTTACTAAGTTCTTCGTTTTCTAAAACTTGAAATTGATCAATGCTGGAGGGGGGTCCGGGGGTTCTCCCCCGGGGAGAAAAATGGAAATTAGAACTGAAATGGTGAGCTCTGAAGTGTGTTTGAAATCTTCATTTTAGACTTTAAGGTCTAACTCCCCTTAGCCTTCGGTTTTTATGCCATTTTTGGCCATGTTTGATTTTTCATTTTTCAAACTGATGTTACGCACGTGCGTACGTGCGTATCGCTGGCTACGCCCCTGGTTATATTGCTATAAATAATTGAAGATAGTTATCCATCGCTAACAGAGAATCTGGCACTCCTTGATCACGAAAGGTTAACATTTACTTTGTTTTTAAACACATATGTCATGTGTAAGTTTATAGATCATGATGTAAAATTCTGACGTCATGTTTAATCGGGAATTCCCAACGTCATAACCGATGTCACTATAGCAGGTTTTCCTGGAGAACGGCTCATATATAGTGTCGCATCTTTTTCCAAACTATTTGCAAACTTCAGTGTATACTTTTCCGGTAAAGGAAACCGTTGAAAAGATGTCATTATTTTCCAAATACATCTAAAGGCAAATTGTTATACACTATTTATGTCCATTGACAAAACAGTTTGGAGCTAGAACAAACAACAGCAAACCATGTGACTTGTCTTGCTAGAAACTGATTTCAACTCTTAGTAGGTATTAGAAATAAAGTCGACATTGTGCATACGTTTAGGCACATTAAATTTTAATCGGAAAGGAATAAATAATGTCATACAATATAAACACGTTACTCTCTTAAACGGCATTAATTTAAACAAGTGAAATTCATTTGCAAACAAATTGGAGCCAATCAGACGCCGGATAAAAATGTGTCTGTTGGTTCACATTCTGTTTGCAACTCAGATTAATATGAGTCATCTACAGTTTAATCGCATTGTCTTTGCGTTTCGTTTGCTTCTAAACGGGAGGGTATATCGTCTTCTCCACTGTACCTACTGTAAAATGAGTGTTTTTTCAAGTCACGAATTGTCTGTGGAGGTGACGCGAAACTATGTTGCTAGTTCAACTACTGCGTTACAAGAGCAATTTCTAAGCAGTGCATGACAGCTTTCCGTAAATATGACCGTATTTTTTTTTTCTTCCCAAACGACTATGCTTGGATTTAGGGTATCAGATATACGATTTATCTAATTCTGACTCGAACAATACTAGAATTACAATAATATATGTTGTGCGTCATGCAATAACCGCACTGAACACATAACCTTACAACTCCGTGCTTAAAGATTTAGGCCCTTGCGACGAGTATACTTGTCATTTACAAACAGTGTATTTGTGAAGAGTACATGTGCCATATATGCAAAGAGTGTTTATCCTGATCAGAGGGCTCCTGTTGGAGCCCTCTGATCAGGGTATAACACTGTTTGCCATTTAGTAAAATATTGTTAGAATAAACCCATGATATATGTAGACAAATAGGCACTAGACTCTTTAGGAAATTGAACTTGTCTATTAAATTGTCAGGAGTGAGTGAGTTAAAGTTTACATTTCCAACTATTTGTGAAAACAGTTTCAAACAATGTGGGTACAGATCACACGTCGAATAACCCCACGCTTTATCTTGATGCAGACTGTTAAGTGTTAATATCAACTTATGAAAATTGGTAGTAATGGCTTCCCTCCTTGGCGCTCAGGATTTCGGGTTAGCATTACGACTGGTTCGTCGGTGTCAGGATAAAGTGACCAGCCGGGTAAAGTCCCAATGGTGCACCTAAAAGTGCCCCTTCTCATAATCATCAAAATTGATGGCGTAGAAGTAATAAATAGAAATAGAATCCAATGCAAACACATTTGGTTTGAAGTCTTGCAGAAAGCGCATCAAAAGTTCTTAAACATGTCAAGCAATGTCTATATTTGGAGACACTGCTGCACGCTGAATCAATTCATACAGTGGAGAATCTGTTATTCTTTCCCGTTTAAACGCAAACGTACGCAAACGCAAAACACTAAAACGTAGAAAATAACAACTTTTGGACAATTCTGATATGTCATGTTTATCTTGATGGCAAACAGTTTGGAGCCAGATCAGACGCCGGGTTACCCGGCGTCTGATCTGGCTCCAAACTGTTTGTAAAGGAAAAATATAGTTTTAGCGTAAACGCGTTTATCGGGAAATAATAACAGATTCTCCACTGTATAAAGTTTGTCACAAATAGTCCAAGTAGTCCACACTTATGTCCAGAAATGTAGAGCTAAATTAATGTAACCACTAACTCGTGACATATAATATTTCAATTTATAATATTTCAAATTTATGAGAATAGTGTAAGCGCCAAAATGAAATCTCTGAAGGATTTAGCTTCAAAGAATAATTAGGATAAAAGGGTCATCCAAAGTGTACATGAAAGTGACAGTTCATGGTTCACTATGTCACCACAAATGATCACCCCACTTTCCAGCGAGATAAAAAAAACAGCGGGGAGGATGCTACTATTTCTTATTAACTCTTTCACTCTAAATGACGCCACAGAGCGCATTTGAAAACAGGTTTGATCCAGACCAGTTGTCACCTTAGGCGGCGTCTGATCAGGATCAAAATTGTTTTCAAATTGTGTTGAAACTACGTCATATACTGCCTTAAATCTAACTATGAAACGATATTGCAGACAACAATATTGAAGCAAACAACAATATTATGGTGAGGGAGTGGTTACAGTGGAGAATCTGTTATTCTTTCCCAATAAACGCGTTTACGCTAAAACTACTATTTGCAGTGCAAACAGTTTGGAGCCAGATCAGACGCCGGGTAACCCGGCATCTGATCAGGCTCTAAACTGTTTGCCACCAAGATAAACATGAATTATCAGAATTGTCCAAAAGTTGCACTTTTCTACGTTTTGGTGTTTTGCGTTTGCGTTTCGTTTCGTTTAAACGGGAAAGAATAACGTATTCTCCACTGTATCACCTCACGATAAATTTGATTATGAAAGGGTTTAACGCAAACAAAACGCACACGCTATCTAAAGCAATCGGGAAAATGGCAACGTTTTGAAAAGACATGATTGCCAAACCGTTGAGTTTAGGGCCTGACCAGATGAACGCGTTTACCCAGGGTTAATCAATAATTTGGCTTCACACTATTTGAAATGGGTATATGGTTCTAAGTATAAACGCGTTTATTGGTAAATAATAATTTCGTCTTCATTGTATATAGGTCATCAACATTTCGTAACAGTATCTGGTGTGATTCCATTTATACACGTTTACACCTGGAAATGAGTGCTTGTTCAATTTTGGAAATGGAAAAAAAAGCTGTCATTTGAGTAATATTATTGCCTTTCAAAGATGTCATGGCCCTACTTTGCTTCTCAAAGTATTGTATACAGTGGAGAATCTGTTATTCTTTCCCAATAAACGCGTTTACGCTAAAACTATTATTTGCAGTGCAAACAGTTTGGAGCCAGATCAAACGCCGGGTAACCCGGCGTCTGATCAGGCTCCAAACTGTTTGCCACCAAGATAAACATGAAATATCAGAATTGTCCAAAAGTTGTTCTTTTCTACGTTTAAGCGCTTTGCGTTTGCGTACGTTTGCGTTTAAACGGGAAAGAATAACAGATTCTCCACTGTAGCTGAGCATGATCTTGCTTGGATTCTGAAAAGTTGAATCCAACATATTGTAACACATACTAACTAAAGCCAGAATTGGTGTCTCGTCAGTATAATATATTGCATTCTTATACTGCAATGTCCGCCATTAAACCTCTCTTGAATAGTTGTTTCGGTATCTTAAAAATAACGCTTTACCATTACAGGGCTGCCATAAATTGATAAAAAAATCCTAAGATTTCAAATTTTTCAAGCGCGATCTTCCTTCTTATACCTATTACCCATAGCTGTTTTCAGTTTTTAAGACACGTGATGCTTAAAGCAGGTTGAAAGTAAAGCAGAATGCGCCTTAAGGCGCATTCTGCTTTACTTTCAGCCTGCTTTAAGCTACCATGTACTGGGAAAAAATCCTAAGATTTAGGAAAAATCCGGAGAAATGGTAGCCCTGCCATTACCTCATAATTTCGCATTCTTTACGACATCAATTTATTCCCTAACTGAGGGAAAGGTCAACTTTAAATAGTCATGAATATACATCCATTTAAATAAGTATATACATGTACCCTAGCATATGGTTCGTTAAATCAGGCTGAAAATAAAGCAGAATATGCCCCAAGGCGCATTCTGATTAAAATTAAACCTGTTATGACTGGTCACCTGTCTTCATACTCAGGGCTGCCATAAGTTGATCAGACCAATCCTAAGATTTCAAATTTTCAATTTTTCAGACGCAATTTTACTAACTGTACATTTATCCCATAGTCTGTTTCTTGTTTTAAAGACACATGACTGCTTAAAACAGGTTGAAAGTAAAGCAGAATGCGCATTAAGGCGCAATATGCTTTACTTTCAACCTGTTTTAAGCTACCATCTGCTAGGATAAATATCCGAAGACTTAGGAAAACTCCCGAGAAATGGGGGCCTGCATACTTATAAAACGATTCTGGGGTAATGGGTTAAGCAGAGAAGGATTCAGCGTAATAAGAATTAATCGAGGCTTTTACAATAGCTAGCTGTTAAAATGTGGATAGAGTTTTAAATGTACACGGTTTCTTAAGAATTAGTGTTATTTAGAGAGGGTCATGACAATTTCGTAACTAATTTTCTACTGTAAATCACCCACTAATTTAGTTCGTCAAGAATGAACTCTTACCAACAATATTTGCCACACTGCTTACAGAAAGCGGTTCTAAATGTCTTACCGGTTTTGGATGTTGTTTAAACAAAATTCAATTCTTAACTCTTTCAACACAACATACCTGTTTGAAATATACTCATTATATTTACATATAGTGTAGACCCAGATCAGAGAGCTCCTTCAGGAGTCTATGATCTATGTCTTCACTGATTGCTAATTCAGACCAGTATCTATTAAACTACCTAGAATTCTAAATAAACTGGTTTTTATGTTTTGGTAACTACAATGATCCACAAGGGAACCTAGTTACCAATTTAGTAATTTTGTGTTGAAAGAGTTACACAAAATGCCATTCTTCAAAACATGGATGCATATGCTGTTGTTGAACGCAGTTACAATTTTACAATTTAAGTGTAGCGCTAATTTCTTGTACATGTACATACAGTAAAACCTCTCTATTACGACCACTTAATTGTGTAAATTATTGATGTTTGAGGACAGGTGACTGCTGAAAGCAAGGTGGCAGTAATACTGTCACCTTGCTTTAGGCTTGGTTTTAACGTGTCTTTCATACAAACAATTAACCCTCTTTTTAGGGGTCGTAATAGAGAGGTTATACAAAATGTACTGTATGTCTAGTCTATCTTATTGCTAGATCTATTTAGGGGTTATCATTTATCTTTTCAAACATTGTAAAATGACAAACGTTGCAGACCCTGATCAGAGGACTCCGTCAGGAGTCCTGTGATCTTGGTCTTCACTGTTACATAGGACAAGTGTACACTTAACAGGTACACTTTTTCTTTTATCTTTGCATACATTGCAAACTGACAAACGGTGCAGACCCTGGTCAGAAAACTCCGTTAGGAGTACTGTGATCTGGGTCTTCACCGTTTATATAGGACAAGTGTGCACTTAACAGGTACACTTTTTCAAATGCTTAGATACCCCTTTTCTTACAAATTGCTTCATCCAGTTAGTACATTGTTTTGTTATATTGTTAATTATTTGTTTTGCATGAATTGCCTTTTGTTTTATGCAGTTGTATACACGAGGGCATCATGGAAGATTGGTTTATACCAAATGAAATCTCTCATTTAATAAAGTCTTTATTATTATTTTTATTATCTATTATTTGTAATAACCCAACAAAAGGAAACCGGTGCCGTTAAGAAGTACACATCCAACATTTACATTACTTGTTCAAATAAAAGCTATTCAGTCATTTTAAACTTAATTTAATGTCCAAATGTTGGAGCATTAACAAATAGAGTAAAACGAAAAATCCTGATTAGACACCGAGCTATATTGCTTCTGTTAAAAATCTAAAATACTTGCAAACCCCAATTCAAAGTAATTTACCAGTAAGTGAAATCGTTTAGATATTACTTGACCTAGCTTGTGTGGTAACAGCTAGTCCAATACAATTTTTAAGTAAAAGCATGGAGAGCATGAGCATTCAGGCGTCCAATGTGAGGCACACACCTAATATTTGATAGTTTGGTTAGTATAGTCAAACAACTAGATCTGACGTGTCAAAGGTCAGCCGAGTCCATTTCTTAGGGATAACAGCATTCCGCATGTTCTCGGACCATTTTTAAACATTCGATTTTAGTATATAAGATACAAATGAAAGTGGAATTGTTGTCAGCTCTTTAGCGCCGTAGGTAAAGTGTAGGCACGCAGAATGCATTGTGATAACAGTATTTTTGTTCAGCGTGGGTTCGAATCCCGCGTCAACCTCAAACTTTTTTTTTAATCTAGAATGAATAGTAAAACATTATCATATTTTATACTGTATTATACTGACTATTTATGCACATGTTCTTCAATGTTGTGGAAGGGTTGCATAAGTTTGAGTTCGAGTCCTATATTAGCCATATTTTAGAAAACAAAGGGGTGATAAAATACAAATAACAATACAAGTTTTAGTTGTTTTCTTCAGGGGGCTTTCCGCAATACTTTAATGCAATGTAATTATAGAATCCTTTATATTGTTTTAGCAAAAAATCTTTTTTAGGTTGATGCAAGACTCGAACCCGTGCTTGATAAAATGTTTCCCGATCATGCTTTCTTTTAGCCCTACGTCTTATCCACTACACCATGTTTCCGATAACTAATACATTTAATTGTTTGTACAAATAAATGAAAGTTTTCTTTTAAAAATTGCCACGAGGATATCCGAAATGCTGATCTCCCTTAAAATGGACTGGGCGACCCCGTGACACGTCTAACCTAGTTGTTTGACTATAAAACCAATCGAAAACCCCATTGAGATTTCGTATGCCAGGGCCGCTATACAAAACTTCAGATGGCTGAGCCGTTGCTTGCAAATTTTTCTCATGCTTTACATTTACTTTCACGCCTAGTGAGAACAATTGGGAGTGGGTAAATGAATGGACTGGGTCAATGTCTTTATAGGCCGATTTTGAAACATAATACCTTATGACATTTACATAAGGACAAAGTCATTTATAGATCAATAATTGAATATTATGTTATTACTGGAACGAAATTGGCCACAAGTTTTAAAGTGATTATTCGTAAAACGCAAATAAATATAATTGTCTTGAAACAAAATGTGATTAAATGTAAAAGCTGATCCCTCGTAACTCCTGTTATACAATATATTATGTATGATTATCATAATATCAAAATAATTCGACCATTTCTATAAATAATGCCAATAACTGATGAAGCAACGCGTGTATTATCTTAACCCTTTTACTCTCAATGACGTCATAAAGCACGTACATTTAAAAACAGTTTTCATCCTGATCAGACGCCGCGTAACGCGGCGTCTGATCAGGATCAAAACTGTTTGCCACTTGTTTTGAAATTACGTCAGCATTACTGAGTTAAATCTACCTTTGAAACGATATGCAGGCCGTAATATTAAAGCAGACGGAACGCTCGAGTTGAATGGGTAAGACATTCCCGATAAAACTATTATTTTCATTGAAAACAGTTTGCAGCCAGCTCACTTGACGAGAAACCCGGTGTGTGAACATAATTCAAATGAAAAAGTCATTTAAATTTAAGACAAATCGTCCCTTTTTTATCATTTTAATGCATCGCATTTGCGATTCGGTAAGTATAACGTCTGTTCAAATATAAGGTCACTATTTGCTACAGTGGAGAATACGTTATTCTTTCCCGTTCAAACGGAATGCAAACGGCAAACACTTAAACGTAGAAAAGTGCAACATTTGGACAATGCTGATAATACATGATTATCTTGGTGGCAAACAGTTTGGAGCCTGATCAGACGTCTGATCTGGCTCCAAATTGTTTGGATTTGAAATAATAGTTTTAGCGTAAACGTGTTTATTGGGAAATAATGACGTTTTCCCCACTGTATGACATAATTGGTTTAGCTTCAAATAATTATTTCGGTACAAATGTCAACCCTAGTGCACATGGACGCGACACGATTGATTTTTGAGAGAGAAAAAAATGTCAGAATGTCTCTATATATACATTCTGACATTTTTATTCTCTCAAAAATCAATCGTGTCGCGTCCCTGTGCCCTAGTGTACATGAAAGTGACAGTTCATGGTTCACTATGTGACCACAAATGATCACCCTACTTTCCAACGAGATCAAATACAGCGGGGAGTGTTATTATTTCCTATTTAACCCTTTCACTCTAAATGACGCCACAAAGCGCATTTGAAAATAAATTTGATCCTGATAAGTGGTCGCCTTTCGCGACGTCTGATCAGGATCAAAACTGTTTTTAAATTGTGTTGAAACTACGTCAGTTATACTGCCTGAAATCTAACTTTTAAACGATATTGCAGACAACAATATTGAAGCAGACAATAATATGATGAGGAAGTGATTTTCACCTCAGGATAAATTTGATCTTGAAAGATTTGAAAGCAAACAAAACGCAAACGCAATCCAAAATAAATTCGGAAAATGGCAACGTTTTGAAAAGACATGGCAGCTTGTCTTAATCTGATTGCCAAACCGTTGAGTTTAGGGCCTGCTCAGATGCCTGTTTACCCTGGGCTACTCAATAATCTGGCTTCGCACTTTTTGAAATTGGCATATGGTTCTAAGTATAAACACGTTTATTGGTAATGCTTTTTAGTCTCCATTGTATATAGGTCATCAACATTTCGTAACAGTATATAATGTGATACCATTTATACACGTTTATATCTATAAGTGAGTGCTTGTTGAATTGTGGAAATGGAAAGCTGACATTTTAGTAATATTATTGCCTTTAACCCTTTCCCTTATAGAAGCGACTTTTAGCACATTCATTTTATTCATCCGCTGAAGAAAATAGTTCCAAATTATACCGTAATGAATATGTGTCATATTTAATACTTTCCTTATTCTAGCAGTTAATAGCTTAAAGCAGGCTGAAAGTAAAGCAGAATGCGCCTTAGGGCGCATTCTGCTTTACTTTCAACCTGCTTTAAGTAGTCACATATCTTCAATACTAAAACAATGCTATCAGGTAAAGGGTTAAAAGGTGTCATTGTCCTACTTTGCTTCCCAAACTCTTGTATAGCTGAGCATGATCTTCCTTGCATTCTCAAAAAGTTTGAATCTAATATGGACTCTGAAACGCTGAATCAAAACATATTGCAAAACATACTAACTAAAAGGCAGAATTGGTGTCTGGTGTGTATGATATATTCCATAATTATACAGCAATTTCCACCATGGAACCTATCTTGAATAGTTGTATATTAAAAAAACCTTTAACAATTACCTCATAATTCCGCCTACTTTACGACATCAATTTATTCCGCAACTAAGGGTTCGGGGTCAATGAATGGACTGGGGTAATGTCTTTATAGGGCGATTTTTTCACCTTGCAGCGCGAAGCTGACCTTTCGCAATGATAACCTAGTAATTTACCTTTGAGTTAAGGGCTGATAAGTATAGTTCTGTATTATATGGTTATTGTCTGTTATTTACAAAATCGAGAAACACAGTTTATGCGTGCATCCATATCCATGTGAAAAAGGTATATAGCTACAATAGAACACCGGTGGTTTGACCCGCAGACGGTCCATTCTAAGTTGGCATTGGTTCGACATACTTCTTTACGACATCAATTTATTCCCAAACTGAGGGAAAGGTCAACTTTATATAGTTATGAATATATACCACTTACATGTAAGTAAAAGACATGGCAGATCGTCTAAATCTGATTGCCAAACCATTGAGTTTAGGGCCTTATCAGATGCCTGTTTACCAAGGGCTACTCAATAATTTTGGCTTCGCACTGTTTGAAATGGGCATATGGTTCTAAGTATAAACGCGTTTATTGGTAAATAATAATTTCGACTCCATTGTGTTGTAAAACTTGAGTTGACCCGACATGCTTGAGCAGATTTCTGCTCAGATAGCAAAGTGCTTATTTTGATTCATTAGACTTGTAGACCAAATATAGTAGTGATTTTGGTCACGGTAGCTGCGAGCTATGTTTCCGCAACTACCAGTGCATATATTTTAGGTTGATATTGCATTTTTAGTGTTTTAATAGAGATTTTCTATCTTGGCCATATTCTACTATATAAATATATAGAGGAAATTGGCTCAGGTGTGAAATCTTATTAAATAAACATAAATTCAGTAGAAACTCAGCCTGATTAGGCATTTATACTTTATTTCTACCTTTTCTAATAGTTTTTGGTGGATGACATTGTTTGAATCCTGAGTTACCTGCCCAAATGTAGATCTGTTTACATTTGGCAGGTGACACAGATCCCCCATTCAGACTCTAATAAATGCAACATCTCCTTGTACATTGATATTTTTCACACATTTATGTAGACTTTAGTTGTCTTAAGGTTTTTCACGTGTTTGTTTGTCTGATTAGAGCCAGGTAATTCTGTAATTTAGATTTATTGTGTTATGGAGCTAGACCCTTAATAAAGATAGGCTACAAAATGGCCACCAGCTGGAAAAAGCATGCCTTTGCTATTACAATTGGGGCTGTAGCTCTGTCAATAAATTATTATAAATCCTAGATTTATACTCATAAGGTGTCTAAAGGTTTGAAGCGTACAGTGGAGAATCTGTTATTCTTTCCCGTTTAAACGCAAACGTACGCAAACGCAAAGCACTAAAACGTAGAAAAGAACAACTTTTGGACAATTCTGATATTTTATGTTTATCTTGGTGGCAAACAGTTTGGAGCCAGATCAGATGCGGGGTTACCCGGCGTCTGATCTGGCTCCGAACTTTTTGCACTGCAAATAATAGTTTTAACGTAAACGCGTTTATTGGGAAAGAATAACACATTCTCCACTGTATGATAGATATTTCTTGGGAACTTGAGAAATCAGTATTTTTGTGTATTTGATGATTTTCGGCTGATATCTGGGTCTAGAAATTCCAGACCCTTCACTGCTCATTTTTTGAAACATCACTTATATATTGTATTTGGCCACTCTGGATATAGATTTGATAGTTTTGATTTAATAGCTGTTATTTGAGCTAGATTTTAGTATTTTATAATGTATCTTTATAATAAGTAATTATTTTGTATTTAGCCCTTAACACAGGAAAGGGCTATGATTTGCCCTCGGCCAATCAGAAGGCTCGATTAGGGTCATGTGATAAAGGCTCTCTCTCAAACCTATTATTACAGAGAGAGAAGCTCATTCACACACACTTACTCAGACCAGCAACTAGAAAGATGCATTCTACCCTGCCTTACACTGACAGGTTAGAATTCCGCCTTCTTTACGACATCAATGTATTCCCCAACTAAGGGGTCGGGGGTCAATGAATGGACTGGGGTAATGTCTTTATAGGGCGATTTTTTTCACCTTGCAGCGCAAAGCTAACCTTTGACAAAGATAACATAATTTACTTTTGAGTTAAGGGCTGATAGGTATAGTTCCGTATGATATCGTTATTGTCCGATACTTTCAACATTGAGAAACACAATTTATGCGTGCATCCATCTCCATGTGAAAAAGGTATATACATGTAACTCCGATATAACTTCGATGTTTCGACCCGCAGACCATTCTAAGTTGACATTGGTTGTTTTTGTGTCTACCTTAATGCGCTTGCCCCGGCCTCACTTTCGATTGACTATAGACCGGACTATAGTTCCATGTGAAGTTGCTCATATTCATTCAGTCAAAACGTCCACTAACATGTTACATGTTGAGAAATAATGGCAGACGACAACGGTAAATTCGGATAATAACCGAACGTGCTGCCGCCCCCTAAGTTGAAATGCAACATTCCGGCCTGTCAGGTCAATAAAATCGGTCTATAACTATCTTTGAAACATAATACCTTGTGACATTTACTTAAGGACACATTCATTTACAGATCAAGCAATCAATGTTATGTTATTACTCTAACGAAATGGGCCATAAGGTTTAAGACGATTACTCGTAACACGCAAATAAAAAAAATATTGTCTTGAAATGAAATGCCATTAAATGTAAAAGCTTATTCGTCGTTGCTCCTGTAATATGATATACAGCGCTTCCTCTCGAAAACGGCACCCACTGGGGAACAAACAGTGTGTGCGTTGTTCATAGGGAGTCGTTATAGGGAGGGAAATTGGCTTACATTTGCAAACAGCTTGAATCCGGATTCAAGCTGTTTGTCACTCCTTATAAGTTTATTTTCTGTCAAAATGTCAAGTATGTTACTTTGAGTAAAACAGCAAAATTTTGAAACAATTACATTGTTTCCGGAACAGCGGCAATGGTCGTTGTAAGGAGTGAACCGTTATTCGCAAATACGTTGTAGAGAGGGAGTACTGTATTATGTAAGATTATCACAATAATAAAGAAAATCGACTATTTCTATAAAGAATGCCAATAACTGATGAAATGACACGTGAATTATCTTAACCCTTTTAACTCTCAATGACGTCACAAAGCGAATTTGAAAACAGTTTTGATCCGGCGTCTGACCAGGATCAAATTTGTTTGCCACTTGTTTGAAATAACGTCAGTTATATTGCCTAAAATCTAACTTGAAACGATATTGCAGGCAGCAATATTGAAATAGTCAACGTTATTGCGGTGAAGAGTTAAAACGTCACGATAATTTACAGTGATAGCCGAGAAGAGTATTCCTTTTCTCGACACCCTAATCGTAAGGAAGCAAGACGGCTCCCTGAAGGTCCTCGTGTATAGGAAAAAGACTCATACTGATCAGTATTTACATTTCCAGTCTCACCACCCATTAGTACATAAACTTGGAGTGATCAAAACATTGTTTGACAGGTGCAACACAGTAATTACTGAATCAGAGGACAGAGAGAAGGAAGAGGCGCACATAATGGCAGCCTTAAAGAAGTGCGGATACAGTGGAGAATCTGTTATTCTTTCCCGTTTAAACGCAAACGTACGCAAACGCAAAGCACTAAAACGTAGAAAAGAACAACTTTTGGACAATTCTGATAATTCTTGTTTATCTTGTGGCAAACAGTGTGGAGCCTGATCAGACGCCGGGTTACCCGGTGTCTGATCTGGCTCCAAACTGTTTGTAAAAGAAAAAATAGTTTTAGCGTAAACGCGTTTATCGGGAAAGAATAACATATTCTCCACTGTACCCTGATTTGACATTCAAAAGGGTGAAAAACAAACATAAGAAGGCGTCAGTAAACAAAATTCCGAGTGAGGAAAGGGAAATATCCAAAGGTGTGGTGGTCCTTCCATACATGCGTGTAGTGTCTGAAACCCTCCAACGTGTCTTCCAACGCCATAAGATAGCGGTGTCTCAAAAGCCCCACCAGAATCTTCGCAACTTACTAGTGCATCCAAAGGACAAAATAGACAAACAGGAATCTTGCAACTTTGTCTACCAGATCAAATGTGAAAATTGCACAAAGAGCTATATTGGGGAGACTGGACGTAAGTTAAAAACAAGACTAGGGGAACATAAAAAGGACGTGGAAGCCAACACGAGCAGGGCGTACACTAGGTCAGAAAGGAAACAGTCACAGACTGGTTTCCACAAAAGTGCGATAACTGACCATGTGGCACAGGAAAATCATGTGATCAGTTGTGACTCCACACGCATCCTTGACAAAGAAAGTGACCCGTCAGATAAAGGAGGCCATCCAGATCAGAGCTAACCCCAGCGTGATGAACCGGGACCAGGGGGCGTTCCGACTCAGCAAGGTTTACAACCCTTTGTTTACTGCCACTTCCGGTAGTAGCAAAGGGAAGTAATACCCCATCGACTACAGTTCAGTCGCCAGTGATCAAGTGAACAGACCAGTTCACGAAACTGTCTGGGTAAATATACCTTTCTAGCAGTGATAAAAAGAACTCAAACAATGAAGTATATTACCTGCTAAATGAACTTATTCGCAAAAAAGGTTCTTACATCGTTAAGCAATGGCTTACCTGTGCCCTGATCTACCTAAAAACCATTTGCAACGTTATTTATTGTTTCACAGCAGTTTATTTGGAAACAATACGTAATATCGCACGTGCTATTGAGACGATGTATTATTACAGTGGAGAATGTGTTATTCTTTCCCAATAAACGCGTTACGCTAAAACGTTGATTTCCACTGCAAACAGTTTGGAGCCAGATCAGACGCCGGGTAACCCGGCGTCTGATCAGGCTCCAAACTGTTTGCCACCAAGATAAACATGAATTATCAGAATTCTCCAAACGTTGCACTTTTCTGCGTTTTAGTGTTTTGCTTTTGCGTTTCGTTTCGTTTAAACGGGAAAAAATAACATATTCTCCACTGTACACAGTTCGTAAAAAGTTTAGATTCTCCACTGTACATGTATTATTACCCAATGAACACGCTAATGCAAACACACCTATGACCTTTGCAAACAGATGGAGCCACATCAGACGTCGAGTAAATTGGCTTCTGATCAGGATCTAAACTGTTTGCCATTCACATAAATTAGAAGTCATTTGTTTCGAAGCGATGTTATTATCTACATTTTATTCCATTGCATTTATATGGGATAGAATAACGTTTTTCTCCAAACAGTGATACAGTGGAGAATCTGTTATTCTTTCACGTTTAAACGCAAACGTACGCAAACGCAAAACACTAAAACGTAGAAAAGTACAACTTTTTGACAATTCTGATAATTCATGTTTATCTTGGTGGCAAACAGTTAGGAGCCTGATCAGACGACGGGTTACCCGGCGTCTGATCTGGCTCCAAACTGTTTGCAGTGCAAATAATAGTTTTAGCGTAAACGCGTTTATTGGGAAAGAATAACGTTTTCTCCACTGTACTAAAAATGCCGTCTGACCTTTCGAATCCATCCTTATCTCGGTTTGTATGTCTGGCATACTTTGGCCAGCTTCCGGCGGCAGCTGTGTTAGGCTAAATCTGTAATGATATTCCCTTGAAACGGAAATATCATAGATTTGAAACAGTGCGAAATTAGATGTTATTGGCTACAGTGGATAATACGTTACTCTTTCCCGTTTAAACCAACCGAACACTAAAACGAAGAAAATTGCAACTTTTTGGACAATTACGATTATTCATGTTTATCTTGGTGGCAAACAGTTTGGAGCCTAATCAGACGCCGGGTGATCCGGCGTCTGATCTGGCTCCGAACTGTTTGCAATAGAAATAATACGTCTAGCGTAAACGCATTTATTGGCAAAGAATAAAGTTTTCTCCACTGTAATAGTAGTGTATTAAGATAGTACATGTAGCTTCTGTATTAGTGTTAAGCGCATGTATAGTAGAGAAATGATAATATTTCCAGTTTAAACGCCAACGAAACGCATACGCATTGTACTGAAATGTAGAAAAAATCTTACGATTAATTCTAACCTGAGTTGCAAACAGTTTTGAGAAAGGTCAGACCCAGGGTATGTTTGGAGCCAGGTCAGACCCAGGGTATGTTTTGAGCCAGATCAGACGCCGGATTACCCGGCGTCTGATCTGACTCCAAACTGTATACAATGGAACATATTTGTTATGACACAAAGTCGAGTATTGGTTAACGAAACGAAACGCAAACGCAAAACACTAAAACGTAGAAAAGTGCAACTTTTGGACAATTCCGATAATTCATGTTTATCTTTGTGGCAAACAGTTTGGAGCCTGATCAGACGCCGGGTTACCCGGCGTCTGATCTGGCTTCAAACTGTTTGCAAAAGAAATAATAGTTTTAGCGTAAACACGTTTATTGGGAAAGGATAACGTTTTCTCCACTGTACATGTAGGACAAGTGTACTCTTTACATTATAATAGTTGTTAATGACGAGTATTCTCGTCGCTAGGGATTAATGTGTTAGCCATGTGGAATAATTATCCTGATAATCATTATTGTATCTCAGATAGATAGGAATTACTTCTCTCTCAGGCGGAAAGGCTCATGGGCATCAACAGAAGACGACGCTTTTCTTTTCCGTTGAAACAAAACGAAACGCAAACAAAGTTTACTGAAATGTTGAAATGACAATCTTTTGACATTATTCACGGATCTTTTAAATCTGATTGATAAATAGTTTGGAGCCAGATCAGACGCTGGGTTACCAGACGTCTAATCCGTTTATTGGGAAAGAGTAACGCCATCTCCATTGTATAATTTCCTCATATGGAAACTAAGCATTTACAGTGGAGAAAACGTTTAGTTATTCTTTCCCGATAAACGCGTTTACGCTAAAACTATTATTTATATTGCAAAATTATCAGAATTGTCCAAAACGGTTGCACATTTATAAGTTTTAGTGTTTTGCGTTTGCGTTCGCGTTTCGTTTAAAGGGAAAGAATAACATATTCTCCACTGTACCATTTCCTGATGTGGAAACTAAGCATTTACATGTATCTACAGTATTGCATCGTGGGTTATACAATGTAACGTGCCTGTGGCTATTGCCTAATGAGAAATTGGTTTCCTTGGTTACAGTAGAGAAAACGTTATTCTTTCCCAAAAAACGCGTTTACACTAAAACTAATATTTTCATTGCAAACAGTTGGGAGCGAGATCAGACGCCGGGTCAACCAGCGTCTGATCAGGCTCCAAACTTGTTACCACTCAGATTATGATAAATCGTTAGAACTTTCAAATAGTTGTAATTATAAGCAATTAATTGTCTTGCGTTTGCGTTTGGTTTGCGTTTGAACGGGAAAGAATGACTTCTTCTCCACTGTAGCTTTAAACGGATTGACCATGCGAAATCTTTTGGTGAGCTTCTCAATGTGAGGACCGGGTATAATTACAGTGGAGAATGTGTTATTCTTTCCCAATAAACGCGTTTACGCTAAAACGTTGATTTCCACTGCAAACAGTTTGGAGCCAGATCAGACGCCGGGTAACCCGGCGTCTGATCAGGCTCCAAACTGTTTGCCACCAAGATAAACATGAATTATCAGAATTGTCCAAAAATTGCACTTTTCTACGTTTTAGTGTTTTGCGTTTCGTTTCGTTTAAACGGGAAAGAATAACGTTTTCTCCACTGTTACCCTCCTAATTCTGCAATAAGTTTCTTGTCTGAATGCGATTCATTTAGTTTGAACATTTCTTGTTCCAAATTCCATTTGTTTTTAAACATGTTTTCAGCTACGGGGTTGCTGTAAGTGTTACGTTATGAATTAGTATGCATGCCAAACAGTTTGGATTTCGTTGCAATGTCAAATCAGTCCGCATCGCATTTGGCTCCAAACTGTTTAAGAGAGCCATACCGTACTTCCGGAATAATTGGCGTCGTAATAATTTGGCCATTATGATGCTAACACCTTGAGAACGAAACACACTTTGTGTTAAAATTTACGACTTTTCCTCAGTCCATTGAGGGACCACCAGCCCATTGTTCTGGAGGTGTCAATGTAACTGTCAAAGCATGGCAGTATAATCTCAGTTTACCTGGTGAGGTCCAGATTATACTCATGCTCAAGTGATTTTCAATGGTTATTTCTAACCAAACTATCAAATATAAAGGTGGAGTCTCACATGAGAAGCTTCAATGGTTCTTTACTAGCGACATGTCCATAAGATCCATGATTATTGCAAGGAAATTGTCTGGCAAGGTGTTATGATCGAAAGGTCATCTAGGGGTGTCTTTAAGTTAACATGGACATAGGATTTCAAAGTCGATATCTCAGTAATTTTCTCCATTCATTGCAGAGCCTTTGTGTTTGAGTTTCGTTTAAATAGGAACCATAAAAACATAACCTCAGCTGTACAGAAATGCACCGACTATGTACAGTGGAGAAAACGTTATTCGTTCCCAATAAACGCGTTTAAGCTAAAACTATTATTTCTATTGCAAACAGTTTGAAGCCAGATCAGCCGCCGGGTAACGCGGCGTCTGATCAGGCTTCAAACTGTTTGCCACCAAGATAAACATGAATTACATGTATAAGAATTGTCCAACAGTTGCACTTTTCTACGTTTTAGTGTTTTGCGTTTGCGTTTCGTTTCGTTTAAACGGGAAAGGATAACGTTTTCTTCACTGTATAACGAATAACCAAGACAAAGTTTATTGTGATACCGGCCTCCAGCCCTGACACAGATACAAAATATACAATCAATACATACGGTGTGTAACAATATGAAATCAACAAACATTGACGAAATTCAATTTACAAATGATTAGATTCTTTACGTAATGGCAAGGCATATTAAATGTACATTGCAAGATTTCGCACAGTATCAATATTTGTACGTGTCATAAGTAAATTGAACTTGTACATAATTGGATAATTGTAATATTTTGTTGCTAAATATTGTTTCCTTGGGTCATTATATAACGGGCACACTAACAGAAAGTGGTACTCGTCTTCGATATGTCTTGGACAAAATACATGACTGTTATACGTAAATCATACCGGGAAATTACTCTTGTTCCCACAGGACTGATGGCTTTGGGGATTTTATCGTATTGCCAAGTTTATGAAACAATCCAGATATAACAGATACAATGGATAATAGTTAATTCTATCCCGTTTAAACGTATGCGATAGGCAATCACGATGTACCCAAATGTAGAACAGCCATGAGTTCAGTAAGGAAATCGATGGCCGTCGATGGCCATCGATTGTGAGTTGGCTACCGGTCTGTAATACAGTAGAAAAACGTAACTCTTCCCTTCAAATGCAAACGCATTGCAATGAAATATAGAAAATGACAACTTTTTAATTCCGACTACTAGTTTTGAATAAAAAAAAGTCAACAAAATGTCGATTGATTGTGATCAGTAGCCACCTGTTTTCAATGAAAATGGTATGGTTAGTTAGTATTATATCTATTGTTAATGACATTGTGACTACCCGGCGTCTGATCTGGCTCCAAACTGTTTGCAATGAAAATAATAGTTTAAGCCTAAACGCGGTTATTTGAAATTTAAACGTTTCCTCTACTAGTCTCTGCACGCTGCACACGGGGCACAAACTGCTAACCTAAACAGCAAACAGTGGTAACTAAGCACGATACTGTATAACATTTTGAAATATTTATACAGTGGAGAATGTGTTATTCTTTCCCAATAAACGCGTTTACGCTAAAACGTTGATTTCCACTGCAAACAGTTTGGAGCCAGATCAGACGCCGGGTAACCCGGCGTCTGATCAGGCTCCAAACTGTTTGCCACCAAGATAAACATGAATTATCAGAATTGTTCAAAAGTTGTACTTTTCTACGTTTTAGTGTTTTGCGTTTGCGTTTCGTTTCGTTTAAACGGGAAAGAATGACGTATCATCCACTATAATGATTCATTTTGATGTACGTGGTGTACAGTTTGGAGCCTAGTCAGACGCTCGGTCAACCGACGTCTGATGTGGCTCCATACTTTATGGATTGGAAATCATATTGTTAGTGAAAATGCGTATATTGGGAAAGATTTTTTTTTCTACTGCATTTTAACTATTTACACGCTATTGACGACTTTGATTTATAGTGAAGACGACGATAGAGAAATTTATAAACGCGTTTAATTAACACATTCAACCCTAGCGACGCGCACACTCGTCATTTACAAACAGCGTACCTGTGAGAATTACACTCATCCTATACAAACAGTGTAGACCCTGATCAGAGGGGTCCTTAATGTTAATATGATTCTTTCAGCATAACGAAAATATGTTTACCTGTTGTGGACTTAGGTTTTTCGGCTGATTTCTCATGGTTAACGTTTTTGGGTGAGTGTTGTAATGCACTAATACAACATGATTTGTTTGTATTACGAAGCTGATATTTGGAATGGAGGTTCCCGTGGGTTGAATATCAATATTGCGTAGTTATTTACAAAATGTAAGTCATAATTTTACCTGTTGTGGACTTAAAGTTTTGGGACTGACATTTCAAAGTTAGTTATGGAGTAAGTGTTGGAATTCACTTACAGTGGATAAAACGTTATTCTTTCCCAATAAACGCGTTTACGCTAAAGCTACTATTTCCTATGCAAACAGTTTGGAGCCAGATCAGACGCCGGGTATCCCGGCGTCTGATCAGGCTCCAAACTGTTTGCCACGCAGATAAAAATTAATCATCAGAATTGTCCAAAAGTTGCATTTTTCTACGTTTTAGTGTTTTGCGTTTGCGTTTCGTTTCGTTTAAACGGGAAAGAATAACATTTTCTCCACTGTATACTACCTGGCATATTTGCATTAGTAAGCTTATATTTGGAATTGAGGTTCCCTGTGGCTTGAATATCAATGTACTGATACACTTTTCTATTGATAGTTACCTATTTAAGAAAGCTTTCATAAGGCAAGCGTTGCTGTTCTCCGACATCTCTTGTTAGTGTAAGTTCATGGTCAAAGAGAAATCAAACTGATACTAATATTCACTCAAAATTTCAGCAAGGTGACACAGCTCACATACAGTCGAACTTCGATATCTCGAAGTCGGTTTTGTCGAATATACCCGTATTTCAAAGTTATAACGTGGCTAGGCCACGTTCTAACTTTGAAATATGAGTTTGTTCGACTTAACCGAGCATGACATAATGCAGTTCATATGTCGAAATATCGGATAGTTTGAGTTAAACGAGATCGAGATATCGAAGTTCAACTGTAGTGTGCCTCTTATAAGGATGATCTTTGATAAAACGTGTTAACACCCAGAATTGTGCTTTGTTGATTTAGAAAAAGAAGTCCTGATTCTAATTTTGGTACAGTAGAGATATTATTCTTAATAAATAAAAATTATATATATAAACACGTTTATTCTTAAAATAGTATGTCCATCGTACACAGTTTGGAGCAAAATTAGAAACCAGGTACGTGTAGCATGACCTTTAAATAATGTCTAAAATGTTTGCTACACAGATAAAAGAATAGTTGACAATTTTAAATAATTCTACATTTTAATGCATTTTGATTGAGCTTCGGTTTTTTAAACCGGAAAAAATAATTAACTTCTTATACACTGTAAGTGCATATTAATGTTCCAAACATTTTGCTTTTGTTGTACTTTTTTATAAAGTCTTAATTAGATACATGTACCTTTAACTCAGTAAGCCCTAGTGACGCATATATGCGTCCGTCACCAAATGTGTACCTGTGAAGAGTACACGTGTCCTATGCGAACAGAGAAGTCCCTGATCAGAGGGCTCCTGCAGGAGCCCTCTGATCAGGGACTTCACTGTTTGTCATTTTGCAATTTATTACAAAAAACAACCATAAATAGTCTAAAATGGACGAGCCTCTGTTGCAAACTGGAATTGTCCATTGGATGTATGGTTCAGGGGATAATGAATGAAACAAATCCCAAGAATTTCGAGCGTATTGAGAGAACACATTTGTCATGATTATACAAAGATCGCTGACGAATCTGTTTTGTTGTAACTACCAATTAGTATATAGGAAGGGCCATGAAAAAGTCAATTCTCTTTATCGTGATTTCGCTAAAACGATTTTGCGTAATCAACTTTCTTTTTAATCAACCTTTTTTGGGAAACGCCTCATTAAGAATGACTTTTGTACAAGTGATGGCTCATTTTGCCTGTAAGACTACGTGTTTGTTATTTATATTGGGAGAGTTTAACAATATATTGAACACTGTCATTAACGAAATTACCTTCGGTCTCAAGGGTATTCTTATCCTGTCTAATTGAATTTAAACCACCTTAAAAGTTTTGGAGCGGCCTTGTTTGCTTTCGCAAAGACTTTAAATACAGATTTGAATTCGACGAAGTCGGCTTACGGTCTGCATTCATACTGTCTGAAATGTCTCGATAGCGAAAAATGAAGTTTGTATGATGGGCCTTACTCGTACGTAGTCTAAATAGAAGGTAACTCAACGGCATACACTTTAATACTAATTACGTTAAGGTATCGGTGCTTCAAATAACCACTAAGTAAGTCTTTATTCATATATTTTCAAGATTACAAAAAACGAGCTTTGAATCATTACTATTTTATCGACATTGAAGTTTTTGAATTGATTGTAACATCTTGATACATTTCCTGAATGTAAGTCTTGAGAAGCATGGCTTCTTCGTAATTTATTTAATATCATCCTTGACTGCTATAAAAATCGCTTCAATGTACGATTCAATGTACAGTGGAGAATGTGTTATTCTTTCCCAATAAACGCGTTTACGCTAAAACTGTTATTTGCAATGCAAACAGTTTGGAGCCAGATCAGACGCCGGGTAACCCGGCGTCTGATCAGGCTCCAAACTGTTTGCCACCAAGATAAACATGAAATATCAGAATTGTCCAAAAGTTGCACTTTTCTACGTTTTAGCGCTTTGCGTTTGCGTACGTTTGCGTTTAAACGGGAAAGAATAACGGATTATCCACTGTAGTATAACTTAAAACATATCGATACAAGTGGCAAAGTGTTTGGATCATGAACAGACGAATCGTTACGCGGCGTCTGATCAGGTTCCACACTGTTTGCAATGTCGCATTTTGGCGCCGTTGGCAGTGAAAGAGTTAAATCTATTTCAAATTGTGCTTGAATTCGTTAGCTATCAGTTGATATACGTTGAAATCGGTCATGGTACAGCCATGACAACAGAAATAAACAAGGAGGACGTACACAATGCGATTACACAAGGGACACGTACAAACGTATGGAATTATGTTTTGCATTATATTATGGACATCGCATTGTGTAATATGCAACTGTCACGATACGGTTAACCCATTTGTGCCCACGATCCCATATATGGGACATATGTAAACAGTGTAGACTCTGATCAGACGTCGCATACTGCGGCGTCTGGTCAGAGTCTACCTTGTTTGCTGATAGGAATTTCAATATTAAACAAAACGAAAATGAAAATTTAGACCAGGCACCCTTTGATTAAAAATGGACGAAACGAATATTTAAGTTTGGAAGATTCCAATGGGCGTAAATGGGTTAAAGCGCCTAAACAGTGATAATTACTCCGTTACTGCCTTACCCTAAGGTACATGTCCACTAGTATAGTTATTTGCAGACTGTTTTGATCCTGTTCAGGGTCCCCCACATTGTGTGACAATCATTGTAATGTTTCCTAAGTCAAATTACTTAAATTTTGAATATTCGAAATTAAATCTGACGACAATTGGTCTTTTAACCCTTTCACCACCAAATATTTCGTGAGAGTTTTACCCCTTCACCGTTTCATTGTCGTCTGCTTCAATTTTGTGTTCTGCAATGTCGTTTCAAAGTAAGAAAATAAGGCAATACGACTGGATAAATGTCAAAACGAGTGTCACACAGTTTGTATCCTGATCAGACGCCGAGTTTGCAAACGCGTTTGGAAGCGTAATTGAGAGAGACAGGGTTAACGATAAATATGCCATGATAGTGACATGGTTAGATCCAATGAAGTTGCACTAAGGCAAGAACTGCCATTTTGTGCAACGGTAACTTATTTAGTCCAAAACACACACTCGTCTTCACTGGGGGCCAACGAGGTATCACGAGGTTTGTTTCGCACAGAAGTCCTGTATATGTTCCGCACCGATAAAGTGCATATTTTGTGTACCCAAAACGAAAGTAAAACACGAATTTCCTTGAGTGTCTCTCAATTTCCCCTATACTTAGCCGGAACATATTATCAAATAGGTCCGATGGTAGGTAGAATGGTTTCTCGAGCAATCTACGTACAAATTTCATATTATTCATTGTATTACTTGCAAAATAACATAGTCATTTATCCTTTGATGTAAAATGTTTCAAATGTATGGTATTTGGTAAACAATGATATTAAACATGATATGAACATAACCTTTTAGATTGATTGTATCAATGGAATATTATTTGGGTAATAAAGAATCTGTAGTAATGCAATAAATGGATTTTAAATCGAGTTTAACAAATTAACCGTGTATAGGTGCCGCACAGAGTATGTATATGTTACTAAACGAAGTCCATTTTATATGTATATGTTACCAACTGAAGTCATCATTGAATTTATATAGGATGCAAACCATGCACTTACTGTTGCCTACCGTTTATCTTGAAAATAAATAATCTCCACCAAATCTGTTGATAGTGAAAGTCCAGTGAGAATTATTTAAAGGTTAACACACAAACAAACCGGTCCATTTCATGTAAGTTTTCTGAAGCAGTTAAAAGTGCAGGACTAGGAAATGAATTCGATCAACCAACTGTTGCGGAAGCAGATGAAGCTGACAGAGTGGTTGATTTGTCCGAGCAACTGGAATACACTATAATTGTTATGTACAAAACAAATTCAAAGCGACATAACTCCTTTAAAAATGTTGCATCCCGAATTGAAAAACCTCATGAACACCTTCGCCTATGTAATTAATTAATCTGCGAACGTTTGCAGCATGTTATTTATAGGAAAATACTCAAAGGGCTATAATTTTGTAAAACAGAAACAGCCAATATTCCAAACTACACGAACACCTTCATATATAAGCATTTACTCTTGGAAAGTGTTAAGAAAAGTGTATGAGAAGCTGCACAGGTTTTTTCCTATATATATATTCTATTAATGAAACAATGATCTAATAATTACCTATATACCAGCAGATGGTAGCTTAAAGCAAACAGGGTAAAAGTACCTCATTCTGCTTTACTTTCAATTTGCTTTAATAAGTGACTATCCGTCTTCAAAACTAGAAACAGGCTATAGGGTAATGGGTGAATGTCTTTTATATTACACGTTTTATCAAAAAGCGTAGAGAAAATAAATGGATAGTACCAAGTGTGACCATACCACATAGTCTGTGACGTATTATGTGGATACCACTGGCAGTCAAATTGTCAACAAAAAGGCCTCCATTCGGAACTTCAATCAAATGTAAGAAATTTGTTTAAGCCGATTTCAACGAAACATAGCCTATGACACTGGGAACTGGATTCTTTAAAGTGGTATCAATGGATTTGTCACCAAGGTAATACATTTTGCCTGAAAATGGGGCAAATTAGTTGGCAATATCTAGTATTAAATTGTCGTGGTATCATTGTGTGTGCTAACATTTCTGGATATTTGCCTCGTTTTCAGACAAAAAGTATCCATCTAGTGACAAATACATTGACATTATTCTAAAATAACTTATTAATACCCTTAGCATAGGCTATGTTTCCTTGGAATCGACTCATAAAAAAAACCCCATTTGATTAAAATTCCGAATCGAGGCTTTTTGGTGATAATTTAGCTGTCAGTTGTACCAAAATTAACGTCACAAACCACTTGGTATGGTCACACTGGTACCGCTTGACTGGACGGCCTCGTCGCTAAAAATGCGCCCACTCTTGCTCTACGTCGGGCGTACGGCGCTCGCAGAAAGGTTAAATCGGACAGCGGGCATTATATAATGTTGTGAAGATTTGTAGCCCAATCCCATGCATGTATTTATTATGCAATAAATATGATTAAACTAAACGTGAAATCGGAAGATTCTTGCGCTGGCCGAAGAAATCCTACGGCGGCAGTGTTGCGGCCGCACGGCAAATCCCAAAGTCTTACAGGCCACAGAGGTCGCCGCAGTATTAGAACGTGGAGTTATAAAGAATGTTCATTTCTACGATCGCCGTAGAAACGACACGCTGTAGAGCGGTTCTGCGGCTGCCGTACGGCCACCGTGCGGCCGCCGGGACTCAATTGTTAATTTTACTATTTGGCATTTGCACATTTGTTCATATGTGTCTATTGATCTAAAAGTTGAAAAGGATGTTCTTATGAGACATAATGCTGTCCATATATGGCCTTTGAGTTCTCGGTGTAGTTGGACTGATATGAGTTATGTGCACATGTAGCAAGCCAATGTGTGTAGCAGGAGTAGCATTAAGACTGCACATCAACGGCCGCCGTTCGGCCATCGTGCGGTCGACGTGTGTTTTATTAGAATCGCGACCGCCGCGGAGGCGCCATAAGGCTGCCGAACAGACACCGCACTGCCGCAAGTTTTTTACCCCCAAAACATCAAATCTCGCCTTGCGGCGGCCGCAGCAAATGTGAGCACAACATACGGCGGTCGAAGGAAATCTACGGCGGCCGGGAAATTGCTACTCGCCGTAAAAATAATAATCCGTGCGACTGCCGTACGGCCGCCGCAGCAAATGTGAGCTAGGCATAAACGATACATTTTTCCAATCCATTTTGTGTCACTGCAACAGAAATCAATTAATTGACTTCAGTAGGTAACACATACACCTTCTGTTGGTAACGTATACATGTACACGTAAATGCGACTTCAGGAGGGCACATACACACTCATAAACCCTTCAGGGTACTATGAGTGATTCAAAGTTGTATACATTATTGTGAAAAATAAGTTGAAAAAATATGGAAAAATGAAGCTATTAATAAACATGCATCATGTCTGAGATGGGGTTCCCGAATATTTGTAAATATAGTGGATTATTCCAATGTTTGTTTCGATAATCGCCCGGTAATATTCATTTAAGAGTGACAAATTGACGTCTGTGCTTGATATACATACTTATTTTCCATAAATAATGCAAGAAATGGTATGTAAACAGTTTATTCACGAACCTATACTGTAATCTGCAAAGAAATAATTCAATTGATATGTGTGTCTATGGACACATAGAGGATAACTGTTTTTTTCAGTGTAAGATCGAAATTTAATCCATTGAGTGAAAATATAACAGTCTGATGTTCACGAAATGGATTAAATTCGATCTTACACTGAAAAAACACAGTTATTCTATTTATTTATGCTTTTAAGCCACTTTTTAAACGAAAATTGAAAGCGAACGTACATTATTTATCCCGTGTTGAGCCCCACGTTTTATGTCGAACACATGCGCGTGACAGTTGGCGGTATAATGACGTCACTCGTTGCTCCCGAGTTTGGATGCGTGCTCGTCCGGTGAGTAGTTCGCGACAAATCGGACTGCCGGAATTTAACGATAAGACACGATTGACTATAATTCTTGGGGAGCCCTACGGGGAAAATTCATAATAAAAAGCGATTGGTGATAATCCACTGCAGTGGATTACCAAGTGATCATCCACTGCTATTTCGTGGTAATCCACCGAAAAGCATAAATAAAAGTGGTTAATGCGAATGTCAGCGTATAAAAAATAGTACACATACATGGATTGTAGGTGCGAAACGGGCCTTCGTGATACCTCGTTGGCCCCCAGTGGTCTTAGGAAAGATTAATGTTTGATTACCTATCAGATAGCCATGGGGCAACGGTTGCACAGCTTTTTACGACACTAAAGCGTGGCATGAACGTATGGCATCATATAGCTGCCAGATAAATATCTGTTTTGCTTACTCGGGACAATGATATACCGGTAAATGTTTAAAGTAATCTACATACAATTCTAAGAAGCATAAATACTTACTAAGTCACAGGGCTGCCATTTCTCCGGATTTTTCCTAAGTATTCGGATTTTTATCCTAGCAGATCGTAGCTTGAAACAGGCTGAAAGTAAGGCGCATTCTGCTTTACTTTCAACCTGTTTTAAGCAGACATGTGTCTTCAAAACAAGAAACAGACTATGGGGTAAAGGTACCATTAATAACATTGCGTATGAAAAATTGACAATTTGAAATCTTAGGATTTTTATGATCAACTTATGGCAGCCCTGAAGTCTCCATGCGGGCGGCATTATTGCAGTAAATATGTATAAAGAGTTTAAGTATAGCACATGGCTTGGAGCTCTCGGCCAATCAGATGCCTCAAAAACCGTTGACTATATCGTGTAGTTCAACGCTTTTAAAAAAAACGTGAACCAATTATCAAACAGTTCATTTAGTCCACGCCTACGTCATCTGAAGGCAATTTTGACGTCACAATTCTAGCAATCCTCTGAGCGATCGACCGCGAAAACATTTTTCGAAAGTTATGAAATGTTTTAAACTGAAGAAATATGGGAAATTTCACAGTTACAATAACAGACCGACTAAGATCTACTCCATCTCGCTAGATCTAGACATATGCATTTTTTTAAAATTTTCCTCGAGCCCAAGCCAGTGCTAAATAGGTTAGACCATGGTTGAGGGCGACTAAACGACATAATAGCCCCCGAGAACTATATCGTTTAGTCGCACTCAACCATGGTCTTACATATACAACGGTTATACGTTTTGATTCTCTTATCGAAAAGTAAGCGCTCAAGAAATTCTTGATATCAACTAAAAGCAAATCTCAGCTGAAAAGCAGATATCTTTGCAATAAATGAGTTAAAGTGACAATACATTCATGTAAAAGAATGTTTGTCTACTATGGTGATCTTTATGTTCAAATACCACCATAGGGTATAGTGAAAAAAACGTTATTCTTTCCCAGTAAGGGCGTTTATGCAAATAAAACCCTTTTGTCAATTGTGAAGTTAGAGCTAAATCAGACGCCGATTCGGTTTCGCTTTAACGGGGAAGAATACAGTGCTCCCTCTCTACAACGACACCCAATACGAGCAGCTGCACTGTAACATCTTTTAAACTGTATACATGAAATATAGTCATGCTTGCGTTTAAATGGAATATAAAAACACGTTCCCTGCAATGTATGGAACCACGTAAGCAAGTTCTTGTTACGATATGGATTTCAATTTCGAACGCAATGTTTTAAAATATATACAATTAGAAGGTATTGAAACTGTTACATAATCAAAAGTCGGTTTGTCCCGTTTGTCATCTGGCAAAAAGTACGATGAAAGTACAGTAACGCTTACTTATTACGAAGTCCTCAACACCATCTGATACCTAAATTGTGTTATAATACGTCAATTTATAACACGTTAACTAGAGTTAGAGAATAAACTTTATTTTATTGTTTCCAACTTTCCTTATCTAATTTATGAGTGAGCTTTTAGGTAATGCTTTTAGAACCAACGTCTTTATTTGTAAGAATAGCGTTATTTCCACTGTAACATGATTTCAATCGACATGCTTCAATTTAATTAGCATTTGGTTTACATTCTTTCCAAGAGATGGCAACTTTGGAACTTTCTTTAGAAAGTGGATTGCATTCAATAGCAGGATTCAGCCTAAATCCCTTAACTGCCATCATGTCATTTATTTGAGAAAAAAAATGCCATTTGCTTTTACTTTAAAGTCTTCATTTTAAGGAAAAATCGACTAAAGGAATATCGTAATGAATGTCAAACAGTCTTGATCCTGATCAGACGCCGCGTGACGCGGCGTCTGATCAGGATCCAAACTGTTTGTAAATAATCACTGTACTCGGGATAAGGCAGTGGAAGGGCTAAGAGGGCTTTAAATCTCAAGAAAAGACATTTAGTTGAGAGCAAAACGATACTTGTGTTTAGCACTTTCACCGTTGGAGTGTCATCTGGTTTACAAATTTCAGCTGAATCATTTATCAATTTAAACAAAAGAGATGTGACATTTTAGCTGAACAATATCTGAGACACGTTTCCCGTATATAATATCCTAATGAAACGACAAGTTACTCGATCTCTAATCTGGGGCCAGCCGGTTTTAAAATGCAAGTGAATTTGAGCGTTGTAGATTAAAGGTAATGGACACTTTATTTCCGTCAGTTTCATTTACAACTAAATGGAACCTAAATGAAAATTGATAGCCTGAACTGGGACACACTGATGCTAGAGTATTCCTTGATTGTATGCTACAATTGTTATTTGAATTCTTGTTCAGAAAGAAACTTGAATGTCAGGAATATAACTTTTTTGTATTCATATTGGCGCTGAATTATACAATATGAAACGCTTCATTCTTTCCCAATAAATCCTTCTTCATTTACCAATTACCACATACAGTGGAGGAAACGTTATTCTTTCCCAATAAACGCGTTTACGCTTAAACTATTATTTCCATTGCAAACAGTTTGGAACCAGATCAGACGCCGCGTAACCCGGCGTCTGATCTGGCTCCAAACTGTTTGTCACCAAAATAAAAATAAATAATCAGAATTGTCCAAAAGTTGCACTTTTCTACGTTTTAGTGGTTTGCATTTTCGTTTCGTTTCGTTTAAACGGGAAAGAATAACGTATTCTCCACTGTAAATACGCAATTTAAAACCTTTATTTATTTCCCCACAGAAGAAAATGGTGTCTCTTGATACAGTCATGAATACGCACCATTAGATAAAGTTTCCGTATCCTGACAATAAAACAGAATACCCTTTAAGGCACGTTCTGCTTTAATTGAAACTTTCGTTTAGTGGTCATTTTTGGTCAAAACTAAAAAAGGGAAAGGTCACGCGTATGCACATTGCAAATAAATTAGGCTCAACACTATTTGCCTCTCAACTTAACGGAAGTTGTCCATATATCCAAAAACCTGTACTTTTCTAGGATTAATTGCATTGTTCTTGCGTTTATGAACGTTTAAACAATAGTCTTTGGTGTATTTGAAATATGGCCTGTTTTAGAGAGTTTGTTGCTCCTCGAAGGTTCAATGTAATGCAGTCCTCCATAAAACAGTCAATGTAAGAAATAATAGGGACTGTCACAGTAAAATACACTTGATTGCTTAAGGCAGGGCGAAAGTACTGCAGATAGCTCCCGAAATAAGCTGCCACCTGCCTAACCAACATTATAAAGAGTTTTTATTCTGGGGACGTTGGTCTGTAGAGGACCTTTGTGTACACTTTACAATGGAGAATCTGTTATTTTTCCCAATAAACGCGTTTACGCTAAAACTATTATTTGCAGTGCAAACAGTTTGGAGCCAGATCAGACGCCGGGTAACCCGGCGTCTGATCAGGTTCCAAACTGTTTGCCACCAAGATAAACAAGAATTATCAGAATTGTCTAAAAGTTGTTCTTTTCTACGTTTTAGTGCTTTGCGTTTGCGTACGTTTGCGTTTAAACGGGAACGAATAACAGATTCTCCACTGTACATGACTTTATACTATTTGTAAATGACGTATACAACCGTCACTAGGGTCCAATGTGCTAAGATTGAATAGTGAATGGTGATACTGAATAATGAAATGATTAATATTTGCAAACAGCTTGTATTTAGATCAGATATAGATGCCAAGTAACGCGGCGTCTGATCTGGGGTCCTTTTCCACAAACTTCGTACGACAAAAACTGTCGCAAGTCAACATTTTAAAATACATTTAATTTCTAATTTCTCTATCTAATCCTGTCTTATTTTCAAGACGATTCCAAAGAGATACCACAAGACAGGATTAGATAGAAAAATAATTAATAGTTGAGACTTTTATAATATGACTTACGACAACATTGGTTCTACGAAGTTTAATGAAACGTTCTTCTGGACCTGACCGTGATGTTCTATTTTGTTTCATTTGGGGTGGTGTCCGAAGTGGTGTTCACGTCTATTGGTGTACAATATGGAGGACATTTGCTTAAACTGATTGACACTCTAGGGAATAGATTGACCCTGGAAACCGGTACATAAAAGTGTTAGCGTCAATGATGGTCGTAAGAAATTTTACACTGTTTGATTCGTCAGCAACGCCTAAACATCCTTAATAAGGCATTTAACACAGGCTTGTAGTTTAAAGCAGATTTCACATAATTCCGGTAGTTCCTCAAATAGTAATTTGTGTATATTAACCTCCTGCTTTAGACAAGCACATGCTTGTAACAGCAACATTTAACATGTGTCCTCAGTGATTGTATTGACATACCTAAACTACAGTGCAAAAAAAAAGTTATTTGTTCTGGTTTAAACCCGAACAAGACGCAAATGCAATCCATCTAATTGTAGCAAATAGCATTTTCACAATACTATAGACGAGCCTAATTAATGTCAATGGAAAACTGTTTGGAACCTGGTGTCTGACCTGGCTTCAGATTATTTGCATTGGAAAGAATAGTTTTAACACAAAGGAGATTTTAAGAAGGAATGTCTTTCCTTCCATATCATTTTATCATCATTTAGACATAACCGTACTTACATAGACAAGGAAACCATTCATGCAATAAATGGTATAATATAATACTGCAATATAAGCCGGTCAATTGGGATGTTACAAATAATGGGCATTGTTTCCTGACAGACACAAACTATGTTTACGTACAAATAATTAGGTTGTATGGTCTTTATTATACAGTAACCTTTGTGATCGAAAGTCTATTTCGTCCCATAATTGAGCTCTACCAACGAGTAGGTTCGTCAAGTGCATACAGTTTACATGTGAAGAGTATACTTGTCATAGTAAAACATAAGGGCATTGTGTTTTGCTACATATTGCAAAATCAAATCCTTAATTGTTGATAATGGACTAGTCTTAATGAGAAATTGTAATTGTCAATTTAAGGTTTCAAGGGTAAATGAGTTAACTGAACGGTCACGAAACACTTAAAACAGTAAAACTCACTTATGTCGAATATATACAGTGGAAAATCTGTTATTCTTTCCCAATAAACGCGTTTACGCTAAAACTATTATTTGCAGTGCAAACAGTTTGGAGCCAGATCAGACGCCGGGTAACCCGGCGTCTGATCAGGCTCCAAACTGTTTGCCACCAAGATAAACAAGAATTATCAGAATTGTCCAAAAGTTGTTCTTTTCTACGTTTTAGTGCTTTGCGTTTGCGTACGTTTGCGTTTAAACGGGAAAGAATAACAGATTCTCCACTGTATACTGAGTATCGAACTATTAGATACCAGTATACATGTAATAAAACAAACTGTATTCAAATCGCGAAGTAACGTAACGTACATGTAGCGTCTAATGAAATAAACTTGATATAACGAAATGATTTGCGGATAAAACGAAATAATTAAAACGGTCCTGAAGACTTGGTTACAGTGCCGAATACGTTATTCTTTCCCGTATAAACGAAACGAAACGCAAACGCAAAACACTAAAACGTTGAAAAGTGTAACTTTTGGACCATTCTGATAATTCATGTTTATCTTGGTGGCAGACAGTTTGGAGCCTGATCAGACGCCGGGTCAAACTGTTTGCAATAGAAATACATGTAATAGTTTTAGCGTAAACGCGTTTATTGGGAAAGAATAACGTTTTATCCACTGTATATTACAGCTTCTTTGTATATGAGCTGTGTCAGGACAAATCCAGCCTTAGTATAGTGCATTGCAACATTGTACAGTCCATACACTTTTGTCAGCCTAGTCTCTGTATTTGAATTTGGTATACACTGCCAAATGCCACACCTGTAAAAAACATAAAATGTTGTGCATGCATGCAGATGTCGAACAGTGTACATGTATATCAAGACCAGTCGCTGCGTCTTAGACGCGGTGGCAGGCTTTGAACTACACTGTTAGCAATGCAATACAGCAGGGTTTTTTATTTACAGTTTGTTACATATAATTTGTTCATAATACACGTGTATGTGTTGAACCTTATTATCCAATGCAATTAGTTTCGGCAATTTTGACGAGATGGTGGAGTCTGGCAATTCATGGGTTATTGCAGGTACAGTGGAGAATCTGTTATTCTTTCCCAATAAACGCGTTTACGCTAGAACTATTATTTGCAGTGCAGACAGTTTGGAGCCAGATCAGACGCCGGGTAACCCGGCGTCTGATCAGGCTCCAAACTGTTTGCCACCAAGATAAACATGAACTATCAGAATTGTCAAAAAGTTGTACTTTTCTACGTTTTAGTGTTTTGCGTTTGCGTACGTTTGCGTTTAAACGGGAAAGAATAACAGATTCTCCACTGTATATTGCACACTACAGTTCGGCGTCTGATCATACGCCGTACTGACTACACTGTACTCATCTTAACCGGTTACCCTATAAATACGCACTTTACATCTGTAACTGAATTCTCCTCTGAATAAAATAGTTATGTCATATACAATCATGAATATGCACCTAATATGGTATTTCAAGACAGGCTGAAAGTCAAGCAGAATGCGCCGTAGGGCGTATTCTGCTTTACCTGCAACCTGTTTTAAGTGGTCACCATTATTAACGAACAAGACACATGTGGTAATGGGATAATATAGACTGTCAACATTTTATTATTATGTGTAATGCATTTATGTTCCAGTTCGTGTAAGTGAATTTTCCTACTGTATCATCGCCCAAGTCTAGAGTGTATTCGTTTCTGCGTTGATTAGAAATAATAAACAGTTATGGTTCATTTGCTAACATAATGCCTATCACCATTGTATGTGTTAGCTATTTTAAAACATGAGCTATATTTCAACACAACGTCGTTAGGCAGAAAACTGTCAAAAGGTTCCCATAAACGCTATGGCAGGTTACGCTATTAAATCGAGACCAAATAGATGTTCCCTCTAAATTGTTAAGTGTTTAAGTGTTGGCATTGTGTAAAAGATTCAGTGCCTAAAGCACAATCAAGTTGAAAAGATTAAATTCCTCTTTTCATTTTCCATTTAAGTTACAGAGTACAGTGGAGAATCTGTTATTCTTTCCCGTTTAAACGCAAACGTACGCAAACGCATAACACTAAAACGTAGAAAAGAACAATTTTTTGACAATTCTGATAAGTCATGTTTACCCGGCGTCTGATCTGGCTCCAAACTGTTTGCAGTGCAAATAATAGTTTTAGCGTAAACGCGTTTATTGGGAAAGAATAACGTTTTCTCCACTGTATTTGAAATCTAAATTGTATGATCAATCTTCTATTAGGTGTAAATATTGGATCGTATTGACCTTTGCAGATACAATTTATTTGATCAGCTCTAAATTTCAAGAAATACTCGGAGACAGTTTTTATGCTCAATGTCCTATAGCCCATATTAAAGCATATACATGTACGACGTTGTTCCTTCACGTTGTAATTGCAAACGAAAAGAACATGGAAAGCCGTTAAATGTAGAAAAGTGCAATTTCCTAAATATGTTGTCGATTCTTTTAAATATGAAAGGTAAACAGGTTATCAGCCATGAGTTCAAACGGTTTGTAGCCTGATCAGACGCCGAGTGATTCGGCGTCTGATCTGGCTCCAAACTGTTTGCAATGAAAATAATAGTTAAAGCGTGAACAGGGTTAATTTGAAAGAATACGCTTTCTCTACTGTATTCTACACTCTCCACACGGGGCACAAACTCCTAGCCTCGGGGCTGCCATTTCTCCGGATTTTTCCTAAGTCTTCGGACTTTTATCCTAGCAGATGGAAGCTTAAATCAGGCTGAAAGTAAAGCAGAATGCGCCATAAGGCGCATTCTGCTTTACTTTCAGTCTGATTTAAGCAGTTATATGTCTACAAAACAAGAAACAGCCTATGGGGTAAAGGTACGATTAGTAAATTTGCGTCTGAAAAATTGACAATTTGAAATCTTAGGATATTTATGATCAAGTTATGGCAGCCCTGTAACCTAAACAGCTAACAGTGGTAACTGAACACACTGCTGGCTCCACTAGGTTCGTAAATGATGGATGGATGAATGAGTTAGGTTTTGCGCCACCACGACACAGATTATGTCATACAGCGCCGATGATTTGTAATATCATCATGATGAGATGAGATTCAAGATTCAAGATTCAAACATTTTATTAAGTAACGTAAACATTAACATACTTCTTTTTACATGATACAGTGGATTGTTAATAAATAATATACATGACAATTTCCTTGCATGGACTCTGATGATGATGATTTCAAAAAAAAATGTTTGGCTTATCTAATTATTTGCGCAGCAGCGCATGCGATCAAAACCACCGACCTGCCTTCTATTCAGTTCTTGGCAACGGGGATAATCTCTGTCAAATAAACAGAAACAGTTCATATGACAATTAAAAACCCAATTCACGACAAGGTAGCAAGATCTCTGATGCTTTATAAAGGAAGTACTTGTTTTAGCATTACATGTAATATGTTTACAGAGAAAGAACAACGTCTTATCCATGGTATGTTTCGTCTTTTGAATCATTGAACCTAGTCTTGATACTCTGCAAATTGTGTAAAACAGACCATTACTTTATTTGTAACGCAAACGCTGTTATGGCTGACTTATTGACGAGTTACTTTTATCGGAATTGAAAACTGGTTATCCAGTGTCTGATCTGTTTCCTTGTTATTTGCAATGTTCACCGTTGCTTTAGGACATATATACGGTGGTTTAGAAAGAAACAATTCCCTTTTCAATGTAAATTCTGTACAAAGCTACAAAACTGGTACTGAAAGTGAAGTTGATAGATTGGTATATCGATGATCGAATAAGTTAAGACGAGCAAGGCATGACAATTGCAATTCGTCATTTTGTGTTAACCAGCGAAACAGATTAAACCGATACAATACATAAATCAAGATAGATTAAATGTGAACAAAAGTTACGAATATTACGGTGGAGATGATGTAATTATTTCCGGTTAAGCCCTTTCGCTCTCAATGACGCTTCAAAGTGCGTTTGTAAACAGTTTGGATCCAAACTGTTTGACACTCATTTTGAAAATTCTCTAGTCATACTGCCTTATTTTTTTAAACTTTGAAACAAAATTGCGGACACCAAAATTGAAGCAGACGACAATGATAAAAATCTTCCAAATTATTTGAGCATGAAAGGGTTAAACTAACGGATACACAAACGTAATATTGTTAACTAAAATCGAGATCGAATTATTAATTATTCATATTATATATGAGTTGCACACGGTTTACAGTTTGCTCAGCCTCAAAAGAGAATGCAATGATATTAACGTATTAGATGGGGAAGATTGAAACCTCCATGCATTTCCATAAATGATGACGTTATTCTTTCCCGTTAATTGCGCGCGAATAACAAATGTATGTAATAAAATGTAGAAAATATGAAATTCACATTTTCGAACGATTCATTTGAATCTGAGTTGCATACAGTTTGTAGCCTGATCAGACATTGGGCTTCCCGGTTTCTGGTCCGGCTTCAAACTGCTTGAAATGGAAAAGCAGTTTTAGCGCAAATTCGTTTACAATCGAAATACGATATCTCGAACTCGCTTAACACGAATTGTTCGATAGTTTGACACATGAACTGCATTACTTCATGCTCGTTTAGGTCGAACATACCCATATTGCAAAGTTAAAACGTGGCTAAGCCACGTTTTAACTTTGAAATACGGGTATATTCGATTTAACAAAGTTCGAGATATCGAAGTTCGACTGTATTTGGAAAGACTAACGTATTGTCCACAGTGATAGCTTACGCCTTGAGTCCTCCAGGATACATAATAGCATCCGTTTACATCGACAATACATCTCCCAGACAGACATGTATCCCTTACTGTGCTGACATGTGAAATGGATTCATTTATTTTCTAATAAAAAAAGGGTCCACTTTGGCTCCTGCGACGTTTTTCCTAATACACTTTACATTATTGTTAATAGTGCAGACCTTGCCCACAAGGCTTCTCAGTTAGCCATCTGAACTGTATGGTCACGGTTTGAAAAAATTATGTATATAGATATTCGTTTTTCGCAGAGTAAATGTCAAGTAGAAACTAATGGCAACGCAAGTTTGCTTTTAGGAGAATGTATGTTTCTGTGTTATTCAATCAGATAATATGCTTAGCTCAAGGAGGTAGAAGAAAATAAGAGCTATTATGCATTATTATGCAAGTATTTATTGTCTGAATGGTAAATTATCTGATATCAGCATTTAACGCCTTCACTGCCAAATTAATCGCAAGATGTTTACCCCTTCATCGTTACATAGTCATCTGCTTCAAGTTTGCTGTTTACAAGGTCGTTTCAAAGTATGATTTATCGTAGTGTGACTTAAATTATATCGATACGAGTGTTAACTAGTTTGGGTCCAGATCAGACACCACGTGGCGGAGGGAGTGGTTTTGCAATATAAACAGTGGCTCACAAGGCAGACAGTGTTTCATATATAATGGGACAATGTGTCGTTTAACACTACTCTCATTGAAGACGTTATCTGACAATGTCGGGAACAAACTATACTAAAGGCAATTGATCAACTGCCGCGTCTTCATTTTCTGAACTGCACTTACCGTAGTCTAGTACACTCATGACAGGCACATTTCATGTCTATTACAGCGTTCCCTCTCTACAACGACACCCAATGGGAGACAACGATTGTGTGCGTTGTTCGGAGGGGGTTGTTATAGAGAGGGAAATTGGTTTACATTTGCAAACAGCTTTAATCAAGTTCAGACGCCGCGTAACGCGGCGTCTGATCTGGATTCAAGCTGTTTGTCACTCGTCATGAAGTTTTTTTCTGTCAAAATGTCCAAAACAAATCTTTGAGAAAAAGAGCAGACGACAACTTTAAGCAGAGGATATTGAAGTAGTGCAAGTGTTAGACATAAATGTCCTGTTTAGGGTACTGCAATAATAGTCGTCGTAAAGAGGGAGTCGTTGTTGGGAGGGCCGTTGTGGAGAGGGAGCGCTGTATATCCATACAACGGGGAATAAATACATGTATAGCAGCAATTGCACTGTACGATGATAGTTCAAAAAGTTTTGATACTGGATCAATAACTTCAGTATTATAAGTGCAAAATGCATGTGTGATATATCATTTTAAAGATCCACTCTGTGCCGACACGTTGATATCATGCACGATAAGATCGCATTACCCGACCAGCCCCAACATGAACCTAAATGACCCCTCCTCGAGGACACTGGACCTTTTTGTGTATATTTGAGTTAATTTTCTAAACACAATTTGATACTATAATTATTATTACGGCTTTATTATTTTAAATAAGTTTATGAATATTTCTGTCAAATACAATAAGACAATAATACAAACACTACACGATTTTAAATGTTATTATTACATAAATATCAAAAATAGAGCTAATTTCTAAACACGTACTGAACATATAATAAAAAAATGATCTCCTTTGTTAGTAAGTTCTTGTTACACTGCTATAGGTAAATTTATTTACCCAGACAGTTTCGCGAACTGGACTGTTCGCTTGATCACTGGCAACTAAATAAATTTACTTATAGCAGTGTAACAAGAACTTACTAACAAAGCATTCTACCTGCTAAATGAACCTTTTCACTAAAAATGATCTCCTGTTATGTATAAAAGTAGTTAGGGAAACTACAAACTCTTTTTCCATTATTAAACCAGGCTATAATTGAAGTCATTGAAAAATGGTTTCATGTTTTAAAATCAAAATGTAGATATACTGATCTAGAACATTTTCATAGCGTTCGAAAAAACATGTCCACTTTCGTCAGAAATGTTGATTTTGAAAAAATGATATTTTAGACAGTTGACCCTTTCAATAGAAATACAATTTTATTTACACTAAAATTTAGACATAAACTGATATATTTCAAAACAAAAACTGGAACTTATACTCTTTAAAGCCGCATTGTGCTTTTGGGAAACCTGCCTAAAACGGTTGTTTGGGATCCCATTTGAACTACATAGTACGTGGTTCTTCCACGGAAAGCGGCTTTATCTAAGAAATTCGCGTTTTAATATTTTTTTTTAATTTCATTGTGCTAACACAAAGAAAAGAGTTTAACCTTTGAATGGGAAGAACGACAACTCTTGTAAAACAAAGTGGTTACCGGTTAACCAATGAGAATCAGTGAATATCACAACAAATATGGCCCCTCCTCGTGGTAGATCTGTACTCAGCGCTGCAGCGAGATTGGCTGCTAAAGAAAGAAAAAGACAACAATAACTTCTTCGTATGCAGAAATTTCATACGATACGACTAACAGAAGATGTCTGGCAGAGGTGGAAGGTGATGCAGGCAGAAGTAAATCTGGAGACACAAGATGCTGTGGCCGATGTCTTGTTTGCGTTTTGGTAAGGGAAAACGAAACTTTTATTTGAATTTGAATATGACTGTTTTTCGATACATAAGATACACGTTTCATGTGCTGTTTGTTGCAAGCAAACAATATCCATTGTTTGTGCTTCGCAAAAGTGAAATCAACATGGGTTTTGGTGTGTTTGATAGTTCATACATACCAATCGGCAACCGCGGGGCCCTCAACGGGGTGTTTTTGTACCTTTTTGTTGCCCTGAGTTCAATTGTTATTTTCGAAGTGTTTTGATGCTGATAAGACGCCGTGAACAAAGACTGATTGGGAATTTGGGAGGCTCGAGATCATTGTCTTGATTAGTAAAGTGTTACATGTATATACCAAATTAAGAGATCATAGATAACTGATGGATAAAACGAAAATACTGTATTGCATCTATAAATTTGCCTAAGATATTCAGTTGAGTTCCACTGGGATGGGGCTTATTACCTTAGTGTCATTCGTGATATTAGTGCCTATATAAATATTTTTGATCTGCAGTATTAAAAGCAGCTGACAACATTTAAAACAAAACACAGCGTCTACTCAGGATCCAAACTGTGTTTGTAATTTTTTGGCTAGGTGACGATAATTTTCAATACTATCTCTGAATACTGCATTCCATATCTAATTTGAAACTCTTATCAATAGTTTCTCTCTCCAAACTTAAAAAACTGAACTAATAAATAAAATTCAATTAATAAGGACATGTCCGCTATATCTACAATATAGGGCCCAGTTGACCTAGCATTATTGGGGTGATTTGACCAAGAGGCATATTATTTGGCCCATTTGACCTGACCCGATTTAGTTTTGGCCGGATTTGACCCGGATTCATAGAAATTCAGGAATTGTCAGGGGAGTTATAAATGTCACAGTGTAGGTTTATCACTTGTAATGGCCTTGCTGTGCAAGCACGCTTTTATAGCGACGTGGTAGCGTGCATGTGAACCTGGCGACCTGGGTTCAATCCGGGTCTCAGCTGGTGTTTCAGAACATCTTGGTCCATGATAATAAAGCATTTGACTTGAGTCTTTTGGTCAGATTTGAGCGTAGGATCAAATGTGACGATGATCAATACTTGAGAACCACTTCAGACTCGACTCCATACTTTTATATAACCTCGGAACCAGGTTTCATTTGTTTTATCTGTGAGGCTACTCCAACATCTTACAGTTCTGGGGGGAAATTAGTTCATGTTGTATTTTGAGTTTGAGTTTATGTGATAAAAAAAGTTAATATTTCAGGTTCTAGTAAGGTGTTGGTGATTGATAGGCATAGACTGTTGGTGTTGTATCTTGTAGATCATTAGGGATGAGGTTTCAATTTGTTGTTACGGTTCTAATCATATAAATGTATTCCAGTGTAGAGTATTTAATCATTCATTTTGGGACAGTGTGTTACTTGTATAATCTATATGTAACCAGGGTGGCCTGTAAATAGAGTAAGAAACCCTGGTGGAGTTTGGTATGTTTATCAGCTTATAGTAGACAAAAGATCAGCTGGTCGGATGAGGTAGAGAACTAACTTATCAAAGTCTCACACAGAAGTTAACGCATTCTATTTATCAACCTTAAAGATGGGAGAATGGAGTCAGAATGTCCATTAGTATCCATGGTGCAGATATATTGCACGTTAACATTAGTGTCATGTGAAAACCATGCAGAGAACTACTGACTCGTGCATTATACAGTGGTAAATACACTATTCCTACCCACTTTACGCGTTTATTATCCGTTTCGTTAAACGCGTTTCCTAGCCATTTCGTGAAAAGTAAATCAAAAGGCGCTTTAAGTTAAGGCACATTCCGTGTGAAACGGAAACTGACGCACCCATCGCAACATCTCTGGTATAATCATTTATTAACGCTTTAAAATCGTTAGGCGTTAACCGTTCGTTATTTAACCGTTCACTATGCGTTTCTTACGCATAGATTAACGCGTAAATGGGTAGGAATAGCGCATTTACCCCTGTATGAGTTCACCTGCCAAACTCACTCTCTCACTGGCCACTGACAAGTACATATACATGTACATGCTGGAAATAGTGAGCAATGATACAGACTACAGCATGATGTAAAAGACTATCTATAGTCTGTATGATCATCAAATTTAACAATGGAGTACAGTCAAACCTAACCTGGGATACATGTGATCATTTAAAATCTGGCTGCTGCACGTTGAGCACCTTCCAGCTTTTTGGTGAGGTGTTTTTGCCAGAAATGAAAAATGACATAGAGGATAACTGTGGGTTTTTTTCAGTGTTACAAAGATAAGAATTTAATCCATTGAGTGAACATCAGATGTTATATTTTCACGAGTGGCGAAGCCACTCGTGAAAATATAACAGTCTGATGTTCACTCAATGGATTAAATTCAATCTTACACTGAAAAAATACAGTTATTCTATTTATTTATGCTTTTAAGCCACTTTTTTAAGCAAAATTGTGTGACAATTGAAAGCGAAAGTACATTATTTATCCCATGTTGAGCCCCAAATTGATATCAAACACATTTCCGTGACAGTTTACCGAATAATGACGTCACTGAATTATTTTTTTGACGTCATTGAATTATGATTCTTGGGAAGCCTTACGAGCAAAATTAATAAAAGAACCTAGTGCAACGATAATTCCACTGCTTGAAACAGTGAAATTATCAAGTGATAATCCACTGCTATTTCCTAGTAATCCACCAAAAAGCATAAATAAAAAGCAATATTCTAATTGGTGGCGGGCATAGGTGCATTCTACTTTACTAAATTCATTTGTTATACGTCTGCTTAAAGAATCAAGAGCTGTCTGATTAATGTCTGCATCGTATTCTTATAGAATCAGTAATAGTAATGATAAATTGATAATAGTAATAACTGAGAGTGTTTTCACAGGTTTGAGAATAGAACATCAAAAGGAGAAGCAAGAGAGTGTACCGGCCCAAGACAGTCAAGCCCAATATATTTGGCTGAAGCCCCAGGACCATCTTTTCCTGGCGTCTGAGATATCAGTATCAAATGGAGGGTAATCATTATTATCTATTATCTATACCACACAACCTCTGAACCTCATGGGTATTTGCGGTCATTTTTTTTAAAAATTAATCAATGTTACCAAACTTGCTCAGATACATGCTATTGGTTTGAGCTTCAAATTTTTAAAAAAAAATTGGGTGGTGCAAATGGTCTTGTTGCCATGGCAACAGTGCAAAAAATCTAGAAAAAACCTCTGAAACTCCTGGCCCGATTTCAAAAAAAAAATCTCATTGTATAGACTTTAAAATTTGTTCAAAGAATCTAGGCAATGTATGAATGCGAGTTATGTATGGTCAAAAAGAAGGTCATTAAATCAAATCATAGGAGAAGCCTCTATTTCATATGGAGTACACACAACAACATTTATCTTGATAAAGTCTAGTTATACCCCTACAAACAGAGTTTGAAGGGGGTATACTGGAATCAGCCTGTCGGTCGGTATGTCTGCAAAATTTTGTACTTTCAACTCCTGCTTCAGTTTCAACCGAATTCATTTGATACTTGGCATAAATGTTATTCAGGTGTAGTAGATGTGCCAGACACAAATTTCAAGTCTCTGTGACCTTGACTTTTGGTCTTGAAATTGGTAGGCAAAATCTTGTACTTTGAACTCCTCCTTCACTTTCAATCTGATTCACATGATAATTGGCATAAATGTTACTCTTGGTCGCTTCGTAATGAAAGGCAAAAATAGTGACGCTTTTACTCTTGCAAGTAAAAAGTTCAACAGACTAATCAGCTCAACCCGACCCCCTATGCCCTGGTCGCTTCATAATGAAAGGCAAAAATAGTGACGCTTTTACTCTTGCATGGCGACCTGTTATTAAGGAAGATCCTGGGGGCAGGCAAAGTATAATCTATCCCAATTTCTTCCCCACCGTCGAAAGAAAGGTATTCCAAGTATGAGTTCATATTATTGAGCTTCATATTTATATACTTTTGCTTTGGGCGGGGATGAACATTTAGGTTGTCATTATTTTCAATAAGTGGCCAAGAAACGTGTTGGTTATACAGTGAAATTGTCGTAATATGTGACTGAACTGTAATTATGTGTAACATGGTGAGAAAAACATGCAGCCAGACCGGGGCTCGAACCGGGGACCCCTTGTTTACAAGTTACAGGGCAAGTGTTATACCCACAGAACCATCAGGCCGCTTACACATATATCTGACCATTTAATCATAAACTCAACCCGGCTACACATGCGATTTGAACATTCAAATTCTTATTCTTCAGCAATATGTCGCAGTCATCAGACCATCTTTACCACAAAAGTGTTACACAAGATAGGACAGTTAGAAGGGAAAAATAATGGCAACCCAGTGTGATCCAGTTCCATGGGTATGGTTACAGCAAACCCGCTCTTTCAATTCCCCAAAACAGTTGCCGGAAGAGGGAGAGCATGGAGAGGGGCACCCCCAATAGGTAAAACTTCTCAAAATCCCAATAAAAGAGCTATACCTCAGGTAAGAATGCCAAAGGCTTCAGGAATTCTATGTCATGCATTATTTGGAACCCTAAATCACTGTAAATGTTTTACCACTAATAGCCCATTCTGTGTTTGAGACAGGGTACTGCAAACAACAAGATGAAAGCTAACCAGAAAGCTCCTTTAGGAGCTTTCTGTTTTACTCTCATATTATTTTAAGCCGCCACCTGTATTAATGTATTTTACCCTTTTCTCCCCATAGAAGGGCAAGTTCTAGCACATTTAATTTATTCCTCCACTGAAGAAAATATTTCCAATTGATGCACTCATAAACATGTACCAAAATATATAGTTTCTATATGTACTATTAGAGGGTAGCTTAAACAGGCTGAAAAGCAGAATGCTTGGGGTGCATTTTGCTTTTTTTTAACTGTTTTAAGTTCTAATCTGTCCTCAAAACTAGAAACAGGCTATGGGGTAAAGAATAAATAGTAACTGGTTGAGTGGAGGAAAGAGTCAATCAATTAATTGTAATGATTGGTGTAGTGACTGTGTATGCAAGGGGGTGCATGAATTGGTAATTTAAACAAGATTCAATTGTATGTTCACATTAGTTTGTTAAATTACTGGTGATATAAAATTTAAAATACATGTATAACACAAAAACACAAAGGTATATTTTAATTGAGCAGGTGATTGTACAAATTCAAAGAGATTCCCATGGTCTGCTCTCTGAAAAAATGAAAAATTAGTATTATGGTCATTATCATTACTGGTACATCACTTCTTTGGCTTCAAAGTGAATGTGAACCAATGTTCAAGTTAACTCTTTCAACATTTAGTAACTCTTGTTGGTTATAATGTTCCCTTGTGGATCATTTGAGTTACCAAAACATGAGCTATTCTACTTGGAATTCTGTGTACTTTAATAAATACTGGTCTAAATTAGCAAACAGTGTAGACCCTGACCAAAGCCCTCAGATCAGGGTCTGCACTGTTTGTAAATGTAACTGTTATATTTCAAACATGTGTATGGTGTTGAAATAGTGAAATGTTTGATGCAAATTGTAAAGAAAGAAGTTATATATATATATAAAAAAAAAAGTTTGACACTTATTTTCAAGAGAATACTCAAAGCTGCCTGGTGGTAAAATGTTTCAAAGTATTCTAGACAAGTGAGAATAAACTTGATAAAATTGATTTTTTTCTAAATCAACACATATACAGTAATATAAAACCTCTCTGTTACGGTCAGTATATTGTGTTAAGTCGAAGGTATTTAAGGCTTTGCTTTAAAGAGGCTCGCAACCGGATTTAGCATTAAAAATAGTTATTTGTAAATATATGTCAAATGCTTATATAAATGGGTAAGATTTAGTTTAGGATAATAAATTCTGTTAAAAAATTTATTTCAAAAAAAAGAAAAGAAGAAGCTCTGGTGGGATTCGAACCCGTGACCCCTCCATGCGTAGACAATCATGAACAAGAGGCCCATAGGGCCACATTTCGCTCACCTGAGACATTGTACCATAGAAGCTGACTGGGCAAGACAACATTTTGATATAGCTGATATAACTGATAAGCCCCGGGGCGAGGACAATTTGATCCAGGAGTCATAATTTGAACAATCTTGGTAGAGGACCATATAGGGGCAAAGCTTCATGTCAAATATAAATGATCTGGGCCTTACGGGTTCAGACAAGAAGATTTTTTAAAGGTTTTCCTATGAAAAACTAATAAGCCTGAGGGCGGGGTCAAAATTTGAACAACCTTGGTAGAGGACCAAAAGGCAAAGCTATATGTCAAATATTAAAGATCTGGGCCTTACAGTTTCAGAGAAGAAGATTTGTAAAGGTTTTCCTATATAAGTCTATGTAAAACATATAAGCCCCGGGGCGGGCCGGGCCAATTTTGACCCGGGGGTCATAATTTGAACAATCTTGGTAGATGACCATAAGGCAAAGCTACATGTCAAATATAAATGATCTAGGCCATACGGTTTCTGAGAAGAAGATTTTTAAAGGTTTTCCTATGAAAAACTGATAATCCCAAGGGCGGGCCATTTTTGGCCCCGGGGTCAAAATTTGAACAATCATGGTAGAGGACCACATGGAAAAGCTATATGTAAAATATTAAAGATCAGGGCCCTACAGTTTCAGAGAAGAAGATTTTTAAAAGTTTTCCTATAAATTCTATGTAAAACTGATAAGCCCCGGGGTGAAGCCAATTTTGACCCGGGGGTCATAATTTGAACAATCTTGGTAGAGGACCATAAGGCAAAGCTACATGTCAAATATTAATGATCTAGGCCATACAGTTTCAGAGAAGAAGATTTTTAAAGGTTTTCCTAAGAAAAACTGATAAGCCCCAGGGAGGGGCCATTTTTGGCCCCATGGTCAAAATTTGAACAATATTGCTAGAAAATTACTAGGAATTGATACATACCAAATATCAAAGGTCTGGGCCATTGGGTTTCTGAGAAGAAGATTTTTTAAGATTTTCTTATGCATTAAAAGTTGTCTATACGGTCATGTTAGAAAACCTGGTCACACAGCAAGGGGAATAACTCTAGCCAAAATATTTGAACAAGATTTCGTTCCCCCTTGTCACTGATGTTTCTGACAAAGTTTGGTTGAAATCGGGTCAGTGGTTTCTGAGGAGATATTGTTTGAAAATGTGAACGGATGACGGACGGCATGGGATCACAATAGCTCATCCTGAGCCTTTGGCTCAGGTGAGCTAAAAATGAGGAAACGCCTTTAACACCTCGGCTACCACCGCTCTCTATATAAATGGTAGCAAATTAACGTACTTCACTGGTAGCGATTGATAGTACTTTATTCGGCTCGGGTTTATGTCTGAGCCTGTGTAGAGAAGCAACAACAACAATTATACCGTCAGCTGACGCTATAGAAAAACGATGGAAGATATCTTAAAAAACTTAAGATTCGGTGACGATTCTTGAGACTTTTTTTGGACTGATCATATTTTTTTTAATGTCAGAGGCCAAATAATGTCACAAATTTGCTTTTATTTGAGTATTTAATTTTATTTTGACAAGTACACCATCCGGTTGGGAGTCCCTTTAAAGCGACTCGCAACCAGATGGTGCATTAAAAATAGTAATTTGTAAATACGTGTCAAACGCTTATATAAATGGTAAAGAATTAGTTTAGGATAAGAAATTCTGTTTAAAAAAAATGTATTTCAATAAAAAAAAATATTGGTCTCTGGTGGGATTCGCACCCGGGGCCCGGCATTGGCGGACAGAAGGCAAAATAGGGGAAACCGCTTAGACCAATGGACCACGGAACTATCCGTTTATCTCGGATCGATTTAACGTATTTAAATGTGTAGCGATCGAAGGTGCATACAACTTCACAATTCGGCTCGGGTTTATGTCTGAGCCCGTGTAGAGAAGCAACAACAACAACTATACCGTCTACTAGTCGGTATAGAAAAACGATGGAAAATATCTAAAAATCTAAGATTCGGTGACGATTCTTGAGACTTTTTTTGGACTGATCATATTTTTTTAATGTCAGAAGCCAAATGATGCCACAAATTTGCTTTTATTTGAGTATTTTATTTTATTTTGACAAGTTCACCATCCGGTTGCGAGTCCCTTTAAAGAAACTTAAAGACGAGTGTCAAACAGTTTGGGTCCAGATCAGACGCCACGTTACGCGGCGTCTGATCTGGATCTAAACTGTTTGCAAAAACCAGTGGAGTCACGATCAGCAGGATAAGGGTTAATGTCAAAAACAGACTGTCAATATTGTTAGTCAAATTCAACAATGTCTACACTATACGCTGCAGCAATGTTCGAGAGCTCATTGGAACATCGAGGCCAATCTTGAATCAAATTGCTAGAACTATATCTTTTTTGCAGTATACAACACATAGGTAAATGCCCCTGCGCTTGTTATATTAACCCACAGGTACTTGACACATACTTTATTATCTATGAACCCCCTCCCCCCTTTAAAATTTTTTTTTTTTTTTTTCACTATACTTCTATTATAGATACAAGGTAAACAGCGCAATTCAGCACCTAGTCTTTACTATCGACTTTAACTGATGCTAAAATAGACTCGATCGCCGATATTCTCTTGTGGTACCCTCGGGAAATGATTAATTTATCAATATCTACTTTTTATTTCATCAAATTCCGTCAAATAACACCACAGTACGTGAATTATGAATTATAACGAAAATATGCATTAAAAAGGGGGGGGGGGGTTCATAGATAATAAAGTATGTGTCAAGTACCTGTGTATTAACCCCTTCACTGCCTTACCCCGAGTACAGTAGTTATTTGCAAACAGTTTGGATCCTGATCAGACGCCGCGTAACGCGGCGTCTGATCAGGATCCAAACTGTTTGACACTCGTTTCAATATTTCTTAAGTCAAAATACCTAAAAACAAATTTAGAAATAGAAGCAGACGACAATTGTTTAAATTTGATGACGTCATGGCGATGAATCACTGGCATTTACCGTACGTAAAAATACACTATCCACCAGAACTGTGTCAGCCTCATCACTGAGTATACTTGCCTTAAGCTCAGTCTCAGTATTATGTTACCTATTCATGCCTGGATATTACAAAGAACTACAGTGCTCCCTCACTAAAACGGCTTCCTCCTTACAACGACCCTTACAAAACGCAGTTCCCTAAACAGGACACTTATGTCTAACACTTTTAACTGAGGCAATATATTTTGCTTAAAATTGTAATCTGCTGTTTTTTACATATAAGTTGATATTTTGATAGAAAAAATATAATGACGAGTGACAAACAGTTTGAATCCAGATCAGACGCTGATCTGGATTCAAGCTGTTTGCAAATGTAAGCCAAGTCTTAATTTTCCTCCCTATAACGACTCCCTCGGTCGAACAACACACGGTCGGTGTAGAGAGGGAGCACTGTATACCTATGAACGTGCTAGAAGCTTTCATGACAGATATATGTGGGTGGTCTAAAAGCAGTCATTTGTGGCCATACAGCAGAACGTTAAGTCTCATCAAGGTCTACACTGTTTGCTTATTTCTACTTTACAAGACACCGGCGGACGTAGTCGAAGTGTAAAGCGCCCGATAACGACGTCGATGGTCAAGGATCGTGAGTTCGATCCCCCGCCGGACCAAGTACTTCGGATGAGACTTTATAAACCGAGATCCGATGTATCAGTGCTTTACACTGGGCATCTAAAAGAACCAGAGAACTCTTTCGATAATAAGAGTAGGGCATCGCGCCCGGGTTCTCTGTATCCGCTCCCCTTTCTCTGGGGCGTCTAATTAGTCCATAGATGACAGAACCAGACGTTTACAAACAAATCAAACAAACTTAATAAGACCGTAGGCTTCAGCGTGCCAATTGAATTATGTAAGTATACAGTGTTCCCTCCCTAAAACGACCCTCCGAACAACTATTCCCTCCTTTCAACAACGCGTGTTGCTGTTCCCCAAACAAGATGATTATATGTATAACACTTTCACTTCTGCAATATCGTCTGCTTAAAATTGTCGTCTGTTGTTTTTCTCTCAAAGTTACGTATTGGACATTTTGACAGACGAATCATTAAAGACGAGTGACAAACAGTTTAATCCAGACCAGACACCGCGTTTGCAAAAAATGTACTCTTAGGGTATTACAGTGGAGAAAACGTTATTCTTTCCCAATAAACGCGTTTACGTTAAAACTATTATTCTCATTGTAAACAGTTTGGAGCCAGATCAGACGCCGGGTAACCCGGCGTCTGATCAGGCTCCAAACTGTTAACAACTCAGATTAAAATAAAGTGTTAGAAATTTCTAAAAACTGACATTTTCTACATTTAAGTGATGTGCGTTTGCGTTTCGTTTGCGTTTAAACGGGAAAGAATAACGTTTTCTCCACTGTACTTTTCCCACACAGACAATCTTTGTCTCCCATCGGGCGCTGTTGTAGAGAGGAAGCACTGTATTCACTATAACAACGTGCTAGAAGATTTAATTATATATATAAAGTGATCTAAAGACACTGTCATGCTTATCCACACTGCGAAACATTTCATATGATAACTATAGCAAAGAGTGCAGGGCCTGATAAGACACCGGGTGACGCGAAGTCTCATCAAGGTCTACACTGTTTGCTTATGTCTACTTTATAAGACCATAGTTTTCAACGTGTCAATTGAAGTCTGTAAGTCGGATACGTGGTTGTCCCTTTCTACAACAATACCAAATGGAAGACAAGAGTGTTTGTTCGGATGGAGTTGTTATAGAGAGGGAAAATGGCTTACATTTGCGAACAGCTTGAATCCAGATCAGACGCCGCGTTACGCGGCGTCCAATCTGGATTCAAGCTGTTTTTCATTCTTTATTATGTTTTTCTGTCAAAATGTCCACCTATATGTAACTTTGAGAAAAACAACAGACGATAATTTAAGCAGACAAAAACGTTTGGAACAACTGCAAGGGTTGTTGCAAGGAGGGACTCGTTGTTCAGAGGACTGTTGTGGGGAGGGAGCACTGTACCCTTCCAAAGAATGGCCCAGTTATCATTTACAGTCGATACTCGATACTTCGAACTCGCTTAATCCATTACCCTATAACCTGTTTCTAGTTTTGAAGATTGGTGATCACTTAAAGCAGGTTGAAAGCATTTAGCAGAATACGCCTTAATGCGCATTCTGCTTGACTTTAAACCTGCTTTAAACTACCAGAAATATATGGTTATGTTTGAACTAACGTGAATTCGAATTATCTAGTTTCGATTGTATGGTAATGTTACACATATACTGTAATACTATTACCCCTCCATTACAGGCCTGCCATAAGTTGATAAAAAAATCCTAAGATTTCAAAGTTTTCAATTTTTCAAGCCCGATTTTCCTGATTATACCTTTAACCCATAGTCTGTTTCTAGTTTTTAAGACACGTGGTGCTTAAAGCAGGTTGAAAGTAAAGCAGAATGCGCCTTAAGGCGCATTCTGCTTTACTTTCAGCCTGTTTTAAGCTTCCATCTGTTGGAATAAAAATCCGAAGATTTCGAAGAAATCCGGAGAAATGGCAGCCCTGCCATTACAACCACTGAAAACAAGACTAACTGATTTTTTCAGACCGGCGATAGCTGCAAACAAGGTGAAAGTAAAGCAGAAAGCTCCCTAAGACACATTGCGATATTTAACGATCGTTTAATGCAGGTCGAATTTAATGAAGAAAACTATGTGTGGCGATACATCGAGATACATTTCATCTGATCTGGATTCAAATTGTGCTGAGTACATGTATAATCAAATTTTGAGCTACTTGCATGCCTGCAGCCTATCTACAGTTAAACCTGTATTAGTTTAACCTACTACCCCAAAACATGCCTTTTACCCCTTTAATTCATTCCTTCACTTGATAAAATAATTCCACTTTACTAATTTCCACAAATACAGTCATGAATAAGTACCATAAGAAATATGTTCTATATCCTAACAGAAAGTAGCTTAGAGCAGAATATTCAAGAATTAGCATTTTGCTATACTATCAGCCTGCTTTTTCGCCTTCAATACTAAAAACAAGCTATGTCGCAATGAGTTAAACATTTATTTCAGAATTTGTACCGAATAACATATTTTCTTTCAATACAATGATTATATAGGATTACAACGGAAGCTTATGCTGAAGTTGTTCTTTGCATCAAAGTTACATTAAAGTTGCTCGTCGTCTCATTTGGATCACAACTGTTTGCAACTATCATCAAAAATGATCCAGACGGTTAATTTTGCTAAAATATATGTATCCCAGTGACCCGCGTAAAGTTCTAACAGTAACATATACAGTAACTAAACGTACATGTATGCTTATTGATAATTTGAAAGACAGGTGGCAGCTTAAAGCAAGTGAAAGTAAAACAGAAAACTCCTGAAGGAGCTTTCTGTTTTTACTTACAAGGTGCCTTAAACACGAAATCAATTATGTAGTTTAGTGGTCGTAATAGATAGATTTTACTGTATACATGTACGTAACTATCATTATTACGGTGATTGTACATCAAAACAATTTATGGCGGGTTACAATAGACAGATACAAAATCTAGATGATCAGTCATTATCGTGAAAATAATGTTTCAACGTAACAAGTTCAGTCAAACCTGTGCACGGCGACCACCCAATACAGACACATAACCACCCAATACAGCCACATGGCCACCTAATACACCACCCAATACAGACAAATGACCACCCAATACACCACCCAATACAGACACAAGACCACCCAATACACCACCCAATACAGACACATGACCACCCAATACAGACACAAGACCACCCAATACACCACCCAATACAGACACAAGACCACCCAATACAGACACAAGACCACCCAATACAGACACAAGACCACCCAATACACCACCCAATACAGACACATGACCACCCAATATATCACCCAATACAGACACATGACCACCCAAAACACCACCCAATACAGACACAAGACCACCCAATACAGACACAAGACCTCCCAATACAGACACAAGACCACCCAATACACCACCCAATACAGACACATGACCACCCAATATACCACCCAATACAGACACATGGCCACCCAATACACCACCCAATACAGACACATGACCACCCAATACAGACACAAGACCACCCAATACACTACCCAATACAGACACATGACCACCCAATATATCACCCAATACAGACACAAGACCACCCAATACACCACCCAATACCCCAATACACCACCCAATACACCACCCAATACACCACCCAATACAGACACATGACCACCCAATACAGACACAAGACCACCCAATATACTACCCAATACAGACACAAGACCACCCAATACAGACACAAGACCACCCAATACAGACACAAGACCACCCAATACACCACCCAATACAGACACATGACCACCCAATATATCGCCCAATACAGACACAAGACCACCCAATACACCACCCAATACACCACCCAATACACCACCCAATACAGACACATGACCACCCAATACACCACCCAATACAGACACATGACCACCCAATACACCACCCAATACAGACATTATCACCCAATATAGACACAAGACCACCCAATACACGACCCAATACAGACACAAGACCACCCAATACACCACACAATACAGACACATGACCACCCAATACAGACACAAGACCACCTAATACACCACCAAACCAGACACATGATCACCCAATACAGACACATGACCACCCAATGCACCACCCAATACAGACACATGACCACCCAATACACCACCCAATACAGACACATGACCACCCAGAACAGACACAAGTCCACCCAATACACCACCCAAACCAGACACATGATCACCCAATACAGACACATGACCACCCAATACACCACCCAATACAGACACATGACCACCCAATACACCACCCAATACAGACACAAAACCACCCAATACACCACCCAATACAGACACAAGACCACCCAATACACCACCCAATACAGACACATGACCACCCAATACAGACACAAGACCACCCAATACACCACCCAATACAGACTCATGACCACCCAATACAGACACATGACCACCCAATACACCACCCAATACAGACTCATGACCACCCAATACAGACACAAAACCACCCAATACACCACCCAATACAGACACATGGCCACCCAATACACAACCCAATACAGACACAAGACCACCCAATACACCACCCAATACAGACACATGACCAGCCAATACAAACACATAACCACGCAATACAGTCACATGACCACCCAATACACCACCCAATACCGACACATGATCACCCAATATATCACCCAATACAGACACATGACCACCCAATACACCACCCAATACAGACACATGACCACCCAATACAGACACAAGACCACCCAATACACTACCCAATACAGACACATGACCACCCAATACACCACCCAATACAGACACATGACCAACCAATACACCACCCAATACAGACACATGACCACCCAAAACAGACACAAGACCACACAATACACCACCCAAAACAGACACATGACCACCCAATACAGACACAAGACCACCCAATACACCACCCAATACAGACACAAGACCACCTAATACACCACCCAATACAGACACATGACCACCCAATACAAACACATAACCACGCAATACAGACACATGACCACCCAATACACCACCCAATACAGACACATGACCACCCAGAACAGACACATGACCACCCAATACACCACCCAATACAGACACATGACCACCCAATACAGACACAATACCACCCAATACACCACCCAATACAGACACAATACCACCAAATACACCACCCAAATACAGACACATGACCACCCAATACAGACACATGACCACCCAATACACCATCCAATACAGACACAAGACCACCCAATACACCACCCAATACAGACACATGACCACCCAGAACAGACACAAGACCACCCAATACACCACCCAATACAGACACAAGACCACCTTATACACCACCCAATACAGACACATGACCACCCAATAGAGACACAAGACCACCAAATTCACTACCCAATACAGACACATGACCACCAAATACAGACACAATACCACCCAATACACCACCCAAATACAGACACAAGACCACCTAATACACCACCCAATACAGACACATGACCACCCAATACAGACACAAGACCACCCAATACACTACCCAATACAGACACATGACCACCCAATACAGACACAATACCACCCAATACACCACCCAAATACAGACACATGACCACCCAATACAGACACAAGACCACCCAATTCACTACCCAATACAGACACAAGACCACCCAATACAGACACAAGACCACCCAATACAGGCACATGACCAACTAACACACCACCCAATACAGACACAAGACCACCCAATACACCACCCAATACAGAGACAAGACCACCCAATACACCACCCAATACAGACACATGACCACCCAGAACAGACACAAGACCACCCAATACACCACCCAATACAGACACATGACCACCCAATACAGACATAAGACCACCAAATACACCACCCAATACAGACACATGACCACCCAATACACCACCCAATACAGACACATGACCACCCAATACACCACCCAATACAGACACATCACCACCGAATACACCACCCAATACAGACACATGACCACCGAATACACCACCCAATACAGACACATGACCACCCAATACAGACACAAGACCACCCAATACATACACATGACCACCAAATACACCACCCAATACAAACACATGACCATCCAATACACCACCCAATACAGACACATGACCACCCAATACAGACACATGACCACCCAATACAAACACATAACCACGCAATACAGACACATGGCCACCCAATACAGACACATGACCACCTAATACAGACACCAGACCACCCAATACAGACACAAGACCACCTCTTAAGACAGACTCCTGTTTAATGCAGATCAGCAGTAATAGAAATGTCCTTGTATGAGCTTTCTGCATTACCGTTGTTCTGCGTTAAGCTTGTTCCGTTTTTCATTTCCTTGAGTGACCGCTCTTCAAAGGTTTTACTACACACGTGTATATACATGTACACATATTTATTTGACCTTTCGCCAAGTGCCAACCAATCAATCTCATGTTAACATGAAATAAAAATGGGTCAAAATATCCAACAAACAAATACTTATTTCGTTTGAAACATGAAACCGTGTTTAACTCTTTTACTGCCATTGGTACCTAAATGCGACTTTTGAAACAGTTTGGATCCTGATCAGACGCCGCGTAACGCGGCGTCTGATCAGGATCCAAAAATGTTTGAAACCCTATAAGTATTTCTTCAGTCTAAAAATTTCTTAAATCTGACTTGAAAAAAAACATTGCAGACAACACTATCAATGCCGGTGTAACGAAGTATTTTGACCCCCATCGAAAAATGACCCCGGTCATAATTCGACGACGTAGAATGACCCCCGGTCATTTTTCGATATCGTACAATGACCCCCCCCCCCCCCCCGGTCATAATTCGACGTCGAAATTTGACCTCCCGGTCATAGTACTGTGACTCCCCTCATGAAGTATTTTGACCCCTCCTGAAATATATCGACCCCCATCGATTAATGACCCCCTACCGTCTCCAGCAATTAAGAGACACAGTTAACCCATTGGACCCTAGCGACGAGTATATTAGTTATTTACAAACAGTGTTCCTGTTAATAGTACACTTGTCCTTTGTAAACAGTGTAGACCCAGATCGGACTTTACCCACAGGATCCCTCTGATATAACTAGAAAAACTTGAATTGTTCACTTGAATTTTCAGGTGTGAATGAGTTAAAAGATACATAAAATTTAGATGATAAGCAAGTCAAAATTCAGACTTATGATAAGCACGCCATGGGAACGTACAGTATACTAAATGCTGTTCCCGAGGGATACCGTTAACATGGTGCCTATATGTTGGATACTGATAGTAGGGATTACCCGATCTCTTTGAAACAAGCTGGTTGCGGGTCTGTGGTATAATTCCTGAACAGCTTATTTATAAATAAGTTAAGGGTGTAATTCAGCCATGGATTATGCAGGTCGGTGGGGCGGGGGCAGGCATGGTGTGAATTACTTGAGAAAGTTATAAATTACATTACAAGTTTACAATCACATTGCTAAAGAGTGCAATATACAATTACCATTACGCAACGTTTACATAAACTTTTGTAATGCATTAAATTACAACTACATTGGCAATGTAATGCATTACATCGCACATTACATTTTGATAACAGTCCAAAACATTACTAAAAAAAGACTAATAAGCATATCATATATAAACTGATAGGTTTTCATTTACAAGTTCTTTGTCAACTACATAATAAAAGATGCAAAACTTAAGAATACATGTATGCAAGTATTCAGTTTGAAAAGTCAAAGCCTTTTTTTAGTGTCCACTGGGTAAGGAAGCATATTTTTGTAAGCAAGTGAGTCCTTAACCCTTTCCTCAACAGAAGCGCCCCAGACCGTATGTACCTACATCCGCAAATGAGATTAAGATTCACTAATAAAATTCAATAATAGTTTTGATTACAGGCGTAATCGAACAACAACATGAGTGTAAAGCAGAAAGCTTACATGAGCTTTCGGCATAAAATTAATATTGCTATGCGCATTGTCCTACCTTAAGCACAGTTAAACATAGCTAATTTGCAAGATTGCCTGTGGAACAAAGTGTCAATACAGATCAAAATTATTGTGCAAAGCTCTTTTAAGTGTTTTCTACATATTAAACCTGTTAAATGAACTGGCATGTCTTTTTTTGCCTGTACACTTCTTAATTGAATTACTGCTATAGAGGGGTTCAACTGTACCAGACAAAATATATAAATGTCACTGTTGCATATAACATCATTAAAGTTTCTTAACCGGGAGATTTATATCGGATTTTCGTGCTTTGTTTTTTCTCTCCCTCTCTGTCGTACCCTGAACCCTTCCATGTCTTACAGTTACTCGTGACTACAGACTAGTCGCTTGAGTACAATTTGACCGTTGCCATAGTGGGTTATTTTTAACACGGGCTTGATTGTTTAATTCTTTCCCGTGTTACTAATAATCTTGTCATAGAATTTTGTTAGATGTTTTACATGTATTTACTTACTGTGCTGGCGGTCTTTTTGATTGTAAGGTTGTGGAACAGGGTTTATATTTTATGTACACTGTTCGTCTTTATAGGTGAATATAGGAGATAAGTGTGAGGTTGGGCGCCCCTAAACCCAGGTTTAACCCCCAGTGGTTGTTAATGGTTAATTTATAATTAATTATTGATTGCCGCTGACCGTACCAAGGCGGGCTCCTATGTTCACTTTGCTTTATGTTTGTCTTGTGTATTGTTTTCTGTTTGGTGTGTGGGATTGCGTGTGTGTGTGTGTGTTTGTTATGGTATGGCTGTGTGTGTGTTCTGCTTTAGAGATGGGTGTATTGTTTGTGTTGCGTTTCCTGCTTGAGTCTTCTTTCGTATTTATTTCAAATGCATTGCCTGTTAGATGCATTAAGTCAAACATGAATACTTAACCCTTTACTCCATAGCCTGTTTCTATTCTGAAGATATATGACCACTTATTGAACGTAGTTTACAGTCTATCAGTGGTACTCGATATCAATAAACGCGAACGAGTGAAAATATTTATCCCCCTTTTACAGTATATGTAATATTTACATCGATTCCAATGACATTCGTCTTCTTACAATGTGTCGCAACAGAAACATTGCAGCATGTGTCTATGAAAATTGATTAGATTATTGACAGTATATTGTACAACATAGAAGCATCCAATGATTTAAGTAATTAGCAATCTGACATGAATTAATCCTCAGAGAGCTGCTCGCGACATTGAAAAATGACAAGGGGCATTTGTTTGACATCAAATACGGTAATTACCATACCAGGGCAGAGCGTGGCATTCTATGAAATAGAATAATATCAGGGGGGGGGGGGGGTCATTCTACGACATCGAATAATGACCGGGGCATGCATTCTACGACATCGAATAATGACCGGGAGTCATTCTACGACATCGAATAAAGACCGGGGGTCATTCTACGACATCGAGTTATGACCGGGGAGTCATTCTACATCAAATAAAGACCGGGGTCATTCTACGTCATCGGGAAATGACCGGAGTTATTCAAAGACACTGATTGCTGACAATGGTAATGAGGCAACCTTGCGCAGCATCCGATCTGGATCAAAGTTGTGTGTAGATGGTGTTAAATGTACACATAAACATGATAAACTGTTAAATCATATCAGCAAGAGTTGGCAAAACACAACCTAGACCGCTTGTAGTGGCTTTATTTGAATGATGACAATTTGATAGGTACTTCAAGGCCCAAGGTTATAAAGAGTTTGAGTTGAGTATGGGAGTTTGAAACGAACTCCGCAACCAAAGCACTGATTAGATCAAAATTTGTTGGCCAAGCTGAGATACTTTTCAACAGTACTGTTGTGTTTTCGAAAAATAAATGTTAACCTTTAGTCATGTTTAAAAAGAAATGCATTAAGAAAATTCAAAAGATTTTGTCACGGAGCCCCCTCAAAATCTCCCAACTTTGGGCACTGACGTATTGACTTGCCAACTGACAGATATCCTTCTAAACCAATAGAACACATGTATGAGTGTCGTGGTACCAAATAAACGCCATAAAAGTTGTTTATCGAAAAATAATGTCAAAGGTTAAGGTCACAGTGACCTGAAAATGTTACACCACACTCTGCCCAAAATGTTCTCAATAAACACGTATGGTATCCCTATATCTGCTTTTGTAAAGAATATATCCTCACGACAAGTTGTTTTTATCTACCTACAATGGATGTCAAAGGTCAAGATAAATATAACAATGACCTAAACCGTTATAGGTCACTTTGCCATACAAGCTGTACTCACGCACCAACTTTGGTAAATCTTGCTGATGTAATAAAAGAAAATATGTTCTAAACAAAAGGTACATGTGAAGACGGAATCACTTCCAGACACGCGCAATTGTGTCACTACATAAGCCCAAAATTGAGCTTTGGGGTATAAATACACATTTAGCACTTGCAAAACTAACTTTAAACCAAATATAAAGGTAAGTAGAAAGGGGGTCATTTTTCGACAGAAGGGGGGGGGGTCAATATTCGACAATGGGGGTCCTTTTTCGACACAGGGGGTCATTCTGCGACGTCGAATTTTGACCGGGGGTCATTTTTCGATGGGGTCAAAATACTTCGTTACACCGGCCTGAGCCTCCACATATACATTGTAAGTCTAACCCCATAACTGCAATATATATTGTTTAAATTACGGATTAATAGTTTTGCTACACAACTCAAAAGTGTTACTCCTCTATAGCCTTCTACATTCTCCAATTTCCCTTTCTTGTGCAGAGGACTGGCAGAACCTAGGACCATCGATCCGGAAAATATTCAAGGATATATATCTTATTAAACATTTCATATAATAGTAGAACAATACTAACATGCTTACTATTTATTATTAATTCACTTATTATTAAATCTGGTCCTGCAGACCTATTGAGATTTTGAATTTCCCTTACAATTTCCTTTTACATTACCCATAATCCAGTGTTTTCATACCTTTCAGCAAACTCTAAAACATCTTCATCAGGAGAAAAGAATCGATCATTTGAATTATAACTTGCTCTAAAGTACTGCTAAAATTTAGATAATTGTATATCAAAAGATTTTAAACCTGATATTTCTTTCAATGAACTGCAGTATTCTCTTTCCTTTGTTTGCAAGAAATTTGTCGTTTTTCGGTCATATTCATATCTGCATTTTCTTAATACATTTTCATATTTTGCCCTGGCTTCTACCATGTTGTCGTCATTTGACGACTCTCTGAAACTATTTAACATTCTCCTAAAATTGACCCTGTGCTCTTCATTATACCACGGTGAATTGTTTTCTGTCCGATACTCTGGGTCTTTTTGTGATGATTGTATACTTTAATGCACACGCTTGACACAACCTCAGATACGTTTTCAAATGCCTGTATGCTTATGTCAATATCATTACGTAGCCTACTGAGCAATTAGGAAAATCATTTATCAATACTGATAATAGTTTTAATCCAAACTCTGGTAATCGCAGTTTTTCTAAACATTCAGATTGTTTTTCTTGATCCCAGAAATACTTTCTATTTACATACTCGTAACCAGGGGCCCGTTTTACTAAACAACTTACGCAAATTATTTGCGTAAGTCAAAATTTTAAATTTTAATTTATATTTTTTTATTATCACTTGCTACAAACAGGAAATAGCCAGATCAGAGGACGCGCTTTTAGGGCGTCCTCTGATCTGGCTATTTGTTGTTTGCAAACGTTTATGATCGAAAAATAAGAGTTAAACGATTTTGACTTACGCACAAATTTTGCGTAAGTTGTTTAGTAAAACGGGCCCTGGCATCACAATTTTGAAGACACATATTAACCCTCTGATTCTCGCTTTGATTATGCAGTTCAAATGCACATTCTATGAAACAATGATCTGACAACACATTAGGATAATGTACATATAAATGTGTTAAGTTTTAAAAAAAAAGCCAGCAGAGCTCGAGATAATGGGAGTATTTCAAAAACTTAAATCCTTATTTCTGCATTTAACCGTATGGTGTACTACTCATTAGACTCGTCTCGAAGAGATGATTCTAATGAGTAGTAACACCATATGATTTGAGCGAACATCAGTGAGAACATGTTTGATTTGTTGGGGTTACTTCCTCTTATCTGGAGCCCTGAGCAAGGTTTACCTGTTAAAATCTACATATAATTTAAAGACTGTTGTGGTAACACGTAACGATTTACGTTTAGAAATCTATAAAATGCAAAGGTTCAAGTGTATCTTATATTCAGTATGAGTCACAAACATTACGTGCTTGCTCCGGCATTGAAGGGAAATTGCTCTAGTGTTCAAGAAGAAAACATATTTCAAGAATTGGGAGTCAGACATAATGAACTCCTGCAAACGATCAGCAGCAATACAATGTTGGTTTCTTATTTTGATTTCTTTCCCTTTGCTTCACCAAACATGTAAGTAGACCTTCATGTATATATTTTCTTTTATATATGAGCCGTGTCATGACAAAACCAGCCTTTTAGTCAACAAAAACATCGATGTACTCTAATTGTTTTGGTACAATTGAGAAAACGTTGATTTTGTTTTTCAAATAAACGCATTTGAGCTGCAAGATCAAGGTCACAGTTTACGATTCAGTTATCACGAATTTTGTGTCATGTATGTCATTTATTTATCTTTGAATGTATTTTAGAATAAAAAACAATTTGGCACAAAATAATGTTCACCAGGTGAAGACAACGTTTCCCGTTAAACTTTCATAGTCATTAATCAATGGTCACAGGGCATGAATTTAATGGCTGGCAACGTAAGTAATGTCTCCATATATGTCTATGACTGGTTCATCAAGGGTGATAAAATTGCAGTTGTCGAATCATTCAACTATTTGGGGATAAACTTTCATTATACTGGTAATATGAAGGTGGCTGTAAAATCTCTTTCTGATCAAGCCTTTAAGGCTTATAATAGTCTTTTAGCTCTTTTTAATAAAGTAAGTTTGGATATTAAAGGGACTCGCAACCAGATGGTGCATTAAAAATAGTAATTTGTAAATATGTGTCAAACGCTTATATAAATGGTAAAGAATTAGTTTAGGATAAGAAATTCTGTTTAAAAAAAATGTATTTCAATAAAAAAAAATATTGGTCTCTGGTGGGATTCGAACCCGGGGCCCGGCATTGGCGGACAGAAGGCAAAATAGGGGAAAACGCTTAGACCAATGGACCACGGAACTATCCGTTTATCTCGGATCGATTTAACGTATTTCAATGTGTAGCGTTCGAAAGTGCATACAACTTCGTTATTCGGCTCGTGTTTATGTCTGAGCCCGTGTAGAGAAGCAACAACAACAACTATACCGTCTACTAGTCGGTATAGAAAAACGATGGAAAATATCTAAAAATCTAAGATTCGGTGACGATTCTTGATACTTTTTTTGGACTGATCATATTTTTTTAATGTCAGAAGCAAAATAATGCCACAAATTTGCTTTTATTTGAGTATTTTATTTTATTTTGACAAGTACACCATCCGGTTGCGAGTCCCTTTAAGCTGTAACATGTCTTTTACAGAATCAATTATCCTTTGTTTTAGAGAGGCTTTACTGTATATGGAAATATATCAGTAGTACACAAAATTTTTATAATCTTTTATTTTTATTTCAGATTCATCAACACAGATGTTGCAACAACAGAGAGCATCTTCAAGGATAATACACCGGGACAGTCTATGACATTCATTGAACTATATTTTGAATGATTTATAAGTCATACCAATGATACCAGTTAGAAAAACAAATTTTCCATTGAGCGTGTGCTGATCAAATTTAATTAAATATTACATTTGTGTATTTAAGTTTTGTTGTTTTGTATCTCCAACAATGATCATCAATATTTGTTTTGTGTGTCTTTAACCTGTAAAACATGAAGAACTAACCATCTTTAGTACTAAACTTTCCCTTCAAAGAACTTTATCAGTGTTTAAAACAGATGACTGCTTAACCCATTGAACCCTAGAAATGAGTACATGTATACTCATAGTTATTAACCAGTGTACCTGTGAAAAGTTCACTTGTCTTATTTAAACAGTGTATACACTGATAAGGGTTCTCCTAAAGCACAACTCTGATCATGGTCTGCACTGTTTATGAGTTTGCGATATATAAAAATCATATGGACATGGCTTAATTGGAAACTGGAAATGTCCACTTGATGTTTTATGGGTGAACGAGTTAATACATTTAATTCTAGAAATGAGTCTTTTACAGTGTACCTGTAAGATTGATGCGTCTTGGGTTGATGCATAAGGAATGCTCTTTAAAGTACTATTTAATATCTAAAGCTAACTACAATTCTACACATGTTAACCCTTAGCCTGCCACTCACAACTATAGCTCCATATGCAAACAGCTTGGATCCGGATGAAACGCCGAGTAACTCGGCGTCTCATCCGGATCCAAGCTGTTTGACACTCGGACAACATTTTCAGCAATTTTGAGCAACTTTGAAGCACTTTGAAACTTGAAGCAGACGAGAAATATAGCAGACGACAATTTTATTTGGCGGGCTAAGGGTTAACATCAAGCTTTATGAATCGGAACCCAATTAATTACATGCTATTTGAGAGGCATCAGTCTGCTAGCAGGCGGGGCTCCATATTAAACTGACAGTTACATGATTACAACACTACAGTACCTGTAAATACTAGTAACTATAGTACACTTGCTTATATGCAAAAAGTGAATACCCAGTTCAGTGGGCTCCCTGAGCATTTACCCTTTCCACCATAACCTTATACATGTGTAAATCACCTACATCAACTATACTTGAGGTAGTTTGCTTCTGAAAGCAAAATGAAATTAAAGCAGAAAGTCCAAAAGGGAGTTTTCTTCTTTAGTTTCATCTTACTTAGGTTTAGAACCCTTTACATAGTTTATCATTTACCTCCATAGCCTGCTTCTTGTTTTGAAGATTGATGACCACTTAAAGCAGATTAAAAATAAAGCAGAATGCTCCTTAACCCTTTCGCTCTCATTGACGCTTAAAACTTTAAAGCATGTTTGCAAACAGTTTGGATCCTGATCAGATGCCGCTTCACACGGTAGGTGTCTGATCAGGATCTTAACTGTTTGACACTCGTTTGGAAATTTCTTCAGTCATACTGCCTTTTTTTAAACATTGAAACGACATTGCAGACAACAAAATTGAAGCAGATGACAATGAAACGTTGTAAGGGTAAAAATCTCACAAAAGAGTTGGCTGTGAAAGGGTTAAGGCACTTGCTGCTTTTAACTTTTAGCCTGCTTTAAGCTACCACCTGCTAGGATATGGAATATATTTCTTATGGAGCATATTATTGACTGTAAAAATTGAACTACATGTTACATTGTATTTGGAGGCATAAATTAGAGGTGTAAATTAATTAATTTTATTTTACACCTTAACATTATGATTTGGAGGCACGTTGTCTGGGAAAGACAGTGTTAGTAAAGTGTTACATAAAAATTAAGAGATCGAAGATAAGAGATAGATAAAACCAAAGTATAAAGAATATACTTAAACAGGGTGCAAGCTCTCAGTGCTTAGTATGTGACTGCTCCCAGTCCCACCCTAAAGGCATCTAGACTGGGGCTTGACTTACTAATGAGATGAGGTCAATATTAATATTGGTACTCTACAGAAAGCGATCTGCCATTCTCGCCAACTGCAGGCCCATACATAAACATGCTATTTAAGTATGGTTCGGATCGGACCATTAGTTGAGGTACATAGATTACTAATTTTAGTCCGATCTCATTAGGAGCAATGGAAAGATCAACATTTTCCTGGATAATGATTGACCAAATTGTTATTCTGCAAAATAACAAAAGGCTCTGACTTCATCTACAATGTAACTACATTTAATGTTTGTATTACAATGCATTATGGGTTCACTCTGTATAGCTGAAATTTACTGTCAATATTAATTTGTCCAAGGTTCTTGGTCCCCCTACATACTTGATGAAAGTGAGTTTGCATCATTCACCAAATATGTAGTATTATCTGCTCAAGACAGGGGTATCACTGGTTGCCAGCCAGCTCATTGTTGCCAAGCTAAGGACAAATCAAACCGAACGTTATTAAAAATGTCTTCTTCTGTTCATAATATTCAACCAAAGTTGCCTTCCAATTTTTCCGAAGTTATTCTCTTATTTCTTCTATGGTAATGAAAAACAACCAAATATCATGGCCATGTTGCCTTGAGTACATATTCGAAAAGAAACCCACCATACGAGCTAGGGTGCCATTATCTATTGACTTTTGGAAGATGTGTTTTAGGATAGGTGACAGTTCCTCTTTTAGGTTTTTAGCTCACCTGAGCCTTCGGCTCAGGATGAGCTATTGTGATACCATTCCGTCCGTCGTCCGTCCACACTTTCAAACAACATCTCCTCAGAAACCACTGACCCGATTTCAACCAAACTTTGTCAGAAGCATCAGTGACAAGGGGGAGCGAAATGTTGTTCAAAGATTTTGGCTAGAGTTATTCCCCTTGCTTTGGGACCAGATTTTCTAACATGACCGTATAGACAACTTTTAATGCATAAGAAAATCTTTAAAAATCTTCTTCTCAGAAACCAAAAGGCACAGACCTTTGATATTTGGTTTGTATCATGACCTAATGATATTCTACCAAGATTGTTCAAATTTTGACCCTGGGGCCAAAAATGGCCCCGCCCCAGGGCTTATCAGTTTTTCTTAGGAAAACCTTTGAAAATCTTCTTCTCTGAAACTGTATGGCCTAGATCATTAATATTTGACATGTAGCTTTGCCTTATGGTCCTCTACCTAGATTGTTCAAATTATGACCCCCGGGTCAAAATTGGCCCCGCCCCCGGGCTTATCAGTTTTACATAGAGTTATATAGGAAAACCTTTAAAAATCTTCTTCTCTGAAACTGTGAGGCCTAGATCTTTAAAATTTGACATATAGCTTTGCCTAATGGCCCTCTACCAAGATTGTTCAAATTATGACCCCTGGGCCAAAAATGGCCCCGCCCTTGGGCTTATCAGTTTTTCTTCAGAAAACCTTTAAAATTCTTCTTCTCTGAAACTGTATGGCCCAGATCATTTATATTTGAAATATAGCTTTGCCTTGTAGTCCTCTTCCATGATTGTTCAAATTATGACCCCCGGGTCAAAATTGGCCCCGCCCAGGGGCTTATCAGTTTTACAAAGAGTTATATAGGAAAATCTTTAAAAATCTTCTTATCTGAAACTGTAAGGCCCAGATCTTTCAAATTTGACATGTACATGTAGCTTTGCCTTATGGTCTTCTACCAAGACTGTTCAGCTTATGACCCCTGGGCCAAAAATGGCCCCGCCCTTGGACTTATCAGTTTTTCATAGGAAAATCTTTAAAAATCTTCTTCTCTGAAACTGTAAGGCCCAGATCATTTATATTTGAAATGTAGCTTTGCCTTATAGTCCTCTACCAAGTTTGTTCAAATTATGACCCCCGGGTCAAAATTGGCCTCGCCCCGGTGCTTATCAGTTTTACATAGACTTATATAGGAAAACCTTTAAATTTCTTCTTCTCTGAAACTGTAAGGCCCAGTTCTTTAATATTTGTCACATAGCTTTGCCTTGTGATCCTCTACCAAGATTGTTCAAATAATGACCCCCGTGCCAAAAATGGCCACACCCTCGACTTATTAGTTTTTCATAGGAAAACCTTTAAAAAAACTTCTTCTCTGAAACTGTAAGGCACAGATCATTTATATTTGACCTGTAACTTTGCATTATGGTCCTCTACCAAGATTGTTAAAATTATGACCCTTTGATCAAATTTGGTCCTGCCCCAAGGCTTATCAGTTTTATATAGACTTATATAGGAAAAACCTTTAAAACTCTTTTTATAGCTATATATATCACGATATTGTTTTGCCCAGTCAGCTTAGGTGCAATGTTCTCAGGTGAGCGACTTTTCAGCTTTTAGTGGTGGTAATGTTGTGGAGTCTTGTGTGGAATGTTTAATGAGTGAAAATATATTTTTGGTGTTTGGTTTCTTGGTCTGAGATGAGTCGGTATCGTCAAAATTTAAGATGTCTTCGAGATAGTGGTTATAAGACTCCTTTATCTTTTTCTTGACGAATTTTTCCTATCTGAAGGTTTGTGTGTCTTATTTGCTTTACTAAATGCCCAATTACGTTTCCTGATTAGCCTTTTCAAGCATTGGTTGACCCAAGGGAGGTGATTTCTAATTGATGACATCGCCGGCCCTTTCAATAGGGTTGGCACTATTATAAACAAAACCTTTACCTTTATATTTTATTCAACTAAAGTTCCCCGGTGCTGTCAATTTGTATAGAATCTACCTAATGTACGATAAATCATTCATAATAAGTTCATTCTTTAATCTGTATCAACATTGGTGAGATCATCATCAATAATATATTGGCGTCACTTCTCACCATCGTGTACAAGCCTTAATAGTGTAGTGTCTGTGGAGGTGGGATCGATAAACCGCCCGGTTAGCTCAGTCGGTACTCTGTAGAGCACCGGACTAGTGTTGAGGTGGTCGTGGGTTCGGGTCCCACCTCGGGCGGACATTTTTCCCCTGTTTCACTTTAATGGTGTCAGAAGTGTTTGACGGTCCGGGCCTGGGAGTCATTCGGTCTTCGTGAGAGCTGGGTTAGGCTCTGAAAAGTGAAGGGGGAGGAATGTAGTGGCTGTGGAGGTGGGATCGATAGACCGCCCAGTTAGCTCAGTCGGTAGAGCGCCGGACTAGTGTTGAGGTGGTCGTGGGTTCGAATCCCACCTCGGGCGGACATTTTTCCCCTATTTCTCTTTAATAGGATTCTACGACGTATTAATTCTTCTTCTTCTTCCAATAAAGGAGCCGGGATCGTATAGAGGCTCTGCTGAGCCGGTGTAACGAAGTATTTTGACCCCCATCGAAAAGTGACCCCCCGGTCAAAATTCGACGTCGTAGAATGACCTCCCATCGTCGAATTATGACCCCCCATCGTCGAATTATGACCCCCCTGTCGAAATATGACCCCCTTCAAAAATCCTTGATATTTTGTTTAAAGTCAGTTTTGCATATGTTAAAGTTGTTTTAAACCTAAGTTTTGAGTGAATAAATTATATTGATTGAATTGTAAGTGTGTCTGCCTATCAATGGACAACCTTATGGGTATCGAACCCAGAACCGTTTACCCTTTTACAAGTATGCATTTACGATCTACTAATTACTCTTGTTCGATTATTGATTTAATTTCGACGTAGCAGGCTGAGTAAACCCCAATCACACATGCACCACGTCTCCGAGAAAGCGTATGATCAGAATTTACAATACGCTCGTATTGACATTAATTCCAAGAAATCTTCCTATCTTGCCGCGGTTTCTTTGGTTTAACCAACTACCCCACAGCCTTTTTCTAGCTTTAAAGACAGACGACCACTTAGAGCAGGTTAAAAGTAAAGTAGATTGCGCATTCTGCTTTACTTCAGCCTGCTTTAATGTACACTTTGCTAGGATATAGAAACTATTTTCTTATGGTATATATCCATGACTGTATACATTTGATCTTTTATCTCCAGTAGAGGAATAAAAAGATCAAAGGCGTAAAATTCGTATTTATTAGGTAATGCCTTAACATATTTTCATAGAGGATGTTTTGATTTGTCGGAACTTATCCCTTTTGTCAAGAAATAAGAAGACTGCAGGTCGGTTGTTTTGAGTGGGCTTTTGTGTCTTTTGTCAACACTTGCTATGTTGTGCGTTTATAGTTTACCATGTTGAGTGTAAAGTTAATTGCATTTACTAAACAAACAAGCAAACAAACAAACAAAAAGCGATCAAAATCGGAAGCTGTGTTATGTTGCCTCATTGCACATCACACCATTCAGTGTCGTAGAAAGACTCCGGTCATTATTCTACCTCGTATTTTGACACCTCGGCCATTATTCGATATCATAGTTTGACTCGCCGGTCATTATTCGATGTCGTAGAATGACCCCCGGTCATTATTCGATGTCGTAGAATGACCCCCGGTCATTATTCGATGTCGTAGAATGACTCCCCGGTCATTATTCGATGTCGTAGAATGACCCCCTGTCATTATTCGATGTCGTAGAATGACCCCTGATATCATTCTATTTCATAGAATGCCACCCCTGCCCCGATATGGCAATTACCGTATTTGATGTCAAAATAAGACCCATTGTCATTTTTCAATGTCGTAGAATAACCCCGCCATGGTTGCGATCAGCTCCCTGAGGGTAAATGCATATCAGATTGCTAATTACCTAAATCATTGGATGCTTCTATGTTGTACAATATACTGTCAATAATCTAATCAATTTTCATAGTCACATGCCGCAATGTTTCTGTTGCGACACATTGTTAGATGATGAATGTCATTGGAACCGATGTAAATATTACAAATACATGTTCTTTAAAAGGGGGATACATATTTGCACTCGTTCACGTAACGTTTATTGGTATGGAGTACCATTGATAGACTGTAAACTACGCTCAATAAATTGTCACATATCTTCAAGAATAGAAACAGGCTAAGGAGTAAAGGGTTAAATAATCAGGTCTGACATAATGCATCTAACAGACAATGTATATGAAACTTTAATGATGTTATGTCCAACAGTAACATTTATACATTTTGTCTTGGTAATTAGCAGTAATTCAATTAAGAAGTATATAGGCAAAAAAGACATGCCATTTCATATAACAGGTTTAATATGTAGAAAGCACTTCAAAGAGCTTTTACAAACTTTTGGTCTGTATTTACCCTTTGCTCCATAGGCAAGCTTGCAAATTAGCTACGTTTAACTGTGATTAAGGCATGACAATGCATACAGCAATATGAATTTTATTCAGAAAGCTCATGTATGCTTTCTGCTTTACACTCATTTTGTTATTAGCTGACGCCTGTAATTAAAACTATTATTGGATTTTATTATCTTAATCTTATTTGCAGATGTAGGTGCAGGCGGCCTAAGGCGCTACTGTGGAGGAAAGGGTTAAGGGCTCACTTGCTTACAAAAGTATACTTCCTTACCCAGGGGGCACTATAAAAAGGCTGTGACTTTTCTAACTGTAAACTTGCATCCATATATTCTTAAGTTTAGAATCTTTGATTATTTAGTTGACAAATAACTTGTAAATGATAACCTATCAGTTATATATGATATGCTTATTAATTATTTTTCAGTAATGTTTTTGACTGTTATCAAAATGTAATGTGTGATGTAATGCATTACTTTGCCAACGTACTTGTAATTTAATACATTACAAATGTAAACGTAATAATAACTGTAATATAATACACTCTTTAGCAATGTAATTGGTGACACTTGTAAAGTAATGTATAACTTTCTCAAGTAATTCACACCATGCCTGTTCCCGCCCCACCGGCCTGCATACTCCATGACTGAATTACTACCTTAACTTATTTATAAATAAGCTGTCCACGAATTATACCACAGACCCGCAGCCACCTTGTTTCCCTACCATCAGTATCCAACAGATAGGCACAAGATTAACGTAACCCATCGGGAACAGCATTTAGTATACTGTACGTTTCCATGGCGCGTTTATCATAAGTCTGAATTTTGACTTGTTTATCATCTAAATTTTATATATCTTTTAACTTATTCACACCTGAAACTTCAAGTGGACAATGCAATTTTTTCTAGTTATGTCAAGTCAACTTTTGACTAGCTAGAGTTGTTTTATACAATATATTTCAAAACTGACATATATTGCAAACATATGAGAGAGCTCCTTTGGGATTAGTCTGATCTGGGTCTACACGGTTTACAAATGTACTATTGCTAGGTAGACTGTTTGTAAATGACTAATATACTCGTCGCAAGGGTCCAATGGGTTAAACTGTGTCTGTTAATTGCTAAAGAGGGGTGGGGTCATTTTTCGATGGGGGTCGATACATTTCAGGAGGGGTCAAAATACTTCATGAGGGGAGTCATAGTACTGTGACCGGGGGGTCAAATTTCGACGTCGAATTATGACCGGGGGGTCATTGTACGATATCGAAAAATGACCGGGGGTCATTCTACGTCGTCGAATTTTGACCGGGGGGTCATTTTTCGATGGGGGTCAAAATACTTCGTTACACCGGATCAAATGGTCTCAACATAATTCAGATTGTTACATTCCGTACTTTTCGGTACGGCCGATCAGGTCTTTCTTTGTGGAGATATTCGAAAAGATAAACCAAATACATGACCAAAGTTGCCCAGGGTGGACCCGGCACATTAATGAAAGAAGAAGAAATTACGCATATTCAAATATGGTTTCGCCCCGTTGGGCGCCTCTCACTACATTATGTTGATTTGTACTGAGTTTTTGAGTCTGTAAGGCTTAAACTAAATGCCAGATGATTAACACGTTTAACGATTCATCATAATTGAACACATTCTTCTGTTAGTATCTTTAATCGGTTTGAATGATCGATAATATAAGCTCAAACACTTACCAAACAAGAAGCTGAACTCGCGTTGTCCGCCATTAGTAGTAGTAGTATTCTGGTAGATTCCTCCGCTTGTTCTTCGGAGCACTCCTCGGTGAGGATATTGTTGTAATTCGTCTAGAAGTAATCACAGGTATGTACACTTCACATGGAATCAATCACTCGCGTTTAGCAGCATATATACGTTATTACGCGCGTTGAAAGTTACTATGTACGAACGATAATGTTAATCGGTAGTTACCGGTACGGCTATAAATATGATACTCAGAACTAGGTCACTGGTTCAACTTGTAATTTACTGAGTCTATACTGTTCAATAGCTCTGTTATCGTACATATAACTATACTAGAGGACCACTTACAACGCCCTACCCAATGAAGCTACATAACACTAAGGACCCTGGTTCTCTCAGCCAACAGTCTCTCACAGTAAATCTGTGACCATCTCTCTACATCAACTTCCTGCTGGTTACTTAGTTTCATGTTTTCATTGACACTACTGTGGGTGCAGTCCATCACTATTTGTGTGAGGAGATTACTGTCTGCATTATCTAGCCTATACGTGTCTTGGAGTATATGTTGGAGAATCGGGAGAGCTGTATCTCTAATTGGGTTGAGAGTTGAGCAACTTGCTACCAGGTGTTCTCGTGTTTCATCTTCCTGTCCACATAATTTGCAGGTTGCAGGGACTGCATTTTGGTTAAACTTGGCCGTATTTGACTGTAGAATGTAAGTCCCTGTAAGAAGCCTTGATTTTATCTCAGCTCGTCTAACTTCATGTGGGTTTGACTTGGCAGAATTCCAGACATTATGGGGTGTGCCAATTGGATTTGGTTGCATCTGTAGGTACTTTGTTGTTGATTTATTGGATAGGTTTTCGGTCCAAACGGTGGTCCAGTGCTTATTGGCGGCCATCTTAAAAGTTGTTTTCCATTTGTGTTTTGAGGGTAAATCTCTGATAATTTGTTCAGGCGTAGGTAAGTTGTACTTTTCAAGTATTCGTCTGACTTTGGATGTGAAGCTGGGTCCATCAATGTTAGACATGGCAAACTGTCTTTCTAGGAGCTTGTATTCAACTGAGTTTGGAAGATGTATGATGTTTAAAAATAGTGACAGGCATGCTTTGTCGATCAACATTTCAATAGGTTCACCGCCTATGAGAATGTAGACTGCTGCAGTAGATGTCCGTTCAGGAAGGCCTTGTATGTGCTTGAGTATCTTCTTCTGGTAGTTTTCAAGTTTCTGTTGGGCAGTCTTGGAGATCTGCTGTACTTCTATACCATATAGAAATCTGGGGGTTACATAAGTCCTCCATATTTTATACGAGATAATTGGTGAATTTCCCCTTCTGGCGTGCAGGCCAGGGCCTAAAAGCGAATATACTGTATTTTGCGCGATCTTGATTCTTCCCTCGGTGTCTACATTGTTTTTCTCATTTCTGTTGATGCCTAAGTGTTTCAGCTTTTGGACTTCATGTACACATTGATTGTCGATCGTCACAGCAGGTGTCTTCTTTGAATTAAATGCTAAGATTTCAGATTTCTCCGGATTAATTTTAACCAAGTCCCGTTTTGTGTTGAAGTCAACAACATCCAGCATTGCTTGTAGTTCTTCCGCCGTGTTGGCAAGGAGTGCTGTATCATCCGCACAGGTTGGGGCACAGACATTGATGTTGCCCACATAAGCTCCTAGAGAGCTTTTAGATAATGAGTTCAGAAGATGGTTGTGGTAGATCTTGTATAAGGTTGTTGAGAGTTGGGCGCCTTGTTTTGTCCCTTGTTTCAATTCAAATTCTTGGGATAACTCCCCTTCCCATTTTACTTTTACAGTTGAGTGCCGATAGAGATTTCGAAGAAGCAACCATAGTGGGCCATCAACGCCGATGTGATACAGTTTGTTGAATAAAACTTCGTGGTTAACGGTGTCGAATGCTTTCTGTGCATCTAGTGTTGCGAACAGAAGAGGTTGGCCTATTTGCTTGTAGTGGTCAATTGTTTCAGTAACTATATATGCAGCATTCATTGAGGAGCTCCTAGGAGTAAAGCCTCTTTGGAGGGGATTCTGTTGACTTTCAAATATCTTGTCTATCCTTGTCTTGAGTATACTTTCTAACACTTTTGATAAGGTGTCCGATATAACAATACCTCTATAATTTCCAGTTAAGAATTTGTCTTTGCCTTTTTTATGAACTGGGTTGAGGATCCCACACTTAAGGAAGTCTGGGACCTCCAGCTTTTCAAATATTGTATTTATGATTTCAGTCAAGGTTGGTGCTACTTCATCCTTGGCAGATTTAAAGTGTTCACTTGTAATTCCGTTCTGGTCTGCTGATTTACCGGAGTTAAGCGAGGGCTATGGCTGTAGTAACTTCATCTTGTGTCACTGGTTGTAATATAAATTTACTCTCTTGAATGTTTTCTTCGATGATAAGGTTCTGTTCTTTAGCTAAGCTAAAAGCATGATTTTCAGGAAGATCCTGGTTGTCCGGTGAAGCAAGAGATTCAAAGTGGTCCCTCCATGCATTCAAGATGTCTGCTTGTCCCTGGATTTCTTCTCCATTTACCTTGAGGGTCTTTACATTATCGTTGACTGTTTTCCTTTGTTTATTGCCTAGCTTATAGAAAAGTTTATCATTAGACTCACAGGCAGTGAGGATTTCTTGATTGTGTTGTTTTTTCTGTCTGGCGTAAGCTTGACGTTGACTGCGCCGGAGTTCTTTCTTCTTTTCCTTAAGAGCTATTCTAAGGGGTTCAGACGACTTGTCAGAGTCTTTCCAGGCTTTGAAGAGTTCCTTGGCATCTTTTGAAGATCTACTTATATCAGAATTCCAGATGCTACCAGTCCTTTTTAAGGATTTTAGTTTCCTGTAGCTGGGAATAGATTTCTTCCCTGCCATATGTAGAGTGTCATTTAGTTTTTTGATTTTTGCCTCAAGTGGCCAGTAAGGGTCGTGGTTTTGTTTGTGTAGGCTAGATTTGATTTCTTCTCTATAGGTATGCATATCACATTTTCCCCAGTTTATTTTCGTTCTAGATCTGGTTAAAGATTTGTTGCTGGCATGGGTTTTCATCCTGATTTTTAGTTCAAGAGTAAGTGCAGTATGGTCTGAACAGTTCTGAGGATGTAATTCATGATTGGTAATTCCTATGACATTAGGTATGCAGGTCTCACTGAATAGAAAGTGGTCAATTTTGGATTTGTATATACCATTATGATGAAAGAAAGTGTTGGAGCCATCATCAAGGTCTGTTGTATACAGGTCAGCTTCTTTTATGAAGGTCTTGAAAGTTAGGTCTCTTGTTGTGCCACGTGTTAGAGATGCATTCATATCACCACACAGTATGATGTTGTGGGATTGGCTGTAGATGTTTAGAACTTCTTGGATTTCGCTAAGTATTTCTTTGTATTCACTGTCGGAGTTTTTGACTGTGGAGGGCATATATACGTTAATGAGACAGATGGGTTTATCTTCGGTTTGTATTTCCATGACAATCACACGCTCGCTTCCCTGTTCTGTTACCTTGATGCATGGATCCAGAACTTTTCTCCAGAATATACATACGCCTCCATATCCCCGTATCATTTTGTAGTCGAGTCTGGGATTTATGTCATCTGCGGATTTAGCAGTTACTTCAAAATCTTCACTGATGGAGAATAGTATCTTCTTGTCGTAGTTAAGTAGCCAGTGCTCTTGGCAGCATAGGATATCATGTGATTTCAGTAATTCTTGTACATATACTAGGTTTCCTTTAACATTTTGGATATTTATAGTCCCTATTCTTAGTGGTTTTGCCTCAGTTTCATTGTGCTTTTTGGCATTTACATATTCATTGGGGGGTTGCTGCGAGGGTTCCGATCCAGTCTTTCTGAGTCTCGGCCTTTCCCTAAAAAATGCTGTGTAATGTGTTGTTCTACAGGTTTGTCATCACTTGCAGAGATTGAGCAGCTATTGTTCAAGGTCAAATCGATGGGTTCGTCACATATGGTATGTCCAAATCCCTTGGCATTCCCATGGACACAAGGCTCTGTTGTCTCTTTATTAGCAACTGCAGAGGCCTGTGCACCATGTTCGTCCAGGATGATACAGTCGCTGCTGTCCTTGGAGTTGTCTGTGAGGATGTAAATATCCTCCCCTTGGTGTGTTCCAGTTAGTGTATGTAGGCTGTGTTTTTCAAGCGTAGTATCAACAGTCGGTTTCTTGGGTGACAGCATATGTCTCCACAACTTCCGGCCATGTCACATGACACATCAAAACATAGTGCTATTTATATCAGAAGTTTTACTTTCGGTTTGTTACAGTTTTAAACCACCCTTTTTGGTGATATAGGTCTGTTTTCAACATTCCAAGGATCGGCTTGGCCCACAAGAATGTTCAAACATTATTATTAACCTTTGTTGTATTTCAGACATAGAAAAAAGGTCTGAAAACACAATGGGACTTTAAGAAGTTATTACGTCAAAAAGTAATGTCTGAAAAGTGCTATGTTCCAGTGTCCTCGAGTAGGGGTCATTTAAGTTCATTTTTGTGACTCGTCGAGTTATGCGATCTTATCGTGCATTATACCATCGTGCAGGCGAAGAACTGTTCTTTAAAATGATATATCAAACATGCATTTTGCACTCATTGTATTGAAGTTATTGATCCAGTATCAAAACTATTTGAACACCCCTCGTAATTACAATGCTACCATACCTTAACCCTTTCAACCCTACATCCAACTGTAGATATTACTGATTACAAATTACAAACAGTGCAGACCCTGATCAGAGAGCTCCTTTAGAAGCTTTCTGTTTAGGAGCTTTCTGTTTAACTGTCACATTGATTTAAGCTGTCACCCGTCTTTAATACAACACATTAGCAATAGTTTTAGTGGTCGTCATAGAAAGTGTTAACTTACAAAAAAAAACCATATATATCCTGCTTTAGGTGACAGCGAAGCAGAAAGATCCTTTAGGAGCTTTCTGTTAAGGAGCTTTCTGTTTCACTGTCACATTGATTGAAGCTTTTACCCGTCTTTAATACAACCAATTAGCATTAGTTTTAGTGGTCGTTATAGAGAGGTTTTACTACTGTATAAAGTGTTAACTTACAACAAAATAGATAATTATACATCCTGCTTTTGTGATAAATTGCTGAATATCCAGCCCAAGCGATGTTTATATTTAAAAGCTTTAAATGAATGCATCTGTATTTCGATAACTTTCAAATGTCTAGGTTGACGGTTCGTTCTGAAGAAAAAAAGTTTGCAATGGAGGTACATACAGTGGAGAATCTGTTATTCTTTCCCGTTTAAACGCAAACGTACGCAAACGCAAAACACTAAAACGTAGAAAAGAACAACTTTTGGACAATTCTGATATTTCATGTTTATCTTGGTGGCAAACAGTTTGGAGCCTGATCAGACGCCGGGTTACCCGGCGTCTGATCTGGCTCCAAACTGTTTGCACTGCAAATAATAGTTTTAGCGTAAACGCGTTTATTGGGAACGAATAACAGATTCTCCACTGTAACAATTTTATAATTTAACTGAAGTTGATAAATGGCTTAACGAAACAAAACAGGTCGATGATTGAAATGGTAAGGATGAGCAAGAAAGGGTAATTCATCATGTTGAGTTTATTGACGTTAAAACAATACAATTCTACTATGCGATTGAATTCCATATATCAAAATAAATTTAGTGTAAACAACCAATTTGAAATAGTGCTTATTCATAAAGCTTATTGTTAGTTTCCTGTTTGAATGACGTAATGTAGAATACTAGAGATATCAGTCCATGGCATTGTGGCAGTTTGCGGTATAGCAGTTGTGTTACGTACTATATTTGCGCTGTGGTTATCATATACTCACAAAAATCGCTATATGTTGCACCATGTACCAGTGACGTCATGTTTATTTCTTCCCTGTTCATTTCAATTTCATAACCAGTCGGACACAAGCTTAAACGTACTCAGTATTAGAAGGTTCGCCTTTGTAACTGTACAGAGGCAATAACAAGCATCTAATTAAGGCTTACAACTCTTCTTTCATAACCAGTGCATTTAACCCCTCACTCCATAGCATGTTTCTAGTTTTGAGAACAGGTAACCACTTAAAGCACGTTTAAAGTAAAGCAGAATACGTCTGAGTGCAGTCAGCCTTTATCTATTTTGTTAGGAGATATGTACATATTTCTTATGCAACATATTCATGACAGTATGAATTATTGTCGGGAATTTAAGGCGTAAAATGGAAATCAGTGTTAACTGCTCTTTCAAAACAAGTGTTTTTAGGTAACTGACCAATTGTTTCAACTACCTAGCGCTCATATCGACGTTGTCATAGCGTATAACACCTAGACTTAATGTTGAGAAAAGGCAGATTGATAGTTTTAAGCAAACGTTAATGTAACTGTTGCAGTGGAGAATGTGTTATTCTTTCCCAATAAACGCGTTTACGCTAAAACTATTATTTGCAGTGCAAACAGTTTGGAGCCAGATCAGACGCCGGGTAACTCGGCGTCTGATCAGGCTCCAAACTGTTTGCCACCAAGATAAACATGAAATATCAGAATTGTCAAAAGGTTGTACTTTCTACGTTTTAGTGCTTTGCGTTTGCGTACGTTTGCGTTTAAACGGGAAAGAATAACAGATTGTCCACTGTATAACACATAGACTTAATGTTGAGAAAATTTAAGCAAATGTAACTGTTAAAGTGTTAATAGTTGCCGCCTGCACTCCTCCAAGGAACATAATGACACCTACTTACAACGTAAATAAATTACCCAGACACACCTTTAAAGGGACAATAATGGCTTTACAGCAAGATTGCCTTTAGGAAAAACTACACGTCTGTGTTCAATCAGTGTACAAGCTTTAATCAAGTAACTAATATAAGTTCAAAGGATGCGTGTTATTACGCACTGTCTGAAGGATTGGGCATGTTGCAAACATCTAAGTATTATATTTTGTAGCTATGTAATTACTCGTGAATTTCGCTTGATCTGCCTAACCCAACTTTTAGAAATTATTCAAAAAGTATAAGTATATATATGTCATGTTTCAATAAGCATTCTAGTTCAGAGAGCGCTCTTTGTCTGTTCTGAACTCAGACTGTTATATTGTAGTTGAGATTAGAGTGTATCCCGTTGTTTATAAGAAATTTCATTACGCTTCAGAGAATTATACAGACACAGCGACAATGTGACGTTGATTATAAACATGAATACGGCTATAGGAAAGGCTATATTCGAAGCCATTGTTCAACACGGGCTTTCATCATACAGTTCTCCCTCTCTACAACGACACTCCCGACAACGACTCCCTCCTTACAACGACCCTTGTCCCTGTTCCCTAAAAAGGACAATTATGTCCAACCTATTCACGACTGCATTTTCGTCTGCTTAAAAGTGTCGCCTGCTGTTTTTCTAAAAGTTACATAATGGACATTTCGACAGAAAAAACTTAATGACCAATGACAAACATCTTGAATCCAGATCAGACGCCGCGTTACGCGGCGTCTGATCTGGATTCAAGCTGTTTGCATTTTTGTAAGCCAATGTCCCTCCCTATAACGACTCCCTCCGAACAACGAACATACTTTGTGTCTCCCATTGGGTGTCGTTGTAGAGAGGGAACGCTGTAAACATAAATAACCCAGTGTAAAACTACATGTATATAAATCATCGTACGAACAAATGCTCTAAGGTGCCAATGGTATTTTCACATAAGTGGCAGCGCAATAACGTATGCGGGATAAGCCAGAAAAATACAACACAGCAACTTATTCTTTAGACAGTCATACAGTGGAGAATACGTTATTTCTTTCCCGTTTAACCCTTTAATGATCAAATTTATCGTGAGGAGTTTACCCCTTCACCACCATGTTGTCGTCTGCTTCAATATTGGTGTTTGCAATATCGTTTCAAAGTTAGATTAAAGGCAGTATAACTGACGTTATTTCAAAACAAGTAGCAAACAGTTTTGACCCAAATCAGGATCAAAAGTTTTTGAAAATTTACCTTATGACGTCAGTGGGAGGTTTAATGAAAACGAGACCAAATGCATCTTAATGAGTACAATATCAACTTTTGACAATTTAGACGACTGAGTGACAAACAGCTCGGAGTAGAAACAATAGATTTAGCGGAACGCGTATACTGCGAAAGAATAAAATCTTTTCCACTGTATGCCTTAAATACCGAGAGCAACTGTTATGGAAATGATGAAAAGGTTTATAATACCCTCATTGTTAACAAACTATACCATAGTTACGAGTACCTGTACAGTGTACTTGCATTTTACAAACAGTGTAAGCCCAGGCCAGATTGTTCCTTAAAGAGCCATCTGATCTGTGTCTACGACACTATTTGCTGTTTTTCGAAATAATACAGGAAAATCACCAAGTTGTCATAAATAGCCAATACTAAATTGGAATGTTGAGTTGTCCATTTAATATTGCACGGGTGAATGAGTTATTAAGTATGTGAACCGGGTCTATATTATATATGAGCCGTGCCATGAGAAAACCTGCCTTATTGCAGTGCAACCAGCATAGATCAAGGCCAGTCGCCGCGCCTTTGATGCGGCGGCATGCCTTGATTTACATTGTTTGACACCCATGTGCGTCTAAAGCATTTTATATAGCTGTAGTATATACAGTTTTTGGCCATGTAGACCAACGTCATATACATAGCCTGGGATGACAAGGCTGCTTGGGTTGTATAATGCTGCAATGCAATAAGAATTTGTCATGGCACGGCTCATATATAAAACACCTCCAAAGCTGCACATGCTTCCTCCATCAAACATAGAAACACCGTCCAAGTAAGCAATTATAAGTTTTGTTATCTTAAATGTACGATGTAATGGCATGCTAACAATAACCAATGATTAATGGTTTGCTGCAAGTGATGGCATTTTTACAATTAAACATATAAAACTCACACATAACATGACGTTTACAGTGCTCCTTCCCTATGACAACACCCAAAATGAAAGAAGGAGCGTGTGTGTCGTTTAGAGGGAGTTGCTATAGGGAGGGAAATTGGCTTAAATTTGCAAACAGCCTATGTGGCATCTGATCTAGATTCAAGATGATTGTCACTCGTCATTACGTTTGTTTTCTGTCAAAATGTTCATTACGTATCAATTTAAGCAGACGACATTGCAGCAGTTTAAGCGTTAGATATATTTGTTATGATTTGGGAACAACAGCAAGAGTTGTTGTTAGGAGGGAATCGTTCTTCAGAGGGATGTTATGGGGAGGAAGCAATGTATACGTTTACCGGTTCAATGCTGAAAACCCGTACATGTATAATCTGGAATATTTACAATCGCCCCATTCAATTCCATTGACAAAAAGTGTGTTAATTTCATATAAACACCAATTTTCGAGAGGGCGGGACTTGTGGAAAAATTTCGAAGGGGAGGCGGGGCATATGCAGTTTTCATTCGCGAATTAATATTTGGAACTTGGAGCAGCAAACATTTGCCGGATTTTTTCTCAACCGATCTATGCCTTCCTACTAGTGGAAACCATGATTCCCGACTAATATTCTTCTTTATAGATGAGATAAATTGCAAGAAAATTGACATAAGAATCTACCTTATAAACAGCGGCCTATACCTGCGTTTCTTTATGACAATAAAACCCCGATATATTTATCCTACTTTAAAAATACGTCACTTCTAATGACGTCATAAATCGGCATTTTGTCAAGTTGTTGACAATGGAACTTATTTTTTCTGCTTTCGAATGTACACAGATTCAGTAAATCGGTCATGGCTGTTCCTTATAGGTTACACATTATTCGTGTTATCGACCTCTAATATGGATTAAACATACATGCGTACTGACAAAATATTATTTAATGTTAGAAATTACAGCAAATATATTGTAAATATAAGAAATGAACTGATTTGTTTCGGCGTTCAAGCGAAATGAACGACAGAAAATTGTCGGCAAATTTTCCATGAATCGCTAGTTCATTTCTTAATTACACAACCAACTGATACAAGAGCGCTGATCACACACTGGCGATAGGTCTATTCTGTTTTCATTAGTACAATTTTGCTTTTGTCCATCCATAGGCAAAGCCTAAATACATATTACTTTAATTAGTTTTAGAATAGTTCTTTAAATTAAATAAATTATAAAATTCAAACCATGTATGTGTTTTCTTTGGATGATACTTAAGTTTGCTGGTTATTTACAAACAATGTTTTGGGACTTTACATCTCGTCAGCTTAGTTTCTGTGTTAATAATAATTTTCCACTTATTTTGTTACATAAATGTGCATGCATCGCTCACTTGAATCAGTTTTACAACTGTTCCATTCAATTTTAGACAACACCGTTTTCACCGTTTTTCTAATAGTCCAAACTTTGAAAGATATTACAAAGACAAAGCCTCAATAGCCACAATAGGGGTACACCAATTGGAGTAAAATTAAATCTTATTGGAAACAATAATTGCCCATTTGAAGTGTCAGGTGTCTATGAATTAGATTTTTATTCTAACTAGTATGCCACTGGTTCAATGCTGCAATTCCAAGACCCAGACTAAAAATCACCTGCATACAGAGAGTTATGTGTGTTTTATCAATTCTTTGTTGAAACTATTTGTCATATTATGTTTTCCATTGTTTGTTTGAAAACAAACAATTTAGCGGGCTGGTCGAATCTGAGATCGAAAGACATTGTGATCCGACCCTAATCAACTGTTAATATTGATAAAGCATATGTTTCAAATAAACTGAAGCGTTTTACACATACATGTATTTTCAATCATTTTACAATGTTCAGATTTGCATCTGTGTTTAATCCGAACTATGTATAGGTTAGACCATGGTTGAGCGCGATTAATCGACGTAGTTCAAGGGGGCATAGCCTATTTAGCACTGGCTTGGGCTCAAGGAAAATAAGAAATGATAAGACCCTTCGTTTCTGCTTTTTGTTTTTAGACTTAAAAGAAAAACATATCCCCTTCTGTTACTTGAAACACGTATTGGTTTCTTGAGATGACGGTCGTAAATAGTTTTGACCAGCGTAATATGTCAGCTACAGTGGAGAATCTGTTATTCTTTCCCGTTTAAACGCAAACGTACGCAAACGCAAAGCGCTAAAACGTAGAAAAGAACAACCTTTGGACAATTCTGATATTTCATGTTTATCTTGGTGGCAAACAGTTTAGAGCCTGATCAGACGCCGGGTTACCCGGCGTCTGATCTGGCTCCAAACTGTTTGCACTGCAAATAATAATTTTAGCGTAAACGCGTTTATTGGGAAAGAATAACAGATTCTCCACTGTAGAATGACATTCAATACACGGTGTAATTTTGTAATTATAAGGCTGTATACAGTACTCCCACCCACAACGGCCCTCTGAACAACGATTTTTTCCTTACATCAACGCTTCCAACTGTCTGATTTGGCTTCAAGCTGTTTGCAAATATAAGCCAATTTCCCTCCGAACAACTCCCTCTGACCAACTGTAATTGTCGTTTGCCAAACTCCTTATCTTCAACAAATCGTTCAAGTGTATCTATAGTTTTGCTTTTAGATAATTAGATAATATGATTACAGTGGAGAAAACGTTATTCTTTCCCAATAAACGCGTTTACGCTAAAACTATTATTTGCAGTGCAAACAGTTTGGAGCCAGATCAGACGCCGGGTAACCCGGCGTCTGATCAGGCTCCAAACTGTTTGCCACCAAGATAAACATGAATTATCAGAATTGTCAAAAAGTTGTACTTTTCTACGTTTTAGTGTTTTGCGTTTGCGTACGTTTGCGTTTAAACGGGAAAGAATAACAGTTTCTCCACTGTAGTGTGTCAAACTAGTTTTGATATACAGTTTGTACATTAGGCGCCGCTGTACTCGGCATTTTATCTCGATCCCTTAACTGTTTGAAGCACTTATCACGATATTGCCTTTAGCGTGCATAAGGTTCACGGTATTACAGATGACACACTTTTTCTACACTAAGATTGTCTAGCGGGCTATAACTGAACTTTAACTACATCATTGACGTGACGTAATCTACTTTAAACAATTGTTGTTTGCTATCATTTATCAAATCTGAATTTAATTTATAAATTTTGACATCAGAAATATTGAAATGAGTATTAAACAATTTCGATCCTGACAGGAATCCCGTTACGCGGCATCTGATCAGGATCCAAACTGCTTGCAAATAACCATTGTACTTAGGGTTAGACAGTGACGGGGTAAAAGTGTGTCTGGTTATTACTTATATATATATATTTTGAAAGCTTAACGTTTATGCAAAAATAACGATGGTACGGGGTTTCCTTCAGTATTTGTCAAGTGCAATGTCTGCACATTTTGTAAATTAAAATAACCTGCACATTTTTTACATTTGTATGTAAACCTAAATGCGAATACATTTGGATCCAGATCTTAGTTGTTTTCAAACACAAGTCCAGTCGCGATTTACTGAAAACAGGTTAAAGGCTAAGCAATTGGAGTTTTTAAGAAATTTGTGTCTTCAGGTCATTGGAACGTCTCAGTGGATGTTACAACAATTTAAATAATCATAACGAGAAAAAAATTAGTCACACTATGTGCTCGAGAGACAATTGTTATAGATCTATACGCCTTTAGAAGTCCCTTTGGTGTTTTTTTCATACCACTCTGATTTCGTTTTCATCTAAACTTGCCGGTTGTCATTCTCGACGGTACACCGCCAGTTAATGCGAATTGACAATGTAAATTAAAGATCCATTGAACTGACGCTGAGTGCTTGCAGGTTATTCTTGTATAGAAATAGTATACCGTCAGTTGCCCATAAGGATGTCCTAATCACTGTTACCCTTTCCGGATCTGGATGGAGCATACTCGACTGGGGCATGGTATCATCTTTGGTATAACTAACTTGTATTAGGTTGGCAGAATCCATTGACTATGTATGGGCCATTCATTTGTAGCTCATATGGCACAATGTGCTAAGGTGAGCTATTTTGATCGTCCTGTGTCATGGGTCCGTTCGATCGTTAGTCGTCGACAACTCCTCCTAAACTACTGGATAGATTTTTACCAAAAAGGCAGGAATAATCCTTCTATGGTCCTCTTAACAATTGTTCACACAATTCCGGTCCGGTGCATATCTAGGTCCATAAAAACTTGAAGCATCTTCTTGTCTGAAACCACAAATTGTTCAAATGATATCCCTAGGGTTAGAATGGACACAAGCCCGGTGAAATATTATTCAAATATCATATTCTCTTAAATTAATAGAGCGAGAACTTTGATATTTAGCATGGTGACAATTCTAAAGGTACTTTACCAATATCGTTTAAATGGGTCTGATCTGTTGCATAACTAGATCACAGATGCTAAAAATGTTTTCTTCAATAACCCCTTCACTGCCGTGACGTCATCAATTTTAAAAAATTGTCGTCTGCTTTTATTTTTCAAAGTTAATTTTTAGGTGTTTTGACTTAAGACATATTGAAATGAGTGTCAAACAGTTTCGATTCTGATCAGACGCCGCGATACGCGGCGTCGGATCTGAATCCAAACTGTTTGCAAATAGCCATTGTGCTTGGTGTAAGGCAGTGAAGGGGATAAAAGCTTCAAAAATATTCTTGTCTGAAACCACAGTACGTTTGGAACAAAACATCATCTACTTGTTTTCTGTCAAGATTGTTCATAGTATGTCATTAGGTTAAAAAATGACACCGCCCGGGGGTTACACAATTACGTAGAGTTATATCGGGAAACTCCAGACGTCTTTTCCTCTGACACGAATATGACCAGAGATTTGATACTCGGCTTGGTATAACTTATACATGTACTTTATCAATATTGTTCAAGTGATTCTGGTCCGTTGCATATCTAGGTTACGGGATCTAAAGTATTTTTCAGTGAAAACTGAAACAACTAGATGGATTTGAGAATTAACTTAAACAAATGATTCATGGGTGATCATCTTACATACACTCAGTGCAAAAAGAAACGCACACTTTTATTACAACATTATCTGTATGTAGAAGGAACGTATTTGTGAAATAATCTTTTCATTACAGTCAGTAGTTCCGTCTTGGGCTATCAATGTTGAAAATGGGAGGCTTATCATTGAATTGGTATCATCACAACCTGCAGAAATCGGTGCGGTGTTTTCAACAGGCACTAGTTAACTCTTTCGCTGTCAAATTAATCGTGAGTTTTTTTATCCCACCACCGTTTCGTTGTCGTCTGCTTCAATGTTGTTGTTTGCAAGATCGTTTCAAAGTAAGATTCAAAGTAGTATGACTTAAAGTATATCTATACGAGTGTCAAACAGTTTGGATCCTGATCAGACGCCGCGTTACGCGGCGTCTGATCAGGTTCCAAACTGTTTGAAAACGCGCCTTTTGCCGTCATTAAGAGTGAAAGGGTTAAAAACACAGCACAGTAATTTTAAGTATATGTTTTTTCTGAACTTGTTGCAGAATTAAATTGATCTTGAGATATGGTCTTAGTATCTTAAAAAAGTATCTTAATATGCGCCTGAGCACGATGTGCGTTTCTTTTTGTACTGAGTGTATATTTCCGAACCTAAAATAACAGACTGTCATAGAGTATATGTTTTGGTAAGTTTTATTTCCGCTTAACAATATATTGAAACCGGTAGCGGTATCATTCAACATGTAAAATAAATGCATAAAATATGCTTGCTTTTACATTTTTCTTTATTTAAATATTACCACCTGTAGAGAGATACTTTTTTCTACTATTATTTGTTTTGGTATATGGTTTATTTAAAGCTTATACTCAACGCTGATATAGTTCAAATAATGCCCCTGGGGTCAAAATTAGCCTGCTCCGGGGGTCACAAGTTTACCAATCTTCTTCTGCAAAACCGAAAAGCTCAGAGATGTGATGTTTGGTTTGTAGCATCATATTGTCATACTGTCTCAGCTTTCCAAGAAATTTTACATTTACACAAAGGTCAATGTGAGCGATGTTGGGCCGTATACAGTTCTTATTAACCCTTTACCTGATAGCATTCTTTCTAGTATTGAAGATATGTGACTACTTAAAGCAGGTTGAAAGTAAAGCAGAATGCGCCCTACGGCGCATTCTGCTTTACTTTCAGCCTGCTTTAAGCTATTAACTGCTAGAATAAGGAAGGTATTAAATATGACACATATTCATTCCGGTATAATTTGGAACTATTTTCTTCAGCGGATGAATAAAATGCATGTGCTAAAAGTCGCTTTTATAAGGGAAAGGGTTAACAATAAAATGGGTATTTGAGAGACACTATTCTGTGAACAAGCATCATGATCGTAAACAATGACATTATGTAACCGAGCCTGCGTGAGTTAACCCTTTCCCCCATAGAAGCGACTTTTAGCGTATTTAATTTATTCATCCGCTGATGAAAGTAGTTCCAGTTTATACCTTCACGAACAATAACCATTACAAATATTTTATATAGCCTAGCAGATTTTATCTTAAAACAGGCTGAAAGTAAAGCAGAATGTGCCGTAGGGCACATTCTGCTTTACTTTCAACCTGCTTTAAGTGGTCAACTATCTTCAACACTAGAAATAGGCTATCAGGTAAAGGGTTAAAACCCTGATTATACGCTTGAGTTATCACTTGTCTGATCCAAATCGAAAATAAATCAGTAGAGGAAAACTTTTACATTTATTTTTTAGTACGAGACAGATGATGTTCACTGGAAAATGCATTACTATTTCCCTTTAATCGCGTTTGATATAAAACAACTATTTCATATACAAATAGTTTATAGTGAGATGAGACGCCATGCCAGATCATTTTCCAAACTGCGTGTTGCTCATATTGAAAAGAAGATAGCAAATAGTGCTAAACAGCTGTACTATAACACATATTTCATCGCATTTTGTTTAGTTTAAAAAAAGGAAGAATAAATTAGTATCCATTGTGTTATGTTTGAACTGATTAATGTGCACGTATCTGTTTCGTTTGCAGTGTGTGACATCGCCGAGTCTCATTTGTACAGTGGATATTACGTTATTCTTTCCCGTTTAAACGCAAACGTACGCAAACGCAAAACACTAAAACGTAGAAAAGTGCAACGTTTGGAAAATTCTGATAATTTATGTTTATCTTGGTGGCAAACAGTTTGGAGCCTGATCAGACGCCGGGTTACCCGGCGTCTGATCTGGCTCCAACCTGTTTGCACTGCAAATAATAGTTTTAGCGTAAATGCGTTTATTGGGAAAGAATAACAGATTCTCCACTGTACATAAATCATCGAATACAGAAATCCCTAATAGATAAATTGATATGACACTTAATTGATTTTTAATTTTAAGTGAATTCAAGCAGACATGTTATTCAGTGCATACTACAAACTCCACATATTCAGGCACCAACCGCAAATAAAATTAAGACGATAATATGCAGAAAGTGTACTCTTACCAATTGGGTAGACGATTACTTGATATTGTATCAGTAATATCCAAAATAGCTATGTTCAAAGCAAATATGATGGAAAAGCGTCTGCAGGAATATATTTAGTATGTGCCAATATTCAGCATCATCATCTTACTTACTTCCACTGTAAACAATCACTGCATAAATTGGCCGATATCGTTCGACATTGTGCGCCTCCTGTGCATGGGCTATTAGAAGTAGGTGACCAACAGCAGGAAACACAGGGTAAACATTATAATATTACAAGATGACTGGTAATCAAAAACATTTCAAGGTTTTTCTCTTCTAAAATTATTTTCAGACGCAAGGCAAATAACACTCGTAATAATGCGTCCTGCAATGATTATGGATGTGTTTTTTTATTATACTAATAGTTACTATTTTGAAAAACATTTACATATTTGTATATTTCGTTTCCATTTAGTTTCACTAAACCGATTACTTTATAATATAGGGTTGTCTTTGTCAATGTATTATAATATCACAAACGGGGTAGACCTTGCTCAAAGGACTCCTTATGGAGCCATCTGATTAGGGTCTACACGTTTTGCATAGGTCAAGTATATTATTCACAGATACACTGTTTGCAAAGGACGCCTATGTGCATTACTAGGGTTAAAAGAGTTAAGTCACATTCTGCTTTACATTCAGTCTGTTTGAAGTGGTCAACAGTCTTTAAAAGCTAGACACATATTACAGTGTAATATGCTTCAACAGACTGTCTACATTTTTCTATTCATTGGAAATGCATTTGTGTTAATTTGTGTTCATGCATTGAGTCGAAGTTAAATAAATGTTATGGTTAACTTAATGTCTATCTCTATTCACTACTTAACACTATTAATACAGATGACATCTTTCAACAGAATCACTATTACAGTAAAACCTCTCTATTACGACCACTGAAGTTTGTTAATTATTAGGGTGTTTACGATAGGTGACCGCTTAATGCAAGGTGATAGTGAAACAGAAAGCTCCTTGAGGAGCTTTCTGTTTCACTGTCTTCTTGCTTTAAGCTGCCACCTCTCTATTATACAATCAATTTGCCTTCGTTTTAGTGGTCGTAATAGCGAGGTTTAACTGTAGTTAACTACGTTAAAACATGTGCAACATTTCAACAGAAAAACGTTAACCCTTTCCACATAGAAGCGTCTTTAAGCGCATGTGACTTATTCCTCCGCTGAATAGTTCCAATTCAATCAGTCATGAATATATATTATAGGGAATATTTACTATGTTCTAGCACATGGTAGCTTAAAGCAGGCTGAAAGTAAAGCAGAATGCGCATCAATAAACTTAGTCATCTTTTCAGCTCGAGATCAAATTGAATGTCCTACCTAATTGTTAAGTGTTAAAGTGTTGTCATTATGTAAAATGCACAGAACAAAAGCAAAACCAAATTGAATTGATTAAACAATACTTTACATTTTCCATTTCCAAATACACAATAATTGAAAAATAAATTATATCATCAATCCTCTATTTGGTGTAAAGATTGGATCGTATTGACCTTTGCACAACCCAATATTTACATTCCCTCTGTGAAACTCTAAGGAAAAAGTGAAGTTCAATTTTCGGGGAGCCTTCACTTCAGATCTGGTTCTAACTAGTTTTAAAAATCTTCCATACGGCGGAGAGATACCGATCAAGTTAGGATCTACTTTCAGATTATCCGTTTGGGTATCTCGAAACCCCTATTTAAAGTCGCAGACAGTTCAATTAAAATCAAATTGCGGTAACAAATATTAAATGCTGTTTTTAAGGGAGATTATCATATTACGCTCCGTCATTAAAGCTGTACGTTTTCTCTCCCTTCTCCGAGTGAGTGGTGTTCTATTTATAGATTAGACAAGTTGTTTTCTAGGTACGGTTTGAACTTGACAATTTCAAACAATTTGTTCACCAGAATTACATAGGAAAGTCGCTCAAACATAAAGCAAAATAATGCATTCACACTTACTAAATTGGGAACGTAATGTTCCGTTATAACATATTTAAACTAGCCTATGTGTATCGATATGCCACGGATAGCGAAGTGTATACACGCTGTGTAGTTGCATTTCAGCGTTGCTATTCGCGTTGCTATGTATAAAGCATGTATAAAAACAAGCGCCACCTAATTGTTTAAAACATGCTTTGATAATGGATATTCAGAAATTGTTGTTTTAGTTTCTTACGAGCGTTCTTAAAGCACAACGAGAAAGTTTACTGGATAAAACCTTGAATTTATAATTCAATTACAGTACATGTAGTTAGGACTACTTTTAACATCATATTTAGAAACTGGAATGGTTATTACATCGATATTACATCTATAAAACCTATTTGGCCGGTATATGATATATTCATATACATGAAAACAAATCTGGTCAAATTACACATTAAATGGACAAGGCAGAAAATAGAAATATAAATATAAGGAATAATTAACATTTTTTTGCCGCTCACGACGGTATGAATACATTAGTTTCGGGAGTAAATGTATCGCAAACGCCCTTCGGGCGTTTACGAAATTTACCCCCTGCGAAGCTAATGTATTCATACCGTCATGAACGTCAAAAAGATGTTGATTATGCCTATAATGTCTAAGTGTTAAGAAACATTGTGTGACATTGTGTTTGTTCGATACCGTATAGATTGTATTAGAGTGAGTAAGAACGCTATTTTATCACGCCTGAAAAACAAACGAACAGCATATAAAATGCACTTAATGTAGAATTTGACAATTTCCTAAAATCGTTGGCGATTCAGTTTGTAGAGGCAATAACTGATTTAGTGATTATGTGTTCACTGTGAAACAATACCTTCGTCTCCATCAAACCGTGTACCCTCCCTACAACGACCCTCCCAACAACGACTCCCTCCTCACAACGACCCTTACCCCAGTTCCCTAAATATGACATTTATGTCTAAAGCTTTTAGTGCTGTAATATCGTCTGCTAAAAATGTTTTGTCTGCTTGTTTCTCAAAAAGACATATTAGACATTTAGACAGAAAAAAAAACGAGTGACAAACATTGAATCCAGATCAGATGCCGCATTACGCGGCGTTTGATCTGGATTCAAGCTGTTTGCAAATGTTAACCAATTTCCCTCCCTGTAACGACTCCCTCAGAACAACGCACATATGTTTTTTCTCCCATTAATGCATGTAAATGCATAGTGAATATAACGTGTTAATGAATTATTTTTATCGAAATGACCAACGTATGAACCGGTGTCTGATCTAGTGTCTTATTATTTGCAATGGAAACACTATCTTTAGCACATCTGCGGGTTTGGGGACAGAACTAGCATCATTTGCATTGTACTAACTGTCTAAAAATACTACAAAACATAATATTCAAATAAAAGTTGATAGATTGATTAATAAAGCCCGGATATATCGGTTATCGAATAAGTTAAGACGAGCAAAGCATAAAATTGTAATTCATCATTTTGTGTTAACCAGCCAAACAGATTAGGCGATGCCTCTATGCCGATACAATACATAAATCAAGATAGATTAAATGCAAACAAACAGTTTGAAGTACAATTATGACAGTTGGGCTGATGTTAAGATTTCATTTAAACTATCCGATACACAAACACAATTAAAATAGTTGTACAGAATACCAAGTTATACAAACTATGCATTATCAAATAATATGTGAGTTGTAAACAGCTGAGAGTTTGGTTAGGCTAAACATTATTCACAATAACATTGAGTATGAAGTATTGACGCCTCTTTGTTATTCCGTATAGGTATGATGTTTTCTTGTCGATACGACGTCAATGTGCGATGGAGAAGAAGTTATTTTCACGTGCAATGGGGAAGAAGTTATTCTCATCCGTTTAAACGAATCTAAAAACAAATGCAATTCAAGTAAATGTAAATAATATATTTGATTTACAGTTCTGGCTATTTATTATGATCTGAGCGGCAAACACTTTGATGTCTGCCCAACGCTGTTTGCAGGATTCACTACAAGCTACTATATAACACAATGTTTAGTCAGGATCTAAACTGGCTGATCCGCAGTAAAGGTGATGTTCGATCAATCTTGATACACTACTAACCTAAATATGAAAAGTACAAGGCTCTCTGCAAACAATATTCTTACAGAAAATATGTTAAAAGCTAAAGTCTTGAATCTGGTAGGATACATAATTGCATACAGTTTCAGCGAAAATTAATCTCCCAGGCAGACTTGTATCCCTTACTATGTTGACCTTAGGAGTGGAGTCATTTATTTTCTAAATAATAAACAGTTCATTTTGGCTTCTGAGTGATTTCAATTAAATAATTAACATTATTGAAAAACAAATCCAGACTCTGACCAGACGGCTCCTCAAAGAGTCCCCTGATCGTAAATAATCTAGTTTCAAATGATGTATATATTCGCATGTCTGGAGAGTAAGTGACAAGTGGAAACTAATGGCTTTTCAAGGCTGCGTTTAAGAAAAACTATGTGCCTGTGCTATTCAATCAGATTATACGCTTACCTAAAGGAATATGAACAATTGTGACATTATTTACTGTCTGTAGGGTAGCTAATCTGCTATTAGTATTTAATGCACTAGTGTACACATTGATGAATATACTCACAGCGATCCTTCTCTAAACAACAAAAAATTGACGACAAATCGTCGTGTTAGTCTAACAACATTCTATCTCACATGAGTTTTTTTTAAAGTTTTGGACCAATTGAACAGCATAATTTTGATGGATTTTGAAAATGCATTCGACTTTACCTGATGAATTGTAAATGCAATGGGTTCCATTTAAAGTTTTATGAGGATTGTAAGCATGTTTTTTTAGATATATATTTCTTTCGCTTTGAGATAGATCATTTCCCAAACTCTACCTTCTATTTCACTCATTATTACAATGGTCTATGTCCATTTTGTGGAGATAGAACATTATTAACAATACAATTTAAGAAAATTGCATGAACAATTACATTTGTACAATGGTCTATGTCCATTCTAAAATTATCACAAATATCCTTTAGCATTTTTTATTACCTTAAATTGTTCTAATGGAATCGTTACCATGGTTTATTACAATGTATGGTTAACCAGGTCGGGTATAAAACCTCTACCTTTCTATAAACCACAAAGAAACACATTTGACAACGCCACCAGTACGGGTGTAAAGGAATGTCCTATATAATACAATAGGAAGTAGATTACTGTTAATATACTCCTCATTGGGGATATGTTTGCTTATTTTGATGAAATTATCCCCTCTGCCAAGAAATACAGGTTGCTGACAAGGAGACAAAACATAATGCTTTTTATTCGGATAGCTTTAACAAATAGAAAGGTACCATATAAAAGGTAAATGTTTCAAGTATTAATCATATAAAACTAGCTAAATGGTAATTTAACTTAGGTAATCGCTATTAGGAAATAGCGTTCATTAACAGCATATCCCAAAATGACGCCAAATTTGACGTCGCAGTAGCTCCACTGGCTGAGCACAAAGTTTGTAATTGAAGACTTGCAAGATTCTCGAGTGATGTTTCTCATTTCTTGTGAAAATGACAGTGTGAGTATTTCCGTTGATGTTTGGTGCACTATGTTAACACTCTCCTTGAGATGATTCTAAAGAAACATATACATAGGACTGAAGTTCCGGGGAACGGTGTGGTCCAATGGAAAACTTCCGACATTATTTAACATCACTGTCTTTCAGATGTTGGAGCACTGTAACTTTGTATGGTATTCAGTTTAAACTAAATCTTAAATCTCTGTTCACACTAGTAGCACTTGAAGTCTGTATCTTTTCAGAAAGCACCTTTAGTACCGACAACTGTAGTGTCTCGTCAATAATTTGCTTGATCTTCAAGAAGATGTCATTGCTTTGACTGTTTCTTGAGTGCTCCTTGTTCTCATGTCTCTGGTCCAATACATTTTCATACTTCTCAAACATTTTTAGTACTCAGTTATCTTGTAATCAGGTAATGGTCTTGTCTCCGGGATAAAATTGTCTCAGCCTTTGAGTCACAAAAATAACTGACTTGCTCTTATTACAGTGGATAATCTGTTATTCTTTCCCGTTTAAACGCAAACGTACACAAACGCAAAGCGCTAAAACGTAGAAAAGTACAACTTTTTGACAATTCTGATAAGTCATGTTTATCTTGGTGGCAAACAATTTGGAGCCTGATCAGACGCCGGGTAACCCGGCGTCTGATCTGGCTCCAAACTGTTTGCAATGGAAATAATAGTTTTAGCGTTAACGCGTTTATTGGGAAAGAATAACAGATTCTCCACTGTATATAATTGTATTACGTCCTGACATTGTCCCTGGACAGTACAGCACCATCTTGGAAAATAGCAATTGTTGATGACGTCATAGACGACGTCATTACGTGAACGTTTTCCCGTATGTTACGTTGAATACCAAACTTTGAAGCTTTCTGGTCATTTTGATGCACATATAGTACATATATCTGTTTTATTGAATACGAGGCAAAGTTTTGAAATAGTAACACATCTTATTAGACACCCTGTATATAGACCGATTGGATTCCCCAGGAAGAGAGAGGCTCATAAAGAGAACCTGGTTACGAATCTCTACTACTGTTGTAATAAGGATACTCTGGTTCTTCGTAGTTATGCCAAGTGTAAAGTACCGATACATGCGACCTCGGTTTATAAAGTCTCCCTTGTTGGACTTGGCTTGGGGGACTTATTTAAAGGGGTATTCAGTTTTACTTTCATATTGTTTTAAGCAGATGTCTGCGTTAAAATTAAGCACTTTACGTTGAACTACTCATGAAGTGAAAGATACATGGGTATTTTGCCTATTACATTGTACGCCAATAACCATGAAGGTCGCAGCCATTTTGGAAATTTCTGTCACGTGATCCAATTGGAACACAATGACTGGATAAAATGGACATATATTATTGTAAGACTTTAAAAATGGAGATAGAACATTGTAATACTGGTGATAACTTCAAATAGAAAGCTCGGATAAACATATGGTTTGAACAAGGAGATAGCTCTTGAAAATAGCTTTCCAACGGTACATAGAACTCTATTTGTTTAAAAAATGAACATACAACGTTGTAAGACTCACGCGACGAAATATTGTGTGCGTTGTTGTGAGGGAGTCGTTATATGGAGGGAAATTGGCTTTTATTTGCAAACAGCTTAAATCAAGGTCAGACACCACGTATCGCGGCGTCTGATCTGGATCCAAGCTGTTTGACACTCGTCATTAACTTTTTTTCTGTCAACATGTTCATTATGTAACTTTGATAAAAAAACAGCAGACAAAAACTGAAAGCAGACTATATTGCAGCAGTAAATGCGTTAGACATAATTGTCCTGTTTAGGGAACTGTGGCAAGTGTCTTATACTTCATCAAACGCCTAAAATACATGCTGACACACTGTGTGCCTTGTGAGCCTAATGTGATTATAAGAATCTACCATGAGATTTGATGTTGGATAGGAATTCCCCCGATTGTTAGAAAAATCATGCAGGGACGAAGCTTGCCGAGTCCCTGTGTGAATTTTCTGACCTGAAGGGGACAAAAGTCCTATCCGACATGAACAAAACGAATGATGGATTTTTTTTTATCCCATTTAAATCATTAAATTATCATAACGAAATAATTGCAGTTCTGTGCACCTTTTTCGCCAAAACACGACGTTGTTTATAGTAACGTCACAAAATTAACGTCATTAAGTTACCCTCGTCATGCAGCGCTTGTGGTAAAGCTTGGCAAACAATAAAAGACGTCATGTGGTATGGATGATAGAGTGATCCCCCATGGGGAATATCTCTATCATACATGGGCGAACATGGGAGAAAACAACATCTTTGCAGAGTCAATTGTTCTCAGTTACAACAAAGGCCCTGTTTTAATTCAGTCGTACTGTTTTGAGGTCAAAATTAAATTACAATACAGAGCTCCCAACGGGAGACAAATATTGTGTGTGTTCTTCAGAATGAGTTGTTATAGGGAGGGAAATTAAGACTTAGCTTACATTAACAAACAGTTTGCAAACAGCTTCAATCCAGATAAGACGCCACGTAACGCGGTGTCTGATCTGGATTCAAACTGTTTTTCACTCATAATTATAATTTATTATACCGAAATGTCCAATTATATGTAACTTTGAGAAAAAAGCAGACGGCAATTCTAGGCAGACACTTTTGCAACTTAAGGTTAACGGAAACACAAAATTCGCCATGAGTAAACAATGCATATTACATTGCAAACAGTGTAGGTACGGCAGTTGATCACTCGACATTTTTGTTCACGAACTTGTTATAAAGGCCGTGATCAGGCGCCGCCACTGTGATGACGGCTTGAGTTAAACCGTTCTGCTCTGCATTGCAACAAATATGGACTCCTATTACACGGATTATAGGGTATCAATTAAAAACATAGCTTAGGACTATATTTTATACTTATAACACATCAAACTTATCGCATTTACCACCGTTGGCATCTTTACTGGTTTTAGTTTGCAAGCTGTTTAAATATCCACTGTCAACTTGCAAAACCATAAACAGTTCTGCTTGTGTGAGAACTTGATAAATTCTGTTTATACTTAAGAAAACTAATATAAATGAATCGGTGTTTTGATCACACACATATATCTAGGTCGAAGGCTCGTTCTGAAAGACAGTTTGCGATAGAAATACATAACACTCTTTAAGATTGATCTGAAGTTGATAGATGAAATAATAACGAAAAATAGATATGTGATTGAATAAGTTAAGATGAGCAAGAAATTGTAATTCTCCATGTTGAATTCATTGTCGTAAAATATTACAAATTCAACTCAACAATGAAATGGAAACCATATACAGTGGAGAATACGTTATTCTTTCCCGTTTAAACGAAACGAAACGCAAACGCAAAACACTAAAACGTAGAAAAGTGCAACTTTTGGACAATTCTGATAATTCATGTTTATCTTGGTGGCAAACAGTTTGGAGCCTGATCAGATCTGGCTTCAAACTGTTTGCAATAAGAATAATAGTTTAGTGTTAACGCGTTTATTGGGAAAGAATAACGTTTTCTCCACTGTATATCAATTTAATTTCAGTGTGAAACAAGAATAGAAATGACAATAGTGTTTGTTCATAAAACTTAATTTAGTTTTCATGTAGGTATGACGTCAGGAAGAAGGCTTTTGATATCAGTTTTGGCATGGTGCTAACTTAGGTAAAGCAACGTTAGTATGTGCTATATTAATTAAGTACTCTCAAACTATTGTGCTTAATAATGCACCGTTTACTATTTCTACCAGATTGTGTTCAAAGTTTAATGTTAGTTTTTCAATTAATATTATAGAGAATACTGAATGAGTATTGTTTAAGTATTAAATATATTGAACGAGTGGGATAAAATAATATATTGCAAATAGTTGACGAGTAGACTAGCGGGATTTCAGGAAAATGGCTCTGTATACAAGTTGAACGGCATTTTTGGGTAAAAGTTGGGAACCAGGCTTTTTAACATTATTCAAGTATGCTGAATCCGATTATCCAGGTTCCCAAACGTAAGTTTGAGTTTTTGACTATCTAATTTGCATAAACAAATGGCCGCCAAACTATTTATTTTGACGATTCTTGAAACATTCTTAATAACTCTTTAATACATTACTACAAAGAGATACGAATAGTGTCTATATTTATCAGTTCAGGATCAGAAATTGTAATAAAGATATTTTAAAGTACTTAAAGGTATATAATGCTCTCAAATATGCAAATTGGCGTCCGCCATTACGTAAAAGGCAATTCCTGTCATTTTCACCCCAACTAGTCAAGCAAATCGAATAAATGAAGCACCCATTGATATGTTTTGAGGGTCACCCAATGTGTTTAGTGGGACATATCATTTTATCGATTGAGTTCAACAGATTCAATACTGAAACCACAAGGATAATTCTGTTACCACATAAACAGCAAATGACACACTAATGTTAATGTTTATATTTTTACGTTTTTCACAGCTTAAAGGAAGATAATTTGCCGTAAATGGTTTTAGGTTTTATTTCTTCATAGAGACAAGCAGTACCAAAATAAATTTAGTAAGTAAACAACATGAAATGTTGTAAAACAAGTTGTCTGACAAGAAATTCAATTTTGACGGTTCAGATTTAATGTAAACAATTCTTGTTGACAGAAAATGATTGTTTGAGGCTCAGTTTTGTTTACGTCAATATGAAGACCTGACGTCTTTATGATGTTACGTCTGAAGCTAAAAACATACAGTGCTACCTCCATCAACGGCCCTCAAAACAACGACTCCCTCCTTACAACGATACTTGCTGCTTTTCCCGAAACAGGGCACTTATTTTCAAGCTATTCACGGCTGCAATGTCATCAGCTTAAAAATGTCGTCTGTTGTTTTTCTCAAAGTTACGTAATGGACATTTGTACAGAAAAAACTTAATAATGAGTGACAAACAGTTTGAATCCAGATCAGACGTCGCGTTACGCGGTGTATGATCTGGATTTAACCTGTTTGCAAATGTTAGCCGATTTCCCTCTCAATAACAACTCCCTCAGAACAAAGCACATACACTTTGTATCCCATTGGTTGTCGTTGTAGAGAGGGAACGCTGTATTTATTTAAGCTGAAAGCGTTTTTCTGAGTCAATGATTTTACCATTACATTTTTTGTGGGTTTTCTGAATGGGATATGATATAGACCAGTTGGGGGCATGGTCTATTTCTGTGTTCTCATGATAATCAATTTTTTGAAACTAACCTACTTTTACAGTCGGCGTAGAAATACAGTATTTCGGTGATTCAAAAATAAGTATATTACATGTATATGCACAATGTGTAATACGATTTATATTGCACGGTATATTATGCACGTTTATGTTTATGTGATAACATTCATTTTAGTATATCTACAATCGCCCCATTTAATTCCATTGACAAAACTAGCGCGATTCATGGTATTTGCCGTTAATTTTCTGTCGTTCATTTCGCGTGAACGCCGAAAAAAATCAATTCATTTCTTAAATAACAAGCCCCAATGGCAAACTAAACTGCACGTTAACACACGATTAACCACGAGGTTCATACTGCTTATCAGAAGCAGTCATAGAAACAATCCGATTTAAAAAGGATTGTAAATTATATCAAAACAAAAGGTATCAGAACGTAACTGACAGACCTAACGATAATGTTGCTGGCGAACGAATTAACAATTCTTTTGCCGTGATATGCTCTCGTTAGAACCTGTCTGCAAACATTTCTAAATTTAGCTTTATATATTTCTGAATTAACCCATTACCTCTTAGCCTATTTCTAGCTTTGAAAACAGGTGACCACTTAAAGCAGGTTGAAAGTAAAGCAGAATGTGCCTTAGGGCACATTCTGCTTTACTTTCAGCCTGTTTTAAGCTACCATCTGCTAGGATATAGACAATATTTCTTCTGGTACATACTCTTGGCTGTATAAATTGGAACCTTTTTTCTTCAGTGGAGGAATAAATAGATGCGTAAAAAGGCGTTTTTAAGGGGTAATGGGTTAAAGACAACCAAAGACACGTGTCAAACAGTTACGCGATGTCTGATCTGGATCTAAAATGTTATCAAATAACAGTTCAGGCGCGATATACACTCAAATACTAAAGGTGCAGCAAAAAGAAAAAGTTTGTCACCCTAAAAATTTCCAGTGGTGTGTACAACAAGTATTAGGCGTTCACCTAAGAGAAAAGTGCATAATACTGTTTCAATAACTTGAGTTTGCTCAACGTAAAATAGATTATATAATCTAGATTAAATTTAGTGTGGTATATTGTATCGCGTATGCTAGCGTGAAGTCATTGTATCAGGTGTACTGGCGTGACGTCATGGTATCATGTTTATGGTGGTGACATCATTCCGACACAATGCTTCAACGTTGATTCGAACTCCGAAGGTTATAAAGCGTTTGAACTGAATTTGACAAATCAAATGCTCGAGGACGATATCCAACTCAACTCAAATGTTGTATATCCTTGGACCCAGCCTGTTGTTTTGACTGTGACTTGATCGTGTCACTCTAGGCTGCGAGTAGTTCACGTCGTGCTTATTTCTCCCTTTGCTAATTTGATTTTTAAAACCTTGTTATACGAGAATAGGCGCGAAAGAAAAAATATTATAATTAAGTCGAGCCATGACAAAATTATTGCATTGCAGTATTATACAACCCAAACACCCTTGTCATCCCAGGCTATGTTCACCCGCTTACAACTCCGTTACAATGGGGCGCGCTTCAGAACGAGTTTTGGTACAGATTCAGACATACAAGTGTTACGGATTCCGTCCATTGCGGTTGTAGATGTAGAGCGGTGACAGTTAAAAACAGGTAATCCAAGCCTATTATCAAACAAATCTGTTATAAACATTGTGTGTTTCTGTTGTTCCGATTAAATCCAAGCCTTATGTTTGTCTATTCTGGTTGTATATATGCCAACAACCCGTAAAAGTGATGAACAACATTGAAAATCGAGTTTTTTTAAATGATTTCTTTGAATTTCCGAAACAAGGCCTATAAATTTGCATGTCACGGTTATTTTCTCTATTGCCTAATTAAGGTGTATATTTGATCAATACTTCCAGCGATTGTCGATTCCAATTGTATAGTAAAACTCCTGCATTTATCGATATTTTGATCGCGCCTTTCGGTACAGTTCGGGTTACGGATTCTGACCGAGGTTATGATGAACGATACAGATTTTTACCGACAATTCTCTTCCATTTCTGATAATGGACCTGAAGTGTACCTACTGTAAAGAAACGTTTGATGTCTATGACCATGTTATCCGACTGCATAAAGTCACAGAGGGTGTCATTTATAAGTGTTGCTGTCGAAAACAACTGTGTAAAATAAAAACGACGATTATAAAAAAATATGTTGTATGATTTATTTTGATTCCTTTTAAATGGGCTATATAAAATAGTGTATACTCATCTAAGACAACGCCTCTTCAAAGCGGCGTCTGAGATGCAGTATTATTTCTATTGTAAACAGTTTGGAGCCAGATTAGACGCCGGGTAACACTCGGATAAAAAACGTGTTTTTTTTTTTGGGGGGGGGGTAATGTTTTTTTCTACATTTTACTTTAATGCGCTTGCGTTTAGGTAGGTTTAAACGGGAAAGAATAACGTTTTCTCCACTGTAAGACTGCATTTATATTCAATGGCGCATAACTGCGACTTTGGCAGTGACAGAGATAATAAGCAACACGTCAAGATTAGTAAGAGCCACATTGACTCTCAATTGCTCACCTGAGTCATAGTGATACATTGACAATGTGACATTTTAAGACAAATGTTGTTAGGATCTTTTAATTCTAACTGATATGGCTTAAACTATTATAAGCAAACGAGTAAACACCCCGCACTAAATGGTATCGCTCACTTTGAATGATGTTTGAATGTAAAAATTGTGACCTCAGTGAAGGGCCAATTTAGACCTCAGTGGCATAATCTGTACAATCTTTTTGCAATTATATTAGAATATATACAGCTTATAAAAAGGTTGTGCAGTATTGACAAATATGATATTCTTTTCCCATTTAAAATGTTGAAAACAGCATTTAGGTCGGTTTATGGGTACAACAGGCGTGATGCACATACAATCTAAATAATACAAGTTCGACTGAATATCTATTAACATATACATGTGTAATCAATGAGAAAAGAAAACAGTTGAGGGTGTTTTATATCTTATATAAAGTTCTTCCAGTTGTTCGTTTGAAGAAGCTTGTAAATCCAAATAAAATGGTTAAAAAAGGAACAAATGTACTGACAATATGAACTGTATATGCATGAAAATCGTAAAAAAAACATAACTGTATGCTTACAAACAAAAAAACGTTTTAGAAACAGGTACATGTTCTTGGATTGTTTTTTAAGATTTAGATCGCGTTCGGAATTACTGTTCCATTGGGGTTACTTAGAATCTGTAACAATGTAAGAAAGAATCTGTAGCATTCACAAAACAATCCTTTCGGAGCCGTATTGTTTCTTTATTTATTTTGTCTCTTCTTTGTACATCAAAGTTACATTACAGTTCATGCAAGTTACAGTTTCACATGTATGTACAAAGTCATTCATTATTGAATTATAAGAGACGATCACAGTTATTCATGATACATAGCATAATCATAGGAACAAAATATAGTATATACAGAAGGTAAATGCACATATCACCTTTTAATGCTGCACACCAAACTGTTACAGTGTAAGCATTTAGTGTGTTTAAAAAATTACTAAGATCAAGTTCAATAAAAGCTAACGACAGCAATTGAAGGCCAACAAGCCACACAATGAAGTGTGAATATTACCTCAAGCTAGACTTGAAGTAAACTGATTAAAAGGTGATATCTACTAGATGTAAAAAAAAAATGAAATGTTCTAGAATAATGACGTCATTATATACAATAAAAGGTAATTGATTCAATAATATACTGATTAAATATAAACTAAACAACATGCTTGGTAAATGAATACATGTTTTAAGAAGTGTACAAGAGACTTGAGCGCCTCCTTAAAATTAAAAAGCAGGATTTGGCAGCAATACGTCCAATTGATGGACATGAAAATATAAATATGAGTTTATCACAGTTCCTTTTCAGTTCGAAACCCGCATCGATCTCTGATGCTTTGCTATATAGAACAGTTCTAATATCTGTATATTTTGGACAGTCTGTAATTACATGCAATTCATTTTCAACTTCAGTTATACAAAACGGACATACTCTTCTTTCAACATCTAGTCGTTCATATCTCCCTGTCTCTAGACGCAGGGGCGCAACACCACAGCGAAACTTAGCAAAAGCACTCCGATGTTTAGACGGGATAATCATTTTTACATAACATTCTGGTAAAATTTCATGCTTGAACACTGCATAAGTACGCAATTTATTTCCACCATTCTGAACATAGACTGCTTCCTTGTTATTGTGTTGCTCCACTGTGTTTTAAATCTAGATAATGCATAACATTGCCAAGCACGATTAGCAATGATGAAAATCAATTAAAACAACCATTTTCCAAAATAAAGGATAACAGTCGCAGTATGTTAAGATCAACACATAAATACACGAAAATTGAGAAAAAAGCCAGAAGCCGCTCGGCATTTCTTCCGAAAGTGAAAGTTGTCTTAATAAAAGTGCAATGTACATGTGAACTTTGCAAACAACCGCTCCGTAATCGACAATTATATAAAATTCAAAAGCGACAGTGGTCATTGAACCTAGAGAAATATATATCAAAACGCAATACCTATTTTGGGTGTGCATTCGCCCGGTGATTTTGCGGAAATGGGAACGGTTGTGTACCTAAATATGTTTACACATGCTGCACGGTGCAGAAGTCGTAACACAAAACGGATAGAATCTGTACCAAATCTCGTTCTGAATCGCGCCCCATTGTAACGGAGTTGTAAGCCGGTGATACTACAGCTAGATAAAATGCTTTAGACGCACATGGATGTCAACATAGTGTAGATCAAGGCCAGCCGCCGCGTCAAAGACGCGGCGACTGGCCTTGATATACACTGTTTGCACTGCAATAAGGCAGGTTGTCTCATGACACGGCTCAATTATATTCATGGGCATGATCATACAACATCTATTTCAGAACTTGATTATTTTCTTTTTGGTAAATTTATTTATTATACACCTATCTACAAAACTGGCAAATACAAGCCACACAATCTTTTTTCGTATCAGATGTTCCGTATCAGATGGCATATATGCTACACGGTATTGCCGGGACTACTTTTATGCTACACAAGTTATACACAATCGATGTATAAAAAGAACAGGTGCGCGTGACGTTTCGGAATTCCCCATTTTGATGCTATTTTTAATAACAAGAAGACCTTGAACTTGCTTACGGTTTCTCCGTCTGCTGTCAAACAAAAGAGATAATGGAAGGAATGAAAAGTAATTACGGGAACTTCCAAATAGAATTAAGCTTAAAACAGTTCAAGTCATACTCTAATACGCTTAAATGAAGGTTATTTGAGAAAACCTCTCGTGTGATCCGGAATACACAGCCAACTCGAACTGATACAAGAGCCCGGATTTATAATTTTTTATAAGATATTTGTAGAACAACCAAGGTAAATAACTGTTCTTATGGGCCATACCGATCTTGGCAATTTCAGATGCAGTTAATATAAACCACTTAACGGGAGATATTAAACCCCGTGTCCACTCGAATATAAACATCTCAACCAAATTGGAATATATAATGGTCATTCTTTACAACGACACCAAACATGAGACATATAGTGTGTGTGTTATTCGGAGGGACTCATTGTATTGGAGTGAACACTATGACTTGGCTTGCATTTTAAAACAGCTTGGATCCAGATCAGGCACCGCGTAAAAAAGGTGATCACTTAAAACACGCTAAAAGTAGAGCAACATGAGTGTATGGCTGCTTTAACCCTTTGAACCCTAGGCCCGCATATAGGCATCCTTTTCATACAGTATGCATGTGAAAAGTGCACATGCCTTATGCAAACAGTGAATACCGAGATCAGAGGGCTCCGAAAGGAAATGGACTAGACTCAAATGGAAACAGGGATTGTCCATTTTAAGTTTCAGGGAGGAAAGAGTTAAAAGGCGTTCTTTTAGAGGATATCGAAACAGTTCTTATGCAACATATTCATAGCTGTATACAACACAATTTTCTTTTGGCGTAAAATGCGTATTTATGGAGTAATGGGTTAATACCTTTCAACAACTAGTGTTATCAAGCGTCTGACCACTAATGCACATTCAGTGGAGAATCTGTTATTCTTTCCCGTTTAAACGCAAACGTACGCAAACGTAAAGCGCTAAAACGTAGAAAAGAACAACTTTTTGACAATTCTGATAATTCTTGTTTATCTTGGTGGAAAACAGTTTGGAGCCTGATCAGACGCCGGGTTACCCGGCGTCTGATCTGGCTCCAAACTGTTTGAACTGCGAATAATAGTTTTAGCGTAAACGCGTTTATTGGGAAAGAATAACGTTTTCTCCACTGTATCAAGCGTCTGACTAATTGTAAAACCACTAACGCACATAACAACGTTCTCATAGTTATAACACCTATAGCTTAACCCTTTCACTGCCAAATGTTTTCTAGAGTGTTTTTACCCCTTTACCGTTTCATTGTCGTCTGCTTTAATTTTGTTGTCTGCATTGTCGTTTCACAGTTAAAATATAAGGCAGTATGACTAAAGAAATTTCAAAACGAGTGTCAAACAGCTTGGATCCTGATAAAACGCCTCGTTACGCGTTTTAAGCGTTATTGAGAGCGGGTTTAAGTTGACAAAAGCAGATTGCTATTTTCAAGCAAACGAAAATTTGACGGTAAAGGTGTTAAAACTTTGCACATGCACTCTTCCAAGGAACATAAGGACACCTAATGAAACGGAAATACATAACCCAGACACACATATAAAAGGAAAATAATGGCTTTACAGCCAGACTGCTTTTAGGAAAAACTATACGTCTGCGTTCAATCAGTTTACAAGCTTTAATCAAGTAAATAATGTAAGTTTATAGGAGGCGTGTTATTACGCACTGTCTGTAGGGTATATGAATTTGCAAACTATGGTGGCATATTTCTGACACCAGTTAACCACATATTTCTCATAATAAATTCCTGTTAATATCTCACATAAATACTCAACTTGTTAGTTTAAGCAAACACTTTAGCGTTAGTTTTCAGATAATAATCTGTTAAGTGGAATGTGGAAACTTTTCACGATTACCAGATAAATAGCTGAACACGAACTTTGTCACGATACTGCTTCAAACTGCCACCACTAAACGAATTTATCTAGTTACTAAACTAAATAATTAACTAGAAAAGATTCGTGTTACCAGTTATTTAAAAGTAAAAAAAATGCATTCGGATGACTTCGGTAGGGACCCGGAAATACAAGATATATATTTTTAGATAAGTAGACACGAGACTTTTCAGGAAAAGTTTCAGTTAACTTAGATATTATGTCGTGACAGTATGCGACACTAACAGGTCAGGCGATACCATAATGATAAGGTTTTCATGAAAATAGTCAACGTTCAACTTATTAATATGTAATTATGTGAGATATTAACTGGAAATTTTGAAGAAAAGCTAAGTAGTAAGTTGTGTCAGAAATATGCCAACATAGCAAACATATTTGAATTACATTTTATTAGCTATTTAGTTTCTCGTCAATTTCGTATGATCTGCCAGTCACCAAATTTAGATTTTCAGAAGTATATACATGTATATATATTATAGGAATAAAAAACATTTTGTTTGCCGTTTACGACGGTATGAACCCATTAGCTTCGCAGGGTCTACGTTTCGTAAGCGCCCGCATTTGAGTATTTTCTTTTATTTTTGGCTTTTTTTGCAAATACACCACCCGGTTGCGAGTTGCTTTAAACGAGGTACCTGATGGTGTACAAGTTGAATAAAATTATCGTTTGAAACCAGTGCAGTGTACATGTGTAGTATCACAGTTCGTTCATGTTTGGCATTAACAGGAAAGAACAACACCTTCCCTTCCCTACTATAACCTGTAGCGTGTTCAATTACCATTGTTTGCTGTTTAGGTTTAACTTAGCAGGTTTTGCCCGTGTGCAGCGTGCAGAGTACAGTAGAGATAATGTTTTCCTTCCAAATAACCCCAGTTATGCTTTAACTATTATTTTCATTGCAAACAGTTTGGAGTCAGATCAGACGCCGGGTAACCCGGCGTCTGATTAGGCTCCAACTGTTTGCCACTCAGATTAAAACTGATAGTTTGAATTGTAAAAATGTTGCCATTTTCTATATTTCATTGCAATGCGTTTACGTTTGAACGGAGGAATAACGTATTTTTTCTGCTGTATTTCAGACCGGTAGCCAACTCGCATCGATGGTCATCGATTTCTTCACTGACCAAGCCATATAAGCACGAGTTGATTTTTCCTTATGCTGACGGTCGGTAAATACTGGAACCAAGATGAGAGGTCAGTCAGATTGGCTTACATGAGGTGGTGCTGTTCGCAATTTTGTTGTCTGCAACATATTTATTTTGGTAATTTATTTGAGAAAATATCACTAGTGTCGAAGCAGATTAAATCAACATTTTGTACATGAGGCACCGAAGTACTCGACGTTTTGTCTTAATTCAAACTGTTTGTAAACTATCATGAATGTTCATGCAGCGTGCGTAACGGTCAACATACATGTAGTACAGATGAATAAAACATGAGTAGCAGATGAAACACTTTGCACATTAAGATTGTTTATAGGGATATTATCTAATTCTAATTCCTTCACTGTCATTCTTTCATGAGGACAGAGTGAAATGTGTAGCCACTAGAGTGTTGAACGAATATTCTTCAAATAAACCGTCCAGGGTGATGCCTCCCCCGGAAATTTTCAAATGGATATACGATTGACTGTTTTCTGACACTATCCGGCCTTGAGCCACAAATGTAACTTCAGGAAACCAACTTGCTAGGCATTCGTATTGTTTGGCTGAGACGGTGCGGCGATGCTTAAGGCTGTGTTTCAGTTTCGGACTCTGGACATTTATTGAGGTGAATTTAATCACCGCCGCCTCGATCAAACTATAGCAGTACTGACGCGGATACAAAACAACCATTTTCCTGCTAGGGAAAATAAATTTGTATTCCGCGCTAGAATGCCCTTTATTGCAGGTCACGCTATAGTTAGTAATCATTACACATCTCCTGGTAAGCGCCACTCAGCTGGGGCCCGTTTCATAAAACTTCGTACGACAAATGTTGTCGTAAGTCAGATTATAAAAGTATCAATTTCTTTTTATTTCTCCATCGAATCCTGTCTTGTGACATCTTTTTGGAATCGTCTTGAAAAGACAATTCCAAAAAGATGTCACAAGACAGGATTAGATAGAGATTCACAGATTAAATGCATTTTAAAGTTTTGGCTTACGACAAAATTTGTCGTAAGAAGTTTTATGAAACGGGCCCCTGGTACTTAGTGCTTGGGTTGCAGGGCAGGGACTATCAGCAAACGTTAAACGTAATTTAACCAACCGCTGCTAGGGTTCCTTACATGCTTACTTTGACATCACGATATCTCCAGATGTAGCCAAACAAAACCGGGCATATATTACGCGTTTGTTTTAGAATCACAAAATTTCTGGAATTTGGAGAAGTATGTCTGTTAAATCCATTTTTTATGCTAACCAGAAATCCTAAGCGCCAAAGAGGGAAGTCATTACAGTACTGAATCTTATTAAATCAAATTGATAAAAGCAAGCGAATTGCCATCGAATTGCCATCGAATTGCCATCGAATCGGGCGCTTCAAAAACAAATCCTACGTTTGAATATTTTTACGAGAATTTTCCCAAGCGGTTTTGACAAATATGGAATCGAAAAAAATAACGAAGGCATATTTGCGAACATTTGTGAGATACACTATTCAAGAAAACTTAACCGAGGGTAAAGTTACCATTTGAATCGCAAACGAATTGCCATCGAATTGCAAGCGAATTGCCATCGAATTGCAAGCGAATAGCAAATTTTTTTAATTTAATAAGGTTCAGTACTGTACTACCATCTTTTCGTCTTGAGTTTGACCCGAACGGGTATCGAACCCATCACCTCCCTTACTGCAAGCAGACGCTCTACCAGAGCTATGCAGGCAGTATGAGATAAGAAGGCGGTCACAAGGAAGCTGATTCCATTACAGATATATAGCTTCAACAGTTTACCTGTAGAAACATACTATTTGTGTCATTTTCTGAACATGTTTCATCTACAATCAAATAACAAAATATTATCGTTCTGAAGTTGTGGTTTGTGGATTTGTGGTTTTGGTCCTTGGGTTATTCGCGCCACCACTGTTTTATTTTTTGGAAAGACACGCGTACATAGGATCAGATTTGGGCGTCATGTCGTGTGTTCAAACTTAAAAAATAGACAGAAATATGTCAAATATATAGCTGATTTTGAGGTTTTTGATTAGTTTTCCGAACTCAATTTGTTAAGACAATGTCCAACGTAATCGTCGTTGGAAAAGGTGGTTCGAATGGCAGTGTAGATCCATTACTACTTTGTAGCTTGAAATGTTCGGTAGAAACCAATGTTACGCGGAGATAACATTAAATGAAATTTACTTATCTGACAATGAACAATCGGTTTAACGTTTTACAGTTCCAATAAAACAAGAACTTCAGGAGTTTTCATGTTGAGTTGCGAACTTTGATCGACCTATGCAGCTTTGAGAAGCTTAACCCTTAGCCTGCCACTCACGACTATAGCGCCATATGCAAACAGCTTGGATCCGGATGAGACGCCGAATAACTCGGCGTCTCATCCGGATCCAAGCTGTTTGACACTCGGACAACATTTTCAGCAATTTTGAGCAACTTTGAAGCACTTTGAAACTTGAAGCAGACGAGAAATATAGCAGACGACAATTTATTTGGCGGGCTAAGGGTTAATTTATAATGGCTAGAATAACCGAAAAGCAAAAGGCATCCGAAGAAGCAAAAGATACTGTACATTTGTAGAGAAAGGATGAACTCCTAAGAAATCGAAATCTTGCGTTATGGGCATCAGGGGCTCGTTTCATAAAACTTCGTACGACAAATGTTGTCGTAAGTCAGATTATGAAAGTCTCAATATGTTTTTATTTCTCCATCGAATCCTGTCTTGTGACATCTTTTTGGAATCGTCTTCAAAAGACGATTCCAAAAATATGTCACAAGACCGGATTAAATAGAGAAATAAGAATTTAAATGCATTTTAAAGTTTTGACTTACGATCGATTTTTTCGTACGAAGTTTTATGAAACGGACCCCAGTCGTATAGAAAATTAGGCAATTTGTGGGCATGGAAAGGGTTTAACTCTCCAGACATATTATCTTATGTGTATTTCAATTTTCTACAGAGTCATATTTGGAGTTGTTAATGTACGTATACTAGATTTAAACTGCTGTACCGATTGCCTTTTGGACATCAATCATACAGCAACTGGGGAAAAGTCTGAGCTTAGGGAATGACAGAACGCTTTGAAAATCTTATTTTAAGCAGCATTTCCATTAGCAGACAGTCATGAATTAAAATAGCACCAATACAGGTAGAGAAACTCTTGAAAGAACTAAAACCTGACAAATGACCCGGCCCAAACAACTTACACCCTGCATTTCTCGAAAAACAACTGTCAATACCCCTGAGTGTCATTTCGAAGGAAAACAAAGAAGGAAATTCCAAACGCTGGGAAAAGCCAAAGTTAGTGCAGCTTATTAAAAAGGAGACTAATCAAATGCAGGAAATTAAAGACCGGTCAGTCTCAAAACAGTTATTTCCAAAGGAATGAAGAAAATAGCCAGAAACCACATCATGGAGTACATGACCGTAAACAATTTCTTTACGGATAAACAATAAGGTTGTGTGTCTGAGAGATCCACGGTGCTGCAAGTGTTACATGTTATGGGCAAGTGGACAGAAGCAATGGATAATTGAGACGGGATTGACTGTATATACATACTTTTGACACAACGTCTCACAATAGAATAATAAACAGCTAGAATCATATGGAATTGGAAAATATATGGTTGATTGGACAATACAATTTTATCTGGGAGGACATAACAAGTAATAATTAATGGGACAGGATCAAATTGGCATGACGTCACCTCAGGCACAACCCAATGATTTGTGATTAGACCTTTTATGTTCATAATACACATAAACGATATACAGTGGAGAAAACGTTATTCTTTCCCAATAAACGCGTTTACGTTAAAACTATTATTTATATTGCAAACAGTTTGGAGCCAGATCAGACGCCGGGTAACCCGGCGTCTGATCAGGCTCCAAACTGTTTGCGACCAAGATAAACACGAATTATCAGAATTGTCCAAAAGTTGTACTTTTCTACGTTTTAGTGTTTTGCGTTTGCGTACGTTTCATTAAAACGGGAAAGAATAACAGATTTTCCACTGTACCTGACAATGTTAAATCAAATATATACTTATTTGCAAGTAACACAAACGTATTCAATATTATCAAGTCCCAAGAAGAAAATGAAACACTACACAATGACCTACACAAAATATCACAATGGACAGGTAAATGGCTGCTAAAATTACAACCATAAAAGTTCACAAATATGCATATTTTAAAGAAAATTCCAGCTACAAATTTCTCCTACGAGCTGATGGGTTTTACACTTGAAAATACAGAAGAAGACAAAGACATAGGGGTACAGTGGATAATCTGTTATTCTTTCCCAATAAACGCGTTAACGCTAAAACTATTATTTCTATTGCAAACAGTTTGGAGCCAGATCAGACGCCGGGTAACCCGGCGTCTGATCAGGCTCCAAACTGTTTGCGACCAAGATAACGAATTATCAGAATTGTCCAAAAGTTGTACTTTTCTACGTTTTAGTGTTTTGCGTTTGCGTACGTTTGCGTTTAAACGGGAAAGAATAACATATTCTCCACTGTACCTGACAATGTTAAATCAAACACAAACGTATTCAATATCTTTAAGTCCCCAGAAGGAAATGAAACACTACAAAATGACCTACACAAAATATCACAATGGACAGGTAAATGGCTGCTAAAATTACAACCATAAAAGTCCACAAATATGCATATTTGTAAGAAAATTCCAGCTACAAATTTCTCCTACGAACTAATGGGTTTTACACATGAAAATACAGAAGAAGACAAAGACATAGGGGTAATACCAGGTACATATTGAGCTCATTGTTTTATTGTTGTCAATCAGTAGACAGTCAAGTGTCTTAACCCCTTTTACTGCCAACTTTTTCGTGAGTTTTTGTTATTCCTTCGCCGTTTCATTGTCGTCTGCTTCAATTTTGATGTTTGTTAGATCGTTTAAAAGTAAGATTCAATGACGTATGACTTAAAAAATATCGATACGAATATCAAACAGTTTGGAACCTGATCAGACGCCGCGTTATGCGGCGTCTGATCAGGATCCAAACTGTTTGCAAACGCGATTTAAGGCGTCGTAGAGAGTGAAAGGGTTAAATACAGTCTAATTGAAATGGCGCTCGCAATCAGTTATATCTGAGTAGCTAAGTTCCATTTTGTTGACGCTCTGCTATTATCCAGCGCCAGTTATTCTCTTTAAGAAATAAATGTAGATGGCATTGTCATGCAGGCGGTATAGAAATGGCAAATAAGATAATTAGAGCGATTGAAGTCAATGAATCAAATAGTTTATTTTAGGTTTTCCTACCTGAAATTTTAAATGGACAATTCCAGTTTCCATTTTAGTCTAGTCAATTGCTGACTTTTACGGGTTGTTTTTGTCAATATTGGCATTATGCTCGGAGCCCTCTGATCTGGGTTTTCACTATTTACACAGGGCAAGTGTACTATTCACATGTACGCTGTTTAAAAAAGACGCCTATATGCGTGACTTGGGTTCAAAGAGTTAAGTAATTGTCTATTCATCTGCCTATCGATCGCTCTTACCCTTGTATTTGCAACCAAATTGGGTCAGGATCAGACCCCACGTTGTTACCTAACGTGGTCATACTGTGAAGTGGTAAGAAACTCACGGAAATGTTGGTAGTGAAAGGTAAACCCGTAACCTGTTTTTAGTTTTGAGGACCACTAAAAGAAATTTAAAAGTAGAGCAACTTGCGCATTCCGTCGCGAGTATTGTTCTTTACTTGTAGCGTGCTACGGTATAGAAATATTTCGAAGTATGCATTGTCATGTCTTTATAAAGTGGAACCAAATGGAACGCGTATTTATGGGGTAATTGGTTAAGCAGGGATAACAACTATTGCTGTAAATGCAAGCCTTCATTGGGGTAAAGGTGAATTTAGAATGGTAATCAGCTTGAACCCTGACCAGACCCCGAGTACCAATGACAATTTGTACCTCAATTTCATGTACAAGGTTAAATTCCCATAGGCCACCGTGACATAAAAATACTATCAGACTAAGCTGCAAAAATTTACTGTCTTAAAAATATTGCCGCCCGCTACCATAGGTAACGGAATGTCGTAAATGGCGTAAAACCGAAAATAACGTCAACTCCACTTTAATGCACCAAAGCGTAACTTTAAATAACGTTAAACTTGGATCTACAATTTGAGGCAGTTTGAACTTTAAAGTTGACTAATTGATGTAAATAAACAGTCAGATCCCAAAAGGGAAACAGATGCAGGTACTATGGATCTATATTTTTTTCAAATTCCAATCTTGATATAAACAATAAATTTTATTTTAAATAGCATGCGGATATAAAGATTACATTCATGATTGCAGCCTGCTTTTGGACAGATCAAGGTTTCCTGCTTACGCCGAGATTGACAGTACTTTTCCGAAAGTTGACAATTTTACTATCAGACATGTGATATTTAAATACTGTACACCCACAAACGCGTTAATTGGAAAATATAACTTATTTTATACTGCGTGGTAAATAGGTACAATGATTTAGTTTAATGTTTCAAAAATACGAGATATTTATCTAATATAAAAATTCCATAGGATGATACTTAATTTAAATTTAAGTATCGCTTAAAAGTCAGATATGAACAAAGCTGACCTTTACAATGCAATTTTCATCTGCGAAAATACTGGATTCCAGGTGCAGCAGTTATCACGTGTTCGCCCATTAATAGACATAGTTTCTAAAACAATATTATACCTGTCGGTGTATTTTGCTTTTAGACAAGGCGTGGAGCCATGTTCATGACGTATGGATTCGTACGCAATAAACGTGTGAAATAATCACGTATCCTACAGTGATTCCTCTCTACAACAACATCCAATGGGAGACACATATTGCGTGTTTATTGTTCGGAATGGTTTGTTATAGGGAGTGGAAATAAAGAATTGGATTACATAAGCAAACAGCTTAATTCCATATCAGACGACGCGTAATGCGGGGTCTGATCTGGATTTAAAAGGTTTTGTAACTCGTCATTATGTTTCTTCTGTCAAAATGTCCACTAGAATGTTATTTTGAGAAAAAAGCAGGCGACAAGCTTAAGCAGACGATATTGCAGCAGTGAAGGCGTTAAACATGAATGTCTTGTTTGGCTAGCGACAGGCGTTTGTTAAAGGAGGAAATACAGTGGAGAATCTGTTATTCTTTCCCGTTTAAACGCAAACGTACGCAAACGCAAAACACTAAAACGTAGAAAAGTACAACTTTTTGACAATTCTGATAATTCATGTTTATCTTGGTGGCAAACAGTTTGGAGCCTGATCAGACGCCGGGTTACCCGGCGTCTGATCTGACTCCAAACTGTTTGCAGTGCAAATAATAGTTTTAGCGTAAACGCGTTTATTGGGAAAGAATAACACATTCTCCACTATAGTTGTTGGGAGGGTCCTTATGGGTCGGGACCACTGTATAGAGAGGCGGAGGCGTGAATATTTCCTATTTTACCATTTCACTCTCAATTACGCCAAAAGGCGCACTTGCAATCATCTGATCAGGAGCTGAACTGTTAAAAACTCGTTTTGAAATTTCTTCAGTCAAACTATATTTAATTTAACTTTTCAACGATATGGCAGACGATAATATTTAAGCAGACACCACTATGGTGGTGACAGGGTACATGTAAACACCTTACAATAAATTTGATTATTAAAGAATTAAACGTCTTATTAGTTGCAATCGTTAGAGTACTTTCAACATTATATATCTATTCCCATGTTTTAAAGGGAGATTCAGTGTTTAATTATACAATCTGCAGTTTGTTTTGTGTCAAGCAGCAACAATTTAACCCTTTCATGATCAAATTATTCGGGAAAGTTTTACCCCTAACCCGCTTTATTGTCGTCTGAATCAGTATTGTTGTCTGCAAGACACGTTTCAAAGTTAGATTTAAGGTTGTAGTTCTTAATAAATATTTATAAGAGTGACAAACAGTTTGGGTCTTGAACAGACGCCGCGTTACGCGGCGTCTGATCAGGACCCAAACTGTTTACAAACGCGCTTTAAGGCGTCATTGAGAATGAATGGGTTAAAGGAGCACTACATGTTGTTTTAGAGAATGGACATTTATATGGGTTATATAGTGGCGAATAATATAATAATATTTTAATTTGATTGCCAAAGAGTTTGAAGCCTGATAAAGTGGAGAATCTGTTATTCTTTCCCGTTTAAACGCAAACGTACGCAAACGCAAAGCACTAAAACGTAGAAAATAACAATTTTTGGACAATTCTGATATTGCATGTTTATCTTGGTGGCAAACAGTTTGGAGCAAGATCAGACGCCGGGTTACCCGGCGTCTGATCTGGCTCCAAACTGTTTGTAAAAGAAAAAATAGTTTTAGCGTAAACGCGTTGATCGGGAAAGAATAACAGATTCTCCACTGTAGCATGTACAAACGACACTTGAGAAGCCTTTTACAGAGAAAAAACATCCATGTTATGGTCGTTATAAAGGAGTCTACTGCATTCAAACATGTTACTCATAGACGATTTGATTGCAATTTTAAGAGCTGTATTTATCATTAGCTGATAGTATGGCACACAACGCATCTCAAAGGTCACTACGACGTCTCTCACACGTGATTTTCGTACTGATTTGAAAACATACAAATACATTAATGTCCCCTTTTGACCTACGTTTAATAGTAGGTAGATATCTTGCAATTATACCTTTTCAGAATACATGTACCATAATTGTTGATCATTTTCCAATGACTTTGTGCATGACTTTGATATATAAATTATACTATTATGTTCATGCAACAGCGTAAATCCAGATCACAAACTTTCCATAGGAACCCTTTGATTTATATCTACACTGTTTGCTAAAGAAGTATATTTATGTACTTGAAAACAGTACCAATCCTTCTGTCAAAACAAGTTAACATGATAATAACCTATGCATGTTTCTCGACCATCCAATGAGCGTGTTAATTGTTTGTACTTGACCCTTTGAGAGACATTCCGTGCAATGGTTATCATCAACAGTTACTTGTATTGTATTGTTTTATACATGGAACACTTACACGGTCAACACTGTTTGCAAATGCGCTTTATGGCGTCATTAAAAGTGAAAAGGTTAAGGAACAGTTGAGACTTCCCGTTCGTTTAACAATATTGTCGCCTTCACAAATATATGCCATCAAAATATAGACGATTTCAATGTGATTTTAAGGTACTTCGCATATGCGCGTAGTTTCCATACGATTATTATGAAAATTGTCATGAGGAATGATAATAGCCTAAGAAACAATGTGTGTAAATATAGGCAAAAATTATCGTGTGGTTTGTCTTTAAGGTCTTTTTTCTGACAAAAACCTAGAATTTTGATGATTTTATTTTTCTTAAAAATGAATAAAGCTAATGACTATAATTCTCGCCCAATAAGTAGTCCACAACATTCATTACAAGAAAAGCTAAAAACATTTTTAATAAAGGTGTTCAGAAAGATGTTATCAGCTATTTAAATTTTGCAAAATGCTAAAAAATTGAATTACAAAAAACTGACTCATTCAATGTATATTTGTTTTCATTTTATTCAAATATATGGTTGATGAACTAGTCAGTCTGAAAAAATTAGAAAATATTACAGTCAGGATATTTTCTTATTAAAATGTGGGATATTTGTTGTTTAGATACAGTTACCTACCTTAGAATTAAAACGTTGTCATTAAAATGCATTATTATTTATTCATGGACTTGCATACAAGGTTTATTATATTGTTTGAACATAATTATAATGGGCAATATCGATCTTGAAAAGGTTAGCGTATTGATAAGCTTCAAGGTGTGGCTTTATAGTTCGATCAAATCGTTTACATGTATACCGATTTAATTGACTTGTAAGTCATTAAACTAAAACGTACAGGTAAGTGGACATATACTTGGACCGTAAACATCACTAGTACTAATCAACGAAGACTAAACATAACATGTCTCTTGATTACTGCGTTATGGATTGACAAGTCAATAAATCGGACACTAAAAAAAAAATATTTGGATCGGATGGGTCTCGAACCTATGACCTTTGGATTGCTAGTCAACCACTATAGTCAACCACTATACTAACTGCGCTATGAAGGATTATACTAATTTATATCAACATTTCCTTTATATAAAATTTCTAGTATAAACACGTACGAAAAAAGTCTGTGTCGTCCAGACGCATATCCGCTCGCCCGCAAGACCGACTTCCGGTAGCGAAAGGCCTTAAGATCTGTGTTCAACAGCGTAAATCCAGATCACAAAAGATTACTGTATGGACCCTTTGATTTATGTCTTCACTGTTCCCGAAAGAAGTATATATATTCACTTGAAATCAGTACCAATCCTTCTGTCAAAACAAGTTAACATGATACTAACCACGCAAGGGACTTGTTAATTGTTTGTACTTGACCCTTTGGGAGACTTTCGGTGCAATGGTCATCATCGACAGTTACTTGTTGTATTGTATTGTTTTATACATGGAACATATACAGTAAAACCTCTCTATTACGACCGCTGAAATTTGGTAATTATTAAGTGTTTAAGACAGATGACTACTTAAAGCAAGGTGACAGTAAAACAGAAAGCTCCTGTAGGAGCTTTCTGTTTAACAGTCACATTGCTCTAAGCTACATGTATCACCTGTCTTTCATACAATCAATTAGCAATAATGTAGTGGTCGTAATAGAGAATTTTTTTCTGTACACGATCGTTGCTCCATATCTCATGGACTGCCATTATGACAGTCTAGCACTGTCACTTTAATTAATATCTTGTGCTTGTGCTTGTTTGCTTTTATTTCTATAATAAATATAGAATCCAAACGGTTTGTAAATGTTTGTGGAATTGGTCTTGCCAGCCTCAAGGTTAATTATCAGATAGTTGAGACTATCCCTTACAATGACATACTATCGTCGGCTTAAAAAAACATTACTGCTGTAGAACAGAACAGAACATATGTTTTATTAGTCACAGTTTACAACAGAGTGTAACAGCATGTGATCATGATACAATATATTCAATATGGCAGTGGTAACAGTAGATAATACTTTCTTTAGAATTGTAAAGGAAACGAAACGCAATACAATAATTTTTAGAACACAGCAGTGGCTTGAAAGGTTTAACCTTATTATCGCATTGACGAATTTTTTTCAGCCTGGATTATATGTCGATTAGGTTTTGTCCATATTTTGTTTACTTTCTCGTTGATCGGAACTGACATGGACGTAATCTTGAAGGTGATATTGTTATAAATTCGATATTCTCATTATTTATTCGGCTCTATATGACTTTTTTGCGTCGATGGGGCGTAAAACACCATTTATTCATTCATTACCCTTGACAGAACCTGCATTATACACCATAACATAGCAAAGGACATAAAAGTTTAACATTAACGCGTTTATTGGGAAAGAATAACATCTTCGCAACTGTGATAAGGATTACAGCAAATATTGTGCTGCTTTGCTAAATATTAAAACGAGGTTCAAGTTACGAAATGAGTTATGAAATGTTAAACTAATAGACTATTCAATTAATAAAAAAGTTGAAAGTACGAACGTATCAGGTTTTTTTTCGCTACCCATACTTGTTAAGTCGCGATTAGGAATTAGTCTGTCACAAGTTAAAGCGTTGAAGAAGATAAGGAACTTCAATTCAACCTCTCTAAAACGACATACAAATTACAATATGTAAAAGGCATGTAATTGATTAAAGTGAGGTGAACGTAAATTAAAGCTCGTTTAGGAACTTTCTGTTTTTCAGTCACCTTGCTTTAAACTGTCACCTGGCTTTTATACCCTCATTTGGTCTACTTTTAGTGGTCTTAGTAGAGAGGTTTTACTGCACACACTCTTGTTGAGATGTGTGTAACGAATTTAAAATATGTTACTACCGAGTTAATTTAACTAAATTGTCAGAACAATTGCATGACGATTGACCTTCATGATTCAGCGCGAACATTTATATTATTTGATATTTTATAGAGTGACTAACGCTCTTCATTAGCAAACCTAGCTGATTCAGCTTACCCATGATTGTGAGGCTTGGTTTTGAAACAGTGAAGGTCGATTGGCTACAATTTGCAGCAAAAGCCAACGCCAAGTTACTAGTGTCTAGTTAGATTCTAACGTATTTTCCGTTCAGGTTATGATGAATCAGTAATAAATAAAAAAAACACAATATATGTGTCCTTTCACTGCACTTGTTATTTTATTTAAATCAGAAGAAAATGGTTTTCTGACTGTTTGCACTTTATTATTAAATTAGACAGTAGCAATTTGAACCGTGTGGTCCGGTAACAATACGTTTTAGTATGTCTTAATATGCTTTCATTGTATGTTGTTACCTGAATTATTGCAATGCAAAAGTGAAGAGACGTATTTGCGGGTTTTGCAATAAAACAGGTTCTACTAACAGAACATGCCTCTATAAATACCACTAAAAGGGTATCCATGACAACAAGTACAATACAGTTACGTAATCGAATGACCAAAATGTGTATTGACCTCTGCGCAAAAGTTTGTTTCCACGTATTTCTGGTATTTCAATACAACTTACTTCCAAAACAGTTCGTACATGTACATATATAGAATAGATATGTATACTTAATTTGATGTAAATGTTATAAAATAATCACGTCCGAGTGTTTTGTCGCCATTATCCTCCTCCCTCCTAGAATATGGTTCGATTACCGTAGCTTTTGATTTTCTTGGGATATTCTTTCAAAGTTGTAATCGCTTTGGTTAACTCGGTCACTGTCACATTTTATCGTCAGCAATATTGGATTTAAAGGTCATTTATGTTATTTTTTACTTTACATACAACGACACGTGTATTACGCGGCGTCTGATTAGGATCAAAACTGTTCTTATAACCCTTTTACTCTCAATGACGCTAAAAAGCGCGTTTGTAAACAGTTTGGGTTCTGATCAGGATCCAAACTGTTTGACACTCGTTTTGAAATTTGTCAGTCATATTGCCTTATTTTTTTAACTTTCAAAAAGCACATTGCAGACAACACAATTGAAGCAGACGCCAATGAAACGGTGAATGGGGTAAATATCTCGCGAAATAATTGAAATGAAAGGGTTAAAGTCACATTTTGACACCGCAGGCAGGAAAATCAGCTACATAGATCCAATATCATGATATCTTTGAAATTATAATTGAAACTATTAGTGTGATTATTTATGGCATTAGATATATAATATACATTGGAGACGACGCTAATAGTGCCCGTTTAAAAGCGAACAAAGTCCATTAAAATGGAAAAAATGACACTTTAATAAAACAATTCCACTCATTTGTTGCTAAGGTCATAAACATTTAGGTATACACGCGTGAATAAACAATATAAACAGTTTCGACCGAGATCAGACCACACATACGTGGGGTCTGATAAGAATCCAAATTCTTTGTACTTGTTTTAAAGGGACTCGCAACCGGGTGGTGTACTTGTCAAAATAAAATAAAATACTCAAATAAAAGCAATTGTGTGGCATTATTGGGCTTCTGACATTAAAAAAATATGATCAGTCCAAAAAAAGTATCAAGAACTGTCATCAAATCTTAATTTTTTAGATATTTTCCATCGTTTTTCTATAGCGCCTTTCGAATGTATTGTTGTTGTTGTTGCTTCTCTACAGAAATTGAACACGGGCTCAGACATAAACCCGAGCCGAATAAAGTATTATCCATCGCTAGACACTGAAGTACGTTAATTCGGTACCATATATATATAGAGCCCGTAGTCGAGTGGTCTGATGGGTTTCCTTTACGTGTTCGTCTCCGCAATGGAGGGTCACGGGTTCGAATCTCACCAGATCTTCTTCTTCTTCTTCTATTTTTTTAAATGATTTCTTATCCTAAACTTAATCTGACCCATTTATATAAACATTTGACATATATTTACAAATTACTATTTTTAATGCTAAATCCGGTTGCGAGCCTCTTTAAAAGCAGATTGCATTTTTCTAATCTTCAACGGGTTAAATGATATTGTAAGCTAATACAAAACTATTTTGATAAATGTGAACATGAAAACTGATGAACTGTTATAGGTTGTGTATTCAGTATATTATCCAAATTATATGGATAAAATACATTCGTATGAGAGCCCAACCACATGAATGTGTCATACAAGTCCATACAGGTTACATCGTGAAATTGGTTATATATTATGTAGGTAGCGAGAAATATTATATGTTTAAGTTGCAATGAAACTTTTGAATCTTGAATATTGAATCTCGTGAATTTACCAAATAATAACGAATTAATGAGATTTACGTTATTTCTGCTCATAAAACCTTATTTTTATGATATAACCTTCCGATATGCCGTGTTGCCTGTCTTATTTGTACGTCGTTTTAACCCCTTCACTGCCATGACGTCATCAAATTTAAACAATTGTCGTCTGCTTTGATTTCTTATTTCAAGGTTTAGGTTTTTTGAGTTAAGAAATATTATAGTGAGTGTCAAACAGTTTGAATCCTGATTAGACGCCGCGTCACGCGGCGTCTAATCAGGATTGAAAATGTTTGCAAATAACTGTTGTACTCGGGGTAAGGCAGTGAAGGGGTTAATATTGTTTTTATTGCGGTTCCGCTAGTTTTAATCATTGTTTAGTATATAACTTATTGCAATGATGAATTCAAGACATTTATAACCAGATGGGGAATTTATATAAGGGATGACATAAAAATATATTGTCCATTAAATGTACAGCGAAGATCGCTTATATCGAAGGAGGATTCATGTATAACAAATAACTGCATAATTTTCACAATCTCTAATATCTACATGTGGTAAAATTGATCTGCTATAACAAAAGCAATCAGGCAGTTTAAAAATTGTCGTTTTATGTGAGTTTCCATGTACAGGATTTTTAGATTTATAAACGCATTTTCTGAACGATGTTTGAGCGGTTCAATATAGGGGTCATGAATTAATATCAACTTTTCTCAATACGTCTGCAAGGGAATCTGAAAAAGTGTCGTCTGCTGATTTTGCTTAAAGTTACATTTCAGTGGACATTTTGACAGAAGAAATATAATGGCGAGTGATATACAGCCTGAATCCTGATCAGAGGCCGCGTTCAAGCTGTTTCCAAAATGTAAGCCAAGTCTTAACTGTCCATCACTTAAACAAATACCTTTGAACACCGCAGACATTATTTGTGTCCCATTGGGTGTTGTCATAGAGATGAAGCACTGTTATATCAATACATGTATTTTTCATGTATTTCACCATGATTTGTTTGTAATAATTGTTAGTGGTTGATTGAGAAAACCCATTTTAAAAACATTCACTCGTTCTTCACACACAGTGCACTTGTGAAGACTACATTTGTACAATGTCCACTTACCAGAGGGCTTAAGTCTTCTGATCACGGTCTACATTGTTTCTCACTTTTGCAATACCTTATTCGTTCATTCAATTTATATGCCATTGCATGGATATTACATTCCGGCTGATGGTGATTGTTGCACCATTCATTTGATGACCTTAATATCCTATGTCTTTATTACGTTCCTTTGTGTTCATATATTTTAAATGTCGGGGACGACATTTTTCAAACAGGGGGAGTATGTCGTAGGGTGGATTTTGCTATGAACTGATAAAATATGAATAAATCAATAAAATACTGTATGTAATCACCTAGTTTCTTGTTATTTCGATTTTCCCATTAGAATAATCAGTAGAATTTAGATATTTAGCTGTTAGTCTATACGTTTTGGTCTTGTCAGTCGTTAGGAATATGTACTTTCGGTCTAGGGGAACTAACTTTCACTAACATTATTTTGACTAACTTTTACATCACGTGATTACGGGTCATCTTTATCCGGTAAATTTAAATGGCAGCCATTATATAGGCATTTGTTAACGTCTGAATAAATTGGATATTTATACAGGTAAATACATGTTGTTATGTTGTTAAGACTATTTTTATAATTTCGATACTATTAGCTTTCATACCTTTAAGTTAGGATAAGATAACATTTGTACAACAGTAATTATTTGTAATGTAATAAGTCGGTGTATTTTGTCTAGCTGACACCGAATATACATGTTTGTTTACTATATATCTGTGTACAATTACTTTGTTTATAGTAGCATGAAGTATCATTACCATATTCTTATTATTGTTCATTATTTGCAGATTTATCATGACTTTGTCATGATCATTACAGTCCATATTGAAATAAACAACTGATTTACTTGATCGGAGTGTTGATCCTGATTAGAACCCCTGAGTTAGGCCGGAAGGCAAGTGGAACGATAGATCCACATAACACTCTACCAAATAAACAACATCACTGAATTGTCAAAAAAACGGATACAATATACTGTAAGCTCTACAATTTTCAGTTTTATATTCAAAGGTTTGTGCGTTAATAACAAACGAACGAACGAAAGTGTTTAGTTACAGTGGAGAAAACGTTATTCTTTCCCGTTTAAACGAAACGAAACGCAAAACACTAAAACGTAAAAAAGTGCAACTTTTGGACAATTCTAATAATTCATGTTTATCTTGGTGGCAAACAGTTTGGAGCCTGATCAGACGCCGGGTGACCCGGCGTCTGATCTGGCTTCAAACTGCTTGCAATAGAAATAATGGTTTTAGCGTACACGCGTTTCTTGGGAAAGAATAACGTTTTCTCCACTGCAAGGCCTGTACTGACCCATGAACAACATGACAAATGTATATATTATCATTAACAGCGACAAATATAATAATACCATGATATACAATCAATTTGAACACATTCCAGCGACAGATCCTTCCATGGCCCAAACAGTGTTCTGTAATATAATGGTATAAAATCTCGCTGTAAAGATACACCGGGGTAAATTGGTACATTAAGGAAGATATGATATTATCCCAATAAACGCGTTTAATGTTTAAACGGTATATATATGTGACAGGGATTAAGTGTAATCAGGGAATACGTGAAATCCCTGAACAATCAGGGATTTCACGAAAACCCTAAATCTCCAAGGGAAAATGCATAATTTCGAAGCTTTTCGTTGATCTTTTATAAATATTTTGCAGTTACATTTGGTTAATGTTATGAATCTTACCTCGTTTAGTTCATTAAGTTCAGAGGCAAGTACCACTCTAAAAGTATGTTGTTAACCATACTAACAAGACAGATGTCTTGGGGTTTTAATTGTCCTGACTTAAAAGCACACTGTTTACTTATTGTTATTCACTTGTGCGAGAAACCTGCAATGAACGTTCATTAGACCATGGTATTTCAAGAAAGCTTGATGTTTAAAACCAATTGAAATGTCTTGATAGTACAAATCTATTAATTTGATGAAAAAGGGGCTATTCATTAATTCCTAAAAATGCCCAGTGATAACGCATACTCCCTAAAAAGGTCAGGGAGTACGCATAATCTCTGATTACACTTAATCCCTGTAACATGTACAGTGGAGAATCTGTTATTCTTTCCCGTTTAAACGCAAACGTACGCAAACGCAAAGCACTAAAACGTAGAAAAGAATAACTTTTGGACAATTCTGATAATTCAAGTTTATCTTGGTGGCAAACAGTTCGGAGCCTGATCAGACGCCGGGTTACCCGGCGTCTGATCTGGCTCCAAACTGTTTGTAAAAGAAAAAATAGTTTTAGCGTAAACGCGTTTATCGGGAAAGAATAACAGATTCTCCACTGTACGCGTAATCTCTGATTACACTTAATCCCTGTAACATGTATATTGCAAAGGTTTTGGAGCCAGATCAAACAAGTAACCGGTGGTCTGACCAGATTTCGAACGGGTTGTCACCAAATTTTTACTTTTTGTGGACACTTTCAAGAATCTACCATTTCCAACATTTTATTTCATTGCGTGTGCCTTTTTTCCGTTACATGTGAACACATTTTTTCATGTGTAAAGTCAGATCGATACATTATCAGTTTTGATTAAACGAAAATAAGCGCTTACAAAAATCAATAAAGTTAGAAAATGTCAGACTTCTAAAAACGCTGAGAGTTTGTTAAAAGCTTGTCGCAAATTCCATTACCTAATTATGTACTTCAAAATAACTGTAAATACCGTATTCCAGCTAATATATAGTTTAGTGTGAAAGTCTCGTCTACAGATAGTCGTCTTACGAAATGTCGTACAGTGGAGAAAATGTTATTCTTTCCCGTTTAAACGCAAACGAAATGCAAACGCAAAACATTTAAACGTAAAAAAAGCGCAACTTTTGGACAATTCTGATAATTCATGTTTATCTTGGTGACAAACAGTTTGCAGCCTGATCAGACGCCGGGTTACCCGGCATCTGATCTGGCTCCAAGCTGTTAATAGAAATAATAGTTTTACCGTAAACGCGTTTATTGGGAAAGAATAACGTTTTCTCCACTGTAACAGAAACATTGTTAAGTGTTTGGTACATTGTAACACGCCTAAGATTATTCATCAACGTGCAGTGATTTGTGCCACTTGTGTACCGGAAATGACGGTTTTACGAGACAAAAGACAACATTTCGTCAATTCAGATTGTTCATATTTATCTGAGTGGCAAAGAGTTTAGAGCCTGATCAGACGCCGGGTTATCCGGTGTCTGATCTGGCTTCAAACTCTATGTAATGGAAATAATAGTTTAAGCGTAAACGCGTTTATTGGGAAAGAATAACGTTTTCTCCACTGTAGGACAAACGCGGTCGTAAGTCAAAATTTAAAAAGTATCTACATGTAATATAAAGTCACAATGGACTATACTTAATTCATAAATGGTATAGTCAATTAAAACAATTTTGAGGGGTGAAAAAGTTGACTCTGTTTTACTCAAAAAGCTTCGCTCTTTAAATACCTGCGTGTTGCTAATAAAAATAAAGAGTGGAATAATCAAACCTATTTTTTTTGTAAAGCAAAGACGCCGTGTCTGCTAATTATATACCCGAAACAAACCTGTCCAACAATGGTTAACTTAGTTAAAACTACTATTATACAGCGCCCCCTCTCTACAATGACATCCAACGGGAGACAAAAAGTGTGTGCGTTGTTCGAAGGGAGGGCCATTTGCAAACAGCTTGAATCCAGATCAGACGCCGCGTAACGCGTCGTCTGATCTGGATTCAAGCTGTTTGTCAGCTGTAAGTGCCGATGCCAATACACTCGGTAAATATTTAATTAGATATTAAAGGTTTATATCGCAGGAACCTACGCACATACATGTATATCCAGAATTTTTAATTTATAATATATGTCTTTAGCAGCTGGAAAATTTAATCACTGTAAGGATTTTACTCTTTCCAGGGACCACATAAATATAATATATCATATATTTATTATTATTATGGCATCATCAGATTTAAATTACCCGCATGGGTTTCTTTATCCCCTGCACTGTCATTTTGAGCAATCGTCGTCTGCTTTCCTTTCTCAAATTAAAATTAAGGTGATTTGACTTGAGAAATATTGCAACGAGTGTCAAAAGGTTTGGATGCCGTTAAGACGCCATGTTACGCGGCGTTTGATCAGGGTCCCAGCTATTTTCAAATAACTAGACTAGTGTAAGACAGTAAATGGATTTAAAAAGCAATTTACTATATATAATAGGTTGTTTTTTTAATTTTACCGAAACCTATTCGGAAGTGCTCCCTCCCTACAACGGTCCTCCCAACAACGACCCCTCCTTACAACAACTCTTGTCGCAGTTCCCGAAACAGGACCATTATGTCTAACGCTTTTACTGCTGCAATATCGTCTGCTCCAGATTGTCGTTTGTTTTTTTTCTCATAAAAACATAATGGACATTTTCACAGAAACAACTTCATGACGAGTGACAAACAACTTGAATCAAGATCAGACGCGGCGTCTGATCTGGATCCAAGCTGTTTGCAATTGCAGGCCGCTTGCCTCTCTATAACGACTCCCTCAGAACAACGCACATCCTTGTCTCCCACTGTGTGTCGTTGTAGAGAGGGAGCGCTGTAGCATGATGTAGCAGCTACGTTTTCTCTTGAAAAAGAACATACATTGTTGTAATTGAGAATGACAATGATGTAAATACAATGTAGCTTTCTAAAATGAACCAGGATACAGTCACGTCAATTATTCAAAAGGCGGTCTAACAGATCAGAGTAATTAACCATTTCAATGCAAAACTCTATAAAACTATTACATAATTATGAGCCGTGCCTTGACAAAACATGCCTGATTACATCGCATCATTAAAAACTAAGTACGGTTGTCATGTCAGACTCTGTATCTGAGTTTGGTCGACATTGCCATGTACCGTATATAATACAGCTATATAAAATGCTTCAGATGCACGTGGGTGTAAAACAGTTTAGATCAAGACCAGTCTATGAAGCTATTGGCTTTGATCTACACTGTTTGCATTGCAATAGGTCAGGTTTGCTAATGACTCGGCTCATATGTAAACATTTTAGATTTAGATCTCTTATCAGTATCCAAACAGTTTGACATGTACATGCTTTTTAAGCAGACCTTCTATAATTCTAAACTTCAGAAAAAAGACAGACGATAAGTGTTCGAGCAAACATGGCAGTGACTACGAGTTATGACGTCATTGTATCAGTGAAATGGTTTAGTGTAACTGTTGTACAGTGCTCCCTCTCTACAACGACACCCAACGGGGCACAGCAATTATGTGCGTTGTTCGCAGGCATTCGTTATATGGAGGAAATTTGCAAACAGATTGATTCCGGATCAGACGCTGCGTCAAGCTGTTTGTTACTCGTCATTAAGTTTGTTCTGTCAACATGTTCATTATGTAACTTTGAGAAAAAACGTTGTTGGAAGGGACGTTGAAGGGAGTGAGCACTGTATATGTTTTAGTCAGACTTTTTACAATCTAAACTTCAGAAAAAAGACAGACGTAAGTCTGCGAGCAAACAATGTTATGGCAGTGACCATATTGGACGGGTTCTGAAGTCCCTCTCTACAACGACATCCAACATCAACTCCCTCCTTACAACGACTTTCTCCGCTGGCCCCAAAACAATACATGTATGTATGTTCATGGCTGCAATACCGTCTGCTTAATTATGTCTTCGCGGTGTCTGATCACATTTCAAGCTGTTTGCAAATGTTAGCCAATTTCCCCCTATAACGACTCCCACTGAACAACACACATACTGTTTGTCTCCCAATTGGTGTCGCTGTAGAGAAGGATTCTAAACAGTTATAACAGTGACTGTTAGACGAGTTCTGACGTCATTGTAGCAGTGGAATGGTTTAGTGTTACTGACGTTTTGTAACACTAATTACAAAACTACCAATTACAGACGGAATATTCTCACGATTGACTTCTCCAATGACAAGCCAGACATCACTGACATTTACATAGGAGCCGTGCCATGAGAGAACCTGGCGTATTTCATTGCAAACAGTGTATATCAAGGCCAGCCGGCGTGTCAAAGACGATGTGACTGGTTTTGACACTGGCATGCATTTAAAGCTTTTAAAGTAGCTGTTTTATATACGGTTGTTGGCAGTGTATACCAACTTAAATTTCAGAGTATTTGATGACAACAGTGCTTCGTCTATACAATGTTACAATGCAACAAGGCTGGTTTTGTCATGGCACGGTTCATACGGGTTTAATGTGAACAGAGCGCCGCGTACTAATACTGACACTAATTTCAATGTTTATTAAAAAGCAAAACATAACATTCTTATTTGTAGAAATAGAAAGAGGAAACTTGTAAACATGATATAATGACAGTGACGTGTGAGACAGGTTGTTAGTCCATTAATCCTTCGAAAAAAGGCCTTAACCTTCAACTAATTGCAATAGAAAAAATATATATTACGTTATCTTCAGGATATATATTATAAATAACATATAAAAAGTCTCACAAAATCTTTGAAGGGGAAAGTGGTTTAAACACCACGTTTTCGAAACTAGTGTTCTGCTCCAAAGAACATTGCGTATAGTACTATAACTTGCAAGAAGGCAGCAATACTGGCCTATTAAGTAGCACCATATAAATTATAATAAAAAAGTCAATTCCCTAGCTATAGTCTACTTTCAGCCCGAATGACCGCTTAGCCGACTGTACATTCACTCCCCTTAACATTGAGCAATCTTGCCTACACATTATTGAGCACTGCTAACATATGTTGCATAGGTAGCCGCACTACTAAGTACAGTTAATTATAAAAATAACTGCTTTAGAAGCAACGTATTTGACCATATTTTGATTTCATTATACATTTAGTTTGCATCTATATATGTCTTGTGTCGAATTATGGGGTTGATTTATCTTTTTTAAATTTTGATTTATATTGTTTATTATCACTTGCTACAAACAGCAAATAGCCAGATCAGAGGACGCGCTGTTAGCGTACTCTGATCTGGCTATTTGCTGATTGCAAACGTTTATGATCGAAAAATAAGAGTTAAACGATTTTGACTTACGCAAAATTTTTGCGTAAGTTGTTTAGTAAAACGGGCCCAAGGAGCGGATGTTTTAATGTCTCAAAATAGAAAGACTTTAAAGTCAATGATGACTTCAATGGCGTGCTAACCGTCCTCTGTTTGTAAACAAATCTTTCTATATATCACAATATTCGTACATGTGTATGGAATAAAATACTGCATGTAACAGTTGTTATATCGATGGGCCGACATTTTTATTCAAGATGGCGTTCATGCAGGCTGCAACAAACACAGAATATCATACACATACTACTGAACTTGTTTACTTATTGATTGACAAAGACAATGCATTGACGTGTTTCTTTGTCAAGAAGAGTTTTTGCAGTGCAGCCTATAATAGACGACAGTTTTATCACTAGCAAGTAGAGACTCTCTCTTCTATTTATGTTCAATATCATCATATGGACTTCGGTGAAGGAGTAAATGTATTTATTGTATTTAGTGAAATCATATAAGCCTATAAGTCACAATATTAGTCTCTATTTGATTATTCCATTGTTTTTTGTATCAGAAACAGTAACTGTTCATACGACCTTCAGGATAGGCACAGAATAATTCTATTATTAAGCTCTCATTCCATTGATTTAGGCCCTAAGAACTTTCTAAAGTGAAAACAATCAAGCAAAGTTACAGTGTGTCACACTGTAAAAAATGTTTTAAAAATACTTTAATATGTTATTTGGCATATACTTTACATTATTTAAAATCACAACAACATTTAGAGGGTTTTATAACTCTAAAATATCCTCAAAAATAACTCATTCTAATAAGATGATTATCAACCGCGGAAACCAATGACACTGATTTAAACAACAATCATCTGCTTGTGAACATGTTTATTATGGTAGGTAATAAGTTATATTTAAAACATTTTTATATAATAATTGAATAGAAAGCTTTCCGAAGTACATGTACATGAATTTATCCCATATTTTACAATAATTAGAGAAAGCACACGACATTAATCGTGATATCAATAAGGTATTGTAGGCTATGGTATGAAATGTGCGCCAAAGTTTTAAAAGGGAAATTATTAATTTCCAATTGCTTTTTATTTCTACTAATTGCCCTTTTTTAGACTTTTAGTATGTTATTTTTTTCACATATATTAGTTGTTATCGACAAATTTATTTCTGTTGCAATTTTTTGAAGGTCAAATCGCATAATGACTGGACTATATTGTAAACCCGTATGAAAGTGATAGAGATGAACAGATGTTTTACAAAACTCAATTGTGATTGATGTCTTGACTATTTAAATCTATCCATGTCGATTTTTATCGACTGCTTTAACCGTCTTACAGTTAAAATATCGTTTGCATTAACAGAGTCGTCTGCAAAATTGTTAAAGTCAGCACTAGGGCTGTTTTGACTGATGAAAAGTCGATATGAGTGTCAAATGTTAAGCGCCGTCTGATCAGGATCGAAACAGTTTAAAAAGTGGTATTTTGGCGACGTTGGCAGTGAATGAGTAAAGAATGACAATGATTATTTGGCATGTTCGTGACGCAAGAACTGTCAATTACCACACACAATAAAATAAGGTCATGTCAATCACACTCGCGCTGATCTAGTATTTAAGTGTTTCTGTTGTAACAGCTACAGTGGAGAATCTGTTATTCTTTCCCAATAAACGCGTTTACGCTAAAACTTTTTTTTCTTTTACAAACAGTTTGGAGCCAGATCAGACGCCGGGTAACCCGGTGTCTGATCTGGCTCCAAACTGTTTGCCACCAAGATAAACATGAAATATCAGAATTGTCCAAAAATTGTTCTTTTCTACGTTTTAGTGCTTTGCGTTTGCGTACGTTTGCGTTTAAACGGGAAAGAATAACAGATTCTCCACTGTAATTACAAAACTGCCAATACATCCAATATTTGGCACGATTTGTCTTTTTACATACATGCTCGAACACATTGACATTTGAAAATAGTTTAGACCCTGATCAGACGCCACGTTTCCATGATGTTTGACATTACAGAGCTCCCTCTCAACAACGACATCACATGGGAGACATAAAATGTTTGTTGTTCGGAGGGACTCGTTATAGAGAGGGAAAATCAAGTATTGGCTTACATTTGCAAACAGCTTGAATCCAGATCAGACGCCGCTGTTTGTCACTCATAATAATATTTATACTGTCAAAATGTCCACTTATACTTTTAAGAAAAACAGCAGACGACAATTTTAAGCAGACGGCATTGAAGCAGTAAAATCGTTACACATAACTGTCCTGTTTAGGGACCTGCCGCAAGGGTCGTTTAAAGGAGGGAGTCGCTGTTGGGAGGGCCGTTGTAGAGAGGGAGCGCTGTAGCATTAATTGATCTTATATTAAGTAAATAACACATATAATACCAAACGATATCATGGCAGATATTGCGTTAGACAGGTTACCATGTCATAATAACAATGACATGTTTAACCCATAAGCCGCCTTACCCCGAGTGTACCGGTTACACTGTACAAGTAGAACCCCTCTATTACGACCACCAAAGTGTGTTAAGTATAAGGTGTTTATGACAGGTGACTGCTTAAAGCAAGGTGACAGTCAAACAGAAAGCTCCATTAGGAGCTTTCTGTTTGACTGTCACCTTGTTTTAAGCTGTCACCTGTCTTTTATCCGAGCAATTAGTGTTCATTTAAGTGGTCGTAATAGAGAGGTTGTACTGTAATTACAAACAGTTTAGATCCTGATCAGATGCAGAATATGGCAGTGTCTGACCAGGATCTATAATGTTTGACACTCAATTTAACAGTGAAATTATCTAAACTTTAGATTTGAAATATAAAAGCAGCCGACAACAGTTACTGTAAGCCGATGACGTCATGCCAATGAATGGGTTAAACTGATGTTTCTGGTGTCGGAAATGGCATGATCCAAGCGGGAGTGTACACGCCGAGTACTATTACGATCAGTCTTGCCAATTAACTTAAGGTAACTTGTCTGTTTTGTCTGCATATTTAACACAGACTATTCTCTCTGTCAGAACAAATCTGCAATTTCAATAGTCGATAAAGACAATTCTCAAGCAAACAGTTGAGAAGCAAATCAAACGTTGAGAGAAGGTACAAAATACACCGTCCTTTGACATTTTAGAGAATTTGAAATGAGTATCGTCATATGGATAGTATTTGTTCTTTGACAGAGCTTTGAGATCACAGCGTGCTAAATGTCTAAAATAGTTCACCAGACGAAACGTCTGATGACTGTTTTTGTCATGGTATATTGTTTGTGATAAATGTCAATATGTTTTCAAAATGCTGGGAAAGTCGGGATTGATAACGAATGGGGTTTAATGGGTTTCGAACATCTTTAAAGTTCAGTAATTCGACTAAAATACCACTGTGATGTAAGCTCCGTGACAATGATAGACGATGTTTCCCTTTCTACAGGGGTATCATTAAAATATATTACTTAATTGAAGGTGTGTTGGTGTTACGATTGGCAGGGGAACTCTCATTAATAAGATTAACATGGTGTAGGAACGTATTTAATAGTTGGCATCAATTTTGCAGTTCAAGTTACATTGCCCTACCTAGGAAGATTAATCTTTAAGAAATTATTTCAAAGCAATTGACATACAGTGGAGAATCTGTTATTCTTTCCCGTTTAAACGCAAACGTACGCAAACGCAAAGCACTAAAACGTAGAGAAAAACAACTTTTGGACAATTCTGATATTTCATGTTTATCTTGGTGGCAAACAGTTTGGAGCCAGATCAGACGCCGGGTTTTAGCGTAAACGCCAGATCAGACGCCGAATTTTAGCGTAAACGCGTTTATCGGGAAAGAATAACAGATTCTCCACTGTACAGTGTTCCCTCTCTACAACGACACTCTATGGGAGACAACAAATGTGTGTTGTTCGTAGAGAGTCGCTATAGGGAGGGAAATTGGTTTACATTCGCAAACAGCTTGAATCCAGATCAGACGCCGCGTAACGCGGCGTCTGACCTGGATTCAAACTGTTTGTCACTCGTCATTATGTTTTTTCTGTTTAAATGTCCAATATGTAACTTTGAGAAAAACAGCTGACGACAAATTTAAGCAGACGGTATTGCAGTCATGAAAAGGTTGGAAATAAATGTCTTTTTTGGGGAACACCGGCAAGGGTCGTTGTAAGGATGGAGTCGTTGTTAGGAGGGCCGTTGTACGGATGGAGCACTATAGTTAGAAAACAGTTTGAATGCAGGTGAACTGTTGACTAGCACATGATGTCATCTACGATTAAACTGCTTGGCAATATTTGCCGAACCTGCTATAATGATAACGTCCATTAAAATGGAACACATTCACTGATTGTGTCATAGCGACGCGTCTGCTCTGGATTTAAGCTTTTGCAAATGTAAGCAAATTCTTATTATTACCTGACTCTCTATTTAAGTGATTATTAAGCATTTTTGACTGTTTTCCAAAAAGATTTACCAGACTGAGGCCAGGGGGCAACAGTTAACTGTTACACAGCACTGTTACATGCGCGAAAATGGTGCGCAAAAAAAAGTCTGCATCGCGGGACCGATTTAGCGTTTTTTGCTAAAGGATCTAGAAGTAGAGCCTTTTGCGGGGTTGATCGGGTCTTTCTTTTTTCCCGAACAACCCCCTTAAAAGGCTATACAGTATATAGTTCTAGATCTAGTATTGAGAGTAACTCCGAATAAAATCGATAAACCGCTTGAAGATATAACTTCTTCTTTTTTAAACAAATTATGACGTTACAAACATAAATGACATCATATCATACATGACGTAATTTCGAAAACCAAACAAAGTGTCAATTAATTTCAGACAATAAGAAACAATAATAATTTCAATCGTAATTGAAAAAAACGAATATAGTAGAGAAATCTGTTTACGAAACAGTGATGTTCACATTCAGTTGTTGTATTGAATTTAATAAAGATTAAATATAAAATCATCTAAATACGTTTTGTTCAAACCTTGTATATTTATATCGATCTAGATCTAGCCATTTTTTCAGCCTTGCTTAAATAGAGAGTCAGGTAATAAATCATTTGTTTCATAGTTACTTCGGGAACAGTCAAATCATTGTCCCTCGGTAGCAGGGAAGACCTTGAGAACTGTTGCCCGAGGCCGTTGGCCTCGGGCAACAGTTCTCAAGGTCTTCCCTGCTACCTCGGGTCAATGATTTGACTGTTCCCTCAGTACCTATGAAACAAATGTATAATGTTCGCTCCCTATAACAACCCCTTCCGAAAAACACACGCAATCTTTTTCTCCTTTTGGGTGTTATAAAGAGGGGCCACTGTATAGTGCACTGTGCTTCATCAGAAACTGGAAATGTTCATGAAATTCAAGGGGTAAATGATTTAACCCATTTGCGCCGAGTGGATTATTCCATGTTTTATATTGGATTAGTCCATTTTTATCAAAGGGATCCCTGGTCAAAATTTTCATCTTCATTTTGTTTTATATTGAAATTCATATCAGCAAACAGTGTAGACTCTGATCAGACGCCGCATGATGCGGCGTCTGATCGGAGTCTAGAATGTTTGCCTATGTCCCATATATGGGATCGTGGGCACAAATAGATTAAAACAATTTACAAGCCTAGGACAGAAAACGTTTTCTCTACTGTACTCTGCACGCTGCATACGGGACACAAACTGCTAACTTAAACAGTAAACAGTGGTAACTGTAGCGCGTTCAAGTACCGTATCGATTGCATCGATTGCATCAGAAAACCGTAACAATTAAACTAAAACGACCGTTCGCACGATATTGATTGCGAACGACACGAGCGGCCTCAGAGGTAGTAAGCCAAAGCGAACAATAAAAACAAAATGGCGACCAAATGAATTTAAAACAACCAGCGAACAGTCCCGGCTAAATTTCTCATCAATAAATCAACATTTTCCGATACTTAATGTATAAAACAAAGCAGCTTACATCTGAGCAGCTAATTCTTATTTTTATATGCGGTAACATTGATGCATTTCAGTTGATTAGTACACTTTTCGATCGTACATAAATCGTTCGTACCCTTGAAAAGTAAATAAACACGGGGCGCAATGAGTTACTATTGAAGAGTATTGATGAACGCTAGATGTCGTACTATATGGGTTGTTTGCATCGGTTAACGTTGTTGTTCGCCGATACGGTACTTGAACGCGCTACTGAACACACTCCTGACCTGTTCCATTTTTTAGATAGTGTAACCTTGATACTTACGTGTGCTTTAATTTAAACATGATATATGAAGCACAAACCTGTTTAATTGGATGGAATTATGACTCCCATTATGGTGATCACGAAACAAGGCTGTTAATATGTTTGTCAGGTTTCGAAGTACAGTCGAAACTTTATACTTCAATCTCGCTTAAATCGATCGTATCAGTATTTCAAAAGTTGAATTTTTATAACGTTTTCTCGCTTAAGTCGAGTATAAAAGTTAAAACGTGGCTAAGATACGTTTTAACCTTGAAATATGGGATGTTCGAACTAACGCCAGTTCGAATTATCGAATTACGCCTGTATGTTGACAAACGTGAGTAATGCTATTGGGTCTGTGTAAGTGTTAAATGATTTATTTCTAAGAGTGAATGAGTTAGGGTTTTACTACTGCGACACTGAAAAGGTCATATAACGTCGATGATTGATGAGATGAGGTGATGATAAGAGACGATTTTAGCTAATCGTATTCGTTTCAAACAACTGATCTGCTTTCCTGGTAATTTGTGACAGATAAGATAAACTATGCCAAGTAAACAAAAACACCCCTATGTCAATTCAGTCTCACAATCGCTGCAAGGTAAGACTTTCTCTGGGGTGTTTTTATGAAATAGTGTATTTTTGTGTTATTTAGTTCAGTATGTCGTACTAACCCCTTCACTGCATTACCCCGAGCGCTCTAGTTATTTGCAAACAGTTCGCGGCGTCTGATCAAGATCAAAACGGTTTGACATTCATTTCAATATTTCTGAAGTCAAAATATCTAATTTTTCAATTTCAGAAATAAAGGAAGACGACAAATGTTTAAAATTGATGACGTCACGGTAGTGAAGGGGTTAAGTTATTTGCATGAATTGAAACTATCAAATGCCGAATACTATATTTATTTATATGTGACAAACGTTAAAAACTGAAAATCAGATATTTAACCATACATGTAATTATATCGCAGTATACACGCGTTTAGTGAGAACTAAAGTCTTACCACATGCTAATATCGTGAGCATGCAATTTAGTACAAACAACAAATAAGCAAAAACAGTCATCATGATTGTCCTCAATGTTCTAGATTGTTATCTTCTAAAAAACACAGACAGCGCTAGGACTTTTTTAATCGCCTATCTCAGGACAATGTGTTGGTTCTCATCAAATCCAACTAGTGGCTAGAAATGAATAGCAGGTGCCCGTTTCATAAAAAATCTTACAACAAAAACGATCGTAAGTCTAATCTTAGAAATAAATTTAATTAAGGATTTTCAAGACGATTCCAAAGAGGTGTCACAATACAGGATTAGGTAGAGAAATAAGTAATAATTGAGACTTTTATAATCTAACTTACGACAACATTTGTCGTAAGAAGTTTTATGAAACGGGCCCCAGGTACTGTTCGTGTGTACGTGACATTGGTCATATTGTACTACGTGCAACAAAATCGGAAACTGATCTCCTCTAAGCTAAACTAAAACGTAGAAAAGAACAACTTTTGGACAATTCTGATATTTCATGTTTATCTTGGTGGCAAACAGTTTGGAGCCTGATCAGGCGTCTGATCTGGCTCCAAACTGTTTGTCAAAGAAAAATAGTTTTTGCGTAAACGCGTTTATCGGGAAAGAATAACATGTTCCCCACTGTATCATATTGCAAGCACACCCTATACCATCGTACTCCGGAACTAGCTGTCGTGAGCAACCGTTTCTATCAACAAACGCAACACCCGAAGTAAGAAATTCGTCGTTGTTTCTGCTTTTAAAGCACCGAAAAAGCAGAGTTGGTTGTATGTATATATCAAACAAAGTTTACAACACCATGCGGCCAACATTTGCATGATATAAGCGTTTGCTCAGTAAAGAAAGCTGTTTTACTTCGACTGCTCACCGTGACTCACGGTCGATGCGTACCGGTGTTGCCGGTAAAATTCGAACATTTGCCAATAATGTCCATAAAATATTGACCTTATCCACTGAATAGATGGTAAATTACTAAGTTGTCGGGAACATCAATAATGAAATTTATTACGTCGTTTTAACTTCGCAAAATGCCATTCTGTTTGGGGTCTACTGTACTGCATCTAGTCTAAACACGAATATTTACTGTACTGCATCGAGCATTTATACTGTACCGTATCTAGCCACGTTTGCGAATTTTCCTCATTTGAATTCCTCTACAATAAAGTGGTTTACACATCTAAATTAATCTTCAATGAGACACGAATGGTGTGTAAAGTTACCGGACCGAATGTGTGGTCCGAGAATCAGTGCAATGTCGCAATTATTGAATGTTGCATTGTTTTGAACTAGTGTGTATCGTTTAAGATCCTCTTTGATGATGATGTGAAAACATTTGTTCGTATTAAATAAGTTGACCTCCTGGCAATTTCAATAAATCAAACAGATATAAGTGAGTCCTCTTTATCTGGCATTCGTATAAAAAAAATTATACTTTGATCAAGGTAATTGTAAACAGGGGTAACATTGTGACAAGTTTGGCATTTTTGACAAGGGCATCGGAGTAGTTTCATGATTGTGTGAGAGAAAGGTCTCCGATTTTTATTGTTTTTGTCCTAAATCTGGATAGTATTGGGGGAAGAACGGCCTCCGGAAAAAATAGACAACTTAACACCAAAAATGTTTTCAACAACGTTTGGCCTGATTTAGGCTGATCGTGTAATTTTGCAAACATTTTCCCGAAGGAGTTTATTATTTGGGGAAACCATATACTGGCCCCCTACCCTCAGGATTTGGGCTAGGGGACGCCTCCAACCCCCCATGTTCCGACGCCTTTGATTGCAAATTGCCAGTGTAACACCGAAGGTTTAACAGTGCTTTTATTTCTCGAGTTAAAAAGTTATATAAATTCTTTCTTGTAAAAGATTACGGAATATCATGGAGGTCGTCACTGGCTTCTCACAAGAAATGCGCCCATTCACAGTAAAGCAATGAACGTTCGATTGAGCCAATTGGAAGGGCGTACTAAAGACGTCAACAATGACTGTCCAATTGTGTTTGGTGTCAAGGTATACATTGAAATCGCGGAAAAGTCTGGAGCCTCTATGATAATGGCAAATGAAAAGTGTTCAATTCAAACTGAATGATTATGGTTGTTTCGTTTGTAGAAAAGTGGAAATGTATTACGGTATATTAGGCCATGGTTGATTTATAGAAAGAAAAAGACAAAACTTGGCCAGTTATGTTGAGCGATTACTTTACACTTGTCTGTCTTATTGATTTGTTGATCATGATTTTCTTACGAATCCATCTTTGTACCGTAGAACCCCTCTATTACGACCACAACACTGTGCTAATTATTAGGTGTTTACGACAGGTAACAGCTTTAAGCAAGGTGACTGACAGTAAAGCAGAAAGCTCCTACAGGAGCTTTCTGTTTTACTGTCACCTTGATTTAAGCTGTCACCTGTCTTTGATCCAATCAAATAGTCTTCATTTTGATGGTCGTAATAGAAAGGTTTTACTGTATTAGTAATTTCTAAAGGTATGAGCTTTGTTGTTCGTAAAATTTATCTCCAATTTATGTTTCAACAAGTACCATAGGAAGGTGTACTCTCTGATTTTAAGAAAATATTTTCTAGTCATTTAATAATTATGTTCACCTATCTTCCCTATGCTGCTGTCACACTGACAAAATATAGGTCGTAAGACCATCTAAATCTCTCGCCCTAGAAGTCTTAAGAATGTTTTGGATAATAGTCTTAGGAAGGTCGGCGACCAGTCTCTGATGGTCTTTTTGGATAGCTCGTGGGTATCCTTGATAGTTGGAAGACTATCCAAAGATAATTTGTAGCAGTCTGTAGAAGATCGGGATGATTTTTCTGAAAAATAAATCGGAGGTAGTCTTTAACAGGTCGGGCGATCGTCCTGCGATGGTCTTACGATAGTCTTAGGTCATCTTTAGTGATGATAAGGACATCTTACAATCGTCTTACGATTGTCAGATACAGGTCTTAGGCGAAACCTCAGTCGCGGATGATCGTGGTGAGTCTGGGATAATCGTCCAAATTAGTGGTTTTCTAGTCAGTGTGACTGTAACATTAGAAAAGTGTGAGCTCTGATTTTCATGTTATTTTGTTCTAGTCATTATTATTAATCATGCAACTTAGAAAGGCATGAGCTCTTTTAGTTACTAAATGTATGGTTTTTTTTTTATTTCAAATATGTACGGATCCTGCTGTTCATGTATAAATCATTTCAATTATATACCTGAGGAAAAGGTATGAATTAAGAACATTGTTTATGATTTTGATTTCACCAATTATATATTGTCCTTTTGGGTCTGTGCTCACTAAATACAGGTCAAAACAGCACTGAACGCTGACAAAGAGCAAAACGTTCAGTACTGTTTGTTTAAATACATGTAAATGCATACATGTATTTAGAAACCACATTGGACGGGAGCCTATCAAAATAATTCGAAGAGCAACGAATTGTAAGAATGCGTTTAAGAAAGAAAAAACACACAATAAATTACAACTTTATTTAATTTTAATTCACTGTTATTACTTGAATCATTTGTGACGAGAAAAACAGCTACAAATCAAGGTTGTCATACAGAAAACTGAAAAATAAAGTGATCGAACATAACTAGATGCAGTACAGAGTTCCATGCATGAATTACTAGATGCAGTACAGTAATTCGCTAGATGCAGTACAGTAGACCCAATACAGAATGGCTTTTTGCGAAGTTAAAACGACATAATAATCTTCATTATTGATGTTCCCGACAACTTATAGTAATTTACCATCTATTCAGTGGATAAGGTCAATATTTTATGGACATTACTGGCAAATGTTCGAATTTTACCGGCAACACCGGTACGCATCGACCGTGAGTCACGGTGAGCAGTCGAAGTAAAACAGCTTTCTGTACTGAGCAAATGCTTATATCATGCAAACGTTGGCTGCATGGTGTTGTAAACTTTGTTTGATATATGCATACAACCAACTATGCTTTTTCGGTGCTTTAAAAGCAGAAACAACGGCGAATTTCTTACCTCGGGTGTTGCGTTTGTTGATAGAAACGGTTGCTCACGACAGCTAGTTCCGGAGTACGATGGTATAGGGTGAAGCATAATACCTTCATCTATTTTTCCTTTAAGAATAATACTTTAGACGTGTTCACTAAAATATATTGCGATATGTTTGCATGTTTTGATGTTATTTTTCGTAGACAGATCTATATAAACTATTATAAATACGGATTAGATTCACATTGGAAGATAACATGTACCCCACCCCCAAAAAGCAGATGTGCGAACCTGAACATTATCCTGCAGCCACATAGTACCATATCAAAGCTTCTTTACATTTTTAATTGATACCTTATTTCAGCTGTCGCGCCTGCAGTACATGGTAGGACTCGTCCATGGATTGACATTGTGAAAGGAGTTAGTGATAAACAGAGACAATACTTATAACAGTAAAAATGTTTAGTGTCTGGTACATTGTAACACCCTAAGATTATTCATCAACGTGCAGTGATTTGTGCTACTTTGTCTTTACATTCGGCCAAGAAAAGGTTGTTATAACATACCAAAACAAAACTCAAGCCCTTATCGTCCCAAAATAGTGTCTAACACCCTACTTATATTCCTGGAACAGCTGATATTTGGTTCTAATGATTTGCAACAGTCAACTAGCGCCAAGGTAATTACAACGACAAACTTGTTTTGATCCTTATAATAAACGGGTTTATCCGTGGTCTGTTCTAGCAACAAACTGTTTGCAATGTATAGCTTGATTGTAAGTGCAGCAAGTGAGTTTAGGCATACAGTGGAGAATATATTATTCTTTCCCACTAAACGCGTTGACGCTTAAACTAACATTTCCATTGCAAACAGTTTGGAGCCAGATCAGACGCCGGGTAACCCGGCGTCTGGTCAGGCTCAAAACTGTTTGCCACTCAGATTAAAATCAGTTGTTGGAAATTTCAAAACATTGTATTTTTCTATATTTTACTGCAATGCGTTTTCGTTTCGTTTGCGTTTAAACGGGAACGAATAACGTTTTCTCCACTTTAACAGAATAACCTAGCGCTGTATTTTATCAACATGATACATTAAAATTAAGATACAAGGAATCACTTGAGTAATACCAACGAAATATTCGAATGATACATAAACTGGTATCTAAAAATTATATTATTATTGGCAATTAATCAGCAAACAACCGTTCTTTTAAAGTTGGTACTAACATAAAACATTATCATAGAATGTTTAAATGTTAACGTTACAGTGTTGAATATTGGTTTCTAGCGATATTGTTATTGCCTTTTATCGTTTCGTCTTCTAAATAATATCAGTTTTGTTACAATATATTATATAAAGAAATGATATTACACTTTATTGCATGTTTATTTGTCAGCAAGGTAATACATTTGAAATTGTAGAATGTACTCATTGTAGAATTTCGGGAATTCTTGAGTGCAATGTCAAACAGTAACGATCACAATTACGTCGTACTGTTGCAATCCAGATGTGCCCCTACCATATACAGCGCTCCCTCTCTACAAACACATCACATGGGAGACACACATTAAGTATGTTGTTCGGAGGGAGTCGTTGTTGGGAGTGGACTACTTTGCTGACATTTGCGAACAGCTTGAATCCAGATCAGACTACGCTTAACGCGGCGTCTGATTTTGATTCAAGTTGTTTGTCGTTCGTCATTATATTTATTTCATCAAATGTCCGCTTATATGTAACTTCGATAATAAACAGCAGACGACAAGTTTTAGCAGATGATATTGCAGCAGTAAAAGCTTTAGACATATTTGTCTTGTTCAGGGAACTGTGGCAAGGGTTGTTGTAGGGAGATAGTCGTTGTGTGGGAGGGTCGTTGTAGGGAGGGAACTCTGTACATCACAATAACGCCTTCACTTAGACCTTTTACACAATTTACCACATTTTCATGTCTTAGCATTAATGTTTTATTTCCATAAATATTAATACATTAGCAAATATAACTTTTATATGAAATATAAAACCAAACAGTTTATAAGCGCACGTAAAGCAGTAAAAATAATAGACACTTTAATAATGTTCGTATTAGATCCTCTACCAAATTAAAATTAGTTAAATACGTTTACACCACAACCTATCAAGAAGGTCATTTATTGTTACTGCTTGTCATTGGGAAGGGCTGTAAAGGCAATAAGGATACCCCATTTAGACCCTGTCGTGGTTCTGAGGCTTATTAAGAAATCAACTGAACATGTTCGACGTTTAAGCAAAATAAACGACAGAAAATGATTCTAGGAATCGCTCTGGTAAATTTGCGGATCATTTTCTGAGGTTTATTTCGCTTAAACACCGAAATAATTCAGTGTGCTACATATATTTACATTGTATTTGCTGTAATTTCTAATATAAAATGAACATTTTATTAGTATGTATGCTTAATATATATTAGAGGTTGTTTACACGAATAATGTATACTATGAAAGGAACAGCCATAAAAGCATTACCGAAACAACGCAACAAAAAATCGCATAGAGCAGATTCATAAGCCCCGCCTCCTCCGCGAAATATTTCCACATGTCCCGCCATCTCGAGAAATTGCGTCTATACGAATTAAACCCCGTTTTTTCCAAATGAATTGAATGAGGAAAATGCATATATATTTATACTGTTATAGGGAATGTTTTCTTTTTTTTACCGAGATTATCGCCTCTGCCAAGAACCAAAAGAAATGCAGGTCAGTGGATTTGATTCCATGCGCTGCTTTGTTTGAATACCCGAAATCTTCTTTGCGAAAATATCGACATCTCGTATCATCATTCCTCATCACATATCCATCCTGATACATGGCCACTTAACTTTTTCAACCATAGTCACGTATATACGCGCCTAAAAAAGAGTAGATTCAATAACAAACATAATTAGTTTATTTGAATGTTCGGGGAGAAAGGGATTAAAAAAGAACTGGAAGTAAATAAGCTCCTATAGAATGGTCACTTCTTGTGATATAACCCAGCTTAAGGGAAACACTTCTTTTCCATGCTGTAAAACTAAGGTGGAAATGATTAGGTATTTTCTGTTTGCCCGACTCTATGTGTTTGACAAATATTGACATGGAATAGATACACGGTTGTCCTTTAACTTATGTATATTCTGCCTAAAGCTTGCCATTTTCTTTTATTTTTAAAGTTTAAGTTTTATGTAGTTTGGACCGTAATAGAATATCAAATATCTTGCTTCCTAATAAGACAGTGTGTCTGATCAGCGTTCAAAGTATTTGCACTTACCGCTGCACTCTGTTATATTCATTTAATGAAATTACCATATACATAATATTTGTTAGTATGGTAAAGTAGAAACCTCTTATATTAGGAAACCGTTGTTCTAAAACTTAAATAATCCATTTCACCGCCTATTTAACTATATGTTATAACCCTCTATTAGACAAAAAATTATCTGTGTGAATTCGTCGGTTGTGTTTTAAGTGCATTTTCAAAGTACCCTTTCATGATCAAATTTATCGTAGAGGGTTTACATGTACCCCTTCACCGCTATATTGTGGTCTGCTTCAATATTGTTGTCTGCAATATCGTTTTTTAAACTTAGATTCAAGGCAGTATCACTGACGTAATTTCAAAACTTGTTGCAAACAGTTTTAATCTTGATCAGACGCCGCGTTACGCGTTTGAAAATACTTTTTTGACATGATTGAGAGTGAAAGATTTAAGGCTGAAGCAATATCTATATGAGTGCCTAACAGTGTGAATCCAAATCATACACCGCGTTTGCCTTGATGTCCAAAGCCGATTTAGGCGATTAGAACATTAAACAAAACAAATATTAAACACAACGAAATTAAATGTAGAACATGGAATTTTCTTGAGCATGTTGATGTTTATAAGTTATTGTGCGTCTGTTTTTTTTTTATCAAATTACTAGAGGGTTATGACTTGAATTTGTTACTTTGAAAATGTATAAAATATGGTTTTATTACGTCGGTAAATATGCAAAATGCATACGTCATAATATCTACACTCGCCACATTCAATTCCTATTTAACAAAATGACATTTAATTCGTATCAACGCAATTTTTCTAGGGTACGGGCATTGTGGATATCTTGCGCACAGGTGGCGGGGCTTATAGGTCGTCTCTCCGCGAATCATTTTGTTGCGTTGCCTCAGTAATGCAGTTTTCAAGGTACACATTATTCGTGTTAACAACCTCTAATATGGACTAAGCATACATACATACTGATAAAATGTTCATTTAATATTAGAAATTACAGCAAATATAATGTAAATATAAGAAATTAATTAAATTCTTTTCGGCGTTTAATAATTCCATTCATCAATAGCGGGCGCGATTCATGGAATATAAATACAGTATATGACGACCTCGACAGGTGTGTAATTAACAGTAGCTAACACTACAAAATATCACGTCGGTCACACCGGTGCACTTCAGTAGCGTGTTCAATTGCCACTGTTTGCTGTTTAGGTTAGCAGTTTGTGCCCCGTGTGCAGCATGCAGAGTACAGTAGAGAAAATATTTACTTTCCAAATAACCCCGCCTACATTTAAACTATTAAATATCAGGGCTGCCATTTCTCCGGATTTTTCCTAAGTATTCGGATTTTTATCCTAGCAGATCGTAGCTTAAAACAGGCTGAAAGTAAAGCAGAATGCGCCTTAAGGCGCACTCTGGTTTGCTTTCAACCTGTTGTCAGCAGTCATGTGTCTTCAAAACAAGAAACAGACTATGGGGTAAAGTACGATTAGTGAAATTGCGTCTGAAAAATTGAAACTTTAAAATCTTAGGATTTTCATGATCAACTTATGGCAGCCCTGAAATATGTTGCAAACAGTTTTGAGTCAGATCAGACGCCGGGTAACCCGGCGTCTGATAAGGCTCACAACTGTTTGCCACTCACATTAAAGCTGATAGTCGGAATTGTCAAAATGTTTCATTGTGTTTGCGTTTGAACGGAAGAATAACGTTTTCTCCACCGTTTTTCAGAACGGTAGCCAACTCGCAAACGATGGCCATCGACGGCTATCGATTTCTTTACTGAACTCATCACTAGTATCCTTGAACATTTACCCATTTGACCTTAAAATGCAAGTACGTACAGTGGAGAATCTGTTATTCTTTCCCGATAAACGCGTTTACGCTAAAACTATTTTTTCTTTTAGAAACAGTTTGGAGCCAGATCAGACGCCGGGTAACCCGGCGTCTGATCAGGCTCCAAACTGTTTGCCACCAAGAAAAACAAGAATTATCAGAATTGTCGTAAAGTTGTTCTTTTCTACGATTAAGTGCTTTGCGTTTGCGTACGTTTGCGTTTAAACGGGAAAGAATAACGTATTCTCCACTGTACGTACATACAATTATGGTTTGGCGTCAAGAACAATCGACATTCTTGAAACCAGGAAATAATTAGAATCATCAATGTGACTGTCAGGTGTTGCATAAAATAAAAGGGAACAGCCATCATTCACCTAGTGGAATGTACAAAAAAGACTAATTAATTGTTTTCTAGTAGTAACCATTCACAAACCTGTCAATCACAGATCAAAACTAACATTATTAACCTGGAGTTCGGTTGTCAAAAATAGCAAGCACCCAGTTTACACGTAAAATGCAAAAGCTACCAGACTTATTACTTACATGTAACAGTAAATAGGACTGTCAGTTTCACATGCAAAGTTCACGTAGTGTGTGTGTTGTCTGAACGGAAGTAACGCCCACTACAAAGGCCTAGAACCATAGTTCCTAAATATAAGAATATTACCCAATTGTTTCATAGTTTCAGAATCGTCGTTCTGTTATTCACATTGAGCAAATTTAATTATTAAAATAAATATTAACCGCAACCGTGGCCTAGGGGTTAGGGCGTCCGCCTCGAAAGTGGGAGGTCGAAGGTTCGAATCCCGGAGCCGGATACGGGATTGGGACTGATGTGGCCGATTTGTGCGCCGCCAGCTAGTTAAACGAATGGTTAACGTAGGCCCGTCTCTGCCAGGCGCCCGGCAATAAGAGAAGAGATTCTGGAGGTACTGTGCGCGCAAAAATGATAGGTGTCTTATAAGCCAAAGCTGGCTGGCCCTTTCAATAGGGGTGACACTATAATAAACAAAGCCTTTACCTTTTATAACTAACTGACCGGCAGCAATACAGTACTAAGGTTAGTCGAAAAAGTTGAAATATGAAAAAGCTCGTTAACACATTCAGACTAAGCGACGAGTATACTCGTCATTAACATACAATTTACCAGAAAAGAGCACACTAGCTATATGCAAATAGATTAGACACCTATCAGAGGGTTCCTTTAGGAGCCCTCTGATTATGGTCTGCACTGTGTGTCAATTTTCAATAAATTGTAAAAAAGAAGATAAGTAAACATTGGTCTATATTTATTGGGACATATATGTACCCGTGTACATGTTTAGATGTGATTGAGTTAATATTAAGTTTGGTACCGGTAGTATAGTTTACGTATGAGTGTTAAAGTTTTGGCGGAATGTTCCTCTACCTCTTGTACTAAATGCTGGACAACATGATAAAAAATGACTATATGGTGTCTTCCTTACCTCTTAAATATAGGAATCAACCCCCTTCTTTTCACCTCTAGTAACTAGGATTATATGTTAAAAATCCCCATTTAAAAAAGACACGGTTGTAATCTATTCTAATTTGGTGTAGTACTGCCTTTAAAGGTTGTCATTAATTCTGATAATTAAGCTACTATCGACCTTCATACATGTAACATGGTTACCTCATTTATCCCTAGAACATTTAATGGACAATTCCACTGCCAATTACGTCTAGTACATATTTTACTATTTAGGGTTGATTTTAACAATATCATGCAAAATGACAAACAGTGCAGACCCTGATCAGAGGGCTCCTGCAGGAGCCCTCTGATCAGGGTATTCACGGTTTACTTCTGATCAGGGTATTCACTGTTTACTTCTTACACGTACGCTGCCTTTTTACGACGAGTATACTCGTCACTAGGGTTGAATGTGTTAATATCTTAGACATAACTGAAACACATTTTGTGAATTTGCACACCGCTAGAATCTCGATGAGATGCCGCACTATTCGGCGTCTCATCTAGATCACGCTGACTGGAAATACGACAATGTCGTCTTCCTTAAATAGCACACAATTTAGGTTTGACCCTTTCATGATCAAATTTATCGTGAGATGTTTTCACCTTCACCGCCATATTGTCTTCTGCTTCAATATGATGTCTGAAATATCGTAAATTAGATTTACGGTTGTATGGCTGATGAAATTACGATATGAGTATCAAACAGTTTTGATCCTTATCAGACGCCGCAAATGCGCTATATGACGTCATTGAGAGTGAAAGGGTTAAGCATCGTTGCATCCGACAAAGGCTGGACAAAGCAGTTGCAGAACTTGCTAAACCTATACCACATCTGGTAACGACACATTTCTATTTTTATAAGTACAAGGACGCCATAGTTAAGATTAATGAGGTTTGCCACAAACGGTTTTTAAGTGCATATTCTAATTGTCAGTAAATTCTAAAGCAGGAATATGTTCATGTATGTTTGTTATATATGAGAAGCACTCACAGACACCACTTTTTGCAGTGCTTCCTCTCTACAACGACAACCAACGGGAGACATTGAGTGTGTGCGTTGTTCGAAGGGAGTCGTTAAAGTCCCATTGTGTTTTCAGACCTTTTTTTAATGTGCGAAATACAATAACGGTTAATAATAATGCTTGAACATTCTAATGGGCCAAACTGATCTATGAAATGTTGAAGACAGACCTAAATCACCAAAAAAGCGATTTAAAACCATAACAAACCGAAAGTAGATCGTCTGACATAAATATTACCACACGGATTAGTGGCACGTGGAACAGCTGGGTTCAATATCACCGGGTGCGAACGATTGCTATAAAATGAGTCACATTTCGTCACAACGGTGTTTCAGCCCTTTTTGCTCTCTAACACAAAGAGTTTTTATCGGATCTTCACCAAACTTGCATTAAATGTTCTTTTATATAAAATCTAGGTACAGTTAAATTTCAGCATTTTTTGCTCTCTAAAACAAGCATTTTTTAGTTGATCTTCACCAAACTTACTGAAATTGTTTATTATTATAAAATCTTGGTCCAGTTTGATTACTACTAAAATCGCATGTGGCATGTTTGCGTTTTTGCCATTTTTGTATTAAAAATGAGTGATTCAGTAATTATTGCTCTCTTTCACAAATACATTTATTGGATCTTCACAAAACTTGCTGAAAATGTTCATTAGTATAAAATCTAGGTTTAGTTTGATAACTACTAAAATCGTATGAGGCATATCTAAGTTTTTTTTGCCCTTTATGTATTAAAATGACTGTTTTCAGCCAGTTTTTATCTCTAACACAAATTCTTTTTATTGAGTTTTCACCAAACTTGCTGAAAATTTTCATTGATATTAATCATGGTTAAATTTGAATACTAGTAAAATCGCATAAGGAATGTCGGAGTAATTGCTCTTGAATTATTAGAAATGACTGTTTCAGCCTTTTATGCTCTCTAACACAAAGAGTTTTCATCGGATCTTCTACAAACTTACTGAAATTCTTTATTTATATAAAATCTAGGTCCAGTTTGATTATTACTAAAATCCCATAATGATTGTCTGAGTTATTGCCCTTAATGTATTAAAAAGGACTGTTTCACCATTTTTTGCTCTCTAACATAAATGCTTTTTATTGATTTTCACCCAATTTGCTGAAAATGTTTATTAATATAAAATCAAGGTTAAGTTTGAATATTACTAAAATCGCATAATGTATATCTGAGTTATTGTCCTTTAATTATTAAAATATGACTGTTTCAGGGTTTTTTTGCACTCTAACACATACAGTTTTTATCGGATATTCACCAAACTTGCTGAACATGTTTATAGATATAAAATATATCTCCAGTTCGAATAGTACTTATATCGCATAAGGCATGTCTGAGTTTTTTGCCCTTTAGTTATTAAAAATAAATGTTTCAGCATTTTTTGCTCTCTATCACAAACATTTCTTTTCGGATCTTAACAAAACCTTGCTGAAATTCTTTATTTATACAAAATCTAGGTTCAGTTTGATTATTACTTAAATCGCATAAGGCATGTCTGAGTTATTGTCCTTTATGTATTTAGAAATACCTGTTTCACCATTTTTTGCTCTTTAACACAAATAACTTTTTTGTGATTTTCACCAAACTTGTTGAAAATGTTTATTAATATAAAATCAAGTTCATAATCTTAATTACCAAAATCGCACAAGGCATGTTGAAGTTATTGCCCTTGAATGATTATAGATTGCATACTTCAGGCCTGTCAGCTTTCTGACTCAAACGGTTTTAATTGGATCTTCACCAAATGTGCTGAAAATAATATTGGATAAAAACTTAGTCCAGTTCTATGAATACCCAAATCGCCGAAGGCATGTTGGAGTTACGGTTCTTCAATTTTTAAAAATTTGCTATTTCATCCTTATTTTAGCCCTGTCAACTCTGTAACAGGAACTGTTTTTATTCTATTTAAACCAACTATTTGGTCAATAGTTGCATGTGCTTCATCTTGGCCGTGTTGGTAATAAGTAAAGTAATAAATGACTACTCCATACCTCCTTTACCTCTTGAAGGATTTTCAGTCAGCTGTATTCGATTTTTGTCTTGATCTATATTTAAAACAAATACACAATGCCAGCAAGTTTGGTGAAGATCCAATAAAAAGTGTTTGTGTTAGAGAGCAGAAAAGGCTGAAACAGTCATGTTTTTTAATTATTCAAGGGCAATAACTCAGACATGCCTCATGCGACTTTAATAGTTATCAAAATTGAGCTAGATTCTATACTAATAAACATTTATAGCAAGTTTGGTGAAGATCCAAAAATAGGTGGTTGAGTTAGAGAGAAGACAAGGCTGAAACAGTCATTTTCAGCAAGATCCCCCGTATTGGATTGTACACGCTTACCACCGTGATTAATTATTTACACGTGGGGACCTTATCTCATAGTTTAATCCTGTGCCTACTGGTCGCAACTGTTTGACTCTAAAACAGACACCGCGTAACGCGGCGTCTCATCTGGATCCAAACTGTTTGACACTCGTCTTAAGGTTTGTTTAATCAAAAATATGCATAAATCTAAACTGAACAAATGTTGCACACGACAATGTCAAAGCAGACGTCTTAGCAGCAGAATAAGGGTTAACTTCTTTATTTCATCCGGCTCCAGATAAGAGGAATAAACTGAACAAATCCAACATGTTCTCACTCATTTCAGCACCGAATGCTACGGTGTTACTACTGATTAAACCGTCTCTGATTAAACCATTGGGTTTAGAAGCAGAAATAAAGAGTTTAGTAATCGAAATACTTCCGTTATCTGGAGCCCTGTATTTACAGAGTTGTCCTTCTTTCCATTCACAAGGAGGCTCTTTAAATTGTGCTAGCACCAAAAAATTATAAATAAAAATTTAAAAGCGAATTTCTTAGATAAAGCCGCTTTTTATGAAAGAATCACGTCCCATGTAGTTCTAATGGGATCCCAAACAACCGTTTTATGCAGGTTTCCCAAAAACACAATGCGGCTTTAAGGGAGGGAAAATGCTTTACATTTGCAAACAGCTTGAAATCAGATCAGACGCCGCGTAATGCGGCGTCTGCTCTGGATTCAAGCTGTTTGTCACTCGTCAAGATATCCAATATGAAAGTTTGAGATAAACAGCTGACGACAATTTTAAGCAGACGGTATTGCAGCAGTAAAAGCGTTAGACATAATTGTCCTTTAGGGAACTGTGACAATGATCGTTGTATGGTAAGAATCGTTGTTGGGAGGGTCGTTGTAGAGAGGGGGCGCTGAAGTTCATTACGAGTCCACCATGTAAAAAGATGGTTGTATATTTACGACACGGAGTTCTTCCTTTTTTATATTACAGTACTGAACCTTATTAAATTAAATTGATAATCGCAAGCGAATTGCCATCGAATTGCCATCGAATCGGGCGCTTCAAAAAACAAATCCTACGTTTGAATACTTTAACGCGAATTTTCAGAAGAGGTTGTGACAAAAATGGAATCGAAAAAATTAACGAAGGCATATTTGCGAACATTTGTGAGATACACCACTCAAGAAAACTTATCCGAGGGTAAATTAGTATTTTGAAATCGCAAGCGAATCGCCATCGAATTGCAAGCGAATCGCAAAAATTGTTAATTTAATAAGATTCAGTACTGTAATGACACATATGGTGGCCGTTTTATAACAAACTAAGAATATTCATAAACTAGAACATCCACGATTTTTTTTTATTTTCTAATGATAATTTCTGTTCAACTTTGTTTCTGAGTGTATGATGCCATATTTAATCCTTAACATAAAGCGATATCGTCTGCTTTGAAATTGTCGTCTGCAAAATATGTTGCATTTAGATTTGTAAAATACATTTGTTAGTTTAAAAAAACCATACATGCTAATTTTAAACAGTTTAAATCTAGACCAGAAGCCATCTCATACTGGGTCTCATACCTGGATCTAAACTGTTTGAAAAATACCAGTCTATTCGCGAACAGCAGGGTACAGTGGAGAATCTGTTATTCTTTCCCGTTTAAACGCAAACGTACGCAAACGCAAAACACTAAAACGTAGAAAAGAACAACTTTTTGACAATTCTGATAGTTCATGTTTATATTGGTGGCAAACAGTTTGGAGCCTGATCAGACGTCGGGTTACCCGGCGTCTGATCTGGCTCCAAACTGTTTGCAATAGAAATAATAGTTTTAGCGTAAACGCGTTTATTGGGAAAGAATAACAGAGTCTCCACTGTACAAGTTACACTGCACCCTCCTTACAACAACTGGATACAAATATTATGTGTGTTATTTGGAGGAAGTTGTTATAGGGATAGCAATTAGCATACCATTATAAACAGCTTGAACGGCGTCTGATCATGATTCAATCTCTTTGCTACAGTGGAGAATATGTTATTCTTTCCCGTTTAAACGCAAACGTACACAAACGCAAAACACTAAAACGTAGAAAAGTATAACTTTTTGACAATTCTGATAATTCATGTTTATCTTGGTGGCAAACAATTTGGAGCCTGATCAGACGCCGGGTTACCCGGTGTCTGATCTGGTTCCAAACTGTTTGCACGGCAACTAATAGTTTTAGCGTAAACGCGTTTATTGGGAAAGAATAACACATTCTCCACTGTAAACAGCTTGAACTGCGTCTGATCATGATTCAAGCTCTTTGCTACGAGTTTATTTCTGTCAAAATATCAATTATGTGACTTTGAGAAATAAAGCAGGCGATGCTTTTTAGCCAACAATGTTGCAGCCATCGAAAGGTTGGATATACTCGTGTTGTTTTGGGGAACAGCTGTGAGCGTTGTTGAAAGGAGGGAATCGTTGTTCAGAGGACAGTTGTAGTGAAAGACCAATGGATATGATTTGGTTGGTACAGTGGAGAATCTGTTATTCTTTACCGTTTAAACGCAAACGTACGCAAACGCAAAGCACTAAAACGTAGAAAAGTATAACTTTCGGACAATTCTGATATTTCATGTTTATATTGGTGGCAAACAGTTTGGAGCCTGATCAGACGCCGGGTTACCCGGCGTCTGATCTGGCTCCAAACTGTTTGCATTGTAAATAATAGTTTTAGCGTAAACGCGTTTATTGGGAAAGAATAACACATTCTCCACTGTAATAATCTAGGTACTCCACTGCATATGAATTGAAGAAACACAACGACGAGTACCAAACAGCTATGTTTCCTGTGCAGATGCTTGAATTGCCATCCTAAATAATTGATCAGCATAGCAAAAAATGGTGCGTGAATTTAAGTAACGAATCAAAAAATCAAGCACATTCATTTCAATGGAAAATATAATGACATTGAAGAAGGTTTAAGTTAGAATTGCAATAGTTTTGTAACAATTTCGAGAGGACAACCTTCCCTTGGTATTTAAATAAATAGCGTTTCAGGTAGTAAAGGATCTGACTATTTCAAGCCTCATAATCCTATGAAAATTAAGAACATTTTAGCACGACATTATCCCTTTCATGATCCAATTATTCGGGAGAGTTTTACCCCTACACCGTTTCATTGTCGTCTGCTTCAATTTTGTTGTCTGCATTGTCGTTTCAAAGTTAAAAATAAGGCAGTATTACTGAAGAAAGTTCAAAAACGAGTGTCAAACAGTTTTGGTCATGATCAGACGCCGCGTTTGTTCAGGCTCCAAACTGTTTGCAAACGCGCTTTCAAGCGTCATTTAGAGCAAAAGGGTTGTTTAGTTTTGTTTGAATTTCTTTCATTATACAGTGGAGAAAACGTTATTCTTTCCCAATAAACGCGTTTACGCTAAAACTATTTTTTCTTTTACAAAAAGTTTGGAGCCAGATCAGACGCCGGGTTACCCGGCGTCTGATCTGGCTCCAAACTGTTTGCCACCACGATAAACATGAAATATCAGAATTGTCCAAATATTGTTCTTTTCTACGTTTAAGTGCTTTGCGTTTGCGTGCGTTTGCGTTTAAACGGGAAAGAATAACAGATTCTCCACTGTACAGTTGTATTTCCACTCTTTTCTGCATGCTGTGTTTTTTTCGTCTGCATAGTGTGTCGTCTGCAACAACTTCAATGACACGTGGTTTCTTTTACAAAATGTCAGAGTGCCAAACATGTTTGATCAAGATGAGACGCCGAATTACACGGCGTCTAATTTGGATCTCAACTGTTTGCAACGGTAACTACAAATCCACACACAATCCCACACTGTAAATTATAAACGAGTTATTTACGATGAACATTTAGAATATAAGTTTAACTCTTTCAATGCCAACGGCGACTTTGTAAACAGTTTGGATCCTAATCAGACGCCGCGTAACACGGCGTCTGATCGGGATCCAAACTATTTGACACTCGTATCAAACTTTCGTCAGTCCAAACAGCCCACAAACTGACTTAAATATTGCAAAAACACTACCTATGTCGGTGATATTTTGGCGGTAAGATTGTTAAAGCAAACGATCAAATGTGGCAGGGAATTAATTATATATAATTAACAACATATAAGATGCGGCTTAACCAAATCATATTGAGTGAGGGTTCATCATACTCTTCTCTGGTCGGGTAGATGACTCAAATACGTAGTCACACCATGTATATTAGTGGTTAAATAGAGTATAAACAGTTGGCAATATTCCTAAGAATCTAAATATATTTTATCTTTGGCGCTAATAAAACTATCATAAAGGTTTAAACATGGCTTTAAAAGTTATAATTGTTTTTCTTTATTGCTTTAGTGTACACGCGGGGCCAACTAGGTATTACGATGAAATGTTTCTCTACGACAACCTATATGGGTATTATAACAAATTTATATTGCTACGAAGGCAACTTTGTTTTAGTAGACAAACATTTCTCACTATATACACTGACATCGTAGCAATACAAATCTGTTATAAGACCTATATAGGTTGTCGTAGAGAAACATTTCATCGTAATACCTAGTTGGCCCGTGTGGTGTATAAACCTTTAAAACAGTATTTGAACAATCGTGATTTTCTCATTTTTAAACTGTGTAGTACGAACTGTTTGTACTCGTTCGATGATTATACTAATTCCTCCACTATCAAGCTGGGCAACAATAACATTTTCACACAGTATGGATCCTTATCTTATGTCCCGTAATGTCTCGTCTGATTTAACCCTTTCATGATCAAATTATTCGGGAGATTGTTACCCCTTTCACCGCTTACATGTATTTGTCGTCTGCTTCAGTATTGTTGTCTACAATACACGTTTCAAAGTTAGATTTAGGGTTGTATGACTTCAAAATTATCGATAAGAGTGTAAAACAGTTTTGGTCCTGATCAGACGCCGCGTTACGCGGCGTCTTGTCAGGACCCAAACTGTTTGCAAATGCGCTTTAGGCGTCAATGAGTATGAAAGGGTTAAGACTCTTTAATTGGGATATTCCAAATCGTATAAATGAAACCACACGAAATATTTAAGGTTCTTGTAAAGTGTTTTTTGGTGCATTTTTGAAAGGTGATATTTTGGTCATTTATGGAGCAATGTTGCATAATTTCATATCAAAATGTTCGTATTGAAATGAACAAGCTTATGAGATAGCTTACAATTTGAAAGGAAAACTGTGTATCTTGATTTTGAACAATATGTTTGGATTTGCACCAAAATGTGCAGCAAATTTTCTGTACTGAAATTCAACAAATCCTTCCTCTATATTGAAGAATATGCTTTACATGAGGTAGTAGGACCAAAATCCTGATGAAATACACTCAAATAACAACAGAAGAAGTCATGGAATATTTGACAATTTTCAAGGACAACACTATTTTGCAATGGGGGACTACTTATTTTTTCCAAAGTATGGTGGGCAACACGAGCCTCTGTTAAACATTATTACATGTATAAATATGCAGGCTGTATTATTTTTTCATCCTTTTTTAACTGAATTATACCTTGAGAATACATTGAGAATCGTTGTTGGGCTCTCGCGTGAGGATCTGCTTCTTTATAACCCCATCCTCTTCCTAGAATTCTTCTATAACTGTGTTTTAACGCATGTTGCAAGGTACATACATGATTATAATGACTTCATTGCGTATAACGATTACACAATTGCTATTCAAATCCCAGGTCTCTTTATGCGTCTAAGCTTGCCAACGTGTTCCTTACTTTGCACGTGCGCAGATACAGGTGTTTCACTGTAAACAGCGCTACATTCATTACCGCGAAGGCAAGAGAATCTCGCCACGGTCCGCTCGCCTCAATGCGCAAAAAGGAGGAGTGACCGTGGAGAACGATATGTTTGAGAAAGAAATAATGGGTAGTGGCAGCGCTATGGTTTGGTTTGGGAAAATTAGAACACTGGAAATTGACTTGGTTATTATTCAATAAAATGCCAATGCTAAGCGTTACATCAATGTTTTAAATAGCAAAGTGATTCGATTCATGCAAAAGAAAGGAAGGGCCTGGCATTTTCAGCTTGACAATACATGTATAAAGCATCACACGGCACGTATCACCACACAATTTCTTGCTAAAATACATTAACGTTCTGCCTTGGCCTGTTTTATCCTCGGACATGAGCCCCATAGAACACATATCGGATGTATTTGATAACAAGGTCGGGTCAAATCATCAAATTTATACCATAATGACCTCCTAGTGCATTTTGGTTGGAATGCCAACGTATTTGAAACGTTACGTAAAATCAATGAGGGGACGTATTCTGCAATGTATCCGTAAAATGGAGGGAACAGTGGTTACTAGTGCTTTTTTAAACATCATTTTAAATGCCCATCAAGTAGATGTTTGTTTCCAGATGCTGTGTGGTCATTCTAATTATTAAGAATATTCCATTTCGACCCCTCTCAACTGAATTATTCATTAAACAGTATGCAATATTTGATTCTAATCCAATGAAGTGCACAAACACATGACTATGACATTGAAGCTTCGATTACAAAAATAATTCATCCGGCATATAAATGTATCAACAAAATCTTTTTTTTTAATTCTATATAAACTGAAGTGAGATCCGGTTGTTTATAATTCTCTGTGAAAAGTGTTGTAAACTTAATGATGTTTTTTTAATTCGAAAAATATTTTTAATGTAAAATCTTTCTATATGTATATCCTCCATTTCTTAAAATAATTTTCAACATTGTATCATATCACCACGACTTCGTCGATGACCAAGCAATTTTTGAAAACCAATCTTTCGGTACATGTAAGGTTGACAATCCAGGAGACGCTTATTGGTAGGCTTACATAATTTTTAAACACTTCTTTTAAGAATATATACCACAATACATGATAATAGTGTTAACATATTGACCTGACGAGTGCTTTGTACAAAAATACGAAATAGCTTTTCGAAATGTAATCATACATTCTGATTATTAAGGATAATACACTGTTGGATTTGTTATCTTTTTCAGCTATATGTCTACTTACTTTTTAATCCTAATATTACCCCTAAATCCCCCTTTTCACTAGCATACTCAATGTCCGCAAAGTTCAAAGTATACTGATAATATTGGTTGTCTCTTCCAAAGTGTATGGTTCTGTAATTTTTCACATTAAAACGCAACAGCCACTTTGACTATATGTAAGGCATCTAAGTCGTGCTGGATAATATCAATCTTAATGTCTTTGTTGTATAGTTTGGTACCATAAGCTAATAATTTCACAATACTACGTATAACTTCAGGGGTATGGGGTCATTTATTATAAACATATGAATAATATGGGTCCCAGGATGCTTCCCTGGGGTACTCCACTTAAAATGTCTTCCCACGAAACAGACCAGGGTCCTTTCACAGATACATATTGCCTACGTCCAGTAAAAAAGTCACGTTTCCATGACAAAACGGGCCCTCTGATACCCAATACTGATACTTTGCAAGAAAACGTTAATGTACAATGCTCTCAAAAGCTTTGACAAAATCTAAATATACAATATATTTTCCCAAATTCTATCACCCTCAATGTAATGTGACTAATCATCTATGTATTCAATTAACTGTAAAACGCAGGATCCCCTAGAACGAAAACCAAATTGAGCATCAGATAAATTAATATATGATTGTTTCTGACTAAATTTTCAAATATCTGTGCCCTTATGATTGTTTTTAAATTCTTACAACTACTGAAGTAAGGCTATCAGGGTGGTAGTTGCATAATTATACTCATGAACTGTTACAGTATTTTAATGTGAGTGTATGTGTGAAATGCAGAAGCAGAATAAACGTGAAAAAAGTAGTAAGGACAAAAACGAATTGTGTGTCTCTGCCCAACGAAATCGTCGGTTGTGTCCCTACTAGGACACCATAGAAAGCCTTGTCCAACTCGTGCAATAGTATATACAGTGGCGATTCTGTTATTCTTTCCCGTTTAAAAGCAAACGTACGCAAACGCAAAGCACTAAAACGTAGAAAATAACAACTTTTGGACAATTCTGATCTTTCACGTTTATCGTGGTGGCAAACAGTTTGGAGCCTGATCAGACGCCGGGTTACCCGGCGTCTGATCTGGTTCCACACTGTTTGAACTGCAAATAATAGTTTTAGCGTAAGCGCGTTATTGGGAAAGAATAACACATTCTCCACTGTACATGAGCATTTACCCCTGTACCTGCCAAAGGCTTGAATAGTTTCACAACAATGTAAGCTTTATATAATAGAGATCGCAATGCAAAGTGAAATATTAATCAACATTACAATAGCCGGAAAGATGTGGAATACTTGAATGGGTGTAAAAAGGTGATTTAAAGGGACAAACTGTTGATTTTCCTGAAACAAAGGTCAGCTGTACAGGGACGAAATTACTTTCCGACAAGTAATCCGCTAAAGAATCGTGACATACGGAGAAATTTATGATCGAAAGTAATGCGCAATGCACTTATTTTATTGTTTATGTATCAAACAACAATAGTGTACTGAAATAAAAGTTGAAAATATGGATATTAAAAAATGAGAAAATGCGGATTAATCGGAAAAGTCGACAAATGACATATTTCGGTGACCTTGATATAATTGAACGGATATATTGTCTAACTGCAGTGATTCGGGTGAGTGACATTCCATCAATCATATTGCTTGTTCTTTTCTCTGTCCGCACGTATATAACAATTGTCAATCGGTTTTGTAGATTTGGAGTAAATGGACTTTAAATGTTAGCAAACTTCTACAAATTTGTAAAATGCAAATGGCTGCCCTTGAATCAAGCATGGGGTATTCTAAGGGCCAATTACAAGGGTTTTTTCTGACTTTTGTAAGACATTCTGTGTAGGAGTACCCAGTATGTAATGGGTTCTTTCTATGTATTCTACCAGATTTCCGAAAATACGTGCCATTAAGTGATTTGATATATTCTGCTGAAGAGGCTATTTTTACTCCAAGTTCGCTACTTTTGGATCTTCTGACATCACAAGTACACTTATATTAATGAAAATTTAGGCATGCTCCTTTTCATTGACTACTTATTTATGCTGTGTGAAAATATTTTAAGCCAATGTGGTATAGTTATTGAGTATTGCAACTTTTCAAATTTGGGTATTTTTTTCTCGTACAGACACATTACATGAACCTTAAGCAGAAGATATTATGGAAGTGGCTCTGTTAGACTTGTTCTTACGCAAACAAAAGCAACGAAGGGGTTAGCTTTATTCCATTCACTTCAACTAAAAATAAATAATTAATCAGTTAAACAAAAGACAGCTTATTTCAAACATTAATGTCTGTTACGAGCAACCGCTTAAAGCATTAAATATTATTTTGTAGCTATCGATATGAATATAATTCAAAGGCATCACAACACGTCTTTATCCATCTGAATCTAAATAGTGTATCATACACAATATCTATGCTAAACATACGAGACAGACATTATAAATGACAGATGAATCAAGTTACAATTGTGATGCAGAATTCAAATCATTTATTTCTAGTCCTGTTTACGAAAGTTATGAATAATGCTATATATCACTGAAAAACGGTAAATAACACTTATACGCAGATACCCCCCGCAGAGCTATTCAAAAAGTGTCCTCTTACATCTGATACCGGACACTTTTTTCTGTTACCGGACAGTTTTACTTTCTGCTATTGTATACTTTTTACGGGCGTGATGCACGTGGTGAGCATGCTGTCACCTGTTTAACACTTGCACTGCCCGGGGTTGGACGAGGTAACCCTTGTAATGCTACAGTGGAGAACACGTTATTCTTTCCCAACAAACGCGTTTACGATTAAACTATTGATTCCATTGCAAACAGTTTGGAGTCTGATCAGACGCCGGGTAACTCGGCGTCTGATCGGCTCCAAACTGTTTGTCAATCAAATTAAAACAAATAATGAGAAATATCAAAAAATGGTAATTGCCTACATTTGTACATTTTAGCGATTTGCGTTTAAATGGGAAAGAATAACGTTTTCTCCACTGTAAGTACCGTTTGGCTAACATTGGCAAATAGTTTGGATCCGGAGAAGACACCGCGTAACGCAACATGTGATCTGGATCCAAACTGTTCGGCACTCATATTCAATTTTTACTCAATTTGAATAGCATAGGAACGATTTTGTGTTTCTCCACAGACGATATATTTGAAGCAGATGGCAATTCAGCATGATAAGGGATAACGAACATTTGCAAACAGTTTTGATCAATATCGACACACAGTAACTCTGCGTTTGAACAGGATTCAAACTAATAACACTTGTATCAATATTCATGCAGTCAAAGCCAGAAATTTTGCGTTGGAGAATAAATGCAGACGGCATTTTCAAAGCAGGCAGGCGACAATATTGCAGTGAAAGAGTAAAAACGCAATTTAATAGTGTGCCTTTTCGGGGGAAAAACCTTTGGCCCTTGGTTTGATTATAATGGGGTGGAAAATGAATTATATCGGGCTAAGATGAAGAGTTTAAAATATTTATTGAACTTATTACTAAATGCTTAAAAAATGCTACCTAAACTGATAAATAGAGCGCTTACCTTACTAGCTGAGTAACGCGGAGCGAAGACAAACAAATACGTAGTTATTTTAGGCATGACCCAGCACACAGGCTGCATGGTATGCCCGTGCAAGTTAGAAAAAGGACAAATGGAAAATATAGTTGGTTTACGTGTAATTCAATATTTTAGAAGTGGATATTTTAAATAACTATATTAAATTGACCACAATCATTATTGACACGGTGTAAAATATTTATTAAAATCTTCGTATAAGTCAGATACCGATACTCGTTCGCTTTAAAAGAGTCCGCTAACAAGGGTAAGAGTATTGTTTCGCTCGGACGAACAACAAAGATGTCCTCGGCTTCGTCTCGGACACCTTGTTGTTCGTACTCGCAAAACAATACTCATACCCTTGTTAGCGGACTCTTTTAAAGCGAAACGCGAACGGTATCTATTACATAATGGCACTTAGATACTTTTGTACAAGATTATGGTAAACTACTCTAATTTCATAACTACGAGGTGTGTACGTAAAGTTCATGGACAGTGCTTGAAAGTCACCCAATTTGAAACATTAGACATAAAAAACCATTGTAAATATTAATTTTAATCTATTCTGGATGCTATTGTAAAATAGTTTTAATGCATCGGTTTCTCTGCAAGACTAACGCATTCAGTACATTATACTTGAGTGCATGCAGTTAATATGGATAACACAGTTTGCATATAAACGAGCTATGTGTTTGAATAAATTGCTATGCACAATACTCTAAATGTATCATATTTATAATCTAATGTCAAAGAGTAATTATGTTTTCATTGAAGAATATTCTCCAGCAATGTCCTTTTATTTCCATTTGATTGCCTCTTCTTTAATATAGTATACTGTTTTAATTCCAGTATATGAAGTTCAAATAACTATTGTATCAGCCTTAATGTCTGTTTTATCAGTGAGGTATCATTCTCATAAACCATTACCTCATATCAAATGGTAATTTCTTATGGAATTTAAAACCAAACTTATTAAGGCACGCGAGGCTGCAATAAATAATGTACGTTTTAGAAATGTTCTCGTTTTTTGGTATCAATATACTGCTAAGTCTTTCCCCCATACCCCCACGTTTTTTAATGATATCAAAGCATTTCCATGCGGCCAGGCAATCATAATAACCTCAATACTAACAGATATTTAAATCAAGCCTTAAAATTTAGTACAGAACGGTAATAGCAGTTCATATCTTAATCTTTCTTGTAAATAGAGAAAATTCAAACATGATTCAATAAACTGGATAAAATACGTATTGTTTTACATTTGGTAGGTGTAATAAATTGCACAGCATAGTTATTCGGTGTCTGGACTGGCTCCAAGCTGTTTGCAATAAACAGTACAGCGTTCCCTCCCTATTACGGCAACAACGACTCCCTCCTTACAACCACACTTGCCGCAGTCCCCTAAATAGGACATTTATGTATAACGCTTTTACTGCTGCAATATCGTCTGCTTAAAGTTGTCGTCTGCTGTTTTACATAATGGACATTTTGACGGTAAAATACTTAATTAGGAGTGACAAACAGCTTGAATCCAGACCAGACGCCGCGTTACGCGGCGTCTGATCTGGATTCAAGCTGTTTGCAAATGTACGCCAATTTCCCTCCCTATAACGACTCCCTCCAAACAACGCACATAATTGTTGTCTCCCATTGGATGTCGTTGTAGAGAGGGAGAGTTGTAGTTTCAGCACAAACGCGTTTAGAAATACTACTTTCGTCTATTTAGCTGTTTACACTGTTTGACCTGTATGCATTTAAATACATCGCTAATGCTAATGAATGAGGATAGGAGTGTGATAGCCAAGAATCAAGAATGATTAATGACGACAGCGTAATTAACGGTCTTTCAAAACAAATGACGGTCACATCGGTGCATTTAAGACTACATTGATATATACCGTACTTTGACGTGGGTTGATATATCACCCTTTATTCCAACATAATTAATGAGTACATGAGTAAACAAGCAAAGTAGTTTATGATTATACTGATACAAGATAATACAAACAAAACGCACAAGCATACACAAAGTCTAGTATAAGACAATAAAACAAAATAAGTAGTAATACTAATGGTAGCAAAGTGTTGTTGGCATATTCCAAACAGACATTGAGCTGCCTACATGGAGTGCGTCCCGGCATTTGAACATAAGTATCAAATCTGGTCAGAGCTGTATAGTGTGCCTCTGAAGTCAAGGAGAGTATATATGTAATGCGTGAAAACATTGTTAAAAAGGCAAACCCAAAAATAACCCAAAATCTCCCAGGCGTCATTTTGAAGTGTTTCGTTGCATTCATATAAATATTCGGCAGTTACTTTTGATTAAAGTAATGAATCATACCTTCATTAGTTCATTTACTTACATGTACTTCAAAGGCAAGTTCAACGCTTTGAAATATGTTGTTAACCTTATTAATAAGACAGATGTCTTGGTTTTTTAATTGTCCTGGCTTATATGCTAACTGTTTACTTATTTGTATAAATTTACTTGTGCGAGCCAATTTGTATGAACGTTCATTAGACCATGATATTTCAAGAAAGCATGATGTTTTAAATTGAAAAAAATGTCATGATAATACAAATCTATTTATTTGAAGAAAGAGGGACATAACATAAATTCCCTAAACGCACAGTGATTACTCGTTATCCCATAAAAAACCAGGGCTCACGCGCACTCCCTAAATACACGTTATCCCTGTAACATAAACACTGCTGTTTTACTGCAAGAGGACGACTCGAGAGTCCCTCAGCGATAAATTCACCAATGTGCAATTTTATTATTTTTGCTTGATTAGCTGTACATGTGAGTAATATAAGACCTTGACCCCAAATTGTTTTTCTTTCCGAACGAAGCACTTACATATGTAGTAAACTAAGAGTTTACAGATAGAGGGCCCTAAATGTGTCCGTTTATACAAGCAACAATATTCTAGATGGTAGTCATGGACTTCTAAAAAAAGGGAAACACATTCACTTGAAGAAGGTTCTTACGTGGTCACCATCTTTTCATCGGATATATGTCGATATAGTATTTAATTTAAGAAAATATTGTGTGCCGAACCCATCATAGATTAAGTTAGTGAAACCGACGTATACCGTATCCCATTCACGAGCCAATATATGGGACATGGGCAAACAGTGTATACTATAATCAGACGCCGCATTATGAGGCGTCTGATCAGAGTCTACACTGTTTGCTTATAGGAATTCCAATATAAAACAAAATGAAAATGAACATTTTGACCAGGATTCCCTTTGATAAAAAATTGACTTATATAAACAAGGCATAATCCACTGGGTATAAATGGGTTAAACTGATATGGTATCACTGAGTTACTTTATAATGTTTACATCGGATAGCAGCGCCATGAGTTATTTGATTGTGTCCATTTACATGTTTATGAATGCCAAATGAGCAAAATATAAAATAATAATTTTAGGGCCAATCCTATGTTTAACTCTTTCACTCTCAATACGCCTTTGCAAACAGTTTGGGTCATGATCAGACGCCGCGTCACGCGGCGTCTTATCAGAACCTAAACTGTTTGACACTTGTTTCGAAATTTTGTCAGTCACATTGCCTAAACTTTGAAACGCTATTGCAGACATTAATATTGAAGCAGACGGTATTATGGCGGTGAATGAGTTAGACAACTCTTGACAAATTTGATCAAGAAAGGGTTACATTGTAACACTGAGACTCAGAACTTGTGGTTTACTACAGTGGATAATCTGTTATTCTTTCCTGTTTAAACGCACACGTACGCAAACGCAAAGCACTAAAATGTAGAAAATAACAACTTTTGGACAATTCTAATATTTCATACTTATCTTGGTGGCAAACAGTTTGGAGCCAGATCAGACGCCGGGTTACCCGGCGTCTGATCTGGCTCCAATCTGTTTGTAAAAGAATAAATAGTTTAAGCGTAAACACGTTTATCGGGAAAGAATAACAGATTCTCCACTGTATCATCTTTGTTGAAGAAATGCTGGCATATATAGATAAAAACGGAATATCACCACAGTGTGTGATCCGGGGGCTTGTATCAGTTCGAGTCGGTTGTGTAATCCAGATCTCACGAGAGGCGTATACCTAAACTGTATGGGACCAGATCTAGATCTATATGTTGCTCAATCGAAAAATCAAATAAAAACATACATGTAGGCTATTTAAAAATAGCATCGGAACCTGGAATTCCGAAATGTCACGCGCAACGCTTCTTTATATAAATAAATCGTGTAAAACTCGTGTGCATAAAACAGTGACGTCAACATTGTGAAGCATATATGTCATCTGATACGGAAAAAGATTGTAGGGCCTGTATTCGCTTGTTGTTAGAGCAGGTATATAATAAATATATGTACATTATTCGAATTGAGTCACATTAATTAACAAACCACAGGGCCACAGTAAATATAGCAAATTATATAATAGCGTGTTCTGTTTCTGCTGCAATTACACTGACTAGCTTTATATTTCATGTGACTTAGTGCAAGAAGTAAAAAGAAATACAATATGGAGCTTTACATTAGTCTTTCAAACTCCCATTTTATCTTACCCATGTATCCATATACATTGCTATTAGATATCATTACATTCATGCTGGAAGTTTCCAATATGGTTCTATTTGAGAATTTATAGAGTGCAGAAAGGACGCGGTCGATATTGGTTTTCTTTACTCAATAAATTATCTTATCAACCCAACGAAAGTGCAATAGTTTTATAATATTTTTTAGGATGTTTGTCACTTGCGTAAATCAATGTGTGATTCTACTTAAATTGAGAAGCGAGGAAATGAAACATCAGTGGCTTTCAACAAGTTGCCTTAAATCATGACATGCCCCCCCCCCCCCCCACCCCAAGTCGAGTAGATACACCATTAACAAGCAGTATACCGTCGTAGAGTGCACATTTACTGTACAAACAGTGTAGATTCAGATGAAATTAATCCTAAAGGAGTGTACGAAATCTGGAAATACATCTTACGAATCACCTCCTGGTACAGTGGGGAATGCGTTATTCTTTCCCGTTTAAACGAAACGATACGCAAACTCAAAACAGTAAAACGTAGAAAAATGTAACTTTTGGACAATTCTGATAATTCATGTTTATCTTGATGGCAAACAATTTGGAGCCTGATCAGACGCCGGGTTTGCAATAAAAATAATAGTTTTAGCGTCAACGCGTTTATTGGGAAAGAATAACGTTTTCTCCACTGTAACAACATGCACTAGAATTTCTCCATTGGAAAATAAAATAGTACAGTTGAAGGATGCGTATGTTACAGTGGAGAATCTGTTATTCTTTCCCAATAAACGCGTTTACGCTAAAACTATTTTTTCTTTTGCAAACAGTAACCCGGCGTCTGATCTGGCTCCAAACTGTTTGCCACCAAGATAAACATGAAATATCAGAATTGGCCAAAAGTTGTTCTTTTCTACGTTTTAGTGCTTTGCGTTTGCGTACGTTTGCGTTTAAACGGGAAAGAATAACAGATTTTTGTTTAACACAGAAAACGAAGCGTCTGTTTAAAATGATGCTTAGTTACCACTCTCAGCTTTTAAGTCCCATTGTGTTTTCAGACCTTTTTTAATGTCTGAAATACAATAACGGTTAATAATAATGTTTGAATATTCTTATGGGCCAAACTGATCTATGAACTGTTAAAGACAGACCTAAATCACCAAAAAGAGCAGTTTAAAACCATAACAAACCGAAAATAGAACGCCTGACATAAACATTACTACACGGCTTAGTGTCACGTGATACAGCCGGGATCAACTTCACAGTTAACTCATTGGTTAACCCTGTGTCTGCTGGTCGAAACTTTACGTAGTTTATAAACTGTTTGAATCTAGAACACGCGGCGTTTTATCTGGATCCAAATTGTTTGACAATCGTCTTAAGGTTTGTTTAATTAAAACTATGCATAAATCTAAACTAAACAAATTTTGCACATGACAATTTCAAAGCAGACGTCTGCAAAATAAGGGTTAACCACTTCATTCCAGTGTTCCAGATAAGCGGAAGTAAACTGAACAAATCCAACATTTTCTCACTCATTTCAGCACCGAATGCTATGGTGTTACTACTCATTAGAATTTTCTCTTCGAGACGATTCTAATGAATAATGACACCATTGGTTTTAAAGCAGAAATAAAAAGTTTAGTTTTCGAAATACTCCCCTTATCTGGAGCCCTGTTTTTTACATAATTGTCCTTCTTTCCGTTCGCAAGGTCAAATTATTCAATGTTACATCCATAAATTAAAAAAATAAAATAAAAAGCGAATTTCTTAGATAAAGCCGCTTTTTGTGAAAGAATCACGTCCCATGTAGTTCTAATGGGATCCCAAACAACAGTTTTATGCAGGTTTCCCAAAAACACAATGCTGCTTTAACGTATATCAGTTATGTTATCGATACAGTAGCCAAATCGCTACCAGTTCTCATTTAAAGTCATTTCCTGACGACCTTTCGGTCATAACGCCTTGCCAGACAATTTCCTTGCAAAAAGCATGGGTCTAGTGCACGTGCCGTGACCTTTATATTTGATAGTTTGGTTAGAAATAACTATTGAAACGCCTCTAGAGCATGAGTTTATCTTGGCCTCACCAGGTAAACTGAGATTGGTATACCCGCTGGCAGCTTATGCTACATGCTTTTTCACGCCTATCGAGAACAATAGGGGGGGGCTCCATTAATAGACTGAAGAAATATCTTTAAACGCATGGAACGCAAACAAATTGCAAAACATGGTCAGTGGAAAATATGAGCACTTCTTGAATTTGGTGGTATTGTACTTTCGAGTAATGGGCAGTTTCAGCATTGCTCAGTTGTCCTGTAAATCAACCCTTGATGTGCAAAAAGGTGTTTGCAAGGAGTATCAATTACAGTGGAGAATACGTTATTCTTTCCCGTTTAAACGAAACGAAACGTATAAAAGTGCAACTTTTGGACAATTCTGATAATTCATGTTTATCTTGGTGGCAAACAGTTTGGAGCCTGATCAGACGCCGGGTTACCCGGCGTGTGATCTGGCTCCAAACTGTTTGCACTGCAAATAATAGTTTTAGCGTTAGCGCGTTTATTGGGAAAGAATAACAGATTCTCCACTGTGCAATCAATCAATAAATTCCCCAATATCTTAGTTCTAGAAGAAAACCAATAAAAGCAGGCTAGAAATAAAGTAAAATGCACCTTAAGGCGCATTCCTTGTTATTTTCAGCCCACTTGAAGCTACCATCGGCATGGCTGCTGAAACTAATATTTATGGTGCATGCTAATGACTATGTAAAGCGGCACTGGTTTCTTCATTTGAGGAATAAATAAATTCAAAATGTAAAAAGACGTGTATAAAAGGAGCAATGGTTTGTTTGAAAATAATAACGTTATACCTCATGTAGTAATTACAAATATTATATTGACTTTAATTTCAAGATACTTGCCACTCGAGTAAATCAACATGTGATTTTACTTAACCCCTTCACTGCCTTACCCCGAGTACGATAGTTATTTGCAAACAGCTTGGATCCTGATCAGACGCCGCGACACGCGGCGTCTAATCAGGATCCAAACTGTTCGACACTGATTTCAATATTTCTTAAATCAAAATACCTAAATATTAGATTTGAGAAATAAAGGCAGAAGACAATGGTTTAAAATTGATGACGTCATGACAGTGAAGGGGTTAAATTGACAAGGTAGGAAATGAAACATCCGTAGCTTTCAACAACCTGCTGTGTCAACTGTCTTTGTCAATATTCCAAAATTACCAGGAGCAAGACAATTAGATAAAATAGAAATGTATATAGGGCCAGATGCGATTGTATTACATGTAGGCTCTGTTTTTTAACTATTTCTCCTTAGATGAAGGGTTGGGACAACTTTAAATCAGAGCTAAAGCGGGGTTGGGAGGTTTCTGCCAACCATTAGACGCCCCAGAAAGTGAATGAGCGAAAGAGACAGAAACAGAGAGACAGAGAGAGTCAGTATCATAGAGACAGAGAGAGAGACATACAGAGAGAGAGAGAGTGTGTGAGAGAGAGAGAGAGAGAGAGGAGAGGGGGTGGAAACAGACAGTCATGGCTCTTATTATTATGGAAGAGTATTAGGGCAAAACCACCATAATGTCTTGGTGCTTTGTTGCTTATTATAAATTGCACCCTATCTTGCGTTATGCTTTATTCATTATGTTAGATGCTTTCGTGCTTATTGAAAAGTGCAGTATAACTTGCTTAATGATTTTTGCTTTTTGAATTTTGCTTGATGTTTCGGGGTTTATTATAAATTGCACACTATCTTACGTTATGCTTTATTCCTTGTACTTGGTGCTTTATTGCTTTATTGCTTATTGTAGTGTGTGTTCCTATCATGACTTCCAACTTTCAACTTACGTTTGTGCTTTATTCCTTGTGCTTCATGTTTGTTTCTCACTGAAAGACCCCAACCTGACCTGTCTCAAAGCACCAAGCATGTAACACGATGCCAGAGCAATTGACGAATGTAAGGATGTAGGATGTTTAGTTCCGCCGTATGGTACACAGTACTGAATCTAATTAAATTAACAACTTTTGCGATTCGCTTGCAATTCGCTTGCAATTCGATGGCAATTCGCTTGCGATTCAAAGTACTAACTTTACCCTCGGGTAAGTTTTCTTGAATGGTGTATCTCACAAATGTTCGCAAATATGCCTTCGTTATTTTTTCGATTCCATTTTTGTCACAAACGCTTCGGAAAATTCACGTAAAAACATTCAAACGTATAATTTGTTTTTTGAAGCGCGCGATTCGATGGCAATTCGATGGCAATTCGCTTGCGATTATCAATTTAATTTAATAAAGTTCAGTACCGTACATGGGGGCATCAGATGGCTTTTAAATGTATATACAAGACAAATGGTTTATCACTTGATAAGCTGGTACCAAACAGCGTGTTCAGTTGCCACTTTTTGCGGTTTACAGTGGAGAAAACGTTATTTTTTCCCGTTTAAACGAAACGAAACGCAAACGCAAAACATTAAAACGTAGAAAAATGCAATATTTGGATAATTCTGATAATTCATGTTTATCTTGATGGCAAACATTTTGGAGCCAGATCAGACGCCGGGTTACCCGGCGTCTGATTTGGCTCCAAACTGTTTGCAATAGAAATAATAGTTTAAGCGTAAACGCGTTTATTGGGAATGAATAATAACGACAGAATACTGATGAGAACATTTACTCTTTCCCACTAATCGCGTTAACGGTAAAACTATTACTTCCATTGCAAACAGTATGGAGCCATATCAGGCACCGGGTAACCCGGTGTCTGATCAGGCTCCAAATGTTTTTCCACTCAGACTAAAATGAAAACGGTGCATCCTGCTTAAATTTCAACCTGCTTTATGTGGTAACTTGTCTATAAAACTAGACGCTGGTTTTGAGTTAACGGTTTAAACATGAAAAGCAACGAAAAAAGCAACCTACAGTGGAGAATCTGTTATTCTTTCCCAATAAACGCGTTTACTCTAAATCTATTACTTCCACTGCAAACAGGTTGGAGCCAGATCAGACGCCGGGTAACCCGGCGTCTGATCAGGCTCCAAATTGTTTGCCAACAAGATAAACATGAAATATCAGAATTGTCCAAAAGTTGCTCCATACTGTTTGCAATGGAAGTAATAGTTTTACCGTTAACGCGATTAGTGGGAAAGAGTAAATGTTCCTGGCTCCAAACTGTTTGTATTGTAAATAATAGTTTTAGCGTAAACGCGTTTATTGGGAAAGAATAACAGATTCTCCACTGTAATGAAAAAAGCATTAAGATATAATGCAATTTAAAATTAGCAACAAAACACAACGCATAATGAATAAAGCATTAAGCAAGATAAAACGCATTTTACAATGAGCAACAAAGCACCAAGCATAATGGAATATTTGCCCTTATACTCTTCCATGATTATGGACAGAGTTATTTGGTTATTTTGGAAGCCCAATCACTGGTAAATGGGACATCGGTTTATAAAGTATCATCTGAAGGAGTATGTCCGTCGGGAAATCGAACTCACCACCACTGGTACCGCAGTCAAGTGTGGTACTACTGGACCAAGTCCGTCGGCTGGGGATTGGAGGATGGGCTACTATTATTTAAATGTAATTAATACTAATGGTAAACTGTTTCGAAGCATATGCAAGGTTTCATCTGTAATTTATTGGATTTTTTTTTCATTTCTCGTGGCAATGATGTTCTAGCTTGGGACTTATTTTTAAGGGAATGAATAGTTAAAATCCAAAACGGTATATACAACGGTAATGGGTTAAAACACCAAATTCCGTAGTTCTAAGGTTATAACGCTTTTGAGTTTCAAGCATTCGATTGGTCAGATTTGAGCTTCTCTTGTTCAGCAAAGGCTTAGATCAGACCAATTTACATGTTTGAGAACGATCTTAGATTTAGACAAAAAAGCTAGGCAAAAAGCTCAAGTCTGACCAATCAAATGTTTGAAAACGATCTCCGGTTCAACTCAAAATCTTTAAAACAATGGGACATAGCTCTAAACTATTTACAGTTGACATTGTTGTCATGGCAACACGCGATGTTATGCAATGGTAGGATATACTCTACTGCGCATACCATTGTTCTTATAGCCATTAACAAAAGTACAACTAATGATATTATTGCTTTCAATGAGTTTTGCATACCCAACACAAGTCAATGACTGTAGCGTTATCAATATTACAGGAAATATGCAATTTCCAGATTGAAGAAACACGCACCATTACTGACCTACACCGAATATCATCAGGCTATTATCTGATGAAGTGGGTATTGTTTCTCTCTTTGAAAGAAGAAATACAGTATAAAATCGTAAATATGTTCAAAATACTAAAAGGCATATGGCCACAACACCTAAACTAGTTTGTTTATTTCTGTTTGTAATATTCGAGAAACAAAATTCAACATCCTGAAACCCTCGCCAACTATTAACAACTTCACTGCTATGACGTCATCTACCGTTTCTAACATTGTTCTATATCAGATTATATTGACTAAATTAACGAAAACCGTTTCAACCCGTTTTCATCCTGATCAGATGCTACAGTGGAGAATCTGTTATTCTTTCCCAATAAACGCGTTTACGCTAAAACTATTATTTGCAGTGCAAACAGTTTGGAGCCAGATCAGACGCCGGGTAACCCGGCGTCTGATCAGGCTCCAAACTGTTTGCCACCAAGATAAACATGAAATATCAGAATTGTCCAAAAGTTGTTATTTTCTACGTTTTAGCACTTTGCGTTTGCGTACTTTTGCGTTTAAACGGGAAAGAATAACAGATTCTCCACTGTATGTATGAAAAGGGTCAGAACTATCTCCAAATGTCATTTTCTTCGGGGTAAGTGAGTGAAAGGATTGACATTGAGAGCTGGCATGATTAATGAAAAATAGGAAGTGACCAAGACATTGATATAGGATTTTAAGTCACATTAATTGTAAGTCCAGACGACTATGCAATCTACTTTTGCTTAAAATCTTTGCCATGCTATTTTCTCGCCGGCTTCGTAATTTCTTTTTCATAAATTGAGAAGAAAAACTGTTCATGTCTGACAATGCTGATTCATGCCGATTTACATGGCGAGGTATTTGCTTAAAATTGACTCTTTCAACACCAGGGATCTGTTTCATATACATGTATACTCATTACATTTGCAAACAGTGTAGACCCAGATCAGAGGGCTCCTATATGATATCCCTGTGATATTGGTCTACACTGTAGCTAGTTGAAAACAGTAATTATTAAAGTATTCCAAATTCCATGTAGACTGATTCATGTTTTGGTAACTACAAAGATCTACAAGGGAACATAATTACCCACATTAGTCAATTAGTGTTGAAAGTGTAAATTGTTCACACATGTCAGCGAAGTAGCACTTTGCATGCTCGATCTAAGCATCTAGTAATCTCTCAAACGTTTTCTGAAGCATGTCTGATTTAGGTTTGTCAAATTACAGTCGTACTTCGATATCTCGAACTCGGTTAAGTCGAACATACCCGTATTTCAAAGTTAAAACGTGGCTGTGCCACGTTTTAACTTTGAAATATGGGTTTGTTCGACTGAACCGAGCATGAACTAATGCAGTTCATATGTCGAACTATCGGATAGTTCGAGTTAAGCGAGTTGGAGATATCGCAGTTCGACTGTAGTTTGATTGACATTTGTTATGTAAATCATCGACTTCTCAGATTTGCATTACACTGATTGTGTATGTCCAATTAGGCTATAAGCAGACTTCAAATAGATATCACTAAACTATCTACTGGAGAAGGTTCACTAAACTATATAATTAGCCCTTGTTCTATTAAATAAGCACTTGTACTTGCAAAGCGTTTGGGTAGCAGACCAGACGCTAATGATCTAGATCCAAACTGTCTGATACTCGACTTATTGAAGATGATTCAGTTCAGAAATACATTTCAAATACAATTTGAAAAGGAAATGTAAGCAACACAATAACAGCAAATGACATGGTGCCAGAACAAGTGTGAAGCATGCTTGAACTATTTAGATAGATGTCCCTATGCACTTGCATTTCCTCAATTAACTAATATCATTTATAAGTGTACAAACTGAAGCGTATTGCCGAGTGTAGATATCAACGGCACTATACCAGTAGGTTCACTGTGAATTGGTTACAGCAAGTTACAGTGGAGAATCTGTTATTCTTTCCCAATAAACGCGTTTACGCTAAAACTATTATTTGCAGTGCAAACGTTTTGGAGCCAGACCAGACGCCGGGTAACCCGGCGTCTGATCAGGCTCCAAACTGTTTGTCACCAAGATAAACAAGAATTATCAGAATTGTCCAAAAGTTGTTCTTTTCTACGTTTTAGCGCTTTGCGTTTGCGTACGTTTGCGTTTAAACGGGAAAGAATAACAGATTATTCACTGTAACAATTCCCTTATAATTGATTTACAATACTAAAGACAGATGCAGGCTTAAAGCAGTCTGAAAAAAGGAAAACTGATTCTAAATTAACATTATGTTTTACATTTAGTGTGTTTAAGCTACCATCTAGTGGAATAGGTACACTATTTCGTATTGTGCATAGGCATGACTGTATATAATGGGAACCTTTTCTTCAATGGAGGAATACATTAAATTTAAAGCTTTCGGAAGACTGTTTAATGAGTAATTGACTAAATTACGAACAACGACGTGTTAATACAGAAACGTGAAAGTGCGTTTATGCTCACCGAACATCTCAAACATCTCAAACTGACAGTTATTGGTATAAAAGGGGTTTCGTTGAAACAATGAACAATAATCGTATAAATTGTTAGTTTATCAAAACGTTTAAAGCAATGTAAATAAAGATACAGTACTTCCTCCTCAGGGCTGCCATTTCTCCGGATTTTCCCAAAATCTCCGGATTTTTCCTAGTATATGGTAACTTAAAGCAGGCTGAAAGTAAAGCAGAATGATTTACTTACAGCCTGCTTTAAGTGGTCGCATATCAACAAAACAAGAAAAAGGCTAGGGGTAAAGGTACGATTCGTAAAATCGCACTTGAAAAATACACATTTTGAAATCTTAGGATGAAACTTATGGCAGCCATGCCTCCTTATAACGGCATTTCGAACAACGACCACCTCTGACAAGATCACTATGTCCAACCTTATCACGGATGCAATATCGTCTGCTTAAAATGGTCGCCTGTTGGTTTTCCCAAAGTCCTATATTGGACATTTTGACAGGAAAAACCAAGTGATAAACAGCTTAAATCCAGATCAGACGCCGCATTACGTAGCCTCTGATCTGGATTTCAATCGTGTGTATTTTTAAGCGAAGTTCCCTCCCTGTAGCAGCTTCGTCCGGAAATCACACACACAATATTTGTCTCCCATTTGTTGTTGCTGTAGAGAGGGATGTAGCGACATGATTTGTTAAAAATTATAATTTGTTAAACTTTAACAAATCATGTTTTTATTTTACAAATCATGTCGACCATGAAAACATGATTTGTAAAAATTGACATGATTTGTAAAATTTTAACATTTTTTTTTACATTTTGAAACAATGCTGACATAAGAGCATTACGCCGTACAACTTCATGCCTAAGCTACATAGTCGAAAACCGAACTGCAATGATGGAGAACGTTTCGAGTTAATCCTTTCAGTGCCTGCCATGAAATAATCTGCTGAAGACAATTGTGATCCTGTTGTTATATATCAAGATTAATTCTAAACCCGATAAGACGCAACGTAACGCGGAGTTTGATCATGATCCAAACTGTAAGCAAATAAAAATTGTATCCGACGTATGCCAGTTAAATTGTTAGCTTGTGTCACAAATTAAATCCGATAGCCAAGAAGCCATGCCATGCATGATTTTGTACATTTTAGTATCATACTGATATTTGAATAACGTTCCAAAGAACATGCGATACACGCAGTCGATAAATTTAATATTATAGTAATGCAGATATATTGGAATCAGATCGGACAAGGGGTGGTTAAGCGCAAATCTGTAAGGTATTTATAACTTGAATACTGTACAGCTAAACCCGGTAATGAATCTACTGAATAATATAATTCATTCGATGTTTCAGTCAGATTACTGCTTAAAACATGATTAACAGTTTCAGGACCGTTCTGTTTTACTTCCATCTTGCTTTAACCCTTTACCTGATAGCCTAGTTATAATATTGAAGATAGGTGACTACTTAAAGCAGGTTGAAAGTAAAGCAGAATGCGCCCTAAGGCGCATTCTGCTTTACTTTCAGCCTGCTTTAAGCTATTACCAGCTAGAATAAGGAAAGTATTAAATATGACACATATTCAGTACGGTTTATATTGGAACTATTTTCTTCAGCGGATGAATAAAATGCATATGCTAAAAGTCGCTTCTATCAGGGAAAGGGTTAAGAAGCCGCCTTTCGTTCATACAATCAAAAAGAAGTTTTTTGCTGCAAGCAATTGTAGAAACTTTTAACCCATCTATGCCCAGTGGATTATTCCATGCTTATCTATTGGATTAGTCCATTTTATACCAAAGGGGTGCCTGGTCAAAATTGTCCTTTTCCTTTAGTTTTTTATTGAAATTCCTATCAGCAAACAGTGTAGTCTCTGATCAGACGCCGCATAATGCGGCGTCTGTTCAGAGTCTACAATGTTTGCCTATGTCCTATTTATTGGATCGTGGGCACAAATGGGTTAAACAAATCTACAAACAAAATACAGACGACGTATACAAACCAAACGGTTAGGGCGATTATGTATTGGTTTGAGTTGTAAAGTATAGGTAACGGTGTACGTGCGTTTCCCAACATTTCGCTGTAATTAAGGCAGCTCATTTGTCAGATATTGTGACATATGACCAATGGTAGATGTCAGTGGGGTTTTAACAATGAATTTTCCGTGAATAACCAGCTTAAACAGATGAAGTAAGTACAATTTGCAAAGTTTCTGTAAGTACGCTAACGTTAATCTGCTAAAGCCTCCTTTATTCGAAAATACTGAATGGAATGGTTAATGCAATCAGTTTAGATCAAGTCCAGACATTATGTTACGTTGTTAACAGTCTTCATGATTCTTCAATTATATACACAAATTTGCATTTTACAAACTTTGCTAACACCACTTTCAAAGGAGACGATATTTGCTGCCCGGGCAGCATTACTCTCCCCGGGAAGCAAATATGCTGCCCGGGCAGTATCTAGATACTGCCCGGGTAGCATCTAGATACTGCCCGAGCAGCATCTATACTTTAGACCCCTTTGGTACACCATAGATACATGTATAACGGCAGTAGAAGGGTAAGAGCATGGGCATTCGTTTAATACGGGGTATGAAACGTTATTCTTTAGTGAAAATGAATGTTTAGGCCAAGACCGGAGATCGTGTTTGTATAGGTGTTTGTCAGACCAGGCGCTTTGTTATACAGTGGAGAATCTGTTATTCTTTCCCGTTTAAACGCAAACGTACGCAAACGCAAAGCACTAAAACGTAGAAAAGAACAACTTTTGGACAATTCTGATATTTCATGTTTATCTTGGTGGCAACCAGTTTGGAGCCAGATCAGACGCCGGGTTACCCGGCGTCTGATCTAGCTCCAAACTGTTTGTAAAAGAAAAAATAGTTTTAGCGTAAACGCGTTTATCGGGAAGGAATAACAGATTCTCCACTGTACGTAGCCAGATCAGACTTAAGACTGTTGGACGATGAAATTAAAATAAAGGTTCTACATGGTTAGAAATACATCGACATCAAAAGGGATACAAAGAGTGTGTGTATTATTCGGGGGGAGTCGTTATAGGGAGAGAATATTAAGACCTGACTTATATTTGCAAGCGGCGTCTGATCTGGATTCAAGCTATTTGTCACTCGTCATTATATGCATTCTATAAAAATGGTCACTTATATGTAACTTTGAGAAAAACAGCAGATTACAAATTTAAGCAGACGGTATTGCTGCCATGAAATGGTTAGACATAAACATTTTTCTTAGGAACAGCGACAAGGGGCGTTGTAAGGAGGGAGCCGTTGTTGGGAGGGCCGTTGTATGGAGGGAGCACTGTACACGCGTAAAGTGGAGAATCTGTTATTCTTTCCCGATAAACGCGTCTGATGTGGCTTCAAGCTGTTTGCCACCAAGATAAACATGAACTATCAGAATTGTCCAAAAGTTGTTCTTTTCTACGTTTTAGTGCTTTGCGTTTGCGTACGTTTGCATTTAAGATTCAACATAAACTAAACGTGTTCTACATGCAACCTTTTCTAGGCATAACATTTGTATTCACTTTGCAAATTCACATTGCAAAATGTCGTGCCAGACGACACTCGTGGCCGAGAATAAATATGATGATATGTATCAGCAAAGAATTTATTTGCAATGCCAAAGGGCAAGTTAGCCAGTGTTTGATGTTCTCACTGTTATATCGATTAGATCCGATTATGATCTTAGGCTGCCAAGAGTTAATTAGTGAGACTTCATAACAAATATAGAGTCATGCTTAATCAGAATACCGATGTGTACTAGCAATCTTTCTAAAGCATTGAGTAACAAACACTTTGGCCGATGCATGAGACCAGTTGTGAGAACAATTAAATATGAACAGATATTTTTGTTGTTTTTGCGAGATGAAGTAGAGGACATGATCGTCAAATGCATGATTCGCACAATTACCATTATTATTATTATTATTATTAATCATTATTATTATTATTATTATACCAGATTTTTAAGGCGCGTTTTTCACACAGGGGTTTTGCGTTCAAAAGCGCTTCACATTTCAATCGCACTAGCGATTCGTCGTAAATTTGTTTAACATGTTCAGTCTTAAAAATTATTTCGGCACGTCTCCGAAAACGAAACACAGTCAGTTTATGTCTTCTACTTACAGTGGAGAATACGTTATTCTTTCCCGTTTAAACGAAACGAAATGCAAACGCAAAACATTAAAACGTAGAAAAGTGCAACTTTTGAACCAATCTGATAATTCATTTTTAGCTTGGTGGCAAACAGTTTGGAGCTTGATCAGACACCGGGTTACCCGGCGTCTGATCTGGCTCCAAAATGTTTGCAATAGAAATAATAGTTTTAGCGTAAACGCGTTTATTGGGAAAGAATAACGTATTCTCCACTGTACATTCCCATTCGATATCATTAGAAATTATAATACTAAACCCAGTTTATGATCATTCACTGTTATTTCTTAACCTGATTATGACACCTTCAAGCTCATACTGTATATTTATTGGTGTATATATGTGTTTGGGCCGGAGGCCTTTATCACAATAAAATTTGAATTGAATTGAATTGTATATACGCCATGTAAATGCTTCATCCTCACTGGAAGTTGGCATCACGAAATATGAACATTTAGCTTAATTCATTAACAATAATAACGCAAACAAATAAGTTTATTTTTAAATATCAAACGTCATCATATTGACACTTTGGCGATTAATGCCGATTTTACGTTATTTTGATATTTTTATAGATAAAAATATGAACATCTTTTACCATGTACAAACATATGATTATTTAGGATGTTATCTATTGATGTTTTATCTAATTAATATAGAAGGACTTTTGAAGATAATCAAATCTTTGGTATATATTTATAATCGACGTCAATCGATTCGTTGAAGCGAATTTGAAAATTCCTTATAATGGCATCTGTCCAAATTCCAAAAGTATTTACAGTGGAGAATATGTTATTCTTTCCCGTTTAAACGAAACGAAACGCAAAACACTAAAACGTAGAAAAGTGCAACTTTTGAACAAATCTGATAATTCATGTTTAGCTTGGTGGCAAACAGTTTGGAGCTTGATCAGACGCCGGGTTACCCGGCGTCTGATCTGGCTCCGAACTGTTTGCAATAGAAATAATAGTTTTAGCGTAAACGCGTTTATTGGGAAAGAATAACGTATTCTCCACTGTAGCGGGAGAAAGACCCATAAGCAGTTTCTATAAACATGATATTTATACGAAATAAACGTACAGGAATTGGGCAAATGTTAACGATGTGTGTGCCATTTATATTAGAGAATCCATGCGCTAATGTTATAGTTAAGATGTTGGATATTCAGTGTACAATTAAGAATTAACCCATTTGTGCCAACGATCCCATATATGGAACACAGGAAAACAGGGAAGACGTTGATCAGACGCCGCATTCTGCGGCGTCTGATCAGAGTCTATACTGTTTGCTGATAGGAATTTCAATATAAAACAAAATGAAAATAAAAATTCGGACCAGGCATTCCTTTGATAAAAATGGACTTATCATCCAATATATAAACATGGCAGAATCCAGTGGGCGTAAATTGGTTAATATACATGTACCAATAATCAGTGGAATAAGGGTTTAGACCGTCGTTTTTTCAATGTCTTAGACTACAGACGACAGCCAAACAACTTTGAAACAAGATGTCGTCCGTTAGGAGAAACATGCAATCGTACTTCCAATTATAGCACAGACATGTCACACAAGACTAACAATGATATATGTCGGTGAACACATCATTATCATGAATGCGCTTGTACAGTGGAGAATCTGTTATTCTTTCCCGTTTAAACGCAAACGTACGCAAACGCAAAGCACGGGTTACCCGGCGTCTGATCTGGCACTGCAAATAATAGTTTTAACGTAAACGCGTTTATCGGGAAAGAATAACAGATTGTCCACTGTATAGACGAATCACACCCACGCCTATACCGTAATTGGGAATGTTCATGGGAATATGTAGTGTCCTCGCAAATCATGGCTGCTTTTTGTGTTATTGGTAAAGTTTTCTTGGTAATAACAAATGTATCCCTAATTTCATCTCATTTCCAAATTTTGCATTGACCTTCTCCTTTTACTAGTGATACGTTTGTGTTTGTGCACCTTCATAATACGGAGCTCTTTAGGCCCATCCAGTTCGGAATCGAGTAAGCACTATTAAATAACACAGCCCTTTTCTGAAAGCTCATTCGATATCCGGCCTTGGATGGGAGAACATAATTTCGTTTTTATTAATATTGTCTCAGAATTCCCTTTCTCATATGGCATAATAATGATCTGAAAAATAAGCTATAGTTGTTGTTGTTGGTACACAGGAGCGGTTTTTGTAAATTAAACGTGGTATAGTATTTCGCGAGCTCAAAATATGCTCCCGTATTTGAAATATGCATTCCAATTAAACTACATAATTATATAACACATATTATACAGTGGAGAAAACGTTATTCATTCCCAATAGACGCGTTTACGCTAAAACTATTATTTCTATTGCAAACAGTTTGAAGCCAGATCAGACGCCGGGTAACCCGGCGTCTGATCAGCCTCCAAACTGTTTGCCACCAAGATAAACATGAATTATCAGAATTGTCCAACAGTTGCACTTTTCTACGTTTTAGTGTTTTGCGTTTGCGTTTCGTTTAAACGGGAAAGAATAACGTTTTCTCCACTGTAGTAGAAAAGACGCTATCTTTTCCAATTGACACGACACTTAATGCCTGAGCAATGATACAATCACATTGTCAACACTTTGGATGTGGATCCCGAGTATCTAGGTTTATGACCCACCGTGAGCTGTAATCTTCAAACCCCCATCACGCTGTACCAAGACTTGCCCTGGCTAGTTTCAACTCTTTGCACGCTGGCAGCACAATTGTGATCATCTGTGACAACAAATTGGATCGTGAATAGACGCCGCGTATCTTTGCGTCTCATGACGATTCAAACTGTTTGACACTCTGACTAAACCTGGTTAAAATGCAACAAACACATTTATGAAACAAGTCTATCTGACTAATGTTACAATTCTTGCAATTATCAGTATATATTTATTAAGTAAGTGTTCTGCTAAAGTTGAAATGAGTTTATTGTTTTGCAAATAAAGGCGTTTCGGTAAAACCTTTGGATACGTTGCAAACAGTTTTGATCCAGATCAAATGAGAGGTAACTCAGTGTCTGAATAGGGTAAAAACTAATTGTTATTAAGATAAAAGTAACCGTTATCAGATTTGAAAAGTTACAAATTTAAAATTATTTCAGTTGCGTTTGCGTTCAGTGTCCTTTAAAGACATCACATGACCAAGCTTGGGTGGTAACACCTACCGTTACAGTTTATTTCTCTCAGAACATGGCTTAGCATGTTATATAAGGTACAAAATAAACATACATGTATAATAATATTTCAGGCTGTATGGCAAGAGCGAAAATAGTTTGAGTCAAAGCATGGAGAGCATGCACTAACGGTGGTAGCGTCTAGGCAAAGAAGCACTCAGGCGTCTCATGTGAGGCCCGCACCTAATATGTGATAGCTTGGTTAGTAAAGCCCATTGAAAACCCTATTGAGATCTATTATGTAAAGGCCTCTATTCAAAGCTTTCAGATGGCTGAGCCGTTGCCTCAAACACTATTCTCATGCTATACGGTAAACTACCTGTATTTTCACACGTAGTGGGACATAGGGGGGAATCAATGAAAGGACTGGCTTGATGTCTTAAAAGACTTTTCCTCAGTCCATTGAGGGACCACCAGCCCATTCATCCATTGGTGAGAAAAAGCATGATTCACAAGGTGTCACCTATCTCAGATGGTGTGAAAATCCAGGTAACTAAACTAATCTTGTCTAGAGAGGCCCTCACATACTCACACTCAAGGTTTTTTTCCAATGGGTTTTACTAACCAAACTAACAAGTTTAAGGTACGGGCTTCACATGAAACGCTTGGATGAGTTTATCCCTAGACAAGATAGCAGTAAGGACAAAACTTGCACGTGGCTGCATGAGTTGATAGCTTGTTAGGTGTTATGACCGAAAGGTCGCCAGGAGATGTCTTTAAACGGGACGGTACCACGTTTTTTTTGCAATTTAAAAACATACTACATGTACGATGATTTGCCTCTAAGCAATACTGTATAAAGATTGTTTGTATAACCTAATTGTCAATAAAGGTTTTGTCTTTCTAAGCTTGTTATAATGATTTTTATATAAAGGTTGTATGTCATAATTAAAACATTATACACTTAAGCTTTGTGTAGCGTTTGACCGTCATCATGTACATGATACTGGCCATGATACAGTGGAGAATCTGTTATTATTTCCCGTTTAAACGCAAACGTACGCAAACGCAAAGCACTAAAACGTAGAAAAGAACACCTTTTGGACAATTCTGATATTTCTTGTTTATCTTGGTGGCAAACAGTTTGGAGCCTGATCAGACGCCGGGTTACCCGGCGTCTGATCCGGCTCCAAACTGTTTGCAGTGCAATTAATAGTTTAAGCGTAAACACGTTTATTGGGAAACAATAACAGATTCTCCACTGTAATACAAGTACAGTAAAACCCCTCTAAACCGGACATGTGTGGGGACAACATAAATGTCCGGTTTAGGTTTAACTCATATATTGTTTCTAGTATTGAAGATAGCTGATCACTTAAAGCAGGTTGAAAGTAAAGCAGAATGCGCCTTAATGCGCATTCCGCTTTACTTCCAACCTGCTTTAAGCTGTCATCTGCTATAGAATATAGAAAATAGGAGTAACAAGGAAAAAAAGGCATGTTTATGGTGTAATGGGTCATAATAAAGGAGGGTTGGAAACGGGACCAACGGTTTTGTCCGGTTTAGAGAGAATTCCGGTATTTAGAGGTTCCGGTTTAGAGGGTTTTTACTGTATTATGAACTAATATATACACTGAAGAGGGCTTTGAATACTCTCTGAAACTTGTCATTAAACTAATTATCATACTTATCATTGCTTTATGTGAATACTTCGAACTTATAGTACATATTCCCTTATTAATGAGGTCAATATCTACTGGTATCAAATTACCAGTTTACTCTTGGTAGGGCTGTAAATGGGTTTATGCACATTATGTATAGGGTTTGACAAGTACATGTACTGGAAAGCGTGTGCAAACTAAGTGTATGGTTATAATTCCAATTTACACCCACAATGCTCTCTCTCTACAAAAGCATTCAATGGGAGACAATTATTATGTCTGTTGTTCGAAAGGAGTTGTTATAGGGAGGGACATTTGGCTTACATTTGCAAACGGCTTGAACCCGTTTACGCAGCGTCTTATCTGGATTCAAGCCTTTTGTCACTCGGTTGTTTTTTCTGTCAAAATGTCCAATAAGTGACTATAAGAAAAACAGCAGACGACAATTTAAACAGACGATATTGCAGCTGTGAAAAGGTTAGACTTCACTGTGGTGTCCAGGGAACAGCGGCAAGAGTTGTTTTTAAAAGTGAATCGTTGTTTTGAGGACAATTGTAAGGAGCGAGCACTCAGTACGAAATTGCAACTTCAGTCTTTTCAAACCTGTTTAAAAAATAAAATTTCTGCTGTTTTAAACAGTGTAAATAAAGATCTGTTGCTAACTTTCGAAATGTGTCATCTGATTAGGGTATCTTGATAGGAAGTTGCAAATGCACAAGCATTTTATAAGTTCATACCATGCACACAGTGGGTAAAGCGTAATTGTTTCCTTGTAAATTCAATTGAGCGGAAACAGTCATTTTATAACCTTTACTTGTAACTGGTTTGAGCCAAATTAAATTTAGGGCAATCCAGTGTATAATCAAGCTTCAAACTACTTGCAAACATATATATAAAGCATACTATAACTTTAACGAAAATTATAGTGACTGACAAACAGGTATGTTCAATCGAAAACGTGATCTATTGGTTAGGGCGTCCGCCTCGGAAGCGGGATATGGAAAGTTCACGTCCCTAAGCCGGATACGGGGTTTGAACTGATGTTGTCGGTTGGTGAGCCGCCAGCTTGTTAAACGAATGGTTACAATATACCCATCTCTGCATGGTGTCTGGCAAAAAAAGATGTGTATTTTTACCAGTTTGATTTTCATGTATATCAATATATCATATACCGGCCCAATAGGTTTGATATATATAATCCTATATTTAACAGCCATTCGATCTCTATATTATATGGTATGAAAAGTAGTCCAAAATACATGTTTTGGAGTTGATTACAAAGCCAGGCTTTACCCAGTAAACTGTCTCTGTGTGTTTAACGAATACTTATAAGACATTAACAATATACAATTCAACTTAAATATATATTATTAAAGCATATTTTATAAAAAATAAAATAGGTCGCACATGTTTGTTCAGCCTAATTTCACGCCAAAGCAACCATTGGCTCCGCCTTCTTTCTAACTGGCTGGACTCCATTTTCTATGTGTAGGTTCATAGACAAATACACTACATATATTCTAATACGATTACATAAAGACTTTCCAGGGTAGATGTTAATATACTAAAATAAACAAAGCCTTTACCTTTAACTGTTTTACAGGTAATGCAATGGCTTTTTTTTCTGGCTCAAACAGTATAGTCCGGCAGAGGGCTGACTGGACCTGGAAATGCCGTCCTAAGTTTGTTTTCGACTGATTCTACTTCAGCATATGTTACTTTTTGAAAAACCACCAGGTGCCACTTTGTCACCCTTGAGCATTTTCGTATATTCAAGATGGCGGCCAAAATGTCTGCATTACTTTGTCCTTTTTGAACTGGTTTGACCTCACCATAATGATACTTATGTCCCTATCCTGGTTTCAAGCTGATATGCTCATCATTTAATTATATTTCTTTAGTAACAATGTTGAAAACGCCATCTTTATCAATTTATACACTCTAGCAACTACAATTTTAGATGTACTTTGAACTGACTTGCTCACAGTGTATATTACTGTAAGTTCTTCCATTAGATGAAGTTTGGGTGCAATATAACCCCTTTGTCAAGAGTTATCCGTCCTTGATGCACTCAGATAGGATCGAAAAGGCAATACTTTAACAATTTTTGCACTCCAGTGTATACAAATTTGAATATGTTTTTCCGAACGTTCACAAGTTAATCAAGGCTTTAAGTTTTAGGATAGTTTTGATTATTGATGAAATTTGAAGATAAAACTACCAGATTCAATAAATTCAGGTGAGAGATTTTATGGTCACCATGGTCCTCTTGTCTTACCATGCTTCCCATGTCCTTTGCATTGCTTTCTTTTTTCCGTCTTCCTTGTGCCCCTCAAAGTCAGTTTCAGGATCATCCCTGTGAGCCAACATGATAATTAATTATCCAAGTTTGCTTGCAGCTGATTGTACATGTGAATATATATAGCCTATGAGTATTTCTGCTTTATCGAAATATTAGTTATACAATCGACCACATGCCCATGACACATAAAGGGGGTTTTAATGAATATATGACATATGCCATTTTATATACCTCGTCCATGCCTCATCAAATATTAGTTTTCAAAAATATTCTGAGCACTGCTCTTCGGAGAGCCTCCATTTCTTTCAGGTAAGCCATGCCACAATTGCCATTATTAGTTAACAAGACCTGAATCGGAATTTTAAGGCAGCATTTCACTATTTACTACACTCTTTCAAGGCGTCAGCAAATATATAGGCTAAGCCACTGTCTGCCATCAAACTACCATCATCAGCAACTAAGCTGGCGAGTAAGTGTGCCACCAAGCCTATATGCTAAGAATAAAATATTTTGACGCACTAACGCATGTTAAGTTGTGTGACCCTAGCTGCTGGTACTTAGTCCAACAATGACCTAAAAAGAAAAAATATCTAGGCCACAGAGGTCAAGGTTAAAGGTCAATGTTAGTAATTTATTATTGTAACTAGTTTAAGTCGTTGAAGTGCACATACACGTTAAGTTATGTGACCGTAACTGAAGTACTTAGTCCAAAATTGACCTATTAAACGCAAAACAATTTACAAATGCCACGGAGGTCAAGGGCAAAGGTCAAGGGTACCAAACTGCAATGTAACATGCTACTCTCGTTAAGGTGCATCTATGGTTTAAGTTTCATTGATATAATACTTAAACTTCCAAGGAATTTACCCGGTATTCGATGCCAGGGTATAGCATAACATGTGATATTTCTTGGAAATGAGTAAAAAAGGGTGGGTGGGGTAAACCGGAAATATATCAAATTGCTCAAGGGTGCCAAGGTGGCACCCGGTCAATTCTGAATGTCAATGCTTTGAACTATCAATATCAATCAAGAAAAAAACGTAGGACGCAATTTCTAGGTGGACCTCCAAATCCTGATTTCTCTGCCGGACTAGTACTAAATGTCAACATATTAGTACAGTTACAGTGCTCCCTCTCTAAAACGACACCAACAGTGGGAGACAAAAAGTGCGCGCGATGTTCGGAGGGAGTCGTTATAGGGAGAGACATTAGCGTACATTTGCAAACAGCTTGAATCAAGATCAGACGCCGCGTAACGCGGCATCTGATCTGAAATCAAGATGTTTGTCACTCGTCATTCAGTTTTTTTTTCTGTCAAAATATCAAATATATAACTTTGAGATTAACAGTATTAACAGTAGACGACAATTTGTACACAATCGGATCAAATTTATACTGCATGTGAAAGGTCAATTTCCAGACACTCGCTACACGTAATAAACATTTAGAGTTATATTGGAAAATGCGTTATTCGAAATCCTTTTACAAAGGGACATTACAAAATAAGGTACGTGGTTAATTTTGGTACTCATTTTTCGAAAATATAATTTTCTTCAAAGTTTCACTAAAATTCCAAGTTTTTTTTCAGCATTTTTCTCGGCTATTATATTGTTCACATCTATTACCTAACCGGAACCGCTTTTGCGATGACGTAAGCAAACCGCACGCACTTTATCAAGCGTTTTTGTGAGGCTTCCGGATTGGTAGGAAGGGTCCGGTTATGGAGAATGGAGGATACTATCGCATCGATAATTAGTTTAAACCTACTTTGACAATGGTGACACATCCTTGTGTATATGTACACTGTTGAAAAGACGTTATTGTTTCCCAATTAGACGCAAATGCAGTAAAAACAATAAATGCAGGTTTTAAAAATATCTCTAACAATGTTATTCTAAGGTACCCGGCCTCTGCTCCTACACCAAACTGTTTACATTTGAAATAATAATTTGAACGTATAAAAGTATCTTCTCCACTGTATCAGAAGCAATGACTTTGCACAATAGGTCAACCAGTCGGTGTTAAATGTGCATACAGTGGAGAAACTGTTATTCTTTCCCGTTTAAACGCAAACGTACGCAAACGCAAAGCACTAAAACGTAGAAAAGAACACCTTTTGGACAATTCTGATATTTCATGTTTACTTTGGTGGCAAACAGTTTGAAGCCTGATCAGACGCCGGGTTACCCGGCGTCTGATCTGGCTCCAAACTGTTTGTATTGTAAATAATAGTTTTAGCTTAAACGCGTTTATTGGGAAAGAATAACGTTTTCTCCACTGTATATCTTTTATAATCGAGTGTTCAGTAGGGTTAACGTCTTCACAGCCATGACGCTACATGTACCAGCTTTAAACAATATAGTCTTCTGCAGCTACAGCGTCTTCTCTCTACAACGGCCTTTCCAACAACGACTCCCTCCTTACAACGACCATTGCAGCAGTTCCCTAAACAGGACAATTACGTCTTACAATTACGTCTAGCAGCTGCTGCAATATCGTCTGCTTCAAATTGTAGTCTGCTGTTTTTCTTATATTGACATAATGGACATTTCGACAGAAAACAAATGAATGAAGAGTGACAAAATGCTTGAATCCAGATCAAACGCCGCGCTACGCGGCGTTTGATCTGGAGTCAAGCTGTTTGTAAATGTGAGCCAAATTTCCATCCCTTTAACGACTCCTTTCGAACAACGTACACAATCTATGTCTGCCATGAGGTCTCGTTGTGGAGAGGGAGCACTGTTTGTCTAAAATACAAATTTTAAGAATCTTAAAAAGCAGTTTGGACACTCGGCTTTTTCTCAGGGTAAGATACTGTAAAAGCTAGTCAGTATTGTTCATTTTGATTAACCCATTTGTACCCAGTGAATTATTCCAACATATTGGACAATACCATTTTTGATCAAAGGGATGCCTGATCTTAATTGTAATTTTTATTTTGTTTTATATTAAAATTCCTATCAACAAATGGTGTAGACTCTGATCAGACGCCGCATAATGCGGTGTCTGATCAGAGTCTACACTGTTTACATATGTCCCATACATGGGATCGTGAACACAAATGGGTTAATTGTACCTATATATAAACTTGTAATGACACTCGTTACGAAATTTCGTCAGTCACACTGGTAACATTCAAAGAAGGTTGAATCAGAAAGCATACAGTGGAAAATCTGTTATTCTTTCCCGTTTAAACGCAAACGTACGCAAACGCAAAGCACTAAAACGTAGAAAAGAACAACTTTTGGACAATTCTGATATTTCATGTTTATCTTGGTGGCAAACAGTTTGGAGCCAGATCAGACGCCGGGTTACCCGGCGTCTGATCTGGTTCCAAACTGTTTGTAAAAGAAAAAATAGTTTTAGCGTAAACGCGTTTATCGGGAAAAAATAACAGATTCTCCACTGTATCCTTACAAAGAGAGAAAAAAATCATAAAACGTTAATGTTTGCAGATTGGAAATTGTCTATATGTGTTAGTCATAAGTACTGATTTCAAGAAATAATTGAAAAAATGATGGGATATTGGTTCGGAAATTCGAAAATGACGTGCAAAACAGCCTTTAAAAAGGTGAATGTTCTTTGCTACTTAGTTTGAAATTAAACGTTGTCTGGATCATTACCCGTAACAAACAGTTACAGCGCTCCCTCTCTACACCGACATCCAACGGAAGAGAAAACTTGTGTGCGTTGTTCGGAGGGAGTTGTTGTAGAAAGGGAAATTTACAAACAGCTTGAATCAAAATCAGACGCCGCATTACGCGGCGTCTGATCTATATTTAAGCTGTTTTCCATTCGTAATTAAGTTTTTGTCTGTAAAATAACCATTATGTAACTTTGAGAAAATAGCACACGGCAATTTTAAGCAGACGACATTGCAGTCGTGAATATGTCGGATATAATTGTCCTTTTCAGGGAACTGCGACAATGGTCGTTGTATGGAGGGAGTCGTTGTTGGAAGGACCGTTGTAGGGAGGGAACACTGAATATTATTCAAACACTACCGTTAGTTATAGATCAGTAGCGTGTTCAATTACCATTGTTTGCTGTTTAGGTTAGTAGTTTGTGTCCCGTGTTAAGGGTGCAGAGTACAGTAGATGAAACGTTTTCTTTCCCAATAACCCAGTTAACGCTTAAACTATTAACAACAACAACAATAACCTTTATTTTTATTTTTTTAGATCATTATCATGACATATGAGAAAAGGAAATCGGTGACAATATTAATGTGAACAAATTATGTTCTCCGAGTCAAGGTCGGATACCGAATGAGGTTTCGGAAAAGGGTTGTGCTATTTAATATTGCTTACTCGATTCCGACCTGGATGGGCCAAAAGAGCTCCGTACAGTGGAGAATATGTTATTCTTTCCCGTTTTAACGCAAACTTACGCAAACGCAAAGCACTAAAACATAGAAAATAACAACTTTTGGGCAATTCTGATAATTCTTGTTTATCTTGGTGGCAAACAGTTTGGAGCCTGATCAGACGCCGGGTTACGGCGTCTGATATGGCTCTAAACTGTTTGCACTGCAAATAATAGTTTTAGCGTAAACGCGTTTATTGGGAAAAAATAACAGATTCTCCAATGTATTATTAAGGTGCACAAACAAAAAACGTATCATTAGTAAAAGGAAAAGGTTAATGCAAAATTCGGTAATGAAATGAAATTAGGGATAAGTTAGTAATTACTAAGAAAACTTATTTAAAAAGATGATAATAGTTTATATAATAATCATATTAGAGCAGTGATTGCAATTAGACTACTTCAAGATAAGATATTAGTTAAAGGGAAAATGAATTATTAATAGTAGTAGTATTACTATTATTATCATTTATCACATTATTGCATTCAGCATACCATTTGTTAGACGATGTGAGACCAAGCAAGTTTCTGCGTTGAGCATCTGCTGAAATGGTTGCACATCGTCTAGCAAGTAATACGCCGAAGTCAACATTTTTGTTGATTGTTGTTTTCTTTAATTCTCGGTTGCTGTTTGAGTTTACATAAGAATACAGTTCATCATAATACAAACACGTGAGTGGCTCACTGGAGCATACACCCCAAAAAGAAAAAGAGACAGCGGCACATACAGTCAAACCCGAGTAGAACGGTGACGCTAAACAGTGACGATCTGGTTGGCCTGTAGATAGGTGGCAGCCTAGTGCAGGACAGAAACACCACAGCTAGATTCTTTCTGAAGCGCTTCTGTCTTACTCCAGAACTGGCCGCCAAAGACAGATCCGATTGAATCGTCACCATATATATTGTCAAGGTTTCAGACACATACTACTTACTACACGTACATACAACTGAGCCGCAGGCAGCGAAAAAACTAAACTGTATATACCCCGAATACACATGTATTAGTGAGGCATGTCGTACCGGATGATCCTAATAGAATGAATTTAGATACTATCTCGGGTACCAACCACAGTAACGATGACGATAACAACAACGACAATAATACCTTACTGCCATTATTATCAGTATTATCACAATCATCAACATGCGCAACCTTTTCACAGCTGCACTATCGTCTGATAAAATTTGCGTCTGCTGTTTTTCTCAGAGTCACATATTGGACATTTTCACAGAATAAAACATAATGATGAGTGACAAACAACTTGAATCCAGATCAGACGCCGCGTCACGTGGCGTCTGATCTGAATTCAAGCTGTTTGCAAATGTACACCATTTTCCCTTCCTATATCAACTCCCTTTGAACAACACATACAATATATGTATGTTCAGAACTTCGTAGATGGCGTTTACATTTCTTTAAAGCAAAAAATAACTACAGGAGTTAAAAGGCGTAATGTTTGACTAATGGGTTAAATGTAGTGCTTGACCTATCTTGGGTGGTTACACATAGTCCGATAACAAGTTTGCAAGTATGCATGCAAAGTCTACTGAATGTCGTAGCAAATAATCACTGAAGCGTCTAATGTGAGACCCGTCTCTTAAGTTTGATTGTCTGGTTTGAAGAAAAAAATAACCATTGAGTTTCAGGGGCTCTTTAGGCAAAATGAGATGGCTATGCCACATGTTTCATGTTGTTACACTTACGTTCCCGACTGGTGAAAACAATAGGTGGATGGATGATACAAACGACTGGGGTTATGTCTTTAAGTAATTTGGACTATATGTCAGTCTAAAATATAACACTTAACTTTATGTGCAGAGCATTCTCTCCATTTACTTACCCATACTTATACTGATGAAGAATGCAGAACAATACTTCTACTCGATAATCGTTCTTGAACAAGAACTTGAGCGTCACATTTACCCTTAACCCAATACAGTGGAGAAAACGCAAAACACCGACATGTAGAAAATGTCCATTTTGAGATATTGCTGTCATTTCATTTTTATCTGAGTGGCAAACAGTTTGGAGCCTGATCAGACGCCGGGTTGCCCGGCGTCTGATCTGGTTCCAAACTGTTTGCAGTGGAAAAAAACGTTTTAGTGTAAACGCGTTTATTAGGAAAGAATAACACATTCGCCACTGTAGCAGGTTTCTTATTTTGAAGACAAGTGACCATATAAAGCATGTTGAAAGTAATGCAGAATACACCTTAAGGCGTTTTCTGCCTTACTAAGAGCCTGATTTAAGCTACAATCTGCTATGATATAGAACACATTTATTATCGCACGTGTTCATCATTGTATAAATTGGCACTATAGTCTTCAGTGGAGGAATACATTGAAAATGCTATGCGGCGCTTCTATAGGGTAAAAGGTTTAAATGCTCCTTGGAATAAATGTTGAGCCTCGTCAGGCTTCATACTGTTTGCCAGTTGAATTCAGTTCGTGACCGTGTGCATTTTAAAAAATAAACCATTAGTGTCTCTTTCATTTATACCTCGTTGCCTATGCGTTTATTGTTTTACCGGAGAGAATGGTGTGTTTCTCACTGTAGTTGTTATAAAAAGAAACAATGCGACATTGATGTCTATTGACTATACATGAAGTTGGTGTATGTTTAATAGCGTGTTTAATGTTGTGCGCTTTCTTTATAATTATATCAATAAGTGATTTTATCAGAGGTAACATGTCAGTTTGCAGTACGGTTATCGTTAAAACAGTTATGTTTTGATACTGATTGTTCTTGATTCTTGTGTTATATATACTACCATTTTATGTTGCTTTTAAGTGTCTGCGAACACTAAATGAATACGGGTGGTAATTTCAAAGACAGTTTTGACTATATCAGCGTGAGATTATTCGCATGAGTGTTCACAGTAGATTCGAAACGGTGATATTTCAGAAATCTCGTTTTGCAGACACGTTCGAGAAGAAATTAGTATTACTATACAGTTATGTTTATTCATTGTTCAAATAGTGGTACAGTGGAGAATCTATTATTCTTTCCCAATAAACGCGTTTACGCTAAAACTTTTATTTACAATACAAACAGTTTGGAGCCAGATCAGACGCCGGGTAACCCGGCGTCTGATCAGGCTCCAAACTGTTTGTCACCAAGATAAACATGAATTATCAGAATTGTCTAAAAGTTGTTCTGTTCTACGTTTTAGTGCTTTGCGTTTGCGTACATTTGCGTTTAAACGGGAAAGAATAACAGATTCTCCACTGTATACCAGGTCAATGCTTTTGAACCATTTACCCCTTGTGACGCTTATATATACGTCATTTAAAACAGTGTGCTATTGAATATTACATGTGTCCACTGATAAGATGGATATTGCAGGATACGTCTGATCAGGGGATGAACTATAGTGCAAAGACCAAAGCAGAGAAGAGGATATTTTATATTGACTCATCATAATTTATACAATATATAACACAACATGCAACATAAACATATTCACACAAAAAAGCATCACAAACGCAACACTAACGTTATATCTCTACCAGGAATCTGCTTCTGTTGCGATATATAATACATTAACGCTTATGTTTTAAGCTAAAACCAAATTCAAAATTTAATGCAGCTTTTAGGTACACAAACACATAATTCTCAAAGTTGAGAGAGTGTTGTATACATGAAGAAGAAACATACTAAAGAGAATATCATAGTAAATTCTTTTTGACTAGTATGATAAAATTTAACATACAGCGCTCCCTCTCTACAACGGCCCTCCCAGTAACGATTCCATCCTCACAACGACGCTTGCCGCTGATCCCGAAACAGGAAACTATGTCCAACCTTTTTACGTCTGCAATATCTTCTGCTAAAAGTTGTCGTCTGCTGTATTTCTCAAAATTACATATTGGGCATTTTGACATAACAAACCTTAGTCATAAGTGACAAACAGCTTGAATCCAGATCAGACGCCGCGTGACGCGGCGTCTGATCTGGATTCAAGATGTTTGCAAATGTAATCCTATTTCCCTCTCTATAGCGACTCCCTCCGAACAACGCACATAATTGTTGTCTCCCATTTGATGTCGTTGTAGAGAGGGAGTGCTGTAGTTTGTTTTGATACAAATAGTTCTTAACGTATGTCCTTTTCACCTTTTTACCTGCCAGTATGACGTTAAATACTCGTTTAACCCAGTCACTGCACTACTACCGTCTGCTTAATTGTTTCGTCTGTTTTTAAGGGTGTATCAATGTCATGAATTTGGGAAATTTTCAAAGTATATGAAAACACTCTATGATGGTTTTGAAGAGCTATTTAAGATGAATGAAAAAATAGAAAAAGCTTACATTTTGGTGAACAACAGTTGGCTCTACGGCCATGTGAAATTAACCCCACCGACTTTCTCTTATTTTGTCCTTTTCAAACAGCCCGCTTCAATAAAATCCATTTTAAATGAAAACAAAAATGATAATTTGGTTTTGTGTTATTTAATTTCTATCTATGGTAGTATTTCTTCATACAAAAACTGATTCAAAGAAAAACAGGCACCAAATGTGAAATTTATAAAGCTTTAAATATCATCAATATGGTACTTTTTTGTAAATTTTGTAAAGGGAGATAACTCGTTTTACTTTACTAACTCATAATTTTCAACACTGACCTTTCAATTTCTTTTCATATTTTGAACTGCCTTAGCATTGGCTTTCATCTGGTAGAATATAAGAAAAAGTTTAATACTAGAACTATTTCATTTTCAAACTTTTTTACTTTTTTTCATAAAATAAAAAATCTAATAAAATCATACCCTATAAAAAGCATATCTTTGATATTCGAGGATCCATATTGTTCAAACCTAGTGCCTGCTTTGACTAAATTTGGTTTCTATATGTGAAAATACCACCATAGACATGAAATAAATAATGAAAACCCAAATTACAATGTTTGTTTTGAAATAGATTTTACTGAAGTTTGAACTCTAAAAAAAAAGGACACCACCATATATATTTTTTTCATTCATCATAAATAGCATCTTCCAAAAAAAACAATGATAGAAAAAAGTTTAATACTTTGAAAAAATCGCTTATGGGTTGGATACACCCTTAAGTTCAAGAATTGGAATTGGACTCAGTAATCATTGCTATGAGTGTCAACCACTTGATATCCTGACACCACGCAGCCTTGAACTGTTTGCAAATGTCAGAGTTGACGGCCTTGGCAGTAAAATGGTTAAATCCTTAAATCCTTTCATGATCAAATTAATCGTACTTGAGGTGTTTACCCCGTCATCGCCATATTGTCACCTGCTTGAATATTGTTGTCTACAATATCGTTTCAAAATAAGATTTAAGGCAGTATAACTGACGTATTTTCAAAACAACTGACAAACAGTTTTGATCCTGATTAGACGCCGCGTGGCTGTTTCAAATTTGCTTTATGACATCAGTGAGGGTGAAAAGGTTAATATTTAGTAATATTTGTTTTTAATATCGTTACGTCTGCACAGTATCTATCTGCCCGTCTCTAAAAATAGCCAATTTCTAAAATTGCATTGAATATGTGACAAAATGGTAGACACGGAGTATCGATGCAGTACAGTTAATAACATAGTCGTTAATGATAAGTCATTACAGTGGAGAAAACGTTATTATTTCCCGTTTAAACGAAACGAAACGCAAAACACTAAAACCTAGAAAAGTGCAATTTTTTGACAATTCTGATAATTCATGTTTATCTTGGTGGCAAACAGTTTGGAGCCTGATCAGACGCCGGGTTACCCGGCGTCTGATCTGGCTCCAAACTGTTTGTACTGCAAATAATAGTTTTAGCGTAAACGCGTTTATTGGGAAAGAATAACACATTCTCCACTGTAATAAGATACTCGTTAATGATAAGTCATTACCTCCCGACGTTTCGCTTTTCAACTAGTGCTAGTTGACACAATGCCATGAGCAGCTTTTTAATTATTTAACTCTAATATTTGTTATATTTATTAGTTATAATAACTACCATGATGTACAAAGTGATTTGGCTATTACTTTTACTTTCTTTTTCTCTCTCTTTCACTCTTTTTATTTCTCTCTCTCTGGCTCACTACCACCCGCTCTAATATAATTTGTATTTGTGAAACTGTAAGGGAAGGCCGTCTCTAAATTGGTAAAACTTGTAGCCCAAATAAATACGAAAGACTCAAGCAGGAAACGCAACACAGACAATACACCCACCTCTCAAGCAGAACACACACACCGTCATACCAAAGAAAGCTCCTGCAGGAGGAATGATGACAATATTAATTACATTGACGGGGTGACGTTTTACGGCCTCCACACACCCCATTTCATGTATTTAATTGAAATAAAATATGTTTTAACTGTAAACTATTACTATTACTACTTCTGTGAACAATTGTATATTATACGTATTTCTACTTGAATATGGAAGGGTCGTAACTAATGTTGGTAGAACTTGTAGCCCGACCCGTTTCATAGAATTGGAAATAAAACATGGTTAAACTATATATATGCTTTTACATATAGGATCTTACATGAGTGTTCATAATTTATTGCATTTATAAAACTCGTCTTTTAGAAAACGATAAAAACGAGGTTGCCGAGTTTCTATCGTTTTCTAAAAGACGAGTTTTATAAATCCAATAAATTGTGAACACGAATGTTAGATTCTATTTATAACATAACCTGGCAATGTTGTTTTAACAGCTCGATACATATTTAAGAGTGTTAGCTTCACTATATAAGTCAATTGATGACGCGTGAAAGAACTGCTCAAATCAGTAAACATGCAAAAAGTAGAGCCATGGTTAATTCTGATTTATTCAGAATGAATCAAGGGAGAAAAGATTCCCTGCCCCTTCCCATCTATAGTCACTTGATCGCCGACAGAAATGTCGTTTGACGTCATATTTGTTTACACATTTTGACAGCTCGTAAAAATAAAGATTTTAGTGTGACAACCTCATTTGCATAGTTAACCACTAGTTATATACGAGAAATATACAATGCGTGTTATTCAACGCTTGCACCGTAGGTTATGTTATAAAATTACATAATTACTGCCTGCTGTGAGAAAAATTGTCTGTTTGCGATACTCGCTTGGTATAAACTGTTCCATGGGTCAATGGGTTAAGAATGAACACATTGATATGTGATGTGACACGTTTTAAAAACAAATATTCCCCTTAAACTACAATATTTATTTTTTGCTATTTCAATTTTAAGAGAATCGCCACATGGTAAGGTATTGTTTTACGCATATCAGAGTTTTATGCGAAATGCCTTAAAACAGTCCCTGGACAACAATACATTTTTAATTCAACTGCTTAACTGCAATAATCTGCCAAGTGCCTTGAATTGATGCTACATGTACCTATATCTAAATTTGAAATCTCTCCGAGCCGAACTGTTCCCTCGGTCTTGAAAGGTTCATTTTCACTCTCTGAATATAAGTTGTCACTTGTACATGTATGCTTTCGACTACAAACCTCACAACAAAAATCTTTCAAAACAAGTTATTATCCGAAACGATTAACAAATCAAATAATCGAACTACAATTAAAGCACAACATCAAAAGCTACGAAATTCAAGGATAAGATAAGTTTAACGAGCCGTGTCATTGGAAAACCATTTCAACAAGTGCAGATAGAGGCCAGCCACCGCGTCACTGTTTGACACAAATGCATCTTTATGTAGCTGTATTATATATGGTATTTAGCAGTGAAGATCAAACTCAGATACAGAGCATTGGATGGCAACGTTGCTTGTTCTGTACATTATTGCAATGCAATAAGGCAGGTGTTGTCATGGCACGGCTCTAATTAACATGCTAGCGGCAAAACCATAGCTACAATTGCAAACTGTTGGGATCCAGAGTCGATTGGCCTTTCATCTGGATCCAAAATATTCCAAACACTATAACTCTATAATAAAATTATTTGTTGTCTAGGCACAAAGGTACTTCAATAAAGTAATGATTATTTACTGATAATAGATTAGCAAACGGGTTGGAGCCTAATCAGACGCCGGGATAATCGAAATGTGATACTGCTCCTAACTAGTTTGAATTGACATACTTGTTTTGTTTTGTTTTTTATAAAAAAAAAAAAACTAACAACGTATTCCCAAGTGTATGACCTGTCAAAATTAAAAGGTAATTTGACATTCTTCTCATATCCACTATGTTATTGATAAGCTTGTGAGTGACTTTGCTCAATTGAAATGCTAATATAGCGGAGAAAACGTTATTCTTTCGCAATAAAGGCGTTTACGCTAAAAACTATTATTTCTATTGCAAACAGTTTGGAGCCAGATCAGACGCCGGGTAATCCGGCGTCTGCTCAGGCTCCAAACTGTTTGCCACCAAGATAAACATGAATTATCAGAATTGTCCAAAATTTTCACTTTTCTACGTTATAGTGTTTTGCGTGTGCGTTTCTTGTCGTTTATACGGGAAAGAATAACGGTTTTTTTTCACTGTATCATATCTCCCTACTGACCATGGTCTAACCATTACGCGTTAAACCTTAAATCTTTCACTGCCATGTTTCATGGTCTGCTCTAACCCTCTCGTCATCGAAATATAACGTTTGCCTTGGTAATGTCGTACAATCAGATTTAGGGATATTTTAAGTGATGTCGATACGAGTGAAAAACAGTTACGTTACAGTAACAGTGAAGAATCTGTTATTCTTTCCCGATCAACGCGTTTACGCTAAAACTATGTTTTCTTTTACAAACAGTTTGGAGCCAGATCAGACGCCGGGTAACCCGGCGTCTGATCAGGCTCCAAACTGTTTGCCACCAAGATAAACATGAAATATCAGAATTGTCCAAAAGTTGTTCTTTTCTACGTTTTAGTGATTTGCGTTTGCGTACGTTTGCGTTTAAACGGGAAAAGAATAACAGATTCTCCAATGTACGCGGCGTCTGATCAAGATCCAAAATGTTTAAAAAAAATGATGCGTCCTTTTGGCGCAAATGGCAGTGAAAGAGTTAAACACTGGGGTCGGGAATTCGATCCTCCGTCAGACCAATACCTAAGGCTGAAACTAAATACCGAGGACCCATATACCAGTGCCAAAATGTTCCATCGAAAATGAAAGGAGCATCGCCCGCTTTCATCTAATGTATATTATTTTCCTTCTATCTAGTCCAGCTAGTCCACAGTTGGAAGAAACCTTTCTCTCAACAGTACATTTATATAGCGAAAACCATATCTGTGAACGATGTATATGGTTTTTCAACTATGTTAGCCAATTACTCCATAGTCTGGTTTAGTTTTAAAGACAGGTAACCACTTAAAGAAGATTACACATAACGAGGGAATTCGAATTTACTTTGCTTTAAACAACCATCTGCAAGGATATATAACTATTTCTTTTTGTACTTGTTTGGTCTCTATAAAATAGCATTTCTTCAGGGTATTAATAAAATAAACTTCGTAAAAATGCGTGTCTATGCAGTTAAAGCTTAAAAGTAACGTGTTGGTACGTTTTTCTTGACTACAAAACACAGTTATGTGCTCAAACAATGATACATTTTCCCGACAGTTTGGAAAGAATCCAGGTGATTAGACACCTCCGTAATATCCCAACTCATACCTTGCTTTACTTTAACCCTTTCACCGCCAGAATCGCCTAAAGTCGAATTTGCAAACAGTTTTGATCCTGATCAGACGCCGCGTTAAGCGGCGTCTGATCAGGATCAAATCTGTTTGACACCCGTTTCGATATTTCTTATGTCATACTCTCTTAATTCTAACTTTGAAATTATATTGCAGACAATAATATTGAAGCAGACGACACAATAACGGTGTAGGGGTAAAAAACTCAAAAATAATTTGGCGGTGAAAGGGTTAAGTACAATGGTTCTTTGCAAACAGTTTAGATCGTGATCAGACGTTACGCAGCGTCTGATGAGATTCAACATTGTTATACATTACATATTTGTCTTCATTGTACACACTACTGACAATTAGATACAAATGTAATTAGATTAACAGAAGCAGTTGTTTAACGCAAATTACGTCATAGAAATAACAGGGTTACCACAGTACAGAAAAAATCCAGATTTGGTCGATAGGAAGATCCTATGGGGAATATTTGATCATTTCTATAATGCATTAAACGGCCAATTATACGTATGAGAGGACGTTATTTTTTCCAAAAGCCGCACCTATGCTAAAATATTGCATACAGAAGCCGGGCATTCGAACTGTCGAGCATTATAACTGTTTGTCAGTCAGATTTGAATAAACTGCAAGACCTTTCATGCGATACGTTTAAACGCGAATGAATATCTTCTCCATTGTATATCAGGATTAGGCTGTGAAACAACTGAGAATGATTTAAGTCGAGGAAACAGTCGTTTTAGAAATATTTTTTTTATAAAGGACATGTTTAATTCATACTACCGACATTGAATTTGTAGGCGATCGCCACAGATGCTAGCTTGTTGCTGATAAGCAGTGTCGTCTGTAGACGCCTTGTGCATTACTGTTGTACTAAATGAAGCATCAATCTGGCATTTTAGTTCTGTAAACCTCTTCAGAAAAGGCGATTGAGGAAGTATTACAGTGGAAACAAACGCAATTATTTCCCGTTGAAACGCAAACGAAATGCAAACGCATTGCAATAAAATAGAAAAGCATTGACAATTGTTTTGAAAATCCTAACGAATCATATTGATCTGAGTGGCAAACAGTGTGGAGCCTAATGAAACATGGTAACGCGGCTTCTGAATTTACTGTTTGCAATGGATATATATTTTATTACACAAGTGTCCGTTGCACCGTTAAGTGTTCCACGCAAAAGCAACAACAAAACAACACTGTTAAAATAAGTCAAGCTCACACAGTCCTTGCCAATTGAAAACATCGTAATTGCAATTAGACATGAAAGCTTTCTTAGACTTTAGTTTCAAAGACAAGCATGTGAATTCGCTATATGCTTTGTCCGCGAGATAGAATCCAATCAAGTTGTCCATGGTTGTGCCATCACTCCATTTCCATCCATCGGAATAGGTAGCGCCTGTCCAGAAAGCTAATGGAAACAAATAAACGTTGATGATGAATTGTTACTCATTACAATGTTACGTTGGGCATTTTATCTATAACTTTGAGTTGTGAAACTAATGCAGACAATACATGTTTAAAAGTAAATTTAAAGTAAATAAACGTCAAGTGGACAATGCCATTTTCAAGTTAAGGTATTTTTCAGTAAGGTCTGATCGCTCTACGTAGGGTACTAGTGCAGTTGAGAAAACGTTATTCTTCCCCGTTTAAACGCAAACGAAACGCAAACGCATTGTACTAAAATACAGCAAATGACAACTTTTTCACAATTCTGAATGTTTATTTTTAACCTGGATGACAAAGCTTTTTGGAGCCTGATCAGACGCCGGGTTACCCTGCGTCTGATCTGGCTCCAAAATGTTTGCAATGGAAATGATAGTTTTAGCGTAAACGCGTTTATTGGGAAAGAATAACGTTTTCTCCACTGTATCAGCTGATATCAGTACGAACATTCAACCATAACCATTTCACTGTCAATGACGCCAAAAACACATTTTCAAACTGTTTGGCACTCGTTTCGAAATTAAGTTACCTATATTGACTTACATTTAACCTTGTAACGATAGTGCAGACAGCAATATTGAAGCAGGCGACAATAGGGCAGTGAAAAGGTCAAAACTACACAATATATTTGACAATCAAAGGATTAACTCTCGGCTCAATAGTGACAACTTCATTAACATTTGTAACTAATCTACAGAATTTTGGTATTCTATTTTATTTAAGTATATGACCTGGTTTAGACACAATATTGCAGAATAACAAACAGCATGATCCCATCAATCTTGATCAGCACTGTTTTTATAGGACACGTTTACTCCTCACGGGCACAGTGTTCGTAATTGGCTTTAAATGCCACAATAATTATTTGGGTATATAAGTACAGAACCTTTATACTGTCACCTTATCACTTAGCATTGTGTAACGGGTATTTGATTGATAAATAACGACAGGAACAGCAAAATGAAATGTCTCATTACTGAGGAGAAAATATTATTTCCAGTCATCATAATTTCTAGGACTCTGATAGGCTGAAACTGCACATGTGACCACTGTGTACGAGACCGTACACATTTATTTAGCCGGGTAGTACGGGTCACGTGACTAGTTAGGTGTTGTTCCCTCGCTCGATTCGCGTAAACAATCTCTCTGTTTTGGTTTATTAAGCAGCTGTTTTCCAAGCAATCAAACGAGATCTTAATTAAAAACTGTCTTGAATCGATCATTAGGTGTAAATATAATTTAGATATCGATAATATGCTAGTTTCTTGCTTTGCTTTCCCTGATTACCCCATCCACGTCGTCACCATGGCAAACAAACAACGGGACGTGAAATGAACAATGCAAAGTACAACGGCACTTGTCACTGGTCTATATTGAAATTGATTTTGGATTCAGATTTATTTAGATAAAATGTTTATCGAGATCAACCAAAACAGGCAGAACTCGATATGCCTAGAGACTGACCGACGTGTTCATTTGTTCGTTCCTGATTATTTCCGTTCATTTGTTATAAATAATCGTTACAGTGTTTCATAAAACGTAAATGTCCTCCGAGAACTATCCGTTCAAAATACCCTGGTAACGAACATTTTAAGGATGTTCACATTCCAGTGTGATGACGTAACCATGTTAGATACAGTCTATCTGCGACAGGGTCTATCTTGATTTCATTTCAGTCGAAAATATCCGTAATTCAAAGTTAAATGGTGGCTTTAGAAATTATTGCATTAAACTGTAAAATGCAGATACATTCTACTTATGCGAGTTCCTGATACCGTCGAAGTTTATCTGTATAACTATTGTACTAAACCATCGAATAGCGCGTGAGTTTGAAATGTACTGATGTCAATTTCAAGCGTCAACTTTAGGGTCAAGACAGTAAAACTGTGTCAGATTATGCATGTTTTTTTCTTGTATTGGTTCTAGACTGGAAATGAATTCGTTACACGGTATTTCGGCAGGGTTTACGGGCTTGTATGACGGTTTTGGATTCCGTATTTCCTGAGCGCGAATCCAAAACCGTCATACCAGCCCGTACACCCTGCCGAAATACCGTGTAACGAATTCATTTCCAGTCTACCGTGTAACTAATATTATTGTTTCTCGTTTAAAACAAAATTAACGCAAACGAATGACAAATGGACACATTTTTTATGTTTACCTTAGCGACAAACCGCTTAAACATGACGTCGGTTTACTGTTTGCAATACGCGTAAGGAATTTATCTTTGAAGAGTTTATTGGAATAAAAAAATTCTTCTCCACTATATGGTGTCCAAAAACATTCGGAACCCGGGGTCAAATCTGCAATCTATCCAAATCCTATCAATATCCATGATTAAAAATAAAACAGATAAGCAGAGACGACATTTGCCATATAATGTCGAAAGTTGGCCTAAAATCATTATCTGTTTTCCAATTATGAGCCTTTTAAAGAAAGCAATCGAAACCTCTTTTTAACATAATATCGATTTTTCTTTCAGGTGGCGCGCATAACTATTAAGCCGTATTCACTGTACAGTGACTTGACGTCAATCCACATTTTTCATCTTTCTGAACCAAACATCACACCTATTGATTTGGATGTATTGTATTGTCTAAACTGTATTTAGTTTTGTTTGCTTGGTTATTAAGCCATATTTACTGTTTAAAATGAAATAAAAAAACGTATCATATAAATGTCATTTTTATCACAGCGTCTCTTCATGACACTTGTATTTCAAAATAACTTGGACATGTATTAGTGTCCTGTTAAAATAAAATATGGTTCCAACTTGGTTGTAAAATAGTTCAAATTAACTGATACTGAAGCAAACAGCGCAAGAAAATGTTTGACAAGAATAATCCGACGAAGTGCAAATTAAATGAAACATGTGTAGTGTTTCGTAACCGCAATTGTTGTCATATGCACTGACCAGCATTCTGAAATACTCTCAAATGACAGGAAAATATATATAAGACGACTCAGTTGACTTAATTTGCATTTACAGCACGTTTATGTGTTGGTTATACGCATACAGGTAAACAATATCACAGTTGCATGTATTGTTTAGACTATGTAAAAAGCTGTTGCGCGCAATCCAAAAATCCCAATTTCATGTTAAAACAGATGTTATGCCCGCGTCACACTGTCCCGAAGTTGACAACAGATGGACACACGATACACGAAATGTTCACATTCGGGCCTGATCGTGTAATCATCGGGCCATTCGTGAGGGCTACTTCAGCCACCGTGTGAGCTCCGGCTGAATTTCTCGGGCATCGGCAGCATCTGCGTGATGCTGCGTTCACACTGCCGATCAGATCAACTAGACCGTCCCGATCGCCCAAATCAGCCAACGCACTGCCCCAGAACGGCTTGTATACGACCTCTTCTCGATAGCTACTTGAAAGCACACGATCGTACACGACGCCCATACGACCATTCACGACTCTTTCACGACTTCTACCCGACAAGTATACCGACCTTTACTCGACTATTCTTATCCATACACGATCTCTACGCGATGAGTACTCGTCCAATCCGATTGCGACCCGACCAGATCGATATGGTCGTACTTGGGTCGTGAATTGGTCATATATGACAATGACAATGACAATGACAATGATTTTATTTGTAGTTGAAGGCCTCCGGCCCAAAATACCATCAATATTACATATAATGTTTTGTGATATCAATATTTCAGTTAACATAAACATAAAATGTATGCATACAGTAAACAGTTATACATTACTTGGAAACCATTTACAGTTTCCTCCTCCTTGACAATATGTACACGTGCTTTGCTCCATGTCCTTGGCGCGATGCTGAATGAACCTATGTATGCAATTTTCGAGTACACCTAAGTTCATTTCCCATAACGCCAGAGATAACCATTGTGTGCTTGTATTATCCACTCACACACAGTATCGGTAAGTCGATCTTAGACTCTTAGTCAATCTTAAACTGGTTGTTTTAACCAAATGTCTCTTTCCATAAACGCTTGTTCAAGGAACTTGGCAATAGCCAATATACTGTCAGATCTTGTGTCTGACATCATATTTATAAACAATTGGTTACACACAATACTCTCAACCCATTCAGCCCTGAAGTATTCTAATCTCAACTGTTTATACAGCGGACATATAAGCAAAAAATGCACTTCATCCTCAACGGTATATATATCATTTCTCGAGCAATGCACACAAAATCGAATATCTCGATCAATCCTTTCATGGCGACCCTTTTCGATCATGAGTGCATGGCTTGAGCATCTGAAATTTGATAGAACCCGCTTATATTTGAAAGGCATTGTCATTGATAGATACTTTTCTGGGTTTAATGCACTTTTGTAAAGTCTATAAGATATGGCCTTTGAGGATGAGTTTATGTCTTCCCACACGTTTTGCTGTGCACAGTCTATAAGTCTTGCTGTAAATTGCTGTATGAAAGCTTTAGGATTTCCAACCTCGTTTGTTATCCAAGCATACCCAAACCCAAACTCAAACAGTGCCAATCAAAATGTTACATTTTTTTAGCAATTTTTGTAGGAATGTCAATAACGTGTATGACTCACTCATAGGCGTGATGAAATTCCCGATGATTTTGAGCCCATGTATCACGGACGTCTTTGTTCATCTGCTACACTTCCGGTTCTTCGGTACCTTGCCAGAAGCTTGATCATTGATTGCTTCGGCGAGCACAAATTTATGAAAAGTACTCTACTGGGTCAGATAATGCTGGTAGCATACCATAGCACAGAAAGAAACGTGATGAAGATGTTAAATGGAAGACGTTTTCAATTACCTCAGCATGTGTCAGCCCGTCCTGTAAAAGTCCTATGGTTCTACCTCGTTCTTCAAGAGACATCCGACCCATTTTGTGTCTTTTTAAATTGTCGATGTCAACGTGTTAACTTTTCAAGTGAAATTTATGAAACATAACACAGCACGTGCTACTTACCCAGGTTCGAGCCTGTGTACCGGCTACACGAAATGCTGACTGAACACAACTAAAACCGTTTTCAGTCGATCAAGAGTCTCCACGCACACGTTTTGGCGTGTAAATAAAATTTATTTGATCCAAAACTAAAAAAAAAAGAAGATATTTATGTTGGGGTACTTAGCAGTTTTGCTGAGTATAGTATTGAACTTTACATTTTGGAAACTTGAGATGTAACTCTTACCATGCTAGCTGCTAATAATTCGGCCTCACTGATTACCTTTGCAAACAGTTTGGATACTGATGAGACGCTGCGTAACACAGCGTCTCATCAAGATTTAAACATTTTGCTCTTCAGGGGCCCGTTTCATAAAACTTCGTACGAAAAAAACGGCCGTAAGTCAAAACTTTAAAATACATTAAAGGTCTGGTTTCTATATCTAATATTGTCTTCTGACTTCTCTTTGAAATTGTTTTTTCAAGACGATTCCAAAGAGATGCCACAATACAGGATTAGATGGATAAATAAATAATAACTGAGACTTTTATAATCTAACTTACGACATCATTCGTCGTACAAAGTTTTATGAAACGGGCCCCTGACCCTGAATTTAAAAGAAAATTTAGAAATTTCTGATTTTAGAACATAAGCATACGACAATTGTTGCAGTCGAAAACATTACCCATCATGCAAATAGTTAAACTAAGTAAGGATTAGGGACAAAAAGGAAGTTGTGAAATATTCAGTGACAACTTTTATTGTATTGATTCTATGTCATGTTTGTTCGAACGTTTTACTGAATCAAGATTCACACTCAGTTTAATTAGATCTAAATAAATTTATTGCGGGTTTTAATTTCAGATCAGCAACTGAACTCCCCCAGACACACCCGCCGTCGCCGAAGGTTTTATAAATCGTAAGGCCCCGTGATGTCTTCGTGACTGCATCATACTCTCAACACGGCGTCGTGTAGCTATCGTGTGTCCTGCGGATAAACTTACTGATGAAATCCGCTTATTCGTGTTGACTTCGTTTGGGGTTCGGTTGTCATCATGTGACATTCTGTATGCACCGTACTTGCTTCGTATGTTGATTTGCCGTCGACCCAAATTCGGGGCCACCTTCGCGTGAAATTCAAAAGTCCATATTCGTGTGGCCTTCTGGTGTCAATTTCGGGACAGTGTGACACGGGTCATCATAAAAATACTCACAAATGCATATTTTTAGATGCAATTTGGAAGAAATACGCCAAGAAGAATGTATCTTCAAAACTACATATTTTATTTAAAATTTACTGTTTAATGTAGCAAGGATATACAATTGAATTAGGGTTCCGTTTTAGGACACCCTGTATAACCATTCAGTTAACTTACCATGAATTGAGTCTTCTACATCAGTCCATTTCATGATGGAATCATATTCCTCGTCTGTGTTAACATCTGCCAGATGTGCTTTGTTAGAGAACCCTTTGCAAGTTATCTAAATAAATAAACACAACGGAATGTCAATATATCTATCTCGTTTGAATCAAACCTACCCTGTTTTTCGAATGAATCACTTTTTGAATATCGATGGGACACACAAAAGGTTTACGAATACTAATGGTTGGTATGGAAAATTAACAAAAAACGAAAACTTTCCACAAAAAACATCCCAATATTTTAGCATCTCTAGCTGATTTTGTATAGAATACATGCCAGTGATTTTTCTTTTTATATAAATGAGGTTAAAGGTTAAGTTCAAAGTCATAGCTACGTGACAATGTCATGGTACGCTCCAGTCATTTGACAAGGGCAAGTTCAGAGTGACCTGCAAATGTAACTGACCACTATATTATCCCAAGATGTACACACGCACCATATATAATCCCAGCTTATTTGGTGTATACAACATAACCCAGAAAAAGGGGACACGGATAAAGGCATTTGTTTAATCACTTTATTCGTCCATAAGCAAGCTATTAGGCAAACTATCTATAAAAAATCAAAATAAAGGATAGAGACCAACTACAGAAACTGGCTTAGATAGTTCTTGGGTGGATGGATGTGATGGTTTTACGGCACTGCGACGTTAAATCTTAATGTAATAAAGACCCGATGAATAATGAGGGATGTTATCAGGTATATGATTTCGACTCATCTCATTCGCTGCACAACACCTGTATGCTTTCATATTTGTTCTTGGCATAAATATATAAAAGGACAACGTTCAAAGACGTGCAGCAAGATACGTTGCAATCATATACATCATCTTTGACAGACGGGCTTTTTATACACATTTAGTGGCAACTACTTGACGAGAACAGAAAGAATGCCAGATTAGACATGATGTTGAAAATGGGCCACGGGTACATTAATATAGATACTACTGAAAACTCCTCCCACTTCAGAGACAACCACGAACATTCAGCAACAAGGCTTTCCAAATACCACTCTGCAGAACAACCGACAGGAATGAGTATTTCTATCTAATGACAATAATCTAACGGGATATGTGACCGTCTCCGGGGCGGGTCCGAGTCTACATTCATTCAATACTCGTCTGAAAGTTTGGGTCATTACCCGCCAAGTTTGTTACAGGTTTCAGCTTACACTGTGTATATGTATAGCTCACGTGGTTGTCTGTCTGGGCACCGGGGATCTGTTATATGGGACAGTCTTACAACAAGCTTGCAAAGAGTCGTTTGATCTACCTAGTTGCCGATGTGTGACTGGAACAGTGCCGAAACGGCTTTTGGAATCTTTCTCTACATGCAATAAACTAGACGTCGCGATATGACTGAATTGTCACCATATATGCAATATTTACGTACAGTAAGCGACAATGTAGTGAACTGCTAAATTTCTACACTGCTCAGGCACATGCTTATCTGACCTCTTAATAAATTGCTAATTATAATAAGAATAGACTGACAGTATACGGTCAGAAAAGGAACAATTAATGTTTTGGTTGTTTTGGTTGGTTGTTGTTACATCATTGGATAGCTACAGAAAGGCAGAATATCATATTACATGTTGTGAATATTTAGCTTGAACCTGCAGTCTGCTACATAATTTTAAAAGCCAAATGATACAATCAATTATGACCCAATATCGGTTCTGGTTGACACCAGATCAAATGCTACATTTTGAAGCTATAGTTCTGGATACAGTCCCCCATTACAGGATTATTAACCCATTGTGTTAACACATTGTTTCATCTTATCTAAGAACTGTCAATGGTCATTAAAGCTCTGGTTGACTTATCTATACTTGTAGCACATTTTCACCAGAGCATGTAATTTGTTTATAGATTATGTTAAGGGGTCAGATGGTGACAGATGTTGACAATAAGGATAACTTTAGTTACTTATCGGAGCCTCTTGAGCTCCGATAAGTAACTAAACGATAGCCTATACGTAGTGTTAAAGCGACGTCGAATTATACAGAATCTAAAATCCAAATTTAGAGCTAAACTGCATTCCGTTCCGTTGCGTCTCTTAGCCACATTTCTCATGATTCAGCCAATTGCGACGATAAAGAGCATAGGAATTAGAATGTAAAACCTGCTTTACTACGATATCAAGTTTGAGACGACGGTTCTGTACGCTAGTTGTTGTGAAAAAACGGCGCTCAACCCTTTCAATCTCATTGCCGCTGGAAAGCGCGTCGATCAACACCACTTACCTTGCTTCCTTTTAGTTCTTGGCAATGGGGACAATCTCAGTAATAAACAGAAAAAAATCCCTTTGCCAATTCAGCCCCAGAACTGCGGCAAAGTAGAAAGCTATCTAAGGGAAAAGCTTAAAGGACCGGATTATACCTAACAAATTCGTTTTTATGTCATAATGTATCAGTATCTTCTAGAAGAGTGGTTCAAAGTTTAAATAGTCAAACGCCTTTTAAGTCGATTAATATCACTTACAGTAAGCTATTTCATTAATTAGAGTGATTTCATCTTTTTCTAAGAAGCAAGATGTGGTCAATGCGTGGGCCGTCTTACCTGAATCTGTCTGATCTTGATATAAATTTGTGTCAAGTGCCATAGTTGTTGTTGTTGGCGTACTTGTACATAACACTCACTAGACAGCTTGGTATAAAATTGCCTGTCAAACTAGACGATTACCTGCATAGCTGTTTTCAATTACCTCGCCATATAGGCAACCGTGCTCAGTCTTCAGTGGACGTGCCATAGTGAGGCTTATACAATTATACGAACATTTTAGTAAATACGAATCTTTGTTTACAGAGAGAAAGACCGGTATATGCCAGATAAGCATGTGACCTTTCGTATATTTGTCGTCATAATATTTCTCAATAAGAACTCACGGGGTTTCACTTTAATTATTACAAATGTTTTTATTTACTTGTTATATATACACGTACATCGTTACCAATATGTTGCTTTAAACAAAACGATAACCAGTTTGTATATGTATCTCCAATAGCAGTGTAGAAGCGGGGATTACGGTGTTAAAGTAAGTAGAAACTAGTGTAAACGGTAGCTAGTTTGGACGCCATCGTAAATTTAGACAAAAAAATCTAACTTTAAGCCTAATTTTCATAATTCCTCCCGAATTATCGAGAACACTCCACCAGTTTCTGATACAGTTTGTACACTTTACAAATACATATTATGCGGGTATTTTACATTTGGACGCCAAAGTAACATGTTGAGAAGTATGTTTCTCGAGACTGGTTCTCTAACCTGGGACCCCTCGCTTACAGGGCGACTGCTCTACCAATTTGACGTAAGGACCGCTCACATAAATATCTCACCCTATAACAATAAACACAACTCGACTAAATATGGTTATTAAACACATAGAACCCTAGTGACGATTATAGTCGTCATATACAAAAAGTGTTCCTCTGAAGAGTACACGTGTCGTAGGCAACTAATGTAGGCGTTGATCAGAGGGCTTCTAAAGAAACACTCAATAGTGTTTACATGTACTATATGTGTCACTTACCACTAAAAGTAAACCCCCTCTATGATGATTACTACACTATGTAATTCGATTTAAGTTTAAAGAAGGTAGCTGCTAAAAGCAATGTAAAATTAAAGCCGACAGCTCCTCAATAAGCTTTCTAGTTATATTTACATTCTTAAAGCTGCGACTTGTCTTAATGCAATTAATTAGCCCTCTTTTAGTGGCCGTCATAGAGATGTTTGCTGTCAGCCCTAAATTTCAACAACGGACTAAACATAGGCTTTATATATTTTACAGTTTAGTTGGATTATACAATCTCCGTGTATGGATTCTCTCAAGTTTCTAACCATATGATAGACTGGGAGGGGTCAGCATAATGGACAGGGGAGACAATATATCTCTCAGAGATTTTAGAGAATCCCTAAACATAGCGGGGGAGTCACATGAAATGAACCCAATCAGCTCTTTCTAAATGCCTTTGTGTACTACTGGGAGTCAGTCCAGTAGTCAACCCGCCCTGTAACGTCACTTGCACGCAGAAATCACAGTTTGATGAACGTTCTCAAATGGAGAACCGAAACTATCACCAAGGTAAAAAGTATTTAGATACGTCATCAGAACTGAATAAATTGAAAAACAACGAAGTTAAAGAAAGCCAGTGTTTTTTTTTCATACCTCACTGTCGACTTGATTGGTCTTGTTCTTGCCCGTAAATTTGTAGCATGACATGTACCCGCGTCTCCAGCCGCCCGGACAATACCCTAAATACAGTAACAGGCGCATTTATCACTACACTAACATGATGTCAGCTGCCTTAACCAGTATTATGCTGTGAGCGTATAATGTTGCTTTTTGAAAACAGTGCCTATCCAGATCCGACAACTCTTGAAGGAGCTGTATGACCAGGGTATCCACTGTTTTCTGATAGGATCTATGTATACTAGTAGTTGGTAAAATATCAAACTCATTTTTTATACTAAACAAGTAATAATTAAAGCCATTGAAGTAGATCTACTGATCTAGACAATATTCATAGAACTTTCTTTAGTAGAATTATAACACATATTGAGAGCATTAGGTTTATATTCGCTGTCGAACCACTTTCTATTTACAGGCAATTCATGTCTCGTGAATGATTGACATGATTTCCGGTTAACCCTTTCCCCAATAGAAGCGCCTTTTAACGGATATGATTTATTCATCCGCCCAAGAAAATAGTTCCAATTCAATCAGTAATGAATATGTATTATGGGGAATATTTTCTATATTATAGCACATGCTAGCTTAAAGAAGGCTGAAAGAAAAGCAGAATGCGCCCTTAGGCACATTCTGCTTTACCTTTAACCTGCTGTAAGTAGTTACCTATCTTAAGTACTAGAAAAAGGATATCAGGTAAAGGGTTAACATGTAAGTCTTTCATTTATAATTGAGAAACTTACTGCGATATTGAGCTTTTGTTGAATTCGAGGATTGATTCAGATTAGGTAAACCACAACATATTTTATATTGCTACATTTGTTAAAGATGGCCGGTTTAAAAAAAAAATGTTTCAAGTCGTTTATTAGCAATATGCATATGTGTCAATGTACACTCGCGGATGATTTACTACAACTTTCATATATGGAAGTATTTCAACTGGGGTAGTGGTGAGTTGTGGGATATAGTTTTCAGACTCGCATCTTTCTGGCTGACAATGCTGTCGGTTACTGAAGAACACACATTACAAAGCAAGTAACCTGACTACTCACCACAGGGTAACAAATGCATTCCAAACTGAAACATTGAAACGTTTGTTTACAATTCTGATCTAATTGAAAATGTGAAATCGCGGCCTTAGATATCAGCGAATTGTAGCAGTATTGAATGGTAGTCATTAATATCGCAGCTAGAATGCGCAATGTTTTTAAACATGGTCTGGCGACTGTGATCTGACTCGTTTTTTGACCTTTGACATCAATGGTAGGAAATTGATTGTTTGGAGGTTATTTCCTACACCCACCACATCGGTTACAGATAATAAAATTGGTGTCTAAGCACGCCTTTAGGAAGGCGGACTGTGATATATCAATGTAAGGTCACAGTTACCATGACCTGGACGTTTGACCTCAACAATATGAACTTTGTATTAGGAGCATACTATATGTACCGTATTAGTTACATATATCTAATTTACTGAGTCCGATAACATTCCTTTTCCGAAGTTGTCATTGTAAATTGCAATTGTGCACTGTCGAATTGTACCAGTATAAATGGCAGTTGGGATCGGTACAATACGAGACCTTACAAATTGATAGAAGTATTAGGTCAAAAAATGAATAGCACGCAATGCATTAATACTTGTATAATGATTATTGTTCAGGTTGTATCAAGAATTTTTTTTCAGAAGTTTAACAATGTAAATTTACACACCAATACTACTTATAAAAGAAATAAAGGTTTATAGGTATAAGATATAATGTTTGTGTTGCAAACTTGAATAATTATACGAATTATTGTGCTCTAGTTCATAGTAAAATAAATCGGAAATATATTTAAGATACAAAAGGTGTTAAAATGTTAAGTATAACATTTACCCTTCATGTACATCTGTGCACCAATAAAGTCCACTAAACGGTATTTATATTGGTGTTTATTTATTTTGTAGCATGTCCGGTTTCCTCGGTGGTAGATTGCGGCACCGCATTCTGTGGTGAAGGAACACGTTGTCAAACATACCAGAAGATTCCGAACAAGAACGCCAAAGTCCACTGAGTAAGTAAGTTTACCAGCATACGGCTCTTGTACGAGGTATTTTGTAAAGTTACCGCAAGCGATTTGGAACAGCGTCCAACATAATACGCATACTATCCCTTGATATCCCGTCCAGATGTCCATTCTATCGGGACTTTAGAGAAAACGTTATCCTGTTCCATTAGATAAAGCAAAACAAATAAAAACCATTGCATTGAATTATAGAAAAACACGGTTTTGATGTGTCAATTCTTTTAAAAAATCAGAATGGCAAAAAGAAAGGAGTCTGATCGGACGACGATTCGTTCGCGTCTTATCTGACTCCAAATTGTTTGTAATTGGCATACTTTCATTAGTACAAACGTCATGGAATTTCGATATTCATGGTAGAGTCTAACTTTGGACAACATGAGTGGAAGATGTCAATATTTGAGAATTAATAATGAACCCATTAGAGCATTAACCAATGACAAGAACTAAATGACGTGTTTACGTGATTAGTAAAATTCAAAATGGCCATGATGGACCGCTCACTTGGTAGTAAATTGTTACAGTCATATTTGGCAAGTTGTTTCAGTTTCGTAAACTATAAGAAAAACCTTACCCACCACTAGCATCCACGCTGTTTAAGCTATGAATAATATTATAGTTTAAGATATCGGGTAGAGGACCACTAATACATTATTTATGTAAGATCGTTATAAAATCGGTAATTGGTTTCAGACAAACACATTTTGTAAAGTTTAACAACAGTCAGTGTAAATTTACTCACACAAACCACTGGCGGCCATGTTTTTAAGATAGGAACCTTAATTTAAAACATCTTGTAATGTGTCACCTCTGGATTTTTGTAAAAGATATTTTCAATTTAGACCAGTACCAGTACTTTTATATAAGAAGATGGTTTTAGTTTTAACCTTAAGTCATAGTGCATAGGTGCAACTGACACACCCACTTGCAGTCAGAAATATAAAGCTAAATAAATAACACGTGGCTACTCATGACAAAGGACGACGGATGAAGACGGACCAATGGCAATTAAGATAACTCATCTTGACAGAATATTCGTGCATGGCAAGCTAAAACGTGTATTTGTGAAAACATTGACAACATTTTATACTCGAACAAAAGGACTCCAAAAGGAGCCTTCTGAAAATTGGTTAACACAATTTGTAATTTTACAATATGTATAAAGAGAATACTATGTCATTGCATGGTGTATGACATATTTATTCTGTGAGTAGAATAGCCAGTCAAACTAACATGTCTTCACATGTCAGAACTGCAGCAGAGGATTGGTCTATACAGTCACAGGCGACGATGCTCCTCATCAACTTCTCAAGACGCCAATACATAGTCATTAAGACTGAATGATGTCATATAGATTCTGCGAGGATGGAAATCAAAGACCACGAGGCTTTTTAAGCCGTCACTGGGATATTCTCGAGAAGAGTAAACCGTCCTATTTCATGCAATGATACATTATTCGATTTATTCTGTCATTAAATGAGTTTGACCTTCAATATTGAACTACCACTAAATTTGACAGGTTTCCTGTAATTTCTGACATATAAGAAATAACTGCTGGGGAGCAGTTTCTAAGTTAATCTTGTAACACGGCTGTGGCATTTTTCTATAGAAAAGTACCCCAGTTTAATTTGGATACCGCACACTTTGTAGTGGGCGGAGTTTCCCCGCCCATGCAATAACTGGTAGAAAACCATACAGTTAACTAGTTAACCGCACAGTAATGGCGAACATCTAGTTTACCTCACAGAAATGGCGCACACCCGGTGTGGCAGATATCTGCATAGCAAAGCCCCAGATAAGAGAGAGTAAAATTAATGGAACAAATCCAAATTTCCTCACTCATTCAACATTTAATCCTATGGTGTTACTATTCATTAGAATCGTCTCGAAGAGACGATTCCAGTGAGTAGTAACATCAAAGGGTTTAATGCAGAAATAAAGATTTTAGTTCTTGAAATACTCCTCTGATCTGGAGCCTTGGCATAGTAATATCAGCACAAGTCACAATGGAGACATTACACGATTTGTTTTGAACAATAAACGATTTTGTGCAAAATTGATAATTCCTTTTCAACCAGTTTGGATCCAGACCAGACGCCTTGTACAAAGCGTCTTATCTGGGTCCAAATAATTTTATTGTGCAAAGGAAAAATTGCTAAATATAGCACAAAGCCGTTGATTGAGAAATGCAAACGTGTTCTCGACTGCAAATCGTCCCGTCAGCACTGTGCCGATGTCCATATTAATCATTTTAAATAAACACGCGCGAAAGCTAGTGACGCAAATATTCCCAGAAACTAGGACATTCGTCTTTAAAGCACACATTTATTAACACATTGCCCGCGAAAGCGATCTATGCTGGAAGTTGTCGGATTGGTTAATGAGTATACGTTTCAGTCTTTGATTGGTCTCTTTTATGGGGGTTACACTATCTTTGATTAGCAAAGCGCTCAACATTTGGTATAACTTGCGCAGATAGCGATATTGTTCCTGTCACTGATTGGTCGTTCAAATGGGGATTCTAATGGATGTCAAAAGCGCTCAATATTTGATGTAAATTGCACAGAGCCCAACCTCTTGGTCTATATTTAGCCATGTTACAAGCAATATATTGCAGTATCTCCACTCGTTATCTAATTAAACACGCCCACATACACTCGTGCGCATTCATGTACAGTGTATGCGTTTAATTGAGATAACTCGTGGGAGCTATGCAATATATATAACATACGACAGAACAAATTTAAACGGAAACGCAACTGAATATATGTGGAAAATGAAATTGCCTTTGACATGTTGACTAAATATTTTACTCTGAATGCCAAACAGTTTGATTAGATTCCGGTTTGAAGATGTCATTAGGTTAATAGTATAAACGTGTCATTAGGAACAATATATTCTTTATTGTAGGAAGACATACTATCCATGCTATCAGCGAATAAGTTAATGGTGAATCCGACAGTTAATGTCACCATGACTTTTTTGTATTGACGTTTGAGTCAATTTGATCTTTGTTGCCAGTCCTGTTTGACATAAAGCCCCTTACAGTTGACTTCGAAAACAAACTGATTCTTACTAGTTACGCTAGTTTCTTCTTGATGCATGTTAAACGAGTGTCCCATGCGTGTGGAAAAATGTACAGGCACCGGTCTTATTTAACGTATGTCCGCGTGTGAATGACTGCATTGACCCGCTTTCAAACCAGTTATTGATAGGCTATCGGTCTACGATTGTCACTGATTTACGCTAGAATGTATGGTTTGATTATTTTTGGGAAGACCGTTAACATCGCCCTTGAAGACAATTATCGCGCGATGCAAACCAGTAACAGACCAGTCTGTTGCCAAAATAAACAGTAAGTGTACGAAAACTAAAGGTGCGATTGTTCGAAATTGCTCCATAAAAGACTTAAATAGTTGAGGAGACGTTATTCTGTCCCGTTTAAACGTAGCGGAACGCAAACAAATTGTAATTGAATATAGTAAGTTACATTTATTTAAAGTAAAAACGATGGTTTATACTTAAATAGAAAGCAATGTGGAGCCAGGTCAGGTGCCGGATTAGGCCAATGATACGTTATGATAACCACAGATAGCGTATAAAGTTCAAATGATCAAATTCTGTTTTATGTGTTTCTTTCATCCATCAGTCACTAGTCATGTGGGATCATCACGCGTCAATTAGTGAACATTAAACAAATGCAAATATATGTACCGCGTTTGGTCAAGATGACTCGTTAATTTGTAATTAACGTTTGGAATGTTTACAGAGGTCTTTAATTTACAAGCGATATTCATGATAGGTTTTTTTTGTATTGTAAAATCTGGTTTTTAAAAAATGATTGAACCCTACTGCTCGGACACCAGTGTTTAAACGTGCCAACCAGATATCACAAACTCTGACACCAGTGTTAAACATTGTTGTTTAAGGCGGGTGTTTAACTTCCTAATGTTACATAATGTTCACATATCATCATTGAGGTAAACGGTTGTCGAATGGACACCACGGACCAAGGGTAAGACAACTGAATAAGAAACAAAAGGCTTGAGTAATCATAACCACTTGTATTTTATGTTAAACAGTACTAATCTTATCTAATCTAAATGCGATATCTAGAGAACAAAATTATTATTTACACAAATGGCCATAGCCAAACGGAAACTTAAAAAGGGCTGCTTCATTGCAAACAATAATTAAGTAAAACGAAAAGCACATAGAAAACAGCTAAACACTATAAGTAAGAAAGAAAATACCAAAACTAATGTTAATATAAATGGCTCTTAAAGAGTCTCGCAACCGAATTTAGCATTAAAAATAGTAATTTGTAAATATATGTCAAATGCTTATATAAATGGGTAAGATTTAGTTTAGGATAATAAATTCTGTTAAAAAATGCATTTCCAAAAAAAAAAAAGAAAAAAAGAAGAAGCTCTGGTTGGATTCGAACCCGTGACCCTCCATGCGGAGACAAACATGAAAAAAAGGAAACGCCTTTTACCCACGCGGCTACTGGCGCTCTCTATCTATATGGTAGCGAATTAACGTACTTCACTGGTAGCGATTGATATAAAATTCGGCTCGGGTTTACGTCTGAACCCGTGTAGAGAAGCAACAACAACAACTATACCGTCTACTTACGCTATAGAAAAACGATGGAAAGTATCTAAAAAAACTAAGATTCGGTGATGATTCTTGAGACTTATATTTGGACTGATCATATTTGTTTAATGTCAGAAGCCAAATAATGCCACAAATTTGCTTTTATTTGAGTATTTTATTTTATTTTGACAAGTACACCATCAGGTTGCGAATCCCTTTATGGTGACATTTTTTAATGCAGAAGCATGTTCCCAAGTGTATTTCAGTAATAAATATGTCCCAACTAGAAGAACAGGTTTTACCTGCCAGTGAAAGGCTAGGTAACAAACACAATTCAGTTACTGGTCTGAGACAGTGTATAAAGGGACTGAGCATCTGCTCTATTTATAGTGCTCAGAGACAGCCCTTATAACATGACTGTAATCGAGCTATCTGATTATCTAAAGGTTCCTAAAACCTCCTTCCTGTAATCAGGGATTATACAAAATAATGTCTAAGTTATGAAGAAACATTCTACAATATCAAAAATAGCATAAAAGCATCTATTCAATATACACTAACAGATCTATATTCAGAGTGGCTAAATACTATTTACTAATGGTGTTTCAAAATAGTAAATGCACTTATAAGGAATTTAGTGTTCGTGTTCAGTTTTTACTATGAACCACTTAACAATTGGCATTGATGATTTTACATAGACATGCTAAATGCTGATCGACAAAACCTCGTTAGCAAATGTTCAATAAGACCAAGGACAAAGGTCAAGGTCACAAAACTTGGCTCATGACTGCTATGAAAACTTTTACCAGATCCCAAAAGGATGCAGTACACTCATTTGTTTTTTGAAATATTTTGCCTATGTTGGGGTCTTGTAGATTTGTATTCATTCCATAGTGTGAACGCTCTTCGACTAACGGTTTGCACAACAGGTTACAATATCCAAGGGATAATAAAAGGTAACTTGATAGGTGCATTTGGGAAACAGTATTGTTGCTGATTAGCAGTGCTTTCTGAAGACGCCAACTGCATAACTGTGTTACTGCATTTAACATCAATCTGGCATTTAAGTTATATAAACCTCTTCGGAAAAGGCTGATGAGGAAATGTTACAGTGGGAACAAACGCACCTCTTCCCCGTTGAAACGCAAACGAAATGCAAACACATTGCAATAAAATAGAGAATCATTGACAATTGTTTTTGAAAATGATAACGAATCATATTGATCTGAGTGGCCAATAGTTTGTAGCCTTATGAAACATTGCAACGCGGTTTCTAATTTTATTGTTTGCAATTGATGTATATTTTAGCACATACATGACCATTGCTTTGAATCCTTTCACCACCACCGTCACCGTTTCATTGTCGTCTGCTTTAATTTTGATGTCTGTAATGTCGTTTAAATTTGAAAATATAAGGCAATACAACTGGAGAAATTCCAAAACGAGTGTCAACCATTTTTTACCCTAATCAGACGCTGTTATACGCGGCGTCTGATCAGGATCCAAACTGTCTGCAAACGGGATTTCAAAAATCATTGAGAATGAAAGGGTTAAAGGTGTTCAACGCAAAAACAACATAAAGAAATCGTTAAAATAAGTCAAGCTCACACAGTCCTTGTCGAAACTGAACTGCGTTATAACAGTTAGTAATGAAACTTTTCATGGATTGCATGCTCAAAGACAAGCATCCGACTTTGTTTTGTAGATTTATCACGGTATAAAATCTAATTGAGTCGTCCAGGGGTGTTCCATCACTCCATTTCCATCCATCGGAATAGGTGGCGCCTGTCCAGAAAGCTAAAATACAAAACAAATATTGATGATGAATTAGTTTAAACATAATTATTTGCAATAACATGTGTAAAGGAATTGGACTGCAAGTTATTACAACATTATTATTGGCCCTTTCCCTAGGTATATACACAACATTGGCATACTATAATAAAATAGAAAACGAAATAGTTACTTTGCTGAACAAGCAATCGATGGCACAACCAAAGTGTTGTTTACACTCATTTACTTTAATACAAATTGTTCGTTTAACGATTTTCAAAAGTATTGTGATCGGCTTAATATTCCTGGTATTGATATAGTGTTTAGTAAGATAAGTACAGTTTTATGGCAAAATATTAGTTTTAGAGTAACACAGGTTAAACTGAAACAAAGCAACATAACTGTATATAAAAATAGCATGAACTTATTGTTGCGTGGTTGTTGAGAATCTCATAGTATTGGGGATGTACTTATGGACTGTCTGTAAAAATATGCATATTAAAATCAAGTGGTTTAGATTCATAATTCGATAATAAATTGATACCCATAACGATATAATTTTGATGTGTGAAGTAAATGCAGACGGAAATTGTTTTATTCCTTCCCCCAATAGAAGCGACCTTTAGCATATCTAATTTATTCCTTCGCTGAAGAATATAGTTCCAGTTTATACTTTCATGAACAATTACCATTACACATATTTTTATATAGCCTAGCAGATGGTAGTTTAAAGCAGGCTGAAAGTAAAGCAGAATGTGCCTTAAGGCACATTCTGCTTTACTTTCAACCTGCTTTAAGTTATAACCTGTATTTAATAATTTATAATGGTTATTGGGTAAAGGGTTAAGTAAGTTGCGTAATTCAGGTGAATGATTTAACACTCAAACAATCTAATGGACAACGGCATGTGTCAGTAATATACAATTGGTGTCGGCTGATCGCTCTATGTAGGGTACTCGGACCGGTTTCATACAACTTCGTACGACAAAAACGGTCGAAAGTCAGATTACAACAGTCTCAATTTTTATTTATTTTTGCATCCAATCCTGCCTGGTGACATCCCTAGGAAATCGGCCTCTAACGACGATTCCAAAGAGATGCCACAAGACAGGATTAGATGTAGAAATCAGAAATTATATTTATTTTAATGTCTTGACCGTTTTTGACTCACGAATTTTTTATGAAACGGACCCCTGGTATTTAACTGACATTAGCCCGATATCTTACGGACCTGTAATATTAACCCTTTCACCATCAACGGCACTAAAAAGCACATATGCAAACTGTTTTACGCTTTTATTCGAAATTATGTCAGTCATATTGACTTATATCCAACCTTGAAACGAAAGTGCAGGCACTATTGAAGCAGACGACAATAAGACGGTGAAGAGGTAAGAACCTCGAGATAAATTTGACAATGAAATATTTAATTCTCGGCTCAATAATGGCTACTTTATTAACATTTGCAAATAAACTGCAGTATGATGTTATCTGATTTGATTTAAATGTATGACATGATTTAAATACTATATAGCAGACTGACAAACAGTAAGATCTATTCTAACACACCTCGCCCACACTCCTATATAAGCGAAGAAGGTTTGTATTGGTGTTCGAATTTTCAGTAGAACACTCACGCGCTAAACGTTCTAACGTGACGTCATATGGCTTCGAAAATGCGTACGCCAAGAAATGTAGCGCCGTTACTTCGGTGCAAATTAAGGTTAAATAATGTGTTAGAATCGAAATAATAAATTAATACCAGTGTTCTATCTAACAATCGAACACGGATAGTCGTTGAGATGCTTGTAATTAAATCACTCGGCCTAAAGGCCTCGTGATTAAATTACTACGTATCTCAACTCCTACCAGTGTTCGATTGCACGATAGAACACTGGTATGAATTTATTATTTCTGAATTTGATCTCGGTCAACACTGTTTGTAAAGGACAAGTTAACTTCTCCGACAAAGTGTTTGTAATTTGTGCGTGTAAATGCCAATAGATTTTAAAGGGTTTATGTAAGTAAAGTTACTGTCACCTTATCACACAGCACTGTGTTACGGATACAGTGTTCCCTCCCTGCAACGGCCCTCCCAAAAATATTCCCACCTTACAACGACACTTGTCGCAGTTCCCTTAACTGGAAAGTTATATATTATGCATTTACTGCTGCAACATCGTCTGCTTAAAGTGGTCGTCTGCTGTTGTTCTGATAAAATGAATATAGCGACGAGTTACAAAACAGCTTGAATCCAGATCCTGGATTCAAGCTGTTTTGTAACTCGTCGCTATATTCATTTTATCAGAACAACAGCAGACGACCACTTTAAGCAGACGATGTTGCAGCAGTAGGCGGCGTCTGATCTGTATTCAATCTAATTGCAAATGTAAGACAAGTCTTAATTCTACCTCCATATAACGATTCACTCCGAACAACACACACAATTTGTGTCTTCCAATGGGTGTCGTTGTAGAGAGGGGGTGCTGTATATGATTAATAACCAATAACAGAATCAGCACATATCTAACTACATAGGAGACAGTGTAGTCATTTTCCCTTTAAACGAAATTAAACGCATCCGAAAAGCTTGGTTAAAACATGGTGACAAACCGTTTAAACCAGACACGAGGTAACTGTGTTCAATAAGCGTAAGGAATGAAGCATCAACGAGTTTAATTGGAAAAAATTATATCTTTTCCACTATAACCATGAATTTTACTTACCAGTAATTGGGTCATCACTTGGTAAATCAGTCCAGTTCCTTATAAAATCATATTCTTTTATTGTTTGAACATCTGCCAGATGAGCTTTGTCAGGGAAGCCTTTGCAAACCATCTGAATATATATACATACAGTGAAATGGTAATATCTGTATCTCGTTTGAATAGAACCTATCCTTATTTTTAAGTTACAACTTGTCTAATTACAGATAGGTCAGACAATGGGTTTTCGAGCGCTCATTATTATTGTGCATAAACCCGCGCTCAGAATTGTTGTTAAAAGGACTCGCAACCGGATAGTGTACTTGTCAAAATAAAATAAAATACTCAAATAAAAGCAAATTTGTGGCATTATTTGGCTTCTGACATTAAAAAAATATGATCAGTCCAAAAAAAGTCTCAAGAATCGTCACCGAATCTTAGATTTTGAGATATTTTCCATCGTTTTTCTATACCGACTAGTAGACGGTATAGTTGTTGTTGTTGCTTCTCTACACGGGGTCAGACATAAACACGAGCCGAATTACGAAGTTGTATGCACTTTCGATCGCTTCACATTGAAATACGTTAAATCGATCCGAGATAAACGGATAGTTCCGTGGTCCATTGGTCTAAGCGGTTTCCCTTATTTTGCCTTCTGTCCGCCAATGCCGGGCCCCGGGTTCGAATCCCACCAGAGACCAATATTTTTTTTTATTGAAATACATTTTTTTAAACAGAATTTCTTATCCTAAACTAATTCTTTACCATTTATATAAGCGTTTGACACATATTTACAAATTACTATTTGTAATGCACCATCTGGTTGCGAGTCGCTTTAAATGACGGGATGACTTCGTTGCTATACCATAATGCATCAGTATCCACCATATGAGTGGTTCAAGGCCAAATACTTTTTCAAAAGAAATTAATATCACTTGCAGAAGGCTATTCCACTAATTAGAATGACTTAATTGTTTTCTAAGAGGAAATATGTAGCCAGTGCATGATCTTTCTTTCATCGACCTGCTTGATATTGGTATAAAGTGTGTCAATTATTATAGCCATGTTGATGCTTTCACACGTATACGAACATTTTGGTACATACAAAACTAATTTAAACGGTAGCTAGTTAGAACGCACTCGTGAAATTAGGTATATACCTTTCACTTTAAGCCTTTATTTGATATTTCGATGATGTATGTGTCCTATAACCTATAATTGCATACACCCTGTTTGTCATTTAACCATAAATACTATTGCTAATGGGTTGCCATTTTGGACACTTTCTCGGATTGCGGACCCTTCGAATACGAGGGTAGTTCAAATAGTTTTGATACTGGACCAACAACTTCATTATAATAAGTGCAAATACGTGTGTTGCATATCATTTTAAAGCACAATTGTTTGCCAACACGTTGGTATAACGCACGATAAAATCGCATTACTCGATCAGTCCCATATGCATCTAAATGACCCCTCCCTGAGGGAGATTAACATTGTGAATACAATTTAGGTATAATAATAAAGTATGCCACTGCACGTGAGTTTAAAGCCTGCTTAACGCAAAATAAAATTTAAACCGACAGCTCCTCAATAAGTTTTCTAATTTACTTAAACCTGGCTTTAACCCTTTTAACCCTCAATTTCTCTCATTGTAATTATTTTGGGCTCTTCTAGTACAGGCATTTAGAACCAGTCTACTGTTACATTTTTGGTATATCAACACAAACATTGAACATATCAAACGGTGCAGACTCTGGTCAGAGGGCTCTTTTAGGAGATCTCTGATCTGGATCAACACTGTTTGCATGTGTCATCAGTAATCTCTACAGAGGGCTGTAGGGCTGCAAGGGTTAATCTGTTACTAGAATTAAACGCGTTTATTTGATAGCTTCTTCTTAGTAATAATGTATACATACGTAACACAGTTACAGAACGCCAGTTTATACATGTATACTGTCATTTGTGCATACCTCACTGTCGGGTTGATTGATGTACCTTCCCGTAAATTTGTAGCATGACCGGTACCAGTGCCTCCAGCCGACCGGACAATACCCTAAATAAATAACAAACACATTGATCCCTGTATCAGCATGACGTCAGGTGTGTTAATCCTTATTATGCTATAAGCGTATATTGTTGCTTTTTGAAAACAGTACATGTCCAGATCCGACAGCCTTGAAGGAGTTGTCTGACCAGAGTATGCGCTGTTTCTCAGATAGGATCTTCATGTGACATTAGTCTACACAACTTGACGTTATTTATGACAATGCTGTTTGTATGTTTATTCTTTGAAATCTAGCTTTGGTTGTCTATAGTGATGAAACTGTGTCTGCTCCGTGTAGTAGTTCCTGACCCCATTTTATTCGGAACATAGCTCATATATTCTATAATATTGGTAATACTATTGAAAGAATTTGCATGTGTCCATGTAACTCCATAATGTATAATTTTATTGTTAATGTAGTTATTTGAAATTTCTCGCTTTGTAGGTACATTTATATAATTATGATTTTCATTAGGTAAACGACTTTATTGCTTAAATGGTAAAAATGTAAGGTTTCAAACACAAAAAATACTTAAATTCATTAATTAGCGTTTTGTGACACTCCCAGGTGATTTACTACACCTTCCGAAGCCTTCCACACATTAAGTAAAAACCAAAATATCTAGTTATAGCTCAGTCGACTATACCTTCATTCCCCTGATCAATGAGCCATCCTGCCTACAATTGTGAGCACTGCTAACATATGGTGCGTCGGCAGCCACAGTACACACTCATATCCTTCACATGTATCCATTTTAAACCCTGGGTGGCGAGGAGAAATTCGCGATACATATTTTGCTCAAGAACATGCCTGTACATCAACGGGGATTCAGAAAAAATCTCCAATAAAGATGCTGGTCCAGCGGGGGATCGAACTCACGACTCCTGGTACTTCTGTCCAATGCGTTATTACATGAAAGTCGTACAACTTGGTCAGTGGTGAGTTATTGGGGCATAGTTTAAACAATGGCCGACTTTTTGGCTACAGACGCTCTCGGCTACTGAAGGCACATTTAAATAAGAAGAAACACATATTAAGAAGCAGGTAACTTGGTTTTTCTAGCCAAAAGGGTAGACAATGTATTCCAAACTTAAGGGTGTGTCAAACCCATAAGAGAATTTTCAAAGTACATGTATCTAACTTTTTTCTTTCTTTCATGTTTATTTTGAAAGAGCTGTTCATGATAAATGAAAATACAGGAAAACATTATATGGTGGTGTGCATTATTTTGCATTACGGCAATTTGGAAAAGATGCGTAAAACTCAGACTTTTTGTCAGGTTTTGTCAAATTTAAAGTTTAAGTTTCAGTAAAATCTATTTTAAATAAAAACAGACATGGTAATTTTGTTGTTCACTATTATGTATTTAATGTCTGTGGATGTATTTTGACATGAAGAAACTAAATCAAGACCAAACAGGCACCAGATTTGGAAAATATGAATCTCTGAATCAACAACATGGTTTTTACGGGTAATTATATTTTTTATATGAAAAAATTCTTAGAATTGGTAAATAAACTATTTCTAGTATCTAATACTTTCTTATTATATTGTACCAGATGAAAACCCATGAAAAGGCTTTTCAAAATACGAAAAGAAATTGATAGGTTTATGTTGAAAATGTTGAGTTATTGAAGAAAAGGAGTTATCTCCCTTTACAATATTTACAAAAATGTACCACATCGATGATATTTAGAGCTTTATAAATTTAACATTTGGTGCCTGTTTTGTCTTAAATTAGTTTTTGTATGAAGAAATACTACCATAGATATAAAACCAAATTATCATGTTTGTTTTCATTTAATATGTTTTTTATTGAAGCGGGCTGTTTGAAAGGGACAACATAAGAAAAAGTGGGTGGGATCAATTTAACATGGCGGTAGAGCCAAAAGTTGTTCACCAAAATGTACACTTTTTCTATTTTTTCTTAAATAGCTTTTCAATACAAAACCATCAAAGAGTGTTTTCAAACACTTTGGAAATGCCTCAAATTCATGAGCTCTATACACCCTTTAACATTGATATTTGCTAACAAGTATGTGATTCAGTTGCTCCCTGTGTCGTTGTAGAGATATCAGCGGTAAACATTATCAATACAAATACTAATATATCGCAGCTAGAATGCGCAGTGCCTTGTTACATTTACAGGTTTCTGTGACCTTAATCAGTTAGTTTGACCTCTTACATTGCATTGCCTTGCCTTGATCCCTTAGCTCAGCGTTAAACCGCTGGGGCACCTCATTGGAGACTTGTATACCAGCCTCCTCCATTTGCCACGATCGTGTGCTGCTGATTGTGATTCACCAAATATCAACCCTGCTCATTATTCAATGTTGTCTGACCATTCTTTATTCTGTCGTTCTCTTTTCCTCCATTCCTTGCAGAATAGTTTTGTCTTGGCCCTGGAATCTTTTTGTAGGACCATACCATTTACGTTTTCGTGAGTAGATCATCATGAGGGCCCATGTGCTGAGTGATTGTTTTGCGGACATGTTCATATGTGATGTGCTGTAGATATGAGATGCCAAGGATTTGCCTTTAACATCTCATTTCAACAGCCATGATATTGTACTGAAGCTCCTGAGTCAGTGTCCATGTTTCGCAAGCATACAGAAATATCGACAGTACGAGAGCGCGCATGCGTCTGATTTTGTGGTTGACGGTAATTCTGTTGTCCTTCCAGATGGGTGTTAGTCGTGCCATCGCTTAAGCTGTCTGGAAAGCTCTTGCAAGAATCTCTCGTTTTCTTCGTACGTATCTCCATTCCGTATCTTGTTGACGTATTATCCAGTTTCTTCACTAAGGTTGCTAACTCTTCCTCTTTACCTGCCAAACCATCAATGCCACCTGCAAATCTGAGATTAGTGATTTGTCTGCCACCAATGCTAATTGTTCCGTTATGATCTTTAAGAGCCACACTCATTATCTCCTCTATAAGGATGTTAACCAGTGTTGGGGAGAGCAAGCATCCCTGACGCACTTCTACAGAAGTATGAAACCACTTTCCTATGTTATTCTGTACCAACACGGCACTTGTTGCTTATTCATATAGGTGCTGAATTGATTTGATCAGATTCTTGCCAATGTTGAATTTCTTCATCGTTGTCCAATGTTCTGCATGCCGTACGCGGTCAAAAGCTTTCTTGAAATCGACAAAAACATGAAAGAACTCCCCTTGATGCTGTAAATGCTTTCCACAAACAATCCGATGATTGAAAATCTGTTTTATGGAGCTCCTTCCTTTCCTGCACCATGCCTGTTCCTATGCGATGATATTGTCTGCCTGCGGCGGAAGTCTTTTGAGGATGATTTTTAACATGATTTTGCTAGCATGACCGATTAAACTTATGGTCCAATAGTTTTTGTACTGCTGTAAATTCCCCTTTTTGGGAGAGTTATAACTAAGGATTTTACATTAACTTTAGGAAATTGATTATATGGCGAATGTTTCCTACAAGACATCAGTTACATATACCAACGTTGGTGTGTGAGTACGCCATTGGAAAGTATTATGATGTATAATATATATAAATGTTACAGTAACCTTGACCCAGACGTTTGACCTTAATTATATGAAATTATATTTAGAATATCCTATCTGTACCATATTAGGGACATCCAACTTTCTCAGGCCCATAAGGTTCATTCCATAGAGATGTCACTGTAAATCGAAAGCAGGTTCGGTCGAATTGTACAAGTTACTATTAGCAATCGTTGTTTTTGTATATCATTTGGTTGCCATTTTTTTTTCTCTTTGGCTCACTACCTCTGAGGCCGTTCGTGCCGTTTGAAATCGATATCGTGCAAACATGTCGTTTTAGTTAAATTGTTACGTTTTCGATTCAATCGACGGCCATCGATACGGTAAGTGAACTTGCTACAGCTAGGCATACTAAAATATGCCCGTTCAGGAAAGTTCATGTGATAGAAGTGTCACTTTGGATCGAAGTTATTAGCTTAACCCGGATTATACCGTTACAAATCACATTTTATACGTTTTACGTGCTACAGTGGAGAATCTGTTATTCTTTCCCGATAAACGCGTTTACGCTAAAACTAGTTTTTCGTTTACAAACAGTTTGGAGCCAGATCAGACGCCGGGTAACCCGGCGTCTGATCAGGCTCCAGACTATTTGTCACCAAGATAAACATGAATTATCAGAATTGTCCAAAAGTTGCACTTTTCTACGTTTTAGTGTTTTGCGTTTGCGTACGTTTGCGTTTAAACGGGAAAGAATAACAGATTCTCCACTGTAAATAATTGGCTTGAAAACTGACAGACAGAAATACGGATGGCATTTACATGTTCATAGCTATATATTTGCAAGTTTAGTAAAAGCAAATCCTAAATCAAATCAAAAGTCATTATATAAATGACAAAATAAATCATGATCAATGAAAGTATCTTGATATTGAATGAAACAGTTTGATGGTTTACTGTTATAACCAATCCTTTTAACTCTAAATGACGTAATAAAGCGCATTTGCAAAAAAGTTGGGGTCCTTGTCAGGCGCAGCGTTACGCAGCGTCTAATTAGAAACCAAACTGTTTGACATTCTTATCGATATCCATTAAGTCATACAACCTTAACTCTAACTCGGACAGTGTATTGCAGACAACAATACTGAAGCCGACAACACAGCAGTGATGGAGTAAACATCTCCCGAAAAATTTGGTCATGAACTCGTTGTATTTCATATCATATTAACCAATTTACCAATATATATGCCTTTTGCACGTTGATTGCTTTTTTCATTATATCGCATTCACTGAAAAACTATTTTACAAAAAATAATTGAACCTGTTGCGCCATATTCTATAAGATGCAACTTCAAGCGGAGGTAGTACATAATGCGTCTAAAGGCGTTTTGTTTAATATTTTTGACCTTGATTGATGTGTTCACCTGTCTTCAAAACTAGGAACATATTATTAGTAAATGAATTTAGATCAGAAGATTTGAACAACAAATTTTGTTGACAAAGTTGATTATAACATTTACCTTTTATGTACACATGTGCACCAACAAAGTCCATTACACGATTTTCATATTTGTGCTTATTCATTTTGTAGCATGTCCTGTTTCCCTGTTGGTAGATTGCAGCTGTACATGCTGTGATCCTGGAACACGTTGCCAAACACATCAGTAGATTGCCAACGAGAAAGCCAGAGTCCGCTGGGTAAGTTTGATTGTCAGCATAAACCTCTTGTACGAGGTATTTTGTAAAGTTACCGCACGCGATGTTGAACAGCGTCCAGTATACTGCGCAGATTATCCATTGATATCCCGTCCAGATGTCCATCCTATCTGTTCGTTAGAAAAAGATGGATATCAGTTCCTGTATAAAACGGTAAACAAAAGCAATGCATTTAATCATGGAAATATACGTTCTGAACAATTCCTGCATATCAGAGTGACACACAGTATTGAGTTTGATTGAACGCCGTAATACTCGGCGTCTTTTCTGACTCCAAACTGCTCATAACGGCATAATTATAATACAACATTTACCCTAAAATAAAAACCGTCTTCTCCGTTGTAAAAATACTTCGTAAATATTGTTAAGACTTTAGCTACTAGAGAGCAACATGTCAATCGATGTCAATATATGCTTTAATAATGTAGAACTTAATTTGAGTGGATCTCTATCAACAATAGGAATAAAGGAGGCGTTGACAATTTCAGTACATACTCAGAAATTGTAACATTTACACACTTGGTATGTACGCAGCGCATTCCCAGATAATTTGTTAATGAGCCTTCTTAACCCTTTAACCAATAGCCTGTTTCTAGTAGTTAAGATATGTGACATATTAAAGCAGGCTGAAAGTAAAGCAGAATGTGCCTTAAGGCACATTCTGCTTTACTTTCAGCCTATTTTAAGTTACTATCTGCTAGTGTATAAAAAATATTATTTATAGTACTTATTCATAACAGTATAAAATGGAACTATTTTCTTTGGCGGATGAATAAAATGAATGCGCTAAAAGTCGCTTCTATAAGGGAAAGGGTTAACAGGGGTACAGTGCAGCTCGATTATAAAGAAATTAGATTTAGTAAAATTCTGCACATGTATATTATAATTATATAAGAAATGAAAGTCTCAAAGTAGCGTAAAGTAAAATTGATCAGACAAACCGAAATGCGATATAACGAAAGAAGGCAAAGGAACACAATAAGCTAGTTTTGCCTCGTTTCAATCTTAAACCTTATTGTATGTATGTAAAATGCATGTAGATATTTGATATGAAATATGTTTAAACTAGAAAGTAGGCAGACGGTCCAGATGACGTTCTTATAAGCGAGCTTCACTTTATACACTATTTGTAACGTGTAATATCTCCTTCAGATAAAGCTAGATATTCAAAGATTAAAACTTTAATTGTTGTCTTAAAGTGTCTAGGGCTGATGGGTAAGCCAGTTGTCCAACGTGGTTATGCCATTTATACAGACTTATTGTAACCATTCAAACTTAAACACGGTGATGATATATACACTGATGATACATAACACCATGCTAAATATAAAACGAATGGACCAGTTTGGATAGTGTGATAATATTTACCGAATGATTGAAGACAATTCTGAATTTAGTTATGTTTAAGTATGAGTTTAAGAATGTTTATTGTACAGTTTTTGTTGTTTCAATAAGAAACCCTTCCCACACAATTGAGTTCAATTGTGAGTATACGATCAAAACATACATAGATTATTTTGTATTGTTATCTTAGTCTTGAAATACTTACAATAGTGATAGAGTGAAATGCAGGTGATAGCTAAAGCAAGTTAGTGATCAGAATACATAATCTAACTTAAAGCAGTCACCTGCATCAGACACGTGCTAATTTAACTATTTCACTGGTCGCACTAAATACAGTGGAGAATCTGTAACGACTCCCTCCGAACATCGCGCGCACTTTTTGTCTCCCACTGGGTATCGTTTTAGAGAGGGAGCACTGTAACTGTACAAATATGCTGACATTTAGTACAGTGGAGAATATGTTATTCTTTCCCGATAAACGCGTTACGCTAAAACTATTTTTTCTTTTACCTACAGTTTGGAGCCAGATCAGACGCCGGGTAACCCGGCGTCTGATCTGGCTCCAAACTGTTTGCCACCAAGATAAACATGAAATATCAGAATTGTCCAAAAGTTGTTCTTTTCTACGTTTTAGTGCTTTGCGTTTGCGTTTTAAACGGGAAAGAATAACAGATTCTCCACTTTAGCTGTTCTTGTATGAACAGCTTTGCAGTCGAATAGAAGTAGATTTCACCCAGTAAATGAAACCAATCGCAAACGCAGGGAAATTAAATGTAGCAATAACAAGTTATGGTATTTTCTGAAGATTACTGTTATATGTGTGACAAAATGTTTCAGCAGAAGAAGACGCTGGGTTTTGAAAACAAACCCCAGTAAATAAGGCTTTAAAGAAACGTTCTGTGTTACATTTTTCATGCATTTTCTTCTTATTTCCATTAGCGTTATACCAGATATATATCGCCCTTTTCAAACACAATAGGTTGTACGTTCAAAAGCGCTGCACAAGAAATTACATCCGCGACTTATAAAGTGAGAACAAGACAAATAACTACACTTCTAATAAAGGGATTTTTATCAGTTTTATGGCTTAAGTGTTCTCGTTTAAACTGAATATGCTCATTGAAGATGTTATGACTGCGTTTATCCTTATGGTGTGACCACCCACTCTTTAGAATCGTCTTAATGTTGCTATTTAAATGAGTAGTCATACAAAATGGTTGAATGCATATGTAAGGGTTTAAATTTACACATTCTCCACTGATCGCGAGATCTAGTAATATACAGTGGAAACAACGTTATTATTTCCCGTTTAAATGCAAACGAAACGCAAACACATCGCAGTAAAAGGTAGAAAAAGACAAAATTTCGTCAATTCAGACAGTTCATATTAATCTGAGTGGCAAAGAGCTCGGACTCCAATATTCTATTAGAAAACTATTAAAAAAAAGTTTTAGCGTTAACGCGTTCAGTGGGAAAGTACAACGTTTTCTCCACTGTCAGCAGTAATGACATGAGACGAAATTTGTGTGGTAATCATTACTAATAGCATCTGTCCCATATCGGCATCTAAAACATCGAGTACTAAGTGACGAATTGTTGAAAACGAACCGTGATGCATAAATGTGCATTTAAATAACCACAAATTGACGGATGGTGATTCCAAACGACAAGTGGTTTCTAAGTAAAGGACAAGTGTTACACAAACACATTATTCACTGTCATGATTTGCAACACACTGACAACTGTCTTAAAGACGTCGAATAAATAAATACAAACTAAAGATGGAGAAGGCGACATTTTTGTCAAAACAAAAAAACGTTTGTGCTAAAACGATGTGTTCCATTGCAAACAGTTTGGCATATCCCGTTGTTTGCCAAAAACTCAACAGAAGGCATGGAGGTGGTTATGTTCTCATGCGCTGATCTGCAACAAATGGAATTTGCCAAAACAACCTTCCTTTAATCACCATCATCTCATCTCATCATTCCTCGGCGCTATAGGACATACTTTGTGCCACAGTGCCCTAAAACCCAACTCACCCATTCATTGTCCTCTAAGTTAAAAATGCATTTAAATCGTCGCAAGTATAACATAATATTTCATGGAAATAGGTGGTTTTCTTGAATAACAGTAGGGCATCTGTTATTTCGGGTTTTGTTTTCTACATCGTCACATATACTAGTTTAAAATTTACTTTCCTATAAAAATTTAGCTGACTTAAGAATATTTAATGCTGTCAATTAGTCTGTCCTATAAAATTGTCATATCAGCTGTATATATGTATTATCATGAATGCTTTTGGAAATATGAGACAGTATTATGTGTACAAAGTTAAGTCTTCCGTCTAAAACGAATACCAGTATTTCGTGTTTCTAAGGACGGTGTTAGGGCCGTTCACGTTATACAACTGAAACTACAATGTTAATGCATATACATTCTTTTTTAACACATTTTACCCTAGCAACGTCTCTACTCGATATGTTCACACCTACTACAGTGGAGAATCTGTTATTCTTTCCCGTATATTTACATTCAACCTGTAAAGTCTCTATGTAATCGTATTAAAAATATGCAGGTCAATTCTCGATGAACCTACGAATCGAATCCGGTCCCAGCCAGTTAGAAAGAGGGCGGAGTCTCCGCCGCGAAGAAAATCTTCCATACGGCGGAGAGATACCGACCAAGTTAGGATCTACTTTTAGATTATCCGTTTGGGTATTTCGAAACCCCTATTTAAAGTCGCAGACAGTTCAATTAAAATCAAATTGCGATAAAAAAAATAAATTAATTGCTGTTTTAAGGGAGGTTATCATATTACACTCCGTCATTAACGCTGTACGCGTGCTCTCCCTTCTCCGAGTGAGCATGGATCTATTTATAGATTAGACAAGTTGTCTTCCAATTACGGTTTGAAATTGACAATTTCAAACAATTTGTTCACCAGAATACATAGGAAAGTCGCTCAAACATAAAGCAAAATAATGCATTCACACTTACTAAATTGGTAACGTAATGTTCCGTTATGACATATTTAAACTAGCCTATGTGTATCGGATATGCCACGGATAGCCGCGGGTGTGTGTACACGCTGACTGTGTACATGTAGTCGCATTTCAGCGTTGCTATTCGCGTTGCTAAGTGTAAAGCGTGAATAAAAACTTGCGCCACCTAATTGTTTAAAATATGCTTTGATAATGGATATTCAGATTGAAATTTTTGTTTTAATTTCTTACGAGCGTTCTTAAAGCACAGCGAGAAAGTTTACTGCGTAAAACCCTGAAATTATCATGCAAATACAGTACATGTAGTAAGGACTACTTTTGACACCATATTTAGAAACTGGAATGGCTATTACATCGATATTACATCGATATCTATCAAACCCATTTGGCCGGTATATGGTATATTCATATACATGAAAACAAATCTGGTCAAACTACACATTAAATGGATGACAGAAAATAAAAATATAAATATAAGGAATAAACAACATCTTTTTGCCGCTCATGACGGTATGACTATATTAGCTCCGGGGTGTAAATTAAATGAAAACGCCCTTCGGGCGTTTACAAAATTTACCCCCTGCGAAGCTAATGTAGTCATACCGTCATGAACGTCAAAAAGATGTTGTTTATTCCTATATTAACCGCAAACGTACGCAAACGCAAATCACTAAAACGTAAAAAAGAACATTTTTGGACAATTCTGATATTTCATGTTTATCTTGGAGGCAAACAGTTTGGAGCCAGATCAGACGCCTGGTTACCCGGCGTCTGATCTGGCTCCAAACTATTTGTAAAAGAAAAAAATGTTTTAGCGTAAACGCGTTTATCGGGAAAGAATAACAGATTCTCCACTGTACATGTGTGTGAAGAGTTTACAATGGAGAGTATCCAAATAAACGCGTTTACGCTAAAACTATTTTTTCAAATGCAAATGGGCTGGAGCCAGATCAGACGCCGGTTAACCCATCAGCTGATCAGGCTCAAACTTGTTTGCCTATCAGTTCAAAATAAATTATCATAATAGCCAAACATTTGTCCTTTTCTCTATTTGACTTTAATACGTTTGTGTTTCGTTTGCGTTTGAACGAAAATGAATAACGTTTTCTCCAAATTACCTATACAAACAGCGTAGAACATATTAATCTGATGGATCCGGGGGTGTTTTATTTACATAATCATGATAATGATTAAACTTGTGATTAGACAATGATTATGATCAGAAGCCGGCATAAGCAGGCTAGCGTCTGATTAGTATGGATGGGTTAATTCAAAAACAAATTTATTTCGAAAAGATAACTTTTGGGTAAATTCGCCCCGAGTTATAATGTAAGATGTGCCGAACAGTTTGAGACCTGATCAGACGCCACGAACGTTATTCAAGAAACTGGTTGCAAAAAGCAGCGAGTGTGTTTATTCAAAGGGGTAAATTTATTGCTCAAAATTAATTTTAAATAAACTAAAGTTATAAAGCATTATGAGTGTCGAAAGACTGTTTAATTTTTTTGCCAGGTGTAAATGAAATAGCTGGTTGAATCGACAAGTGTCACTATGATTACAATTTAATCGAGCGTTGGGGTCGATTATTTTTTATTAGCGTGATTACAGAACATGATTCTGATTCGATTGAAAAAAACGACCGAATCACAATCATGATTGCTAATCATGATTATGATTTTGAATAAAAAAACACACTCCGGAAAGAGTCACCTGATTACGGTCTGACCATGTTTGACTTATATCATTTAATATGGTATATAAAACATTAACACCTAGCCAAAAGTATACTCATATAATTCATATAGTGATCCTGTGCAAAGTACACTTGTCCTATGCAAACCCTGTTTAACCTAATCAGAGGACACCCAAAAGCCCTCTGATTACAGTAGAGAATCTGTTATTCTTTCCCGTTTAAACGCAAACGTACGCAAACGCAAAAACGCTAAAACGTAGAAAATAACAACTTTTGGATAATTCTGATATTTCATGTTTGTCTTGGTGGCAAACAGTTCGGAGCCTGATCAGACACCGGGTTACCCGGCGTCTGATCTGGCTCCAAACTGATTGCACTGCAAATAATAGTTTTAGCGTAAACGTGTTTATTGGGAAAGAATAACACATTCTCCACTGTAGAATAGACACGCTTTCCATTTTGCAATATGGATACAACACATGTCAGTGCTGTATTAAGCGACCATCGACTGATGTAACATCCCGAATAAAACAATGTGGAATGCTCCGATGAGAACTATCCGCATTTTTCCAGCCATTTTGCAATATATATACAACACAATATATACAATACATTTTATTTCAGCATTCGTTAGCCTACAGTACATAAAAAGAAATAAGATTATTGTAACGAGAAATAAACATTTCTTTTACAGAAAGCAAAATTGTTAATATAGGATCTAATTCAAAGCATGCCAGTGCTGCATTAAGCGATCATCGAGTGATGTAACATGCCGAAAAAAACAATGCGGAATGATCCGATGAGAACTATCCGCATTTTTCCAGCCTTGCACTAAGCAACCACCTGTCGCTAAGGCTAACCGAATATTTATTACTGCTTGGTCGTTAAATACAATACTGTCTGTAACATCAAACAAGCGCAAAGGCTTACAGTACTAAAACGTAGATATTCGTAATTAATGTATTTTCTAAAACTATTTAAATCCTTTTAGAAGACATAAGCATATCACATGTTGATAATGTTGATCAGCGATAATAAAATCTTTTAAAATAGTTTCTTCTTTAATCAGTAAATTAAATTTTATTACACACTAAAAGAAAATGCTATTCGTTTTCAACAACACTTGAGTTACACACAATATATGTTCTGATTTCTCTTGGAATTTTAGTATATCGTTCAATTGCAAAACTATTTGCTAGTGCTTTGACATTACTTAACTCAATTCTAAAGTTCGTTTCTGTGATGATATTTAAAAGACGTTCTTGTTCAAACGTTTGCTTAAAGCGACAGTAAATTATTAGCCTTGGACAATTATTCATTTTACTATACATTGTACTTAGTTAGCATTTTAACATCTAATATTCTTTGTTTTATTATTTTGAAAGAGTCGATAAGACATCTTGATTGAGCCACACTTAGCTTAATTTATGTGAGTGTGACAAGCATTTTATTTGCCATTACCAATGATTTCTGTTAGGTAACATTGTTTAAAGCATTACGTTTCAACATAAGATATTTTATTTTTGTGACTTCAGTAGTATTCATTTTTTATTAATTCAAACTAATATTTAACACAGCATTTGTTATAGACACACGTAAAGGTTCTCTGCCTTCATCACCATAAAGATGCACTAGGCTAGTTGATTGTATTACTCTTAGACATTGGCGGCACAATTTTGTAAGGACTATTTGAAAATCCCTTTCTACGCGATCTCCCCAAATTTCTTCACTTTAATTAAAGACGGATCCCATTAGAATATCAAATGATTTTCGTTGGTCAGAATTCGGCAGTTCGACATTTCGGACAAAATAAATTATGAAGCGCTCAAGAAGAATGCTCACCAACAGACTTTTGAGTACGACACCAGCCTCCTTTTTTGTATAAGTATAATCCAAGGTATTTAAATGACGTCACTATTTCAAGTTTTTCATAAAACCTATAAAAGTCTTAGTTTGCGTGTCTACCTTTCTAAACGATCATAATAAGACCCCACATATATCAAAACGTTTAAATGTCGGATAACATAGACTGTAACGTTTCTTGAAAGATTGCATGGTCGTTGGCGTAGAGAATTAAGAAGTATAAAAATATCAGCTTTTATGCTTTGGTTAATATAATTGATTAACATCATGAAGATCAGAGGTGAGTTCGTGTTACCTTTTTTAGTCCATATTTTGAGTCGATGAGGTCCGAGCGAATCCTATTGAACCTTACATGTGACTTAACTACTGTGTATAGGCCGGTTTTATTGACTTGGCAGGGCGGAGTTTCGATGCGGACCATTGCATTTCAACTTTAGGGGTGGCAGCACGCTCTTTTATTATCGGGGTTTACCGTTTTGTCTGCCGTACTTTACCGGTATATCTGGATTTTCTGACAGAAGGAATATAATGAAGAATGACAAACAGCTTGAATCCAGATCAGACGCCGCGTAACGCGGCGTATGATCTGGATTCAAGCTATTTGTAAATGTAAACAAAGTCTTAATTTTCTTTCTCCCACTTTAACAACTCCCTCCGAACAACACACGCACTCTTTGACTCCAATTTGGTGTTGTTTTAAGAGAGGGAGCACTGTACATACCCTTTTCACGTGGATATGGATGCACGTATAAATTGTGTTTCTCCATGCTGAAAGTATCGGACAATAATGATATAATTCGGAACTTTACCTATCATCCCTATAATCAAAAGTAAATTAGTGTATATTTGCCAAAGGTTAGCTCCGCCCTGCGAAGTCAATAAAAGAGGTACATACATGGTTTTTGATAAACAAACAAATGTACTGCTTCTGTTTTTACTACTGGGTGGTATTGTTTCTATTCTTGTTCAGAAGTCTCAAATGTATATATTATTTTAGAAATCATAATAGTAGATACATCCGCGACACTTTAAAACCTCTTCTTATCTCGCCTATGTTTAAAACAATATATTATGTCCGTCATACAATTGGCAACATAATAAAAACCTAACAATTTTGTTATCAACGTCACCAGAGCCATTATAGGAAATATATTGAAACAAATTAGTGTCTCGATAAATACTTATGATTGACATTGCCAATAGCTCAAATTTTATAATGACTACTACTCAAAAAGCCAGGCTTCTGACACATAAACCCTCTCTCTCTCAATGGCGTCATAAAACACATTTGCAAACAGTTTTGATCCTAACGTAACGCGGCGTCTGATCAGGATCAAAACTGTTTGACTTTTTTTTTATATAACGGTGGACGGGTAAACACCTCACAAACAATGCTATTATGAAAATGTCTTCGAAAAAAAATGTAAGATTTTTGCAACAATATAGATAGAATTTACACATCTAAAATCTGTAATTGTGAAAAGGACACACGTCGTACACAGTTCATAAATAAACAGAAACATTCCTAAAGGAGTTCTTTAAAAATAGGTCTACACATTTTGTTATTTGAACTACATATTTCAGGAAAAACTGTAATATAAAACAAATAACTTGACTTAAACTACAATTTTCAGTATGTTGTTTTGGGGGTGAATGATGAAAACGCAGCCACTACCCAGAAGACGATAATGTTTAAGTTTATATATACAGTGGACAATGTGTTATTCTTTCCCGTTTAAACGCAAACGTACGCAAACACATTGCACTAAAACACAGAAAAGGACAACTTATCGACAATTTTGACTATTCATATTGATCTGAGTGGCAAACAGTTTGGAGTCTGATCAGACGCCGGGTTACCCGGCGTCTGATCTGGATCCAAACTGTTTGCAATGGAATTAATAGATTTAGAGTAAACGCGTTTATTGGGAAAGAATAACAGATTCTCCACTGTACAAGTATTGACACAGACGGAATCCCACTAGTGAAGAAACCACTGGTTCTTTTGTTTGGCCGGCGGAGCATCAAGGCATGGAAACTCGATGTTTAAGGTCTTAAGCATTCCCATATGGAACTGAAGAGATCCATAGTTCTAGAAAGTACAATTGCGATCTGTTATACCAATATTTTATATTTCTGAATAACGCTGTTTACCTACAATTACCAAACGCTTATGTCAATATGACTTATTAGTTTAGTACTGTCTTGTTTTAAATATTTAGTGGTAATTAAAATCTGAAATATTTGATACTAACATTTTACTCGTAACATTTAACCCTTTCGCTCTTCATGACAAGTTAAATCTCGTTTGCAAACAATTTGGGTCCTGAGCGGCGTCGGATCAGGATCCAAAGTGTTTGACACTTTTCTCGATATGTATTAACTTAAAATACCTTAAATCTAGCTTTGAAATGTGTATTGTAGAAAACAATACTGGAGCAGACGACAATAAAGTGGTGCAGGTGTAAAACACTCCCGAATTATGTGATCATGAAAGGGTTAATAGCTCAGACAAATAACATACAGTCGAGAATGTGTTATTCTTTCTCAATAAACGCGTTTACTCAAACTCTATTACTTCCACTGCAAACAGTTTTGAGCCAGATCAGACGCCGGGTAACCCGGAGTCTGATCAGGCTCCAAACTTTTTGCCACCAAGATAAACATGAATTATCAGAATTGTCCAAAAGTTGTACTTTTCTACGTTTTAGTGTTTTGCGTTTGCGTACGTTTGCGTTTACACGGGAAAGAATAACAGATTATCCACTGTATAGGTGCAGTTTTTAAGGAACACAAACCAATATGTGTTAAAGTTGAGTGAGTACGGCGTTGTACGGCGTTGTAACATTAAACAAATCAGTGGTGGAAATAGATGATAACGAGGGATGATTTCAGGAATTTGATTTTTGTTTTTTTGACAAAATTTACATGTCAATGGTTTAGATCATTTGCTCTGCTAACGCCTGGGGTTTAACCAACCGGTTTGCATTCCTTTTAGTACTTAGCAGAGAGAATAACCAAAATGTCTCCATTAATAATTTAGCTCACATAACCGAATGTAGTAAGGTTTGTGTGGATAATGTATATTTTATTTGTTATGGATAGTATTACTTGTATTTGCCTAGACACATAAGATATATTACTAACAGTTTCTATAAATTAGTTTCGTGTCATCATTGAATGGCACTCCCATCGATTTTTTTTATTTCTTTCTATTTACTCATATATTTCTTAAGTAATTTCTATTCATTTTTAATCACCAACCTTTTCTTATTTATATCATGTTAAATATTATGACCAGCAGAAACTGACAAATACTTATTAGTTGTCAATTTCAGAAAACGTAATTTACATGTTCATTGTTGCTTTTTCGGTAAGATAAAATACTCATAAAATGACACTGATTCGTATATACGCTATGTCTTGATTATTTCACTTATGTACAACATGAATATTGTATTTTGTAATTCCTTGCAAATTTGAAGGAAGCAAAATAAATTAGAAAGAAGTTGTTCCGATTCAGTGTCTGCACAGAAGACGAAATAATCTCAACATAAAAGTTAAAATCCTTGTGGCTGAATTGTAACCATTCACCCCGAAAACATCATATTGAAAATTGTAGTTACCAAATTTAGTCTAGATAGTTGTTTTTGTTTTTTAATATTACATTTGTTCTGAAATATAAGAGTTCACATAACAAAATTGCTCCTTTAGGAAATTGTTTGGTATTGTTGTACACTGTGTGTATACGACGTGTGTCCTTTTCACAAATACTGATTTTGGATGTGTAAATATGATTGCGAGATCTAACACATGTTTTCACATAATATTACCCTTTCATGATAAAATTTATCGTAATGTTTTACCCGTTCACCGCCATATTGTCGTCATCATCAATATTGTTGTCTGCAATAACGTTACAAAGTAAGATTGAACGAAGTATAACTGACGTAATTTCAAAACAATTGTCAAATATTTTTGATCCTGATTAGACGCCGCGTTACGTTAGGATCAGAACTGTTTGCGATTGTGTTTTATGACGCCATTGACAGAGAGAGAGAGAGGGTTTATGTGTCAGAAGCCTGGCTTTTTGAGTAGTAGTCATTATAAGATTTGCGCTATTGACACTGTCAATCATAATTATTTATCGGGACACTTTTTTGTTTCAATATATTTTCTTTAAATTGCCATCTGTATTATAGGCTATAAATCATCGCAATGTTTAGTTGCCATTTGACTATACTTGCAGCTGATATTATTGATTGTAACACGGCTGCGGCATTTTTCTATAGAAAAGTACCCCAGTTTAAGTTGGATACCGCACACTTGGTAGTGGGCGGAGTTTCCCCGCCCATGCAATAACTGGTAGAAAACCATGCAGTTAACTAGTTAACCGCACAGTAATGGCGGACATCTAGTTAACTGCACAGTCTGGCGCACATCCGGTGTGGCAGATTTAAAACCCAAGATAAGAGCGAGTAAATGGAACAAATCCAAATTTTCTCACACATTTCAACATTTAATCCTATGGTGTTACTATTCATTAGAATCGTCTCGAAGAGACGATTCTAGTGAGTAGTGACACCATAGGGTTTAATGCAGAAATAAAGATTTTAGTTCTTGAAATACTCCTCTTATCTGGAGCCTTGGCATAGTAATAGCAGCACAAGTCACAATGGAGAAATTACACGATTTGTTTGAACAATAAACGATTTTGTGCAAAATTGATAATTCCTTTTCAACCAGTTTGGATCCAGACTTTTACGATTTTACGAATCGTACCTTTTCCCCGTCGCCTGTTTCTAGTTTTGTTGAAACGTGACTGCTTAAAGCAGGCTGAAAGTAAAGCAAAATGCGCCTTAAGACGCATTCTGCTTTACTTTCAGCCTGCTTTAAGCTACCATGTACTAGAAAAAAAATCCGAAGATTTAGGAAAAATGCGGAGAAATGGCAACCCTGCAAATATTCCCAGAAACTAGAACATTCGTCTTTACAGCAAAACTTTAACACACTGCCCGCGAAAGCGATCTATGCTGGAAGTTGTCGGATTGGTTAACGAGTATACGTTCCAGTCTTTGATTGGTCTCTTTTATGGGGTTTACACTACCTTTGATTAGCAAAGCGCTCAACATTTGGTATAACTTGCGCAGATAGCGATGTTGTTCCTGTCACTGATTGGTCATTCAAATGGGGATTCTAATAGATGTCAAAAGCGCTCAATAGTTGATGTAAATTGCACAGAGCCCAACCTCTTGGTCTATATTTAGCCATATTACAAGCAATATATTGCAGTATCTCCAACTCGTTATCTAATTAAACACGCCCACATACACTCGTGCGCATGCGCGCACTCATGTACAGTGTGCGCGTTTAATTGAGATAACTCGTGGGAGCTATGCAATATATATAACTTATTACATGTGTGACTAAACATAAAATGCTCTTTGATCACTGCGTTATTAACTGACAAGTCTATGCAATCGGACAATTTAAAGTTTTGGACCGAAAGCGGCTCGAACCTAGGGCATTTAGGTTGCTAGTCAATCACTCTACCAACTGAGTTATCGAAATATACAATAAAGCTTATCACACTTTTCTTTCAGTAAATTTTCTACTATAAGCACGTGCCGAAAAAGATCATGTGAAAGCCATCAGCATTTCCGGAACTCGAGATGCGGGTGGCCCGCTGTCGACCCATCTTAAAGACATCCCTAGATGACCTTTCGATCATATCACCTTGCCAGACAATTTCCTTGCAAAAATCATGGATTTTATGGCCATGTCGCTAGCAAAGAACCATTGAAGCTTCTCGTGTGAGACTCTACCTTTATATTTGATAGTGTGGTTAGAAATAACCATTGAAAAGCACTAGATCGTGAGTATAATCTGGTTCTCACTGAGATTGGTACACCCACCGGCTGCACGTGCTAAACATGTTTTTACAGTTACATTGACACCTCAAATTCAATGAGGGGGGACTCTTTCAAAGGACTGAGGAAAAGTCTTTAAGGAACATAACATCGACAAAAAGAATGGGCATATGGTATGCCCAAGGTGTACAATTCAAGTAAGGTAACATGCTTTTATTATGGACAAATTTCAATTAAAGAAAACTATTATGTTAGATATGTTGGTGTTATTAAACATGGTGAAGAGTTTCCCAACAAAACACCAGGACCAATGTTTCAAGTTTGTAGTTTTAAATAAAATAGCATGTCCACAAAGTTCTGGTTAAAAAGGGCATAACATTGTCAATATGTGCGCAAGAGTTATATTTTGCAAGCAAACCGAGTCGTCCAAGGGCGTGATCAAAATGACACAAAAATATAAGTTGTTTGCTATAAAATTAAATTTCATAAAATAACTTGTGCACAAAATGTACAGATGGGAACATTTAGACATAGTCATAGCTTGATATTCATTTTATGCATTTATGGTGTTTGTTTTACAAATATATGTAATTTTTTTAAGAAAAATGCCAAATATGGGTAGGGTCCAGTGGACCCCAAATATTATTTATACATATTGAAATGGGTTACGATACATTTTCCACTACGACTGATTTAAAAACTGTTTAAGTAAACTAAACGGCTTCAAGCTTATTAATCTAGTCATTTTTTTAGTTTTGTATCTGCTTACAGTAATTTCATGGCAATAGCTGTCCAATTTATTCGATCTGTCACGGTGCACGTCTAAGTTATGTTAAGTATGCATGAATGTGGTAGAACTAGTATGGTATACGCTTGTAATAAACTTAACAAACACAAATGGTTAAGATATAAGAGTTTAAACTATTAGTTGGTTAACACAGTGTATTGAGTAGTACTCATAAACAAATCTGCTTCACAGTTCTGATGAGTTGCATAATTGAGTTCCAATTGCATTTGCATTTGGCCAGGTTGTCCACTCTTCTTTTGGTATCATTGTTAAAAAGTATAATTTGAGGTTTCATGCGACCATCATGACTGGAATAAGTTATGATGCATTGATAAATTAACAAGAAATTGAATCGAACAGTTGATAAAGATAAAGCAACATAACGGTTGCTGCTGTTGACAAAGATAGGCGGCAGAAGTCCAGTGGTAACACATTGGACTACGGTATCAGGGGTCGTGAGTTTGATACCCCCGCCGGACCAGCGGTCTGACTAGGGGATTTTTTCTGAATCGCCGATGATGTACAGGAATGTTCTTGAGCAAGACATGTACCGCGAATTGCTCCTCTCCACCCAGGGGTTAAAAGGGTACTTGTGAAGGGTCTGAGTCGGTACTGCGGCTGCATTTGACTGCGCCATATGTTAGCAGAGCTCAATATTGTAGGCAAGATGGCTCAATGATCAGGGGAGTAAATGTACAGTTGGCTGAGCGGTCATTCGGACTGAAAGTAGACTTTAACTTGGTATATTACTTTTTTACATTCTATACATGCATCATTGTAACTGAATATGGAGTATGCGGTATGGTGTGGGTTTTGGTTCCTATCTGCATCCTTTATATAGGATTCTTACAATTTTGACACAAGATTGTTTCCTAAACATACAGTATATTTGAAGGGATATGAAGATCTCACATTACAGGCCTACACATTGTAATACCATACTTTGCTAGTTTGAATTGATCGTACTAATACACTGAATACCCACTACAATGGTGTACGAACAGCTCTTACTCTTCATAGATGCTAGATTATTACAGTTTAGCCAATGCTAAACAAATACTTCCATACATCGCTAATTGGAGCATGGTTGTCTGTTGTGCGTCTTTCTGCTCCTGTAGTTTTATAGTTGAGTATGAACCACTTAATAATTGACATTGAAAATTTTGCATAGACATGCTAAATGCTGATCGACAAGACCTCGTTAGCAAACGTTATATAAGACGAAGAACAAAGGTAAAGGTCACCTAACTTGGCTCATAACTGCTATGAAAACTTTTTGCGAGGACCAGTACACTCATTTGTTTCTTGAAATAGTTTACCTTTGTTGGGGTCTTGTAGAATTGTATTCATTCCATAATGTGAACGCTCTTTGACTCATGGTTTGCATACCGGGTTACAATATTCAAGGGAAATAATTCAATCATAAGATAATAAAAGATAATCTTTAAAGGTGCATTTGAGAAACAGTATTGTGGTGGATTTCTAACATTCAATAAATGCGATTACTATCGTAGTAAACCACAAGGAACGCTTTTGAAATGATCTGATATATATTTTAGAAACCTTTCAAATTATGAGGTGCGGCTTGACCATAGTTATGCTTTGCAAATAAACTTCATGCAAATTGACCAATTTAGTACATATTTCGCATACGTGTCAAAAAACGGCCGTAGACACAATGCCTTAAACCGAAAAACACGTTAGTAGGCTGAATATTTATTTCCGGTAAAAATAAAGTCGGTACGGTTCAATTGACCCTAAAGGTCCGGATGAGGGTTTAAGATAATAAGTATTATTTTGGTTTCATATCAAAATGGTACAATTTATTTCCGCGACGGGCTGGCGTCCCTGGTTACGATAGGTATAGCGTCTCGCCTAAAAGTGCAAGTCACGTTTATCGTCACTTCCGGCCTACACTCGGGTATATAAGGGACAAGCACATGTGTTTTCGCTCTCTTGCTAACCGCTTAGACAAATCCCACCCACCCATGCCCAGTTTGTTATTTAATATTTTGTAAAGCAAAGGCATTGATGACCAGAACGTTTTGCAAAGAACACAAACAAGGAAAACAATGCCTTTGTTGAACCTAAGCTATTAGCCTTGCCAAATACTTGTAACATGTAAACGTGTATGCCTTCACACGGTTTCTGCTGCCGAGTTATTCTATTCTAGGCCATATCTGGAAGCTCCTGCTGCAAACTATAGAGCCACAAACCATATCGTAAGTAAATCCAAGTGGAACTAGGAGCTTCAAGGGCCATGGTAACGCTATGTCAAAGAACAGCTCAACAGCTACTTCAGAGCAAAAGGAAATATGAAGACAGTTTAAACTAAGTTAAGCTGGACCTGTTTGCCAGCATGTGATAAGTGCAGTTCAGTGTGACTATTGCTCAGTCAAAAAGCAGCAAGTTCAAGCCAGGAGGAATATCGGGTAGTAGGAAGCAATTGCCTTGTTTGCTTATAATCCACATTTCTTGGGCACTCAGTCTAACTAGTATTTGACTTCGTAAATATAATTGATAGTCGGAAGAGACCGATCAATGCTATTAGTTTAATTTAAAAATATCTGGTCTCACTTTCATTGTTTAATTCACTGAAGCAAACCTTCGCTTATTTTCCTCCTGGATCGGGCTTGAACGTAAAGTGGTAACATTAAGTTACAATCGTCATCAGAACTCTAATACAAGTTAAGACTTTCTCCGTCATGGGTTGTTTTAGGGTAATCGTAGTTGTTGTTGTTCGAGCGGAGGCACCTCGTGGTATGAGAAAGAACCAACAACTAGTTTTCTACAAACAATCAATTGGTTGGGTCTAAGCTTCTGACTGGGGCTATGCCTTTATATCAGTCCGAAACAAACCCCAATTCAATTGTCAAAAAAGTTAATTTGTCGTTGGTACGGGCCAGTCTTTATTCCACAATTAAGGGTCTTTATAGCACTAATAATTAAAATATCCCAACTCGAGGCTATGCAATCAAATACTTCTTTGGTCACAGGGTTACAGATCTCAATTTAAGGCAGGAGTAATAGATCAATGAGCTGCCTGTTTCTGGTGCAGGACTTCATACTTGGCTGTTAGTACATGTATGTACCGACATGGTGGTCCGTTTGGCTAGTAGGAGTATTCGGCATATGGTCTCGGGTCAAGATATAAAATAGTAGCCAGTACTGCTTGGTTGGTTTTTAGGTATGCTGCATAAGGACCTTGGCCTGATTTAGTTAAGGGCAGGGCACGAAGTGCCGACAAAGTATAAGCATGCTGTGCATTGTCCGAGAATAAATTTGTGTAATTTGCAGCGCATGTGAGTATGCTCGTGCAGGAGCGTTCAGCGTATGGCTAGTAGCCAATGGTGTAAAGTTGCAGGGCCAGACGGGCTTGTTCACATATGAGCATGCCGCTCACTGTCAGTAGCCATGGTTTGTGTATTTGCAAGGCCTCCTGTGCATACGCATGATTAGTATTGTCTGAGGCCCAAGTAAGGTAATTGCAGCGCATATGGGTTGCCTGCTCATAAGTTAGTATGCACATTACCCGTCCAGTTCGGGTAATCGCAGCGTATGATGTATGTATGGTGTAAAAGCAAGGCTGTCCGAAGTTGCCTGTGCATACGTATGGTCCAAGGGTAAAGTTGAAGAATTGCAGTATAGTTATTGATCCGTAGACAAGTATTCAGCATACTGTTTGGTGCCCAAGTAATCACGTGGCATGCCTGCCTGCCTGCGTAGTAGTAATTGCCACAAAGCTGTTTGTAAGGAAAGCGACCCTTCAGAATTTTAATAGTATCTATAATTATGGCATAGCTCTTTGGAATTCATAGTAATGGATGGTTTGGTCAGTTTACAATAGTACAGCCAGAAGCCATTTCTTGTGGATATAATGCTACAGTATATTCGAATTTGGCCCAGGGATTCTAAGACTGGTCAATAGTTAAAGCCTAGCAGGTCTGGTATTGTCCATGAAAGTAAGTGCAACTCCGGACCTGCATGGCTTATGGTCTCTATAGGTTAACTGTCATGTATAATGAAGTGGAACCGAGGGTACTGCCTCCTGCTCAATAGTGTATTGATAAAAAACAACCCATGGCCATATTCCCCACAACTTAAGTAATGTTTTAGTGTATACATGCATTGTAAGCCAATATGTACAAGTCAGGCCATATTAAATATATGTAAAGTTGTCATGTCTTGTCAGTCTTTATCAGAGCTACATACACACCAGTGAGTGTGGCTCTGTTTCTCAGCCCAGAGTCATTGAAATAAGTGAATATTGTCTTCTATATTGAATATCAGGAATAGGCTGTGAAACAACTGAGAATGTTTTAAGTCGAGAAAACAATCGTTTTCGAAAGGTGTCTTGATTAAGGACATGTTGAAATCAAAATACCGAAATGTTTGTAGTCGATCCTCACAGATACTAGCTTGTTGCTGATTAGCAGTGCTTAAAGACGCCTAAAGCATTACTGTTGCACTACATTAGACATCAATCTGGCATTTTAGTTATATAAACCTCTTTGGAAAAGGCGGATGAGGAAATGTTACAGTGGGAACAAACGCACTTCTTCCCCGTCGAAACGCAAACAAAACGCAATCGCATTGCAATAAAATAAAAAATCTTTGACAATTGTTTTTGAAAATGATAACAAATGACATTGATCCGAGTGGCCAATAAATTGTAGCCTTTTGAAACATTGCCACGCGATTTCTAATGTTACTATTTGCAAAGGATATATATTTCAGCACGCACATGACTATTGCTCTGAACCCTTTCACTGCCAACGTTTTCGTGATATTTTTACCCATTCACCGTTTCAGTGTCGTCTGCTTCAATTTTGTTTTCTGCAATGTCGTTTAAATTTAAACAAAACAAGGCAATACAAGTGGAGAAATTTCAAAACGAGTGTCAAACAGTTTTGACCCTGATCAGACGCCGCTTTACGCGGCGTCTGATTAGGATAAGAACTGTCTGCAAACGCGCTTTCAAGAATCATTGTCAGCGAAAGGGTTAAAAGCGTTCGACGCAAAAGCAACATAAAAAATCGTTAAAATAAGTCAAGCTCACACAGTCCTTGCCAATTCTTAACTGCGTTATAACAGTTATACATACACGTTTTTATAGACTGCAGCTTCAAAGACAAGCATCCGAATTCGTTCTGTACATTGATCACGGAATAAAATCTAGCTGAGTCGTCCAAGGACGTGCCATTACTTCATGTCCATCCATCGGAATATGTGGCGGCTGTCCAGAAAGCTAATATACAAAACAAATGTTTATGATCAATTAGTTTAAACATATCTATTTGCATAGTTACATGTGCAAAGGGATTGGGCTACAAGTTATTACAAAATTACCATTGGCCTTTTCTCTAGATATATACATAGTATAATAAGTAGAAAATAGAATAGTTACATTGTTAAAATAGCAATGGGTGACACAACCGGAGTGTTTATACTAATTTACTTTAATACAAATTGTTCGTTTTACGATTTTCAAAAGTATTGTAATCGACTTAATAGTCCTGATATTGATATAGTGTTTAGTATGAAGTTGCAAATACTCTTTGAAGTACAACTTAATGGCAACATATTGGTTTTAGAGCGCCATATGTTAAACTAGCAACATAACCATATATAAAAATAGCATAAACTTATTGTTGCGTGTTTGTTGAGAGTCGCATGGTATCGTGAATGTACTTATGGACAGTCTAAAAAAATGCATATTAAAATCAGATAGTTGCATAGATTCATATTTCGGTGATGAATAAACATTTATCATGATATAATTTTAATGTGTGAAGTTAATGCATACGATACTTGTTTTAAAGTTCACGAAGCCTCCATTTTGGCCCTGTAAAAATCTATATTTTTTCAATTTATGTTTTAGCTATATTTTCTCTGTATTTGTCAATTTCGGATATTAATACTTCATATTATACATAAAGCTCATCCCAAATTCAAGTTTTGACAACTTTATAGTTTCTTGTAAATGGACTATGAAGCCAAAAAAGGCCAAAACGGCGGATTTTTGGTACAATTCAGGGTATAAATCATAGCAATAAACAATGAAGGCACTACTGCGACACAAAGATATTTTAAGTACACAATAAGTATTTAAGTTGAAGTAACATATCCAAATTTTGAAGTGTCGCGTGCATGCCTTCATAGTTTATTTTTAGGATTTACATGTATACCGAGAATTGTACCAAAAATCTGTTGTTGTTTTTTTGTCTTTTTTGGCCCTTTGGTTCATTTACAAGAAACTATAAAATTGTCAAAACTTGACTTTGGGTCGTTTGTGTGTATATTATGGAGTATTTGTATCTGATATTGACAAATAAACAGAAAATAAAGAAAAAAATCTTTTTTGGAAAAAATATTTTTTACAGGGCCAAATCGGAGGCTTCGTGAACCTTGTGAATGATTTAACACTCGAAAATTCAAATGGACTTCGCCATTTTTCAGTTATATACAGTCGAACTTAGATATCTCGAACTCCGTTAAGCCGAACATGCCCGTATTTCAAAGTTAACTCTAAGTTAACGCTAAACCGCGTTTTAAATTTGAAACACGGGTACAGTGGAGAATGTGTTATTCTTTCCCAATAAACGCGTTTACGCTAAAACGTTGATTTCAACTATTTTTTTTATATTGCAAACAGTTTAGAGCCAGCTCAGGCTCCAAACTGTTTGCCACCAAGATAAACATGAATTATCAGAATTGTCAAAAAGTTATACTTTTTCGTTTGCGTTTAAACGGGAAAGAATAACAAATTCTCCACTGTATGTTTTCCTAAACCGAGCTTGAAATAAGGCTAATTCATGTTTTGAAATATCGAATAATTAGAGTTAAGCGAGTTCGAAATATCGAAATTCGACTGTATGTCGGTTGACGAGAATGGCTGATCTCTCTACGTAGGGTAGTGGGGTCCGTCTAATATAACTTTGTACGACAAAAATGATCGTAAGTCAGATTTTAAAAGTCTCAATTTTTTTTTATTTCTGCATCCAATGCTGTCTTCTTGGAAATCTTCATGTAACAACGATTCCTAAGAGATGACACAGGACTGTATTAGATGTGAAAGTCAGAAATTACATTTATTTTAAAGTTTTGACCTACGACCGTTTTTGACGTACGAAATTTTATGAAACGGGTCCCTTGTATTTAACTGACATAAGCCCGATATCTTACGGACCTGTAATCTTAACCCTTTCAGCATCAATGACGCAAATAATCTTCAGTATTAAAGTATCTGGTTTGATTTAAATGTATGACATGATTGAAATACTATATTGCAGACTAACAAACAGTCTGATGATTGATCTAGGTCATCACTGTCTCGGGCAAAGTGTTTGTAATTGGTGCGCTTAACTGCCAATGGAATTTAAAGGGTTATGTACACTGGATAAAACGTTATTCTTTCCTAATAAACGCGTTTACGCTAAATCTATAATTGCCATAGCAAACTGTTTGGAGCGAGATCAGACGCCGGGTAACCCGGTGTCGGATCAGGCTCCAAACTGTTCCCCGCTTGTGTTTTATGACGTCATTGAGAGAGAGAGAGAGAGAGAGAGAGGGTTTATGTGTCAGAGGCCTGGCTTTTTGAGTAGTAGTCATTATAAGATTTGCGCTATTGGCACTGTCAATCATAAGTATTTATCGAGACACTAATTTGTTTCAATATATTTCCTTTAATTGCTCTATTGACGTTTGTATAAAAAAGTTATGTTTCTCTTTTATGTTGACAATTGTTGACGAAAACGAAATAAAACATTGTTTTATATATATGGTAGAGACAGGGAGAGCTCTTAAAATGTCGCGATTGTTTTAACTATTTATGATTTCTGTAATAATGTATAAATCTGAGACGTTTGAACAAGAATAGAAACGTTACCGGCCAGTAGGAACACACATGCTGATATATTACTGTTGGGAGATGAAACTATTATCTCATTTTCACCTTGATTGTTTAAGATATACAGTGGAGAATGTGTTATTCTTTCCCAATAAACGCGTTTACGCTAAAACTATTATTTGCAGTGCAAACACCCGGCGTCTGATCAGGCTCCAAACTGTTTGCCACCAAGATAAACATGAATTATCAGAATTGTCCAACAGTTGTACTTTTCTACGTTTTAGTGATTTGCGTTTGCGTACGTTTGTGTTTTTAAAACGGGAAAAAATAACAGATTCTCCACTGTATAAACTGACAAGTTAAAACATCAGCAGTACAGTCGTGTGTTAATTAAAAACTATGTACATACATTGTAGTAGTAAAGTCGTTTGTAAGGTTCAAAAGGAATCGCTCGGACCTCATCGACACAAAATGTGGATAAAAGAGGGGACCCAAACTCACTTCTGATCTTCATTATGTTCACCAATGATATTAACCAAAGTAAAAAGACACATTGAGAAGGCTTTTTCACTGAAGCTGGTACAGTGGAGACTCTGTTATTCTTTCCCGTTTAAATGCAAACGTACGCAAACGCAAAACACTAAAACGTAGAAAAGTACAACTTTTTGACAATTCTGATAATTCATGTTTATCTTGGTAGCAAACAATTTGGAGCCTGATCAGACGCCGGGTTACCCGGCGTCTGATCTGGCTCCAAACTGTTTGCACTGCAAATAATAGTTTTAGCGTAAACGCGTTTATTGGGAAAGAATAACAGAGTCTCCACTGTAGTAATCTTTCCATAAACATTGCAGTCTTTGTTATTCGATATTTACACATAATGTTATATGTTATGTCCAACTGCAAATATCGCACAAACAAAGAATATGATCATTGAGAACGGTAGACACACAAACTACGACTTTTATATTTAGTATGAAAAACTTGAAAAAGTGACGTCATTTACATACCTTGGATTATACTTTTAAAAAAATCGAGGCTGGTTTCGTACTCAAAAGTCTGTTGCTGGGCATTCTTCTTGAGCGCTTCATAATTGATATTTGCCCCAAAAGTCGAATTGCCCAAAAGTCGAATTGCCGAACTTAGATCTATTATTTTACATTCTAGTGGGACCCGTCTTTAACTATAGTGCAGAAATTTGGAGAGATCGCGTAGCAAGGGATTTGTTAAAAGTCCTTACAAAATTAAATTTTAAAAGCTAACTTACTATAGTGAAATGGACAATTGTCCAAGGCTTATAACTTACCTTTGCTTTAAGCAAACTTTTGAACAAGAAACTTATTTAAATATCATCACAGAAAAAACGTTAACATTGCGTTAAGTAATGTCAAAGCACCAGCACATTATTTTGCAATTAAACGATACACTCAATTTCCAAGAGAAAACAGAAAATGTTTTGTTTGTAACTCTGGTTTTCTTGAAAACGAATACAGTGGAGAATCTGTTATTCTTTCCCGTTTAAACGCAAACGTACGCAAACGCAAAGCACTAAAACGTAGAAAAGAACAACTTTTGGACAATTCTGATAATTCATGTTTATCTTGGTGGCAAACAGTAACCCGGCGTCTGATCTGGCTCCAAACTGTTTGTATTGTAAATAATAGTTTTAGCGTAAACGCGTTTATTGGGAAAGAATAACACATTCTCCACTGTAGCATTTTCGTTTAGTGTGTAATAAATCTACTGATTTAGGAAGAAAATATTTTAAAAGATTTTATTATCGCTGACCAACATTAGCAACATGTGATATGCTTATGTCTTCTAAAAGGCTTTAAATAGTTTTAGTAAATACAGTTATTACGAAGATCTACGTTTAAGTGATAAAATGCAAGTAATAATGAATAAGAAACCGCTGTGAACATTTGCCATTGTTTGATTGTAAAGTCGGTATTGTATTAAACAACCAAGCAGTAATATATATCCGGTTAGCCTTGGGGACAGGTGGTTGCTAAGTGCAATACTGGAATAACGCGAATGGCTCTCATCGGAGCATTCTACATTGTTTTATTCGGCATGGTATTTCGATGGTCGCTTAATACAACACTGTCATGTGTTGTATATATATTGCAAAATGGCAAAGCGTGTCTACCCTAATCAGAGGGCTCCTTGGGGTGCCCTCTGATTAAGGTAAACACGGTTTGCAAGGATCACTATATAAAGACAATGAGTTTACGCTTGGCTAGGTGTCAATATATCATATACTGTATTAAATTGACATACGTCAAACATAGTTAGACCCTAATCAGGCGACACTTTCCCGATCCATCATATTATGTTCGACGCTGTTGGTATAGGTACAGTTGCGCAAACGTAACTTTTCTCCATTTCAACGCAAACGAAACGCAAACGCATTGAAATCGAATGAAGAAAAGGACAACTGTTTGACCACTCTAATCATTTTTTTTATCTGAGTGGCAAACAATTTAGAGCCTGATCAGACGCCGGGAGTACCCGGCGTCTGATCTGGCTCCAAATTATTTGCATTGGATAAAATAATTTTAGCGTAAACGCGTTTATTGGGAAAGAGTAACGTTTTCTCCACTGTATACTCTTCACAAATATTAGGTGTGTAAATGACAAGTATAAACGTCGCTAGGGTAATATGGGTTAAACCAAATTAACCGCAAGGTTTTAAACGCATTTACAGGAAGGTTATTATGGCACATTCCATCTGTTGCAAATCAGCGCATGAGAACATACAGTGGATAATCTGTTATTCTTTCCCGTTTAAACGGAAACGTACGCAAACGCAAAACACTAAAACGTAGAAAAGAACAACTTTTGGACAATTCTGATAATTCTTGTTTATCTTGGTGGCAAACAGTTTGGAGCCTGATCAGACGCCGGGTTACCCGGCGTCTGATCTGGCTCCAAACTGTTTGCACTGCAAATAATAGTTTTAGCGTAAACGCGTTTATTGGGAAAGAATAACAGATTCTCCACTGTAACCACCTCCATGCTTTCTGTAGAGTTCTTGGCAAACAACAGGATATGACAAACTGTTTGCAATGGAAAACATCTTTTAGGCACAAACGGTTTGTGTTGTGACAAAAATGTCGTCTTCTCAACTCTTTATTTAGTATTTATTTATTCGACGTCTTTAAAACAGTTGTCAGTGTTTTGAAAAACATGACAGTGTTTAATGTGTTTGTGTAACAAAAATTGTCCTGTACTTAGAAATCGCTTGTCGTTTGGAATCACCATACGTCAATTTGTGGTTATTTAAATGCAAATTTATGCATCACGTTTGGTTAACAACAACTCGGCAATTAGTACTCGACGTTTGACGCCGACATGTAACATCCATGAGTTCAGTAAGGAAATCGATGGCCACAAATGGCCATCGATTGCGAATTGACTACCGATCTGAAATACAGTAGAGAAAACGTTCAAACGCAAACGCATTTGCAATGATATATAGTAAATGACAACGTTTTAACAATTCTGACTGCCAATTGTAATCTGAGTAGCAAACAGTTTGGAGCCTGATCAGACGCCGAGGAATAATAAAATGAAATAAATGAAAATAATAGTTTCAGCGTTAACGCAGTTATTTGGAAATAAAACGTGTTCTCTACTGTAATCTGCACGCTGCAAACGGGGCACAAACGTCTTACCTAAACAGCCAACAGTGGTAATTGAACACGCTACAGATGTTAATAGTAATGTTTGCCACATACAGATCGTCACAGGTCATTACTCCTCATAATACTAGAACTCATGATCAGTGAAGTATTTGTAAATTTATATCCTTACATGTGCATTCAACCATTTCGTATGACTACTCATTTAAAAAGCTACTTCAAGACGATTCTAAACAGTAATTACACCATAGGGTTAAAAGCAGTCATAACATCTTCAGTGAGCATTTTCAATCTAGAAGAGAATGTTTAAAGGGACTCGCGACCGGATGGTGTACTTGTCAAAATAAAATAAAATAAAATACTCAAATAAAAGCAAATTTGTGGCATTATTTGGCTTCTGACGTTAACAAAATATGATCAGTCCCAAACAAGTCTCAAGAATCGTCACCGAATCTTTTTTTAGATATTTTCTATCGTTTTTCTATAGCGTTAGCTAACGGTATAGTTGTTGTTGTTGCTTCTCTACACGGGCTCAGACATAAACTCGAGCCGAATAAAGTACCATCAATCGCTACCAGTGAAGTACGTTAATTCGCTACTTAATATATAGAGAGCGCTGGTAGTCGAGGGGATAAAGGCGTTTCCTCATTTTTCATGTTTGTCTCCGCATGGAGGGTCACGGGTTCGAATCCTACCAGAGCTTCTTCTTTATTTTTGGAAATGCATTTTTTAATAGAATTTATCATCCTAAACTAAATCTTACCCATTTATATCAGCATTTGACATATATTTACAAATTACTATTTTTAATGCTAAATCCGGTTGCGAGCCCCTTATAGTCCCATTGTGTTTTCAGACCTTTTTTTAATGTCCGAAATACAATAACTGTTAATAATAATTCTTGAACATTCTTATGGGTCAAACTGATCTATTAAAAAGGCGATTTAAAACCATAACAAACCGAAAGTAGAACGTCTGACTTAAACATTACCACACGGATAAGTGTCACCTGGTACAGCTGGGATCAATTTCACAGGGGGCGAGTGTATCTACGATATTGCTATAAAATGAGTCACATTTCGTCCCTCCGTCAGTCAGTCAGTCAGACAGACTGTCACATATTTTTGCCCGATCTCTATCTCCATTATTGTTTATCCGAATTTCCACAAATTTCTGAAAATGTGTATTGGTATAAAATGTAGGCCAAGTTCAATAACTACTCAAATTGTATTAGGCATGTTAAAGTTATTACCCTTGAATTATTTAAAAAAAGAAAAGAAAGAGGGGGCTGTTACAGCCTTGTCCGCTCTCTAACACAAACCTTTTTATCGGATCTTCACTACACTTGCTGAAAATGTTTATCAATATAAAATATAGGTCCAGTAAGAATACTACTAAAATCGCACGAGGAATGTCTGAGTTTCTGCCCTTTTAGTATTAAAAATGACTGTTTCAGCACTTTTTGATCTCTAATATAAAATTCTTCAATTAGATCTTCACCAAACGTGCCGAAAATTGTTATTTATATAAAATCAAGGTTTAGTTTGATTACTACTAACATCGCATAAGGCATGTCGGAGTAATTGCCCTTTAATTATTAAAAATTGACTGTTTCAGCATTTTTGCTCTCTAATATAAATAGTTTTTTATCGGATCTTAACAAAACTTGCATCAAATATTTATTAATATAACATCTAGGTCCACTTTAATTACTACTAAAATATCGTATAAGAATTTACCCTGATTTTTTTGCCCTTTATGTATTAAAAAATGACTGTTTCAGGATTTGTTGCTCTCTTACACAAAGACTTTTATTAGATCTTCACCAAACTTGCGTAAACTATTTATTAATATAAAATCAAGGTTTAGTTTGATTACTACTAATATCGCATAAGGTATGTCGGAGTTAATGCCTTCTAAGTATTGAAAAATGACAGTTTTAGCACATTTTTGCACTCTAACATAACCAGTTTTTATCGGATATTTACCAACCTTGCTCAAAAGATTACTGCTAAAATTGCATGTGACATGTCTGAGTTTTTGCCATTTCGGTATTAAACAATTACTGTTTCAGCATTTTTTGCTCTCTAACACAAATGCTTTTTTATTGATTTTCACCAAACTTGCTGAAAATGGTTATTTATATAAAATCAAGGTTTTGTTTGAATACTACTAAATCTCTAAAGGTATGTCTGTGTATTTGCCCTTTAAGTATCAAAAATAAATGTTTTATAATGTTTTGCTCTCCAACACATACAGTTTTTATCGGATATTCACCAAACTTGTTGAAATTGTTTATTTAAATAAAATCTAGGTCTGGAGTTATGGTTCTTCAATTATTAAAATTTTGCTATTTTACCCTTATTTTAGCCCTGTCAACTCTGTAACAGGAACAGTTTTTATTCTATTTTAGCCAAATATTTGGTCAATGGTTGCATGTGCTTCATCTTGGCCGTGTTGGTAATAAGTAAAGTAATAAATGACTACTCCATGCATCCTGTACCTCTTGAAGGATTTTCAGTCAACTGTATTCGATTTTTTTCTTGACCTATATTTAATACAAATTACACAATGCCAGCAAGTTTGGTGAAGATCCAATAAAAAGTGTTTGTATTAGAGAGCAGAAAAGGCTGAACCAGTCATTTTTTTTAATGATTCAAGGGCAATAACTCAGACATGCCTCATGCGACTTTGCTAGCTATAAAACTTGAGCTAGATTCTATACTAATAAACATTTATAGCAAGTTTGTTGAAGATCTAAAAAAAAGCGGTTGAGTTAGAGAGCGGACAAGGCTGAAACAGTCATTTTCAGCAAGATCCCCCGTATTTTATTGTACACGCTCACCCCCCTGTGATTTATTATTTACACGCTGTGACCGTATCTCATAGTTTAACCATGTGCCTACTGGTCGCAACTTTACGGAGATTTCAACTGTTTGACTCTAGAATAGACACCGCGTAACGCGGAGTCTCATCTGGATCGAAGCTGTTTGACACTCGTCTTAAGGTTTGTTTAATCAAAACTATGTATAAATCTAAACTAAACAAATATTGCACACGACAATGTCGAAGCCGACGTCTTAGCAGCAGAATAAGGGTTGACTTCGTCACTTCAGCGCTTCAAATAAGCGAAATAAACTGAACAAATCCAGCATTTTCTCACTCATTTCAGCACCGAATGCTATGGTGTTACTACTGATTAAACCGTCTCTTCGAGACAATTCTAATGAGTATGACACCATTGGGTTTAAAAGCAACAATAAAGAGTTTAGTTGTCGAAATACTCACCTTATCTGGAACCCTGTATTAACATAGGTGTCCTTCTTTCCGTTCACAGGTTCAAATTAAATGGAAGTTATATCCATAAATTAAAAAAAAAATTAAAAAGCGAATTTCTTAGATAAAGCCGCTTTTTGTGAAAGATTCACGTCCCATGTAGTTCTAATGGGATCCAAATCAACCGTTTTATGCAGGTTTCCCAAAAGCACAATGCGGCTTTAAGCAAAACAACTAATCAAAAATCCCTTATTTATCAGAAGAGTAGTCGTTTGCTTTTTCTCACTCTATAAGTCGCGAATGTAATTTCTTGTGATTCGCTTTTACACCTACAACTTGTGTTTGAAAAGCGCGATATATATCTGGTATAGCGATAATGGAAATAAAAGGAAGACAATGCAGGGAAAATAAAACACAAAACGTTCCCTTTCAAGCCTAATTTACTAGAATTTGTTTTCAAAACTCAGCGTTTTATTATGTTGAAACATTTTGTTACACATATAAAAGTAATCTTCAGAAAATACCCTAAACTGTTATTGCTAAATGTAATTTCCTTGCGTTTGAGATTTGGTTCATTTACACATTGAAATCAACGTCTATTCCACTGTAAAGCTGTTCTTACATTAACACACACAGTGGAGAAAACGTTGTTTTTTCCAATTGAAACGCAAACGTACGCAAACGATTGCATTAAAATATAGATAAAAACAACTTGTTGACAATCCTTACCATTCATTTTAATCTAAGTGGCTAACAGTTTGGAGCCTGATCAGACGCCGGGTTACCCGGCGTCTGATCTGACTCCTAACTGTTTGTAATGCAAATAATAGTTTAAGCGTAAACGCGTTTATTGGGAAAAAATAACGTTTTCTCCAATGTATCTAGTACGACTACTCAATTGGTTCAATTAGCAGGTGTCTAATACAGGTGACTGCTTTAAGTTAGAGATGTATTTTGTTCACTCACTTGCTTTAAGCTTCCACCTGCAAGTCACCGTATCACTGTTGTTACTATTTATAGACAAAGATAGCAATACGAAATAATCTATGTATGCTTTGATCTTATACTCACCATTCAACTTAATTGTTTTGGAGGGATATCTTATTGAAACAACAAAAACTGTACAATAAACATTCTTAATTTGATACTCAAATATAACTTAATTAGGAATTGTCTTTGAACATTTGATAAATATGACTACACCGTTCAAACTGATCCATTTTTTTATGCTTAGCATGGTGTAATATATCCCCAGTGTTTATATCATCACCGGGTATAAGTTTGAATGCTTATAATAAGTGTATATAAATTGAACGTATGGCATAACCACGTTGAACAACTGGCTTACCCTTCAGCCCTATGCACTTACAGACAACAATTAAAGTTTTAATCTTTGAATATCTAGCTTTATCTGAAGGAGATATTACACGTTACAAATAGTGTATAAAGTGAAGCTCGCTTATAAGAACGTCATCTGGACCGTCAGCCTAACTAGTTTAAACATATTTCATTTCTAACGTTTACATTGTATTTTACAAACTTACAATAACGTTTAAGATTGAAAGGAGGCAAAACTAGCTTATTGTATTCCTTTGCCCCTTTCGTTATATCGAATTTCGTTATGTCTGATCCATTTTACTTTAAGCTATTTTGCGACTTTTTTTTAATATATATATATATATATATAGACGGAAAATGTAAACTATTCCGGCAAATGCCGGACCGGCAAAAGTATATATAATTGTAAAGGTAAAAATGACTAAACACGCCTTCTATTTTTTCTTTTGTATTACCATACGCGTTTCGCCTCTCGGCTCATCAGTGATTGTAATATATTTGTTGCTATGACGTGGCGTCAATGGTAACGCTACGTCATAAATGTGACGTCATAAACGTGACGTCATAATGTCATTTTAGTGGAACGTCATTGAAGTTCTTTTGATCAATTCTATGCATTTAATTTAGGTTGGAAACAGTTTATAAAATATTTTTCTTTTGCTAACCTGACCGAAATATTTTCTGAATTCATTTTAAAGAACGGGAACATTTGAAACTTGGGAATTTCTTTACAACATATGTCTAAATGTGCACTTAAAGGTATCTGCCGGGTGGATGGGTCCCTTATTTGCTGGGCATGTATTGTTCTTCTTGTTCTTAATTTGTCGCCTGTCTGGCCTATATAATATTCGTTACATCCATTGCATGTTATGACATATAAGACGTTTCTTACATCACAGGACATATTGGCATTTACTTTAAATATCTTACCATTAAAATTGTATGAATTATTTTCGATGATGTGTTGGCACAAGCTGCAGTTTGGCCTACCACATCGTGTTACTTTGTATGAAAATTGTTTTGTGTCTGTGAAGTTTGCCCTTGTTAGAATTCTTTTTAAATTTGGTAGTTGTCTTTTGCTTTTAATAATGTTTGTTTCGGAAATTATATTATTCATGGTTTCGTCTGATTGTAGTATATGGAAATTAATTTTCAAAATCGGGAACATTTCAGTATTAGTTGGATTGTGTGTCGAGAGGCGAAATGCGTATGGTAATACAAAAGAAAACATAGAAGGCGTGTTTAGTCATTTTTACCTTTACAATTATACATATATATATATACAGCGTTCCCTCTCCACAACAGACCTCTCAACAACGACTCCCTCCGGACAAGGACCTTTGCCGCAGTTCTTAACAAGACAATTATGTCTAACACTTTATCTGCTGTAATATCGTCTGCTTAAAGTTGTCGTCTGCTGTTTTTCTGAAAGTTTCATATTGACAATAAAAAAATTTAATGACGATTGACACACAGCTTGAATCAAGATCAACTAATAACGTTTTGAAATCAGTAGTATTGGACAAGTGTAAAGTAGCCCAAAGATTCAAGCTATTTACAATTGTATATCAATTTCCTTCCCTATAACGACTCCCTCCGAACAACTAACACAATTTTTGTCTCCAATGGGATGTCTTTGTAGAAAGGGAGCGCTCTTATATATATACAGTATTTCGCTAAATCCGATTTCTTTATGATCGATCTTCACTGTACCCATTTTAAGAAGGCTCCTTAACAAATGATCTGCGCTGTGTGCATACGACTTGTGTAAATTGTCCACTTACTGAGTATGTACAGAAATTTTAAACGCCTCCTTTATTTCTATTGGTAATAGAGATCGACTCAAATCATGTTTTAGCGCAAATGACTTTACATTATTAAAGCAAATATTGACATTGATTGACATGTTGCTCTCCAGTAGCTAAAGTGTTAACAATATTACAACGAGGAAGACGGTTAGTATTTTGAGGGTAAATGTTGTTTTATAATATGCCGTTATGAGCAGTTTGCAGTCAGAAAAGATGTCGAGTATTACGGCGTCCGATCACGCTTAGTACTGTGTGTCACTCTGATACAGTGGAGAAAACGTTATTTTTTCCCGTTTAAACGAAACGAAACGCAAGCGCAAAACACTAAAACGTAGAAAATTGCAACTTTTGGACAATTCTGACAATTCATGTTCATCTTGGTGACAAACAGTATGGAGCCTGATCAGACGCCGGGTAACCCGGCGTCTGATCTGGCTCTAAACTGTTTGCAATATAAAAAATAGTTTTAGCGTAAACGCGTTTATTGGGAAAGAATAACGTTTTCTCCACTGTATGCAGGAATTGTTCAGAACGTATATTTCCATGATTAAATGCATTGTCTTTGTTTACCTTTTTATACAGGAACTGATATCCATTTTCTTCTAACGAACCGATAGGATGGACATCTGGACGGGATATCAATGGATAATCTGCGTAGTATACTGGACGCTATTCAACATCGCGTGCGGTAACTTTACAAAATACCTCGTACAAGAGGGTTATGCTGACAATCAAACTTACCCAGCGGACTCTGGCATCCTTGTTGGCAATCTACTGATGTGTCTGGCAACGTGTGCCAGGATCACAGAATGTGCAGCTGCAATCTACCAGCAGGGAAACAGGACATGCTACAAAATGAATAAGCACAAATATGAAAACCGTGTAATGGACTTTGTTGGTGCACAGGTGTACATGAAAGGTAAATGTTATAATCAACTTTGTTAACAAAATTTGTTACTCAAATCTTCTGATCTATATTCATTCACTAAAATAATGTTTCTAGTTTTGAAGACATGTGAACACATAAAGCAAGGTAAAAAATATTAAATAATACGCCTTTAGACGCATTCTGCACTACCTCCGCTTAAAGTACCATCTTATAAAATATAGCGCAACTGGTGCAGTTCGTGTTTGTAAAATAAATTCAGTGAAGGAGATAAAAAATGCAATCAACATGCAACAGGTATAATAAAAAACGCAAACAACATGCAAAATGTATAATAAAAAACGCAAACAACATGCAAAAGGTATAATAAAAAACGCAAACAACATGAAAAGGGCGTTTCTACTGGTAAATTGGTAAATATGACGTGAAATACATAGAGAATAATCAATTTCTTTGGAATGATATGAAAAATATATAACGAGAATGGGTTGTTATCTTGATAAAAAACGAGTCCGCAGGACGAGTTTTTAACCAGATAACAACCCATTCGAGTTATATATTTTTTTCATATCTATTCAAAGGAATTAATTATTCTAATTATTATTATTATATATATATAATATTAATGACGCTTTTACAGGAAAAAACACACAAAAAAGTATTATGACGTGACGTCACAAAAAGTGATATAATCACTAGACTAAATGATGATATCAACTGTGACGATATCAAATTTATCTAACTGAGAAATCTCAATAAATTATCGATAGGTATATAATAAAACGAGTTTAAGATTTCATGACCAAATTATTCCGGAGATGTTTACCCCATCACTGCTTTATTGTTGTCTGCTTCAGAATAGTTGTCTACAATACACATGTCTAAGTTAGATTTAAGGTCATATGACTTAATAAATATCGATAAGAGTGTCAAACAGTTAGGTTCCTGATTAGACGCCGCAATACGCGGCGTCTGATCAGGACACAAACTGTTTGCAAACGCGCTTTATGACGTCATTGAGAGTGAAACGGGTTGATTATAACAGTAAACCATCAAACTGATTAATTCCATACCACGATACCTTAATGTTTCTAGTTTTATTTTGTCATTGATATCAGGACTTTTGATTTTATTTAGGATTTGCTCATACTAAACTTGCGCATATATGGCTACGAATATGTAAATACCATACGTATTTCTATCTGTTAGTTTTCAGGCCAGTCCAATCATTTAACATGTAAAAGGTTAAACATGTGTCTGAAGTGTGATTTGTAACGGTATCTATTTCCATTAGATGAAGGAATGGTATTGCGCGTGTGCGTATGTGTGTGTGTTTGTTATGGTATGACTGTGTGTGTGTTCTGCTTGAGAGAGGGGTGTATTGTTTGTGTTGCGTTTCCTGCTTTAGTCTTTCGTATTTATAATCCGGGTAAAGCTACAGTGGAGAATCTGTTATTCTTTCCCAATAAACGCGTTTACGCTAAAACTATTATTTGCAGTGCAAACAGTTTGGAGCCAGATCAGACGCCGGGTAACCCGGCGTCTGATCAGGCTCCAAACTGTTTGCCACCAAGATAAACATGAATTATCAGAATTGTCTAAAAGTTGTTCTTTTCTACGTTTTAGTGCTTTGCGTTTGCGTACGTTTGCGTTTAAACGGGAAAGTATAACGGATTCTCCACTGTAATCTCTTCGATCCAAAGTGAAACGTCTCACAAATGAAATTATCGGAACGGGTAAATTTTGGCCTGCCTAGTTGATGTAGTACAGGAAATATACCCCAAAGAGCGATGTTTCCAAAATCGATGTTAACGCTCAATATCGAGTTCATATCGGTCTCAAAATAACATGCTACATTGTGCATTTCAACCATTTCACTCTCACTGACGTCATAAAGCGCATGTGCATGCGCAAACAGTTTGCCACTTGTATTGAAATTACGTCAGAGAAACGTGAATAGAATGATGACAACAGTTTTAGAATTTAAAGAAGTTTGAGTGTTTTTTTAAATGGATTGTTAAAAGATATTTAGCAAATATTTAATTACAATTTGCTCTAAATCTGTCATTAAGTGCATTCGTTTTAAGTATGACCGGCTAGTTAATTGACCATTGACATAGCCAACATGCAGACAGCATATTTCAAAACTTCGTTAATTTCATCTATCACATATATTAACCACTACGTTGCTGTTTCGTATACTTATTTTGATCAAAAACTGTACCAGTTTAGATTGTAAGGTATTTTTTGTAAGGAAATCATATCTTTGAATGGATATTAATTAGGTTTATTTAATTTATGAATATCACCAGGGCTCTACATAATAGAATATGATCATATGTTGTCATTTATGAATAATAGTTTATCAGATAAGAACCCCATCACAAAGTTAAATGCATTGTATATTGTATGTGTGCAAACAAGATTTACCGATCTACCAACCGTATTGTTGTATATGTAATAGGAAGCACATGTATTTTTTATGACCTAAACGTTTATATTGTGCTATGTGGACAAACGCACGTCGTATTGCAGTATTTCATTGTTGAGCTGCTTGAGTCACATGCGTTTTCAAGCAACACACTAGTGACTTACAGCTGCTCCTCTTGTATTGACTCTAAATTTTCAAAATGCTTGATTCTTATGAGTTTTCCACCACATTCAGAACCACAAGATTCAATATACAAAAATATTTATTTAACGTCGGATACAGTATAATAGTAAACATAAGCTGTAAAAGCTATTTTCTGACAAACACAAGTATAATATAAACAAGAGTAATTAAAAAGGCTGTAACATAGAAAGGCTATAATAAAGGGTTTACACATAAAAAAGGTGGATGCAAGTTAGTCATATATACTATTATGGTTGTTTTGTTATGTGTTGTTCTCTAGAACTAGGCGGATATTGTCTGTTATAGTGTAACATAACCAACTACTGTATATGTCATAGCTGGGTGAAATGAAGTTCTGTTATGTTTTGACAAGTGCACTATTTACAAAAACAAAATATACATTGTTTGATTATGATAAGTATATTCGTGTAAATGGTTAAATGTGTTGAAAGAATTTTTAAGCTGTGTCAACTATTTAAAATGCTCCTTCTGTGCCAAGTACTAATGTAATTGTATTATCTTAGACATCAAATTTGGACTTCTGATGAACCTGAATTAAATGTAGAGTAAAACAAATGAACCGTACCACGACAAAACCTGCCTTATTGCGTTGCAAAGAGTGTAGAGCAAGGCTAGCCGCCGCGTCTCTGACGCGGTGGCTGGCCTTGATATACTCTGTTTGACACCAACACTTACAATGTATCTAAAGCATTGTATTTAGCAGTTTTATCTACGATATTTGATAGTGTTGACAAACGCAGATACAGAGCCTGAGATTACATGTTCAAACAGTGCTTGGTCTTTACAATGTTGTAATGCAATAAGGCAGGTTTTTTCATGGCACGGCTCATTTATATTTCGACCACTAATTAAAACAAAAGCCAACTGGTCGTATAAATGACAAGTGACTGCCCCAGAGCAAATTTAATGTAAACAGAAAGCTCCTGATTGAGCCCTCTGTGTTACGTTTGCATTGCTTTCAGGAATCAACTGCGTTCAACAAAACTCGAGTGGTCGTAATAGAGAGGTTTTACTTTTGTACAGACAATATGGCTCATTAGTTGTATGGATGAAAAAAGACAGGAACAACCTTCCATTGAAACCTTATAATTATCACATGAGTTATACAGTGGAGAAAACGTTATTCATTCCCAATAAACGCTTTTACGCAAAAACTATTATTTCCATTACAAAGAGTTTGGAGCCAGATCAGACGCCGGGTGACCCGACGTCTGATCAGGCTCTATACTCTTTGCCACTCAGATTAATTGAACATTCTGAATTGATGAATTGTTGTATTTTTCTACATTTTATAGTGATGTGTTTGCGTTTAAACGGGAAAGAATAACGTTTTTTCTACTGTAGGGTGATTTTACTGTATAAAAAAGAGCTATGTGTATACTGAGCAATTTATAATAGTCCCACCGTATTACAGGAAATATTGCTGGAAAGTTTTCAGGTTAATGGCAGTAAAACCTATACAGAATATTATTTTCTTTTATTTTTGAATCCAAATCAGTTTACCTCATAATGCTGAGATGAAAACTTCTTGAATGGTGTAATGAAAAAGTTGGTAGGGGTCAAAATAAATAATCTGAATGTTGTTGCTTTTTTCAAATAATGTGTAGGTGATTACTGAAGTCTTATAAAAGTCCTAAGTCGTATTCGGTATGCAGTGATCCCTCTCTACAACGACCCTCCAAACAACGACTCCCTCCATACAACGCCACTTGCCGCAGTTCCCTAAATAGAGCATTTATATCTAACGCTTTTACTGCTGCAATGTCGTCTGCTTAAATGTGTCGTCTGCTGTTTAACATAATGGACATTTTGACGGAACAAAATTAATGAGGAGTGACAAACAGCTTTAATCCAGATCAGACGCCGCGTTACGCGGCGTCTGATCTGGATTTAAGCTGTTTGCAAACGCACACCAAATTCCCTCATATAACGACTCCCTCCGAACAACGCACATCATTTTTGTCTTCCTTGGGATCTCGTTGTAGAGAAGGAACGCTGTAATTTATATTGTATACAGCCACCATGCGCACCAGTACACGTTACAATTAGTCGAGAAGATACGGCGTAGCGAAACGTTAATTAAGCACGTTAGTCCTATACTATTGCTGTGAAGTCTGTGTCAAATCTTGAATGCTGAATCGTAAATCAGTCTGCATTGCTTAGTGTGAATCGATAATAGTCAGTATAAACCATTTGGTGCAAGTCAGCCTGCCTCCAATTCTAATGACGACGTGATCACAATAACGTCGAGTCAATGGACGTCGAGTATATGGGTGTCGTGCTCTGATTTGTTTAGCGTTGGGTCAAACGCGATTTCTATGGACTGTGATGGCTCATTTTATCCTTTGGCCGTTATGGCGGCTTGCCATACGTACAGTGGAGAATACGTTATTATTTCCCGTTTAAACGAAACGAAACGCACACGCATCGCAATAAAACGTAGAAAAGTTCAACTTTTGGACAATTCTGATAATTCATGTGTATCTTGGTGGCAAACAGATTGGAGCCTGATCAGACGCCGGGTTACCCGGCGTCTGATCTGGCTTCAAACTGTTTGCAATAGAAATAATAGTTTTAGCGTATACGCGTTTATTGGGAAAGAATAACGTTTTTTTCCACTGTATACGTAAGTTTGTTAACGTGCTGTAGCGGTTAATTTTGGCGCTGGAAAAACTATTTTGACTTGGACGAACACAATCGTGAACTAGTAAAGTCAATTGGTACCGGATCGCAAACCTATGTATGGTCTTTCGACAGTAGCCGAACATGTGGGTGATGCCAATGGCCCCCAGTTCCGCCTGAACATTCGTATTGCCTGATTACCTTCAACTTCAGATCATAGTTGCATGATGTAAGGATCGAAAGCCTGTGATGTGTTTCCAAATTTATTATCATTGATGAGTGCAGTAAAGCAATCGATGGCCGTCGATGGCAATCAATTGCGAGTTGGCTTCCGGTCTGAAATACAGTGGAGAAAACGTAATTATTTCCTTCAAACGCAAACGCATTGCAATGAAATTAAACATTGACAAAAATGACAATATTTTGATAATTCCGACTATTAGTTTTAATTTGAGTGGCAAACAGTTTAGAGCCTTATCAGTAACCAGGTCTCTGATCTAGCTCCAAACTGTTTGCAATGAAAATAACTTGGGTTATTTGGAAAGTAAATAATTTCTCTCCTGTATAGGCCGATTTTATTCAACTGGCAGGGCGGAGCTAACCTTTGGTAAAGATAAACTTATTTACTTTTGATTTTAGGGTTGATAGGTATAGTTTCGTATTATATCGTTATTGTCCGATACTTTCAACATGAAGAAACACAATTTATGCATGCACCAATATACACGTACAATTGGTGTATAGTGGAGAATCTGTTATTCTTTCCCGTTTAAACGCAAACGTACGCAAACGCAAAGCACTAAAACGTAGAAAAGAACAACTTTTGGACAATTCTGATAATTCATGTTTATCTTGGAGGCAAACAGTTTGGAGCCTGATCATACGCCGGGTTACCCGGCGTCTGATCTGGCTCCAAACTGTTTGCACTGCAAATAATAGATTTAGCGCAAACGCGTTTATTGGGCAATAATAAAAGATTCTCCACTGTATAAAGTGCTCCCTCTCTACAACAACAACACGCAATGGAATACAAGGATTGCGTCTGTTGTTCGTAGGGAATTGTTATAGAAAGAGAAATTAAGATTTGGTTAACATTTGCAAACAGCTTGTATCCAGATCAGACGCCGCGTAACGCGGCGTCTGATCTGGATTCAAGCTGTTTGTCATTCTTCATTATCTTCTTTCTGTCAAAATATTCATTGATATGTAAAGTTGATAAAAAAATCCGGCAGACGACAACGGTAAATTCCGATAATAAAAGAGCGTGCTGCCGGCCCCAAAATTGAAATGCAAAGGTCCGTAAGGAAACTCCGCCCTATCAGGTCAATAAAGTCGATCTATACTGTGCACGCTGCACACGGGGCACAAACGGCTAACCTAAACAGCAAACAGTGTAAATTGAACACGCTACAGGTGTCGTGGGTATCGCACGATGGTGACTGAATTACTTATTGAACACGCGTGTACCGTGCACGTGCAAAACGTAAACATCATGATTCCGTTACGTTAACGGTTTCATCTGTGTTCTTTTGTGAAAACAGTACACATGTGTAACTCTAACTTACAAGTATCCCACAAGTACTTTAGCTGGATGTATAACTTAAACAAAGTCACGGATATGTCAGTTTAAAAAAATGGAACGTTTCTACTTAGCTGAGTATATTATATTTTCATTATTCAGTATTAATTTCTTCAATGTCATAACGTCATTACTTTCAACATTTTTCATCTAATTTTACTTCACAAATAAACAATTTAGGTATTAAAACTTGATTAAGGAAATATTGAATAGGATCATCATTTTTGGCAAATAACTATTGTATTCGTGGTAAGAAGGTAACAAAACGTGTGTCTCATACTCGTCTGTAGGTTTCTCGAACTTTATATTTTATAATTCTTACTTAAATATATATTTGCTGAATAATTTCAAAAGAAGATATTACAGTTGTTATTAAACGGCCAGGGCGGGTCAGACCCTATTGCCAATGTGGCTTACTTACGTCAATAAGCAACGACGGCACACCCTGATCGTTTAATGACCTGTTTATTGTATACCTGGTTCAAAATCAACGAATATGTAGATTGTTTGAATGTTTACATAAAAAAAAAATTTGAGCTACTGTTATGTATACTAGTAGTTAGGGAGATTACAGATTTATTTCATATTAAACCAGGCTATAAATGATTCCATGGAAAAAGATGTTCATGTTTTAAAATCAAAATGTAGATATAGTGATCTAGAATATTTCCCATAGCGTTCGAAAAAACATGCTTACTTTCGACACAGGCAAAATAAAAATGCTATTTTTGAAAATGTGAGATTTTAGACAGTTAACCCTTTCATTTGAAATATAATTTTATTTAAAATTCAGATATAAACTGATCTATTTCAACAATTATTTTTTAATTGAACTTTTTGAGAAGTTACTACGTCAACAAATAATGTCTGAAAAATGCTATGTTTCAGTCTTCGAGTAGGGGTCATTTAGGATCATGTTGTGACTTATCGAGTTATGAGTTCACATCATGCATTTTACCATCGTGTAGGCGAATATTTGTTCTTTAAAACGATATCTCACACATGTATTTTGCACTTATCATATTAATGTTATTGACCAAGTATCATTACTTTTTGAACGATCCTCGTACTGTTGTTTATACAGTGGAGAAAACGTTATTCTTTCCCGTTTAAACGAAACGCAAAACACTAAAACGTAGAAAAGTGCAACATTTGGACAATTCTGATAATTCATGTTGATCTTGGAGGCAAACAGTTTGGAGCCTGATCAGACGCCGGGTCACCCGGCGTCTGATCTGACTTCAAACTGTTTGCAATAGAAATAATAGTTTTAGCGTAAACGCGTTTATTGGGAAAGAATAACGTTTTCTCCACTGTACGTATCGTTGAATGTTGTTAAATCATATTAGTCTTGAAGCGAAAAAAAAAGCTGACTGAGTGCGTGCTGATAGATTCCCTAGATACACTAATGTGTTCTTAAGACACTGCACTTGTTGCATATACAGTTGAACATTATATAAATTAACAAACAGTAAAGTACCAGGGTCTCCACTGTTTGCCAATATTCATTTTAGTAGATATCATACTTAAGTACAGTGTTCCCTCCGGACAACGATGCAATATAAGAAAACTATAGGACCAACATATGAACTATGAATTCGATCGACTGTGGGCTCCGGGAGAGGCTTACACCAAGGGTCCCATGATTAAGTGCTATACACTTAGCATGCAAACATATCACAAGTCTCGCACCCGGATTGTTTGGTATCGGTTCCGCTCCCTCTGGGTCGTCCAATTAGAGAAGAGGAGGCAATCACGGAGTTGATCAAAACAAAATATCTCAAACAAATTATAATTTTTGGGATCGGCATGTGTCAATAAATACAAATTGATATATATTGTTTGGATTATGGCAGTTTGTTAATAAGTAATCGACGTTTGACATGCCGACATAGTCATTTTGATGGGTCGCAAACGATATTCTGACAGGTGTTGTTAAAACATTATACCTTTAAGCGTTTAAATGACAATTCCAGATTGTCATCAAAGTCTGATCCATTATGATGTATTTAGGTTTGATGTTTACAATAAATTTCAAAATTTCTATCAGTGCAGTCCCTGGTTCCAAGGTTATAAAGCGTTTGAGCTGAGTCTGAGTGTGTTCTCCAGCATTTGATTAGTCAGATTTGAGCCTAGGCTTGATAACGATTTTAGACTCAACTAAAAAGCTTTATAACCTTGGACCCTGATCAGAGGGCACCTGAATAAGCCCTCTGATCAGGGTATACACTTTTTGCATAGGCCATGTGTTCTTCTCACAGGTTTAATGTTGGTAAATGACGAGTTAACTCGTCGCTAGGGTTCAATGTGTTAACGATATATGTTTCAGCAACTAGGTGTCGTCGCTGCTTATCATACCAGCAATCAGGATGGTAGTGGAATATTTGTCAAAATAACAAACGTATGATTACATTCAACCATAGTGTGCGACTACGAAACAGAATATGCACTTCAAATCGATTCTAATCAGTGTTCACAACATAGGTTTTTAACCTATTTACGCCCAGTGAATTATTCAATAGTATATATTTGATTAGTCCATTTTTTATCAAATGGATGTCTGGTCAAAATGTTCATTTTCATTTTGTTTTATATTGAAATGCCTATCAGCAAACAGTGTAGACTCTGATCAGACGCCGCATAATGCGGCGTCTAATTAGAGTCTACACTGTTTGTTTATGTCCCATATATTAGATCGTGGACACAAAAAGGTTAATGTAAGGGTTATAAAGGTAAATGAATTTATCAAACGGTTCCTATATATTCAGTTAAACCTCTCTATAATTGTGTAAATTATTAGGTGTTTAGGAAAAGTGACAGCACAAATCAAAAGAGGTTCCTATTTTACTGTTAAGTTGCTTTAATCTGTGATCAGTCTCATATTAAATCATAAAGCCACTTTTAGTGGCCGTATTAGCGATGTTTTACTGTAGAACCATTTTCAATTCGTTGGTATATAAGTTTTTTCAGAAACATAGGCTATTGGTCTGATAGATCGCAAATAAACTGTCTATACCCACCCCTCTAGTTCAGTGTCTACATCAAATGCTAAGTAAACGCAAAGACTAAAGTAAATTCCTTATGTCTACGTTTAACCCATGATATGACTTCTTATGATAATCGTTTCGGAGGCTCATTTTAAACGTTTAGTACATACGGATATAAAATTTACAAATAGTTGATCTACATGGTACAGTGGAGAATCTGTTATTCTTTCCCAATAAACGCGTTTACGCTAAAACTATTATTTGCAGTGCAAACAGATTGGAGCCAGATCAGACGCCGGGTAACCCGGCGTCTGATCAGGCTCCAAACTGTTTGCCACCAAGATAAACATGAATTATCAGAATTGTCCAAAAGTTGTACTTTTCTACGTTTTAGTGCTTTGCGTTTGCGTTTAAACGGGAAAGAATAACAGATTCTCCACTGTAGTACATACGGATATAAAATTTACAAATAGTTGATCTACATGGTACGCATGTATGTATTGAACGTAAACTGATGTCAAACACTACTAATTTAAGCATACATTCGAACTTCGATATATCAAACTCACTTAATTCGAACTTTTCGTTTTTTTGACAAAATAATTGCATTAATTCATGCTCGGTTAATTTGAACATACCCGTATTTCTAAGTTAAAACGTACCTCAACTACGTTTTAACTTTGAAATACGGGTATGTTCGACCTACCCGAGTGCGATATATCGAAGTTCAACTATATTCTATTGTAAAAAATACAATTATTTGTGTATCTCGACTTTTTAGCAATATAAAGGAAAATAAAATGATATAACATTAATCTAGAGGTTTTCAAAGATTGTTTTTATAAAAGACACTTACAAATGCTTAAAACTTTTGGTTGATTCCGATCATCATTCATAAAAGCAAAGGGAAATTCAAAAGCTATACAAGTAGATTCAGCATTATCTCTCTACGACATCCAATAGGAAACAAATAGTGCGTTGTTCGTAGGGAGTCATTATAGGGAGGGAAATTGGCTTACATTTGCAAACAGCTAGAATTCAGACCAGACGTGGTGTCTGATCTGGATTCAAGCTGTTTGTCACTCGTAATTAGTTGTTCTTTCAAATTTTCATTATGTAACTTTGAGATAAAAACAGACGACAATTTTAAGCAGACGACATTGCAACCGATAATAGGTTTGAAACAATTTTCCTGTTTAGGGAACAGTGGCAGATGTCGTTGTAAGAAGGGAATCGTTGTTGGGAGTGAGCGCTGTATATAAAACCCTTTTAGTCACAGGGTGTTCCAGTATGATATTTGAGGTACTTAACCCTCATCCAGACCTTTTGGACCCCAGCAGCTTTATTTTTGCTTGAAAAAAGTATTCAGCCTAACGACGCTTATGACGTTTTTATACATTGTTTATATGGCTGTTTTTGACACTTGTGTGAAATACGTACCAAATAGGTCAATTCGCGTAGATTTTATTTCCAGCCGGACCTCAGAATTCTAAAGGTTTGCAAAATGTAGTTAAAACCATTTTACAACCGTTCCTTGTTGCTTACAACTAAAATACTTGCATTTATTGAATACTAGATATCACCGACAATACTGTTCATCAATTGCACATATCAAGATATATCTTTCACGATCTTGTGATTGAGTTATTTCCCTTGGATAGTATTACCCCCGAGTGCAAACCGCGAGTCCAAGGGATTCACACTGTATGGAAAAAATACAATTCTATTCGACCTCAACTTATGCAAATGATTTCAAGATTCAAATAAGTGTACTGTATTATTTTGGGTTCTGATCCTTTCTGGAAGTTTTCATGGCAGTCATGGACCAAGATTGGTGACCTTGACCTTTGCCTTTGATCCTATAGAACGTTGGTCAAGGAGGGCTGATTGGTCGGTATTTAATGCGTCTATTTAATTATTTCATTGCCATTGTTCAGTATATCAGATTCAACTATATAGCTACAGGAGAAGAAAGACATACAACAGACAAATATGCTCCAATTAAGATGTATGGCAAACGCTTGTTCAGCAGTGGCTTAACCTAATGTTTGATACAATTTATTGTTATTTCATTCATGAACCAAAATTAATGTAAAAGATGATGATCGCAGAAACCTCAAATCATACTTCATTACAATGATACAAAAAGCTGGTGTCGACCACTGACCAAAACGGCCCGTGGTTACACCTGCAATTACGTCTAAGACACATTCATGCAGCTAATCAGACATGTGTTGATGTGAAGCAGGCATATGTATGAGTAGTAAACAAAGGCATGGTGTTAAGCAATTCATATTCAAAACTCTTATATCTTTACCATTTTAAGTTATGTGTTGATTTCTTTCATTACATTTGTTTACCATACTTAGTTTTATCACATATATTTGACATGTCACTGTCTCAGTGTCAACGTCATGCATCCTGCACGGAGCTCAGCCATACACAGTGACAGGTCAAATAAATTGGACAACTATTGCCATGAAATAATTGGAAGCAGAAACAAAGTTTAACAAATTGAAGCTGGAAAGCTGTTTTGGTTAGATATGTTCCACTAATAAAGTTTTCAAATCAGTCGTGGTTAAAAGTTGTATAGTAACCAATGTTAATATGCATAAATATTAGTTGTGCTCCAATTGACCCCAACCACATTTTTGTCATTTTCGTCCAATTACTTACATAGTTCTGTAAAAGATCAACCATTTATTTAACAAAATATATATCTAGTAATAAATATGTCCATATCTCCCCACACTGTACATTTGCTGCAAAAATTATTAGATAAAATTCGATTTTACAGCAAAAAACTTAGTTTTTTGTTTTACTATGGTCACTGGTTGCCATGGTAACAATGAGAGCAACGTTTCGGTATTATCACTACCATATAGCATAAACACACCAGTTTGTAATGCGGCATCAGTTTTGTCACAAAAGCCTATCTTGACTTTGAAAAATAACAAAAATGCACAATGGGGTCCAATGGACCCCAAAAGTCTCAAAACGGAAGTTTAGGCAAGGTCCGGATGAGGGTTAATACACTCGTTTACTGTTCATTTGTGTTAGCACTCTTTTAGAACTCCAAATATACTATGATATTGCCACTCCGTAGACATTAGATGATATTATGGTATGATACAGATTAACTCTTAATTCTCAATGACGCTTTTGGCACTCGTATCATACAACATTAAATCTAACTTTAGTTTAAACATATTTATTTCCAGAAGTACATATGATTACAATTATACATGCTAACGTTATTTTACAATACTTAGGAAAAGGATTGAAACGAAAGAATAAACTTATTGAGTTTCTCTCCTTAAAATCTAACTTTGAAAGGTGTCTTGCAGACAGCAATACTGACGCTTACGACAATAACGCGTTGAAGGGGTAAAATATCCCGAATAATTTGATCATGAAAAGGTTAAACCAGGTCAGGTTCATAATGTCACGAATCATTGTTTCTTCAGCCAACGTTTTTCTTTCCCAATAAACGTGTTTACGCTAAAACTAATATTTCTAGTGCAAACAGTATCGAGCCTGATCAGACAACTGGTAACCCGGCCTCTGCTCGTGCTCCAAACTGAATTGCCTTTGCGATTCGTTTGCGTTTCAACGGGAAAGAATAACGTCATATTCACTGTTTTATCTCAATGAAGTATGTACAGGACTCAATTAAAGGAGATTGGTTTGAAAACTTAAATCGTTATACAGTCGAACTTTGATATCTCGAACTCGATTAAGTCGATTATACACGTATTTCAAAATTAAAACGCGGCTTTTAAACACGGGTATGTTCTCATAAACGGAACTTGAAATAAAGGAATTCATGTTACTAAATATCGGATAGTTGAGTAAAGCTTGTTCGAGATATCGAACTTCGACTGTATCTTCTAAAACCTGTTTAGTGTGACTACTCGTTACAATCGTCTATTCTAGATTATTCTTGACCAAGTAGTTACACCATCGGGATTGACTCAGGCGTAAAGAAACAACTGTTTGAAATCGTTGTTTTAGCCCACTCATTTAGAGCCCTGCTGAAACAATACAAACTGCATGCAATCGTACAAACCACAGTTACAAAGGTAAGAGTAGTACCAGGAGTGTTATGTCAGATTATTTACATTTGCCATTTAACGCTTTCTAGAAGCGTATTGAAAATATGAAGTATAATTCTCAGTAAACCTACAAATTGGTTCAAGCCAGTAAGAAAGAGGGCAGGATCTCTACCGGAGAGATGCCGATCAAGCGACCAGCTGGTGGTTGCTGTGGTATGTAATTAGCCTGAAATACACATCCGCGACCTATCTTTTTAAATATGTTTTAATAATAGAGATAATGCAATTTGCATTGTTATATTTTATTGTCTTATAAGTGTTCGTAAAGCAAAAGAGACGGTTTACTCGATAAAAGCCTGAATTCGTAATGTAACTCCAAAACATGTATTTGGGACTACTTTTCATACCATATATTATAGAGATCGAATAATGGTTGAAACATCAATGATCACACCTATCAAACATATTTTGCCGATATATGATATATTCACATATATAAAAACCCATAATGTAAAGGACACGGAAAAATAAGAAATTATAAATATAAGAAATAAACGACGTGTATTTTGCGATATAAGGGATTGTAAACGCATGAGTTTAGCTGGGTACGTTCCTCGTACACGCACTTCGTGCGTTATTACGAAACGTTCCAAGCTAGCCTCATGCGTTTGCAATACCGTACACCGTAAAAACACGTCATTCATTCCTAACACACTCCTGTATACCATGTGTCTTTTATCTACATTAATCTTGTTGAGCACATTCGTTTTCTGTTGGAAACTTACTAAAACATGCAGTAGTGTCTGGCTTTACACTGTCCTTCTATGACGTACTTGGCAGTTGGTCTGAATCTTAATACTTGTTCGACATGTACTGCATCCAAGTACAGGTACCTGAGGTTTAAACACTTACCCCATACATACACCTGTTAACGACCTATACGCATGTATGCACTAAAAAACATTAGCACATGGCTTGGAGCTCTCGGCCAATCAGATGCCTTAAAAAACCTGTGAATATATCGTTTATTTCAACAAAACCATAGACTTACTAACAACCTGTCCTTTTTTTACACGCCTCCGTCATCTCAAGGCAATTTGACGTGCATTGTTTCAGCTGTAGATGTAAAAACCGGGACATGCATGTCTAGATTGTCTTTAAAAAATAGCTGAGGTTAGAGTTGAACTGTACACGCGTGATGACGTTATATTATGTACAGTGATAACTAGACTTTAAGGACAATTACTAATGAATTTCGCTTAAATATAGAGCTTCAATAAACGTTATTTATGTTGGTGCTAAAGCAGTGCCACCGAGATAAAACTAATTATCAGAATTATCAAAATATTACCATTTTCTACACTTTTTGAACTGTGTTTGTCTTTCGTGTGCGTTTAAACGGGGGTAATGTCACCTTCTCATGTGTAGAAGTACTAAGAGGCTTGTCTATTTACTATTTATCAGCAAGATGACATGTTGGTAAATTCGAGATACCACTCTTCCCATCCCCCATGTTGAACAACGCGATGTTTTAATAAGCTATTTTGACCAACTGAGATGCATGCTTCGAGTACCCCTTTACTTATATGCTTTCATCTAACTTGAACATTTGCCCTCTGCTTTTATTTCTAAAATTTATCTAAATCTAAGGTATCGTGAATAAAGAGCTATTTAGACGGACGTCACCCAGTTTGGATCCTGATCAGAAGCGTCTATTCAACTTCCAAACTGTTTTGCAAATTACCAGTGTACTCGATATAAGGCTGTAAAGCTATAAATAAACGGCAGTACATGTTGTATTCAGAAAAGTAAATAAGTGTCGTTTAAAACAATACTCAGATTTAATTAATTTGCGTTTTCTCTCACGAATATCAAACAGTTTTAATCAAGAAGAGGTGCCGAATTATTCGGCTTCCCATCTTGATCCAAAGTATAACTCACAACTGATATCGCCCACATCGCGCATAATGTTCAGGGAAACTACTTTGGTATTGAACCCAACAAACCTTATTGGAATAGTTCCTACTAATATGATCAGAAAAAAAACACAGAAACATCCCGATCTTATAAGTCAAGTTAATTATCAACCACAGAAACAGTTAGCTATATGAGTGTAGGGCGTTGAATGAACTCTAAGAATCAAATAAACATGACAGCAGGGGTCTGCATGTTTCTAGATTTGAGGACAGGTGATCTCTTAGAGCAGATTGAAAGTATAGCAGAATGCGCCGTAAGGTGAATTCTACTTTACTTCCAGCGTTCTTAAAGCTGCCATCTGCTAGGATATAGGAATATTTCCAATAGTGCATACTCATACTTTTTTCTTCAGTTGAAGAATAAAATTAAATGCGCTAGAAGGCACTTTTATTTGGGAATGGGTTACAGTGGAGAAAACGTTCTTATTTCCCAATAAACGCGTTTACGCTAAAACTAATATTGCAAAAAGTTTGGAGCCCCGGCGTCTGATCAGGCTCCTAATTGTTTGCCACCAAGATAAACATGAATTATCAGAATTGTCCAAAAGTTGCTCTTTTCTACGTTTTAAATAGTGTTTTGTGTTTGCGTTTCGTTTAAACGGGAAAGAATAAATTGTTCTCCACTGTAAAACTGATCTTGACGTAATAAATGTATGCATTGCATTGCATGTCCTGACGTTATCCTTATCATATCCTGCAAAAATACCGTCTAATTTCTAATGAGTAGCTCTATCATAGGGGTTGATGGAGTAATAAAAGAAAAACAAAGGTTGTAAAGATGTATTTCAGCACTCTTATCTTCAACTCTAGAAAAGTCTAATATTTCCAAATGGTTTGGTAGTAGGCTGTCCTGTGTGCCATCTCAGTTTGGTAGTGAGCTATCCTGTGTACCATTTTAGTTTGGTAGTCAGCTGTCCTGTGTGCCATTTCAGTTTGGTAGTGAGCTATCCTGTGTACCATTTTAGTTTGGTAGTCAGCTGTCCTGTGTGCCATTTCAGTTTGGTAGTGAGCTATCCTGTGTACCATTTTAGTTTGGTAGTCAGCTGTCCTGTGTGCCATTTCAGTTTGGTAGTCAGCTATCCGGTGTACCATTTAAGTTTGGTAGTGAGCTTTCCTGTGTGCCATTTCAGTTTGGTAGTAAGCTATCCTGTGTACCATTTAAGTTTGGTTGTGAGCTGTCATGTGTGCCATTTCAGTTTGGTAGTGAGCTATCCTGTGTACCATTTTAGTTTGGTTGTCAGCTGTCCGTCCTGTGTACCATTTAAGTTTGGTTGTCAGCAGTCCTGTGTACCATTTAAGTTTGGAAGTGAGCTATCCTGTGTGCCATTTCAGTTTGGTAATAAGCTGTCCTGTGTGCCATTTCAGTTGGGTAGTAAGCTGTCCTGTGTACTATTTCAGTTTGGTAGTGAGCTATCCTTTGTGTCATTTCAGTTCGGTAGTAAGCTGTCCTGTGTGCCATTTCAGTTAGGAAGTGAGCTATCCTGTGTACCATTTAAGTTTGGAAGGGAGTTATCCTGTTTGCCATTTCAGTTTGGTAGTAAGCTGTCCTGTGTGCCATTCCAGTTTGGTAGTGAGCTATCCTTTGTGCCATTTCAGTTTGGTAGTGAGCTGTCCTGTGTGCCATTTCAGTTTGGTAGTAAGCTGTCCTGTGTGCCATTTCAGTTGGGTAGTAAGCTGTCCTGTGTGCCATTTCAGTTTGGTAGTAAGCTATCCTGTGTGCTATTTCAGTTTGGTAGTAAGCTGTCCCGTGTGTCATTTAAGTTTGGTAGTGAGCTATCCTTTGTGCCATTACAGTTTGGAAGTGAGCTATCATTTGTGCCGTTCAAAATTTGGTAGTAAGCTGTCCTGTTTGCAATGTCAGTGTGGTAGTAAGCTGTCCTGTGTGCAATTTCAGTTCGGTAATAAGCTGTCCAATGTGCCATTTCAGTATTGTAGTAAGCTGCCCCATGTGCCATTTCAGTTTGGTAGTCAGCTGACAATTGTAGATGACGAAATGTCAGTAACGGAGTAGGTAAATGTAGCAGGCATCTTTGTTGACCACATTCGCTAATTTAAACATATCGTTTGTCAACATGGTAGGTGATCCTCACTTTATCGCATGCTTTACCGTATTTATAATGATAAATATATTATCCGATTTGTCTGACTTGTCCGAGTTATGTTTAGAACAGAATATTTAATAATGGTAAATAGGTAAACAAGGTAACATCGAATTGAAATCGTCCACTTTCCCACACTTATTTTACTGATATGTTTTTTCCCAATAAACGAATTTATATTTTAAAACTATTATTTCCATTGCAAACAGATTGAAGCCAGATCAGACGCCGGGTAACCCGGTGTCTGACCAGGCTCCAACCTATTTGCTACTCAGATTAAAAATATATTTAAATTGCTTTTGCGCTTTAACGGGGATGAAAAATGTCTTCTCTACTGAACATTACGCAAATAACCCGGCCTAATCAGAAGAAAACACTTATACATGCTTCTAAGTATGCCTTACCCGCTTAAACGCTTGCAAAACGAAAACGAATTTCAATAAAATGTAGTAATTGACAATTCTGATTATATATTACCTGAGTTGGAAACAGTTTGGAGCCTGATCAGACGCCATAGGTCAAAAGAAGTTTAGCACAAATACGTTTGTTGGGAACGAAAACTAAGATAATAAAGCGGCGAATTGTAAAATCCTCACGATGAGCATTGTACCGAAATGGTAACCCTTGAAACCTTCTTACCTTGTCGTATTTATGGGGATTCATTGTCATAGGGGATCTTTTCTTTTTATTAGACTAACAACTAAAGGAAAGTAGGTCGGTGGTTGTGATTCAATGCGCTGCTTGGCAAACGAATGCGAATAGCCGAACTCATCTTCGTGAAATCATCATCATCTCAACTCCTCATCCCTCATTAATCATCGGCAATATTTGTACTGTAGCCTAAACCGAACTCATCCGTCCATACGCAAAGGAGAGCGCATTCAATTTATTTCCTCAACTGAAAAAATAGTTCCAATTTATACAGTCATCAACATGCTCTATTAGAAATACTATATATCCTAGCAGATGGTAACTCAAAGAATGCTGGAAGAAAAGCAGAACGCACCGTAAGGCACATTCTGCTATGCTTTCAACCTGCTCTAAGTGGACACCTGTCCTCAACTCTAGATACATGCTATGGGGTTAAACCAGGGCAGACATATAAGGCACTTGAGGTCACGTTTTTTGCTTCTTCAGAATTATTCAACGTCCTACACTCCTATTGCTAACAGTTTCTGTGGTTGATAATTAACTTGACTAAAAAAATCGTCGTTCTTTTTTTTCGGATCATTATAGTATGAATAATTGACTTGGCTTGATTGGAGCTTGTTAGTCTTGAACAACATGGAACTTACCATATGAGCCATGTCTGCCACGATTGCGATGTAAATTATACAGTTAACAGAGCACGGCTATTGTTGTTGAATTCCTTACCTCGGATTTGGGCCCCACCCTCAGGATACGAGTGTATAAAGTTTAGGGTTCATAAACTAAGTTTTGATATTTAAAACCAATAACCCAAAGGGTTACAAAATGGCGTCCAACGAGTATTTGTGAGTTTTAGAGTGATACATATATAGACTGAATGTAGATATTAAGTTGTGATTTATAAGCTGAAGACAGCTTTCGTGTGTCCGGGAGAAGAGTAACGCGTAGTACTTACTCATTTGTAATATTTTTAGACTATTCAGGACAGCAAAGTGACAATATTTTGAAATATTTTAATTTGTAATTTTAATTTGTCCCTGTTCAAGACAACATATTCAGTGATAACTTCTAGTGATATTGTAACATAGTATATACATGTATATTCTGTATTTTATGTGATTTATGAACTGTTTGACCACAATACCTCATACCACATTATTATTGACTTTATAGGTACAGTGTTTACAGTGTTGAGTGCTCAATAGTGTTCCAGTTATTATCCATAAGGTTTGACCTGGCAGTCATCACTTTCCGTCAACTTTCGTTGGTACCATCGTACGTTTCCGTATACGTTATTTATAGATCAATTAAAACTCAGAAGATATACAAACTTCAGCCGGTAATCAAAAGCCACGGTGTTGCAATAGCTTAGTGGATAGTTTCATTGACTCGTAGTGATAAGGTCGTTGGTTCGATTCCAGGCACTGTTTTGTAAACGTCGGGCAGGTATTTTTTATGTAAGTATACTAAAATCAAGCAGTAAACGTGTTGGTAAAGAAAACACTTGCTGCTTAACGAAATATAAGAGTAACACAGAGTGCTCCCTGTCGGAGTGTGTTTTGCATAACGTGATGTAACTATTTAAGCACTTTTCTATCCATGTTTCCTTAGGCAACTTTCCCTGTACTTTCTTTTATATAAATGCATGAATATCATGGTTTGTATGTGTCAACCCTAAAAAAAAAAATCAAATGATATAATCAAATTCGAGTCATTGTTTAATTGCTTATTTATTACACATTGTAGATGTTTTCGGAAGATACAAATAGCTTACGTAAAAAGAGGAAATATTCATAAACTAACAGGTCAAACCTTATGGACAATACCATGTTTTACAGGCCTATTGTGTACATTACAGATTTCAGCGATTGTGTGAGTACTTTTTTTGTGGTTATATATAGATATTGCAGACCGGAATCATAGACACTCTGCACATAAATGAAGACAATTTGTTAGAGACTATTGGACTTGCTCCATCGTCACAAGGACATCCTTCCTGTCAGCGACACAGACATGGGGCAGTGTAACTTAATGAATCACAGAATTGACTTAGTCAACGATGTCCCGTTTAAGTAGAGGCACAGACGCATTTCGCATTCCATAATGGAAGCGGGCAGACATCAATTTGCCCAACTCTTTGCTTGTGGAATCATTCGACCATCAAAGTTGCCTTGGACCTCGAGTGTCGTTCTTGTTCGTAAGGAAAATGGGAAGCTGAGATTCTGCGTTGACTACAGATCGGACTGTCAAAGATTGATTTTCCCTACCACGCATGGAGAATTGTCTTCACGGAGCGACATTTTTTTCTACGATGGACATGACGTCTGGATACCTTCAGATTGAGGTAAAGCCACAAAGAGCGCAAAACATTTACCGTAGACTCTATAGGGTTCTACGAGTACAGAAAGATGCCATTTGGGCTCACAAACGCGCATACAAGCTATCAGCGGATTATGCAGAAGTTTCTGCGTGATCTGAAGATCTGCTTAATCTATCTAGACGATGTCATCTCTTGCGAAACTTTGATCAACATCTGGAACACCTAGACATAAAAAGTTAAAGGAAGCCAGTCTCAAATTGGCTCCTGATAAATGTAATTTATCTAAAGCAGACGTAAAATTTCTTGCACATGTGGTCAGTTTTTCGATGGCTACTACTGAAAATTATTAAAGACATTAGTAAGATTAGAAGGCCACTTACGGAGTTACTACCCCTAACATCTGCGAAGAGAGATCACAAGAAGACAACTACGAGTGGAAATGGACTGACACTCATAAGGACATTTTTGAACATCTCAAGGTTCAGTTAACATCGCCGTCGATTCTGGCTCATCCAGACTTTACCCAGCCTTTTGAGCTCTTAACTGATGCCTCGACAAAAGCTCTTGGTGCAGTACTTTACCAGAACCAACGGGGAAAGAAGCGCATAGTTGCATACGCCAGTAGAGCACTCATCAAGTCGTAGAGAAATTACAGCGCCTTCAAACTTGAGTTCTTGGCATTGAAGTGGGCCGTCACTGAAAAGTAAACCATTTTTTCGGAGATGACGGACAATAACCCGCTTACGCATGTTATGTCGAGTGCAAAGTAAGACGCCACCGGACAGAGATGGGCTTTGGCATTTGGCCAGTACAACTTTGACATCTATTACAGAGCTGGCTTTAAGAATATTGATGCTGATACCATGAGCAGATACCCGTATGATCTTTTGACAGACGAAGAGGATAATCAGCGAGTATCCATCAAAGTCATTTGTAATGTTGTTGTTGCTCCCAATATCGAGACATTACCAACCTACAACATCAATCTGGCAGAAGTCATGGAAAAGTCAAGAACATTACTAGCTCAAAAGAAAATGCGAGAGATCCGAAAATAACAACGAGGGTATGAATAGAGAGATGGCGACGAGCCGTAATAGATAACAAAATGCCTAATGTATTCATGAGGAAAGAAGATATTACCATGAAAAAGAAGTTTAAGAGGCTACAGATTCTGTTCAGGGTCTACCAGGATGGTGAAGAGACCACAGAGTAGCTAGTAGTACCTACGTCATACAGAGAAGAGATTCATAAAGGCATTCATGACAATGTCGGACATCCAGGCATCGAAAGATCAACAAGGTTGATTCGGGAGAGATTCTATTGGCCAGGGATGGTAACTGACGACGAGGCTCATATAAAACAGTGCTACAGATGCTTGCACAGAAAGAACAAGACAGAACAACGCGTATATATGTTAAATGTTAGGACAACGTATCCATTAGAGTCGGTTTGCATGGACTTCTTAACCCTAATACCAGCTCGTGGTGTTGGCAATATCCTTGTCGTCACCGATCATTTACGAAATATGCTCTTGCACTACCAACGAAGAAACAAACGGCCAAGACAACAGCTTAGACATTCATCGAAAACTTTATTGTCTATTATGGAATACATACAAGGCTGCACACCTATCAAGGTGCCAACTTCGAAATCCAGTTAGTACAAGAACTCTGCAAGTTATCATCTCTAGGGTAATGGCGGTCAGGAGAGATTACGTAGAACTCTACTTTATATGCTCTGGACGCTAAAAAACGTGAAGACGCTCGATTGGAAGAAATGCGTTAAGTTAGTTCTTTGGTGTACTCCTTCAATTGTACACCACATGAGGCCACCAGATTGTCGCCGTATCAACTCATGTTTGGCCTAAACCAACATCTTCCAATCGATGAAGTCTTTGAGAATGCCTGACAGACAGAAACTTCAACAGTGACAACATCCGACTATATAAAGGATTTACAGCACAGACTAGAAGTCACTAGGAAAATTGTAGAGGACAGAGGAAGTGACGCCAGATTAAAGCAGAAAAAGTAGTACGACAGAAAGGCCAAGTTTGTATAGATTGCTGTTGGAGATCAAGTCCTAGTAGTGAGGAGAAAGCTTTCGATGGTAAACAGAAGATTCAGGACAGATTTGAAGAAGGTGTTTACACTATCACAGAACAGCCTTGAAAGGACATACCTATATTTCGTGTCAGAGTAGGAGACAATACCAGGACCCTTCATAGAAACATATTGTTTCTGGAAGATTCAGCCAGGAATAGAGAGAGTGAAGAAGAGACTTGACAAAGAAGTTCATGAAGAGATGAACACAGACGAGAGTAACAGGAGTGGATAAATGGATGCATCCAAAGAAGTTAAGAAGATTATGATTCGGAGAGCGAGTTTGGTTATGATCTTGCGAATAGTGAAGGTTGGAATGGGGACGCCCATTGGCCGAACATTACGCAATCTGAAGAGAGCGTTGACACCAGTGTAGATACTGATGTTAGTCCAAGTCAGGAATATGTTTGTCAGGATTCAATGTCCGCAACAACAGACACCTGTAGAAGGAAATGAGGAGGAAACATTGAGGTCACAGAGTAATGAAGGACATACAGAGGAACACGGTGAAATTGAGAACAAGGTCGATGAATCTAACACAGAGACAGTTGAAGAGCAGAAGGAAGCTGATACTGCTAAGGCCCGCCGCAGGACCTTGATTGAGGTGAAAGTGTCAAGGACGACAGTATAGCAGCACACGAGCGCAGTGAAATTATGACAGGAGGCCATGGAGATACAGTTCCGGTTGTTAAGGAGCCATATCATGTAGGTATATCTACAGATAATGTTGAAGTGTCAAAGCCACAGGTTGCAGAAGACACTAGAGATGACGCAAAATTGCCGCTGACATCGCCCACACTTATGCCAAGAAGGCCCATAAGTGAAAGAAGGAGACCAGCCAGGTTTGATGAGTATCACATGTACCAGGTTTCAAGACCACATGAAAGCAGATTAGATGCATTGAATAGTCTTGTAGAGAGTGGCATACTCAATGATATGGACAGTGGTCTAGCATTTAATATAATTGTGGAAACAGTTATGAAGTCATTGCATTTATTTTCTGTACTGTTTATTATATTATACATTCAGTTGATATTGTTATCTTGTTTTTAATATTACCCATAATTGGTAAATCTAATTTGTGGGGACACAATTTTTCGCAGGGGGGACACTTTTAATAAATGTTTTCAGTAGTGTTTGTTTCTTTAAGTAGGTACATGTATGTATGGCTAGAGGTTAGTTGTCAGGTAGTTAGTACCGGCAGATTATTTTAGTAATACCATTACTAGTCTGTAGTGCATTAGTAGTGATGCACTGTTTAAGCAGATGTTGATGTAGCTGTATTTATACAGATTTTTAGTTGGAATGTGATATATCTAGTAATTGTATCTAGATGGATAGTACATTAAGGCAATATTTGATGTACCTTAAGTTGTGTATTGTTTTGTACTGTATAGTGTTGTTGTATGTATAATGTGTCTTAAGGAAACCTATTCTAGAGGGAAATATGTAGTTATTTTGAAGGTTACAGGTTGTAGGCCACTAAAACCATGATTTATTGTTAATTGCTGTATGTGTGTACGCCCTAGCTAAATGTTGTCTGTTTTAAGAGACTTTAGCCTATGTTTTTTTTCAGCTCTTACATGCAATATTATAGAATTTATATTTAGTCTGCTTTAACACATGTATTTTCAGGATGTAGGCCTGAATCTATCTTTTGGATGGACTTGATATTGACTTGGCTTGTGTTGAGCTGGTTTTACTTGAACGTCCTTGTACTTGCCATGTGAGCAATGTTTGCACTGATTGTGATGTAAATTATACGATGAACCGAGAACGGCTATTGTTGTTGATTTCCTCACATCCGGTTAGAACACCACCCTTAGGATACGAGTGTATAAAGTTTAGGGTTGATAAAATAAGTTTTGATATTTAAAACCAATAACCCAAAGGGTCACAGTGTGTAGGATTCATTGATTACATTGATCATTGATTTTAGCGCATTTACAGTTGAAAGTTGAATTCCGCTTAAGCTGGTGCTAGGGGGCGTGAACACTGTTGCATATTTCAGTATTGCTCATGAACAGACTCAATTAAACCGAGTCTGCAATTTTCAGTATTTGCTTTGTTTTCTGTGCTTTCAAAGGATCTCCCCTTATTCAGATTTATCATGATTTGTACGGCATTGCTGTAAAAGCGCGCTTTTATGGCGACGTGGTAGAGTGCATGACTGCAAATCTAGCGACCCGGGTCGAAGCGGGTGCTTTATAAGAATCTCCGGCTGCATTTGAGGCCCAGCGTGGTTTCTGTGACTGTATATGCTCCGACTTCGACCCCCAGTCGCTCTCATACCCATATCGAAATTCGGGACGAAATTCAAGTTGTCGGTGGAGTATGTCACAGGGTGTAGGTTTATCATCAATTGTACGGCCTTGCTGTACAAGCGCGGTTTTATGGCGACGTGGTAGAGGACATGACTGCGAAACTGGCGACCCGGGTTAAAAGCGGGTGGGGGCGTGTGATTCTTTATAAGAATGCCCGGCTACAGTTTGCATGTTGTTTTCTCTAAGTAACCGGTACGTATATGACATTTTGACAGAAAAAAACATAAAGACGAGAGACAAACAGTTTGAACCTAGACCAGATGCCGTGTTACGCTTGGTTCAAACTGTTTGCAAATGTACTCTAATATAATATAAATAGTCCCGTCCTATAACAATTCCCTCCGAACAACACACACACACACTATGTGCTCCCATTGGGTGTTGTAGTAGAGAAGGAGTACTGTATGACACCTGCAATGTATCATTGGACAGTTCAACACCAACCAAACTGAAAGTCTAAAACAACTCTAGGACTGAAGATAAGCGTGTCTTAACCCTTTACCTGATAACCTATTTCTAGTACTTAAGATAGGTGACTACTTAAAGCAGGTTGAAAGTAAAGCAGAATGCGCCTTAGGGCGCATTCTGCTTTACTTTCAGCCTGCTTTAAGCTATTACATGCTAGAAGGAAAGTATTAAATATGACACATATTCATTACGGTATAACTTGGAACTATTTTCTTCAGCGGATGAATAAACTGATGTGCTAAAAGTCGCTTCTATAAGGGAAAGGGTTAATGATATATTACCAACCCATTCAATCCCCATTAATCCTATGATATGGCCACTCATTAGAAATTCGATGATATTATGGTATGATACGGATGAACCCTTTCACACTCAAGAACGCTTTTAGCACTCGTGTCGATATTTATAAAATAATACAACACTATATTTAACCTTGAAAGGTGTCTTGCAGACATAAATACTGAAGCATGCGACAATGAAGAGGTGAAGGGTAAAAATCTCCCGAATAATTTGATCATGAAAGGGTAAAATCAGGTCAGGTACCTAATGTCCCCAGTCATTGTTTCTCCAGGCAACGTACCTTCACTCCTACAGTGGAGAATGTGTTATTCTTTCCCAATAAACGCGTTTACGCTAAAGCTATTATTTGCACTGCAAACAGTTTGGAGCCAGATCAGACGCCGGGTAACCCGGCGTCTGATCAGGCTCCAAACTGTTTGCCACCAAGATAAACATGAAATATCAGAATTGTCCAAAAGTTGTTCTTTTCTACGTTTTAGCGTTTTGCGTTTGCGTACGTTTGCGTTTAAACGGGAAAGAATAACATATTCCCCACTGTAACACTCCTATGGTCAACTGTGTATTCGGCTGATAATTATATTGACTAATCATTTTTATTAGACGTACTCCGTCTCTATACCGGCCCTCCAAACATCGGTTCCCTCCTTACAACGACCATTGCCGCTGTTCTCAAAGCAATATAATTATGCATTTTCAATGCTGCAATAAAGTCTACTTTATTTTGTCGTCTGCTGGTATTCTTAAATTTACATATTACACATTTAGGCAAACAGCTTGAATCCAGATCAGACTCCGCGTAACGCGGCGTTTGACCTTGATTCAAGCTGTTTGTAAATGTAAGCCATATTCCCTCCCTACAAGGATTCCCCCCGAACAACGCACCAATTTTGTCTCCCATTGGCTTTCGTTGTAGAGAGGGAGCGCTGTATAAGTATTAATTATTTCTCTCATTATTATAATATGAAATATTCAAACAGGTGTTTAGTCAGTACAGACTAAGTACCCCTGAACCTTTGGCACAATTTAGGTGCTATTATGTTGCGAATAGTTTGGATCCAAATGAGAAACAGACCAATTCGACGTCTCCTCTGGATTCCAGCTATTTGAAGTTCACGTGAATAAACACATATATATTAAATCTGATTATTCTTCAAAATATACGTATTAACCTTGCTGAAATTCAAAACATGTACACCGGAGGATAAGCCCCTTCATTTCCGTACCAATAATACACTGGTTATTTGCAAGCAGTTTTGAACCTGATCCGACGCCACGATACGCGACGTGTAATCAGGATTCAATGTGGTTGACGTTCGTTTCAATATCTCGTGAGTCAAAATACCCTAAAATTAAACTTTTAGAACTAACAACAGACGACAATTGTACATGACGCAATTTCAGTGACGGGGTACGTAAACATAACAGGCATCTCCGTAGACAACAGTCGCTAATTTAAACATACCGGCGGTAGGTAGTCAAGTGGTAACGCGTTGGACTACGGTACCATGGGTCCTGAGTTCGATCCGCGCCGGACCAGCGGCCTGACTAGGAGATTTTCTCCGAATTCCCGATGATGTACAGGAATATTCTTGAGCAATATATGTACCGCGAATTGCTCCTCTCTACACAGGGGTTAAAATGGGTACCTGTGAAGGATCGGAGCCGGTACTACGGCTGCTTATGCGCCATATGTTAGCAGTGCTCAATATTGTAGGCTAGATGGTTCAATGGTCAGGGGAGTAAATATACAGTCGGCTGAACGGTCATTCGGACTGAAAGTAGACTTTAAATTGATACTTTCCTTTTCCATAACTTTAGTCAACATTGTAGGTGATCCTTACTTTACCACATGCTTTACCGTATATATTATTATAAATATATCATCCGATTTTTCTGACTTGTCCGAGTAATTTCTCGAACAGAATAGTTAATAATGGCAAAAGGGTACCAATATAACATTGTATAAATAATCGTTTACTTTCTTACTTAAGTTAAATATGATCCTCGTGCACCACGAGACCGTTGCGCTAACTCTACTGATATTTTTTTCCAATAAACGCATTTACATATATATACTCATACAAGTATTTCCATTGCAAACAGGTTGAAGTCTTCTCTACTGAACATTACGCAAAAAATACAGCTTACCGTATCTCTAGCTGGCTGTACGGAAATAACTGAGTACGGAACTCACCCCTTTTAAAAGGTTAGAATGTTCCAAACTTAAGATAACCCGGCCAGGTCAGAAGAAAACACTAGCACATGCCTATTATTATGCCTTACCCGTTAAAATGCAAGCAAAACGCAAACGAATTTCATTTAAATGTAGAAAATTAAACATTTATGTCAATTCTGATTGTATATTACCTGAGTTGCAAACAGTTTGGAGCATGCTTGCACGTCGGGATACCCGGGGTCTGATCAGGCCCAACACGTTTTGTTTTGCAGGAGTAAAAATTAGTTAAACACAGACGCGTTTGCTGGGAACGAAAATGGTATTTCCCACTGTACATATACAATTGTTTGAAAATAACTATGAACTCGTAACTCTGATCAGGATCAAAACTAATTGACAGCAGTATCGACTTTTCATAACTTATACTAGATCTACACTTGATTCTACTTTGAAACGATATTTCAAGCAACAGTAGTGAAGCAAAGATAATAAAGCGGTGAAGGGTAAAATCCTCACGATGCATTTTGCACCGAAATGGTTCAGCTAGAAAACTTCCTACCTTGTCGTGGTTCTGGGGGATTTATTGCCATATTGGATCTTTTCTGTTTATTAGTCCAACTACTAAAGGAATGCAAGGCGGTGGTTTTGGTCCAATGCGCTGCTTGGTAAATCAATGCCATTAGCCAAAATCATCTTCGCGAAATCATCATCTCATCTCCCCATCATTTATTATTCATCGACACTATTTGCCCAAACCGAACTCAACCGTCCATACGCAAAGGAGAGCGCATTCCATTAGTTCAAATTTATACAGTCATGAGCATGCTCTATTCAAACATATATATATGTCTTAGCAGATGGTAGCTTAAAGATGGCTTGAAGAAAAGCAGAACGCGCTTTAAGGCACATTCTGCTATGCTTTCAACCTGCTGTAAGTGGGCACTTGTCTTCAAATCTAGATAACATGTTATGGGGTTAAACCAAGACAGACATATTGATGCACTTGAGGTCACGTTTCCTTCTTTCTTCACAGTTTATTCAACGTCCTACACTCCTATAGCTAACAGTTTCTACGGTTGATAATTAACTATCTCGTTTTTTTCTGTTCATAATAGTATGAATTATTCCAACAACGTTGTTGGGTTCAATACCATAATAGTACCCATGAACCTTCTGCGCTACGTGAGCGATATCAGTTGCGTGTTATAGTTTGGATCAAGATATTGAACCGAATAATTCGGCACCTCTTCTTGATTAAAACTGTTTGATATTCGTGAGAGAAAACGCAAATTAATTACATCTAAGTATTATTTTAAGATACACGTATTTACCTTTTTGAATATATAACATGTATAACAGTTTTTATAGCTTCACTGCCAATGGTTATTTGCAAAACCGTCTGTAATTTGATCAGACGCGTCTGATCAGGATCCAAACTGTGCGACATCCATTTTAATAGTACTTAAGTTGAAAGAGCTTGGTCCATTCCATCTGAAAGCAGGGCTATATCATCTGCAAAATCGAGATCTGTTATCCTTGTTGGACCGACCCTTCTGCTTTTTCTCGGTGTAATTGTAAACCCTAGTTCTTCTTCTTTCCCTCTGATAGCTTGTCTCAGTGCATAATCTAGTACACTTATGAAGAGGTAGGGAGCTAGTGTGTCTCCCTGGAGTACTCCGGCCAACAGTTCGAATTATTCCGTGTCTCCATCTTGGGTAACAACTCTGGCTCTTGTGTTACAGGACATTGTCATGACTGCTCGGACAATTATCTCTGGAATCCCATATGCTGATTGTATCTTCTTCATTTTTGTTCGATGAATCGTATCAAAAGGTTTTCTGAAATCGATGAATGTTATTGCAGCAGTTATGTTATTTTGTTGAATGTCCTCAATAAGTCTTCTAAGGGCAAGGATTTGTCCGACCGTCGTTCTTCCTTGTCTGAAACCATTCTGGTTGAAGCGGAGGAGGTTATCTAAGGCTGGCCGAATCCTGTTGAGCAGCATACGGTTGAAGAGCTTTGCAATATTTGAGCTTAGACTTATACCACGATAGTTGTTTGTGTCATTTTGGTTTCCGGATCTCGGTACTGGGATGATATTCAGCAGTGACCACTGTTTTGGTGTTTCGCTGTTTATCAAGACACGATTGCAGAGATCAAGAATCATGTCATCTAGGTCACAGCACTTGATTACTTCGGGTGGGATTTCATCTGGACCACAGCTTTTGCCTAGTTTAATCGACTTTTTTGCATTTGTATACACTGCCTTGCTGAAGGGTCCTACATTTATATCAAGTTCGGGTTGACAGGAGGTATGGCTTCATCTTCATGATCTATATCCGGTGCGCTGCCGAGCAATGTGCTGAAATGCGCAAATCATGTTGATAATCTTTCTTCCCTTCCTCTGTTTCCCCTTGGATCTGACCTGCCTTTGTAGTCTTGCGACCTTTAATGTCGTTTATAAGCTTCCACGACTCACTGTATGCTCTTTCCGTGTATGCCTCCTCTACTTTCTTTATTCTTGCCTCAATATCCTTCTGCTGCAGTCTATCATATAGTTGATATAGATGAACCTTTGCTCTTGTCAGTTCTTCAACATTTTCTGGAGTGTAGCTGGATGTTACATGTATCTACATATATATATATCTATTGCCAGTGGAAATGTTGCAGTTTATAATATATTCAGCAGGGCTCAAGATAAGAAGGGTGAAACAAACCATTTTAAAATAATGTTCCTTAATGTCTACATCAAATCCTTTGCTGTGACTACTACTTTGAATCGTCTAAAACAGACGATTAGAACGAGTAGTAACACTATAGAGGTTTAAGAATATATAAAGAGGTTTGATTTGAAAATACTCATCTTATCGTGAGCCCTGTTCATATTCCAATTAGATAAATGTTTACAGTGAAGACGAAGTTATTATTCCGTTTTAACATGGAATTGGCGACTGCAGCTGACTTAGTTTAATTCATGAAAATGTTCCATTTCAATGATGAAGTATGATGTTTGATACAGTACGAGCGACGTTATTATTTCCCAATTAAAGTATGCATACTTAAACTTAAAGTTTACTGCAAACATTTGGAACTCAAAGTAGGTTATTCCGGCGTCTTGGTTATCCCGGAATCCTTGGGACTGTTGGCACCGATATAAGGACAATTCGTTGTGAATTCTTCATTTTGGACATCATAGGACATTAAATATGCTTTTCGGGCCATTGCAACTGGAGCAAATAATGTCGTTTCCACGGTATCTGTCCATTCGTGAATAACAATTTTTCAACGGATGGATGGATAATTCGGATTCTGCGACACAAGATAGGTCATATAGCGCCGACGAATGGTGAGGGTTGAGAAGACTAAGCTCATTTGTTGTTATCAAATCCACCGAAATGCCTTTCATTTAGTTATTGGCAGAGGGACTACTCTCAGTGTAATCAACAGGAATAATTTCCTATGACAATAAAGCCTTAGAACTCAAAAGAGGAAGGTCTCTTGGGAATTTCCACCGAATAAGTCAGACAAAATCCAGTGCAAATCAGTTACCAGGGTAACTTTTTTTCTATTATCGTCCGATATATTACTCCAAAAATATATGTTTATTCGGTCATTGACGTGTTGAGTGTTGAGTGTATTTGTCACGTTTTAGACACGTTAACTCATCCACCCCTGGAACTTTTAATTGACAATTCTAATATCCAATTAAGTCTAGTCCATTTTAACTATTAAGGATTGATTTTAACAATATATTGTATAATGGCAAACAGTGTAGAACCTGATTAGAGGGTTCCTTAAAAGAGTGTCGGCATAGGACAAGCATACTCCTCACAGGTACATTGTTTGCTAATGACGACTATACTCGTCGCTAGGGATGAATATGTTAATGCTGTTGTGAAAGCAAGTTTTCGCCGAGTGCAGGTCACAGGTACAAATGTACAGTAATTCCTCTCTCCAAAAATATACTATGGAAGACATGGACTGGGTGTGTTGTTCAAAGAGAGTCGTTTTAAGGAGTGAAAATCAAGACTGGCTTACATTTTCAACAGCTTGAGTCATGATCAGACGCCGCGTTTAGCGTCGTATGCTCTTGGGTCAAGCTGTTTGTCATTCACTCTTAATTAAATTTATTCTATCAAACTGTCCACTTGTAGTTAACTTCGAGACAACACAGCAGACGACAGATTTTAACAGACGATATTGCAACAGTAAAAGCGTTAGACATATTTTTGTTTAGGGAACTGCTCGCTGTTGTAAGGGTCGTTGTAAGGAGGGTGTAGTTCATTATTTTTCAGGAATGGAGAGATACGAGTTCATTCTCCCACTTAAAATACACCTAACATGATTTTAGTATTGCTGAATAACAAATGAATTCCCGCTGGTTCCCTCAGCTAAATATTAGCTTGTGTAAATGCACTGTTAGTGATACTCATGTTGTTGAGCATGCTTTTTTCAAGAAATTCTAGCAATTAGAAATAAATATCCATTCCTTAAAGAATGTCGTGTAAAATGACTGAGTACAGTGTTTTTGCTGGTACGTTCGTGTAAAATCATCGTAGACAATGGCTAATCAGAACCTCTCTGGCTATTCTCATTCTGTGTTACTAGGCATTACCGGCCTACGGTGATGTAGATGAAGACGTTCGACGACACTCAAAATTTGACCAATACCAGGGAGATACTCAAAAGGCGTGCGTTCAATTTGGACTATTATAGGCCAAACATGCAAACATCTACGCTGCCTTACCCCGAGCCTGACTCGGGGTGAATCGATGTTGCTGTGTGCTATAGCCCGAGCGTGGCTCGGGGTAATTACGTACTGTTTAAGACCTGCTATATAAGAGTCTTTGGTGTAAGGGAAGAAACTCTTCTGGTTAGTTTTCATTGAAAATCAATTAGATTGACTTCCCTTACCTAAATATGTCATGTTTCGAGTGTGTAATCGACAATTAATGTGTAAACACCTAATTTCTGACATGGCTACCTGTCCTGGAAAGCATGCACCGCCATGTTCGCTTGAACAAGAAGTATCATAAGTGGAAAATGATTCTGATAATGTTTATGAACCTGCTCAAAAGCAACAAAAAGGAAAAGGTTAGAAATGTTGCTAGTTGCATTTTATATGCAGTTTGTTACAGTTATTTGTGCTTTTTTGCATGTCATTTCTCTAAATTAGACTCTCGAAATGTAAACAAAAGTTGAATTTTCACATTTTTTTTACAGTCTGTGTATAAAAAAAATGTTAAAAAACAGTATTTATACTAGATATCTCAGTCAAAGTTTCAGGAAATGTCAATATAGGTGTTTTTGAGGAGCTTGTGAAATTTGGTGCATATTGGATATTTATATTTGAAGTTATGACATTTTTTATGTAGCCAGGTAGCTCTTGCAATATTACGTAATGGTAGTTCCCGGCATATAGCGTGAACATGTATAGGGCAGTGAAGGGGTTAAGGGAGTGGAATAAACTGTAGCATTGCAAATGTGGCACTTACAGTTTAAAATTTTCATGACTAATTCGAAGTCACTTCAAAAATTAACGTTCATGAATACGGGACGGCCTGTTTCTAATGAAGTCGTTATAACATTCGTGATTTTCACGTATTAAATCTGCCAATCGCCGTCTACGGGGTGGAGGCCCTACATCGTCGGAGTCACGGGACAACTCGGCACCCCTGTGGTCTGGGCGACGTGGTCGTGCACGAACTTATCCTACCCTGCATGATTGATAAATTGTCGTCTGTTTTTATCTAAAAATTGACCGGAATGGCTTAAAACTTGTGAAACTGTTGTCGGAATATCAAACAGCATATATCCGGACGAGACGCCGAGATACATGTACTCGATGTGTCATCTTGGTCCAAGCAGTTTGATGGTGTCAGAAAATTGTATTTGGCAGAGTTAATAGTTTTGTTTCAGAATGTATAATGAAATTGTCGATGATGAACATATGCATTGTGAATAACAGAGTGTTTTTTCTCCAAAATAATGATTTTAGTTTTCACCAAATTCGAAGTTAAGCATTCGAAAATAAAGCAGAAAAATGCAGAACTATGGGTGTCCCCTGATTTGGATCTACATATTTTGCAATAAACTCCTCTGCAGGGTGGAGTTCAAAGGGTTAACTCAATCGGCGCGAAAGGCAAATTGGTCATATCTTTGCAAATATTTGGGTCCAGATGAAACTTAGGACAAGCAACTCGGCGTCTCATCAGGATCCAAATTTATTGACATACTTATCATGTCTGTGCAACGGAATTTATAAAATATTTACTTTGACATTTCGAAGCAGAAAACAAATGTTACAGACAAAATGATTTGACACCGAAAGAGTAACAGAGACTGAACACCAGATTGGCATATAATATACAGAAAAGCAAGTATGTGGCATTATCGTGCATCTGGCATTAACACATTGAACCCTAGCGACGAGTATTTCGTCACTAACAAATCATATACCTGTCAAAAGTACACTTGTCCTATGTATGCAAACAGTGTAGAATCTGATCACTCTCATCAGGGTAAACACTGTTTGTCATTTTGTAAAATATTGTTAAAATCTACCATAATTCTTAAATAATGGACCAGATTTAATTCGAAACTGGAATTGTCTATTTAAAGTTTCAGGGGTGAATAAGTAAAACATGACCACTCCACTTACTCCAAAAACACCTTCAAGAAAAGTCATCGAATATACATGTGTATTTTATTATATTAGATGTTTTCCATCGCATTTTCTGCTCGGTCTAGTAGACGCGGTTAATTCGTTTCGCGTCGTTTACGCACGCGCATACATAAACAGATGACATCTTGCTGCCTCCGTAAAGGAACCAGATCTTCTTACACATCAAGATAGTTTTTCAATATCAACACTTTTTCCTCAAGTGTAAACTTTACAACACCTTTTATTCCGTTGCAATGCTGTGCTTTTATAATAGAAATAATGCGAGGTAAACGCAGGACAAGAAACGAAGCGGTGTAAGTTTACTTAGAGTGGCCTTAGCGCTCAATTTAATCGTGCACACAAGTTTATCATATGTAGATTACAGTTTCGCTACACTTGACAGACAATTATTGCTGCTTGGATTTCATTACAATTGGCCGCTAAATGCATGCCAATACCATAACAAAAAGCTCATGTGGGAGCTTTTTATATTGTCGTTGTCCTGAGTTAAGCAGTCACATGTCTCTTAAGCTGAATATAATGTATAGGGTTTTACCAGTTTAGAGAGGTTCTACTGTATACGCCTTTCTATTGAAACAAGTCATTCCTCACAGTCTCACAAGATCAATAAAGATATTGATTGCACATGATTTATTGTAATGTTATACCCTGATTTACAGCGCAATGGTTATTAAATATATAACATAACTTAGAACAATTGAAATTATTATGGAATGAATGTGCGATGATGCCGATTTACAGGTTCGTTTGCTTGGATCCATACTGATGGGGTTTAGTGATGATGATCAATGTTTAAGTAATTTTGAGAAGCCCCCATTATAAATCTCGATAAATGTTGTCGTCGAACGTCTTCATCTACATCACCGTAGGCCGGTAATGCCTACTAGTATGACACCGGGAAAATATTTGAATACGTTGGATTTATTTCATAATCTGGATTTTCTTTCTTTCGAAAGGGACGTATGATTGTGTATGAGTGATATTTAGCAGCTTGAAAATATCTTCTAAGTAACATTAGTCAAACGTCTTAGATCCGGATCCGTCGTTACCCGGCATCTGATCTGGATCTCAGGCGTTCGTTAATGTTATTATGGTCACATTTGTAAGTACAGGTTATAAACCATACCAGACACAATTTGAGCAATTTATACAGTAAACCCCTTCTATCACGACTACTAAAAAAAAGCTAATTGATTGTATAAAAGCCAAGTGGGGCTTAAAGAAAGATGAAAGTAAAACAGAAAGGTCCAAACGATGCTTTCTATTTTACATCAACATTGCTTTAAGCAGCCACCTGCCTTAAATACAAACACTTAAACTAACCTAGTTTTGTGGTTGAAATGGAGAGGTGTAACTGTATACTAAAGCCAGTAGTGTCTGCTACAGTTATCGTCTGCTTCACTTACACGTATATTTGAGGATATGGATCTATTAATCAAGTGTAATCCAATATGGATCCACATTAGACATCGACGTATTTGGTGTCAGGGCTGGATCCAAGCTGTTTGCAAATTTATTATAATCTGATGTCAAATGGATTAGGTTCTGTTATGACGGACGTACCCACAATCTTCATTTAAGTTACCACTTCCTTCTTTATTGTATCTCTTTTATGTGGTTAAAATGCGTGTTAGCCATATAACTAAAGTCTAACTTTGTTATAGAATGATCTGGAGGCTAACCCTACCCCTAACCCTATGACCCACAACTGGCAAGGTTAATGTCACAAGACATGGCCAGGTTAATGTTACAAGAAACTGCCAACTTAATGTTTATGAATTATGTGTCTGGTTAATGAAGCTAATTTTAGCCACGCAAGTATCATTTTGTGAGCACGTCTTATTACATTCCAAGCGTTTTATAAGGATATTCGCTTTAAGTGTCTACTCGTTTGTAGCTTACTGAAGGCGAGTACAATACAAGTGACAGCTAAAGGAATATGTAAGTAAAACAGAAACCTTCAAAATGATTTTTCTGTGTTACTTTCACTTTCCTTGAATGGGTCTAGTCACCGGTCTTAGACACCAAAAAGTAAACAAGAAATAGTTGTAGTAATAGGGAGGTTTTACTGTATGCACAGTCAAATCTGTCTTCAGCTTCCACTAAAAATCGACATACATGCATTTGTAGTTTTCACTGCAGGTTGCGACTTAATGCAGGACAAAAGTAATACAGAATGTTCATATAGGAGCCTTCTGTATTAATTTTGATCTGTGTTTACAGGCAACCCCTCTTAAAGGATCTCCCTGCATCTTCGGTCAGTGGTCGCTTAACAGTCTCTTTTTACAGTGGAGACTACGTTATTCTTTCCCGTTTAAACGCACACCAATAGCAAACGTATGACAGTAAAATGGAGACAAAATACAACTTTTCGACAATGCTAAGCATCCGTTTTAATCTGGGTGGCAAACAGTTTGGTTACGCGGCGTCTGTTCTGGTTCCAAACTAATTGTAATGGAAATCTAGGTTTTAGCGTAAATGCGTTTATTGGGAGAGAATAAGGCATTCTCCACTGTATTCATGAATGGAGCGTTATTACACACTTGTGTAGGGAAAAGAAATGGATACCTATTGTTCCGAACGTTCCATTCCTGAAAAATAATGGAGCGTTTTTCAATGGGATAATAGCACAGGTGTATTTTAAGTGATGGCTGTTGTAGGGAGGAATACTATATAAGCAAGCTTGTAGGATCAACAGTTAACAGCGAAAGCTTATTTAGTTACCAGAGTTAAAAAAGAAAGAACAAATTGAAAATAATAATATATGTCAGGCGCATTATTTCAAGTTGCCATTATCACTACTATGCACTCAACATTCGGGTTCATATATGTATGTTCATCTAAAATAGCAATAGTAATTATCTACAAAATGTATAAATAAAGCAGTATTAGGTACTATTTTTGTTGCATAATTCACTTATAATTGTAGTGATCACCGCTTGCGACACTAAATACATGGAATGAATGGAGGCTATTATCTTGATCTGCAGTTCTCAGGCCACTACTATATTTATTTGCTTTTTTGAGAATTTTATTTTAATGTGCTGAATATAGTTATGATTAAATATTTTGCCAATAGTACTAACGCACTCGGAATTTAATACATACATGTAAGAGCCGTGCGATGACAAAACATGCCATATTGTATTGAAACATTGTACAGGCCAAGTACCATTGTCACCCCATACTCTGTATATTAGTTTGGACTATACAGTAAACCCCTCTAAAGCGCAACATCTGAATACCGGAATTCTCTCTAAACTGGACTAAAACATTTGGTCTCGTTTCAGCAATTTTTACGCCTTTGATTTATTCCTTCACTGAATAAAATACATTCATGAACATATATAATCAGAAATATCTTCTATATTATAGCATGTGCGTTCTGTTTTACCTTTTACCTGCTTAAAGTGGCCATCGACCTTCCATACTAGAAACAATCCATGGGTTAAAACTCCTCTAAACCGAAAACCCCTTTAAGCCGAATGTTTTTGTTGTCCCCACATATGTCCGGTTTAGAGGGGGTTCACTGTACTGCCAAATAACATGTTTAATGCAGGTACCCGTTTCATGAAACTTCGTACAACACATGTCGTAAGTCAGATTATAAAGTCTAAATTAGTATTTATTTCTCAATCTGACCGTGTCTTGTGACATCTTTTGAGAATCGCCTTGAAAAGACAGGATTAGATAGAGAAATCAGAAGGAAAATGTATTTTAAAGTTTTGACTTACGACAACATTTGTCGTACGAAGTTTTATGAAACGGACCCCTGGTACATTTTAAGCGTTAAATGTATATATGTGTTAAATAGTGTAGATCAAGACCAGTCGTCGCGTTTTTGACGCAGTGGCTAGTCTTGATCTACACTGTTTCAATTATTTAATGAACGTGTTGTATATGTACATTATCTGTTTCTTATGTTTTGTTATGAAAAAGCATAAACTGAGAGTAATAAAGAATTTGATTGTGAATATATTTGACCGAAGAAATACAGGTACGATTTCATAGAGCTTTGTTAAGCCTCAACTAAATCTGAGGTAAATATAAACATTTTCCAAGGTGATTACGGTCAAATTTAATTTAATACGTTCGAAATCATTTATAAACTAAAAAAAACACATCATATTTGTCAGTAACTCCCGATTATCCTAAGTTCGGTTTTAAGAAATAACACTCTATGTAATATATGTTTAAAAGACAACATACATTATGTTTGATTACTGATACTCTCCCTTCTCTGAATAACACAATTAAGCCCATTACCCCATGAACTGTTTATAATTATCAAGACGGGTAAATACTTAAAACAGAATTAATTTGTTTACCTTTGTGACAGTTGCGGTACTCCATTGGAGCTCCTTCATCAGACGGTGACTTCCGCGGGAAAGTGACGTCACAGGGCGGGTTTACTACTGGACTGGTTACCAGTAGTAAACACAGGCCTGTATATAGGGCTAATATGATAGACCCCTCGTCCCTGTTCATGACATGTGGCTCCTCCGCTATGTGGAGCGATTCTCTTAACTTTCTAAGAGTTGCATTGTCTTCTCTGTCCATGATCTTGACCCTCTCCCAGTCTATCACGTGATTTTGCCTAGCTACGTGGTTTGTCACTACACTGGAATGTTCAGTTGTTAGCGAAGCTGTACGTTCAGAACGTGTGTAGACTGATGGTGTGTGGTCTGAGTCTTTCTTGTGCTCTCCTAATCTTGTTCCGAGCTTGCGTCCTGTTTCCCCTATATATACTGCTTCACAGTTTCTGCACGTGATGCGGTATATGCAACCAAATACATCTTCTGTTTTTGTCTTGTCTTTTGGATGGACCAGAGTCTTACGCATAGTGTTATGGGGTCTCATAGCTACACTGATGTTGTGCTTTTTGAAAATTCTAGCTAGAGCCTCCGATACCTTTTTCACGTAAGGAATGACAACCATCCCTTTTGTACTTACTTACTTACTGGCGTTCACCGACTACATGGTCACGCCAGATCCAGCGATGAAGGATGCCGTCTTCCTGAGATCCTCCACCTTTCCGTTTAGCTTCGTCTTTATCGAGGTAGATACTGGCCACACATATTTCCTTTTTCCCTCAAGATGTGGACAACGTTGTAGGATATGCTCTGCAGTTTGGTCTTCAAGGCCACATGAACACAGGGGAGATGGGGACAGCTTAAGTTTGGTGTTCATGTGAGCATTTAGACGGTTGTGCCTTGTGCGTAGCCTGATGATGGTCACTTGTTCCCAGCTGTCTAGTAGGTGGTAGTCATCTTTGGTAGACTTCTGCTTCATTATGGACTTTATAGCTGTTGCTTTCTTCTGATGTGTTACTGCGGTTGTTGGCTGGGTTCCTGTGGCTCCAAGCTTGGCCAGAACATCTGCCTTCTCGTTTCCAGGGACTCCGCAGTGGGCTGGTATCCATTGGAGGCATACAGTCCTGTCTTTCTTGAGGTTGTGGAGTGCCCTGGTCAAAATAGGCAGTTTGGAGTGACCAAAGGCTTGTAGAACTGACAGAGCATCTGTAAGTATGACCACGTTTGAGCATTGTTCTAATGATCCTTCAACAGTCTTGATTGCCTGTAGTATTGCTTCTACTTCAGCTCTGTAATTTGTGCAGTGCTTGCCTGTTGGTATGTTGACTGTCTCTGACCTTCCAGTTATGTAGGATATGAATATTATTGCACTCCCATCTTTTATTGCAGCTGAAGCTGAGCCGTCAGTATATACATGGGTCCATGTTTCTGACGGGTATCTGTCTTCTAGCATGGCTAGTGTCAGTGATCTCTTGGCAATTTCTCCTTCAGCATCTGAAAGTCCAGGGACAGTAGTTTTGACGTGTAGGTTGGTTAGGTTGTGCAGCCAAGGTTCAGGTAAATCTGACCTATGAAAAGGGGCAGTTGAAGGTCCAAGGCTTTCAGCATGGGCTCTGGATAGTCTCTTGGATTCATGTATGAAACTGCTTCTTCTTCTGCATCCCTTTTGTCTTTCTTTCTGTATCTTACCATTCCCCATTTTTCTACGCTCTTTGTCCTTCTTTGGTCAACTACTGTTTTGATAGTCCATTATGGATACCCGCATCCTTTCAGAGCTTTGGTGATAGGTTGTATTTCTCTTTCTTGGTCCTCTTTTTCTGTGACTACCGTGAAACACCTGTCTACTAGACTAAGTGTTCTCACTACACTGAGCTTGTGTGAAATAGGGTATTTGGAGTCGAATTGGAGGCACTGAGCTGTGTGTGTCGGTTTGCGATAAACTAGCTATTTCACTGATCCGTCATCTTACCTGACAATGAGTGTATCCAAGAAAGGAATGCTGCCCTCAGATTCTTCTTCGTACGTGAATTTGACCCTCTGTGGTATCCACCTTATTGAGGTGCTCTGTCAGATTATCCCTTTTTTACTATTTCCAAGATGTCAACATATCGTTCCCAGAAATTGGGTGCATATGTAATGGGCGACGTTGCAAATGCCTTCATGTTCGAGCCACTCCATGAATAAATTGGCTACTAGTGGGGAGACTGAGGACCCCATCGGTGTCCCAAACTTTTGCTGGAAAATCTGCTCTGTAGCAACCGGAATTGCAATAAAAACAGGTTTTGCAATAATTATTGCAAATCCTGTTTTTATTGCAATTCCGGTTGACAGTTCAACCGGTTTTGCAATAACCGGAATTGAATACAATTTTGAAATCGCTCAAAAACGTTTTACTCTATTAGATGATCATATTCGTCGGCGCCGGTAAAAAAAATATTTTTTGAAAATTTCAACAAAATATGACACAGTACTTTACGAAATGTTGTCTTAGATAACAGTGAATCGTGAATGGGGTTATTGCAACTCCGGTTAACATGATAGAAACAAATTGTATTGCAATAAAAAAATAATTTGCCACTGTTTTATTGCAAATCCTGTTTTTATTGCAATTCCGGTTGACAGTTCAACCGGTTTTGCAATAACTGGAATTGCAATAAAATTTTGAAAACGCTTAAAAACGTTTTACTCTATTAGATGATCATACATACCTATTATTTTTGTGTTTTTTTGGTGTTTTGGGATCCTGTGACGAAATTTTATGTATTCGTCGGCGCCGGTAAAAACATATTTTTTTTTGAAAATTTCAACAAAATATGATATAGTATGTTAGGAAATGTTGTCTTATATAACAGTGAAGCGTGATTGAGGTTATTGCAAATCCGGTTAACATGATAGAAACTAATTTATTGCAATAAAAAAATAATCTGCCACTGTTTTATTGGAAATCCTAATTTTATTGCAATTCCGGTTGACAGTTCAACCGGTTTTGCAATAACCGGAATTCCAAAACACCAAAAAACACAAACATATCAAGTATGTATGATCATCTAATAGAGTAAAACGTTTTTGAGCGATTTCAAAATTTTATTGCAATTCCTGTTATTGCAAAACCGGTTCAACTGTCAACCGGAATTGCAATAAAATCAGGATTTGCAATAATTATTGCAAAACCTGCTTTTATTGCAATTCCGGTTTCTACACTGCTCTCTCAACTGAAAATATGTGGTGGTGAAAATGAAACCTAAGAGATCCATGATGTCTTTCACTGTCAGTTTAGTGCGTTCTTTTAGTGTCCTGTCTTGTTCTAATCTGCGTTAAATTATCTCCAGAGATCTTTCTATCGGGGTGTTGGTAAAAAGAGAAACCACATCGTGAGAATTAAAAAAATCATCATTTTGAATCATTATCCCTGACATAATTATGTTCACTAAAGCTTTAGGGTTTTTGATGTATTGATCTGTATTCCCGACAAGAGGTCCCAATATAGCTGCTAACACATGTGACGTTCTATACCCTATAGAGCCTGTATAATCCACTATGGGGCGGAGAAGAGTATTGGGCTTATGAATCTTAGGGGTGCAGTACATCTAGGTACTTTCTCTGAAGTAGGGTACAAGTCGTCATACTGACCTTTAGACAGTTTATCTTTTTTAAGACGTTGGAGTATAGTTACAAGTTTTCTTTTGTACTTACTAGTTGGGTCTTTAGGTAACTTCTCATAAGTCTTGTCATCACTTAGCATTTCTCATTTTCATAGTCCTCCTTATTATTCCCTGCCGAAAGGCAGAGGGATACTGTTTTAGGTCTGTCCGACCGTCCGTCCGTCACGTTTTCCGTCCACAACCGAAACCGATAAACAGATTTGGATGAAACTTGGTATACTTATTTGTCATCATAGGAGCACGGTGGGAAATCAATTTTTTTTCAGAATTTTTTTTGGAATTTATGAGTTATCTGCCCTTTTTGTGTTAAAAATGCCATATTTAACAGTTTTTACACTCTAGCAACTACAGTATTCAACATATTTTGTTTATACTTGGATTTTAATGATACTTGCACACGATGTCTATAAGTAAAAGTTCTTGAAGGTATGCAATTATTGTCCAAAAGAAATACTTGTGGCAAGAGTTATCTGCCCTTGATGTACTTAGAAATGCTAGAAAATGCTTTATTTTAATATTGTTTACATACTAGAGCCTATAAATATGCAGGGATTTTGAAAAAACTTTCTTGAATTATGTATGGCTGTTAGTTTTCAAATGAATTTGATTATTGTTGAAAACGGAGAAATTAGGTCATGAGTTATCTGCCCTTGATAAGTAAAAAAGCCATATTTAACTGTTTTTACTCTCAATGGCAACTACAATTATGAATGGATTTAAATGATACTTGCACACGATGTCTATAAGTAAAAGTTCTTGAAGGTGTGCAATTATTGTCAAAAAAGAATACTTGTGGCAAGAGTTACCTGCCCTTGATGAACTTAGAAATGCTAGAAAATGCTTTATTTTAATATTGTTTACATCTTACTATCTATAAATATGCATGGATTTTGATAAAAAAAATTCTTAAACTATGTATGGCTATTAGTTTTCAAATAATTATTATCATTTTTGAAAACGGAGAAACTAGTCAACAGTTATCTGCCCTTGATGAGTCGAAAAAACCATATTTAACAGTTTTTACCATCTAGAAACTACAGTCTTTAATGGATTTTGATTTAACTTACACACAATGTATATAAATATAAGGGTTGCAATTATTGTAAAAAAAGGATACTTTATGGCAAGAGTTATCTGCCCTTTATGTACTTAGTAATGCTCAACATGGCTTTATTGTTTACATGCTATTGTGTACAAATGTGAATGGATTTTGAAAAAAAAAATTAAATCATATATGGCTATTATTTATAGAATGAGTTCAATTATTGTCGAAAATGTGCAAATTAGTCAAGAATACTATGCCCTTGATGAGTTGAAAATGTGTTTAAATTCTGTGTAAATTCTACAGTTCTGAATTTTTTTTAATAATACTTGTACACAATTATAAGTTCTTGAAAGTGTTTAATTACTGTTGAATTTGAATCAAGAGTTACCTGCCCCTGTCATACTTAGAGTGACGTCACAGGGCGGGTTTACTACTGGACTGGTTACCAGTAGTAAACAAAGGCCTGTATATATGGCTGATCTGATAGTCGCTTTCCCGCGGAAGTCACAGTCTGATGAAGGAGCTCCAATGGAGTACCGAAAATGTCACAAAGGTAAACAAAATAATGGATAAGTAACTAGAAACCAAACTAAGAAGCATATTACTAGCCTGATGAACTTCTGTCGAGACTTAAAGCAGGATCAACTTTAAGGCGCATCCTGTTTAAATGCAATCCTGCGTTAAGCTACCATATGCTAGGATAAAGAAAAAACCTATATAAGAGTAACTACGTTTTCTAACATAACTACCCATGTTTTCAATAGCGAACAACGATCGTGAATATTCGTCATGTGTGAGATCACTTTGATGTCGTCACTCTAACATCACTATTTAAAAAAGCGTTATATTTCGTCACTGGGATTTAAAAAATGCCTATTGCTATAAAAATGCAATGAACTGTTGGTTCTGCGAGAAAAGAAATCTGTCACTCGTTATAAAGACTCGCTTCATAACATTTCCATTCTAGACTTTGTTGAGATCAGCTTGTCTCATACATCGACTCGTGACAAATTGGAGGAGATTACCAAAGGGTACTTATTCGATTTTACTGAGAAATTAGTTGCGTCGACGATATCTATCTCTTTTAACATTTCAGAGCACAAACAGTGCAGGAAATATAACCAATACACGGAGGAGAACACAGCAAAACAAAACCACAATAACGATATATAAAGGAAGACGACGCTACGCTCATGAGTCTGTGTGGTGGATTATCAAGTTACATATGTACATGGCAGTGACATGGTCATCAGCCTACGAATAACGGTGCACAAATGTGATCATAATAAACATTATTACACTTCGCTCTGAGTTATAATGTTACTTTCCAATAGACGAAAATGAAACATTTTGCTTGTCTTTTACATCTATCAAAAAATATACTGTCACTCTATATGATATTATTTTATGTCACTCTATATAATATTATTTTCTCTATTCTTCATTCTTTTTTGTAATTGTATAAACAATGTGACGTCGTAGACGTCGACGTCGTTTCATGCGTTACATGCACGACGGGGCTAAATTGGTATTCACAACATTTTATATTCAATATGAACGAGAAAATTCCCCAGCCAGGAATGATAAGGTCGGTGAAATACAATCAGTATTAGATGGCTTCGCCTCAGGGTGGCATTCTGTGTATCGGTGTGACAATTTAAATGTCACGCAAACTGCCATCTAATATTTATATATCATAAGCTATACTGATTCATGCTTTTACCAGTTACTCATTCAGCTCTGCAACCTTTCATCAACATTTCTGATTTCTAATAACGTTTTTTGATCCCGATCTACTTTTGATTATTTAAAGTTGTTTTAACAATTAATTTAAATATGACAAAAATGCAGACAGGGATTAGAGGGCATCCAAGTATCTGAGTTGAGTCTACACTGTTTGCAAAGTACAGGTAAACTCTTAACAGGAACAATGGCTCTCAGAGAGAAGTTAAATTGTCGCAAGGGTTGAATGTATTAATCTGCGCATCGTTTGACTAATTATAGAGGTACTGGTATACCCCTTGTATCTGTGTTATAAAGCTATTTAAGGAAGTAACAACTCTAATCTATTTATAACACCGGGTTAGGGTATATGATATAATGACTAATTGCAATTCGGGCTTCAGTATAATAACAGTGCATTTGATGCTATTTTTGTATTGAACTCTACAATTTAGTGTTCTAATTAATATGTTGTATTATAAACGTAAGCATATAATTCAATAGATAACAATGGTTAATGGCCCAATATTATTAGATCTGGTCTGGTCGATAATTGCTATCATTTTACCGGTCAAAACATGTTACACTGAGCATGCTGCATATAAATTCAGAAACAAACATTGTCATCTAAGTTTTTCACAATAGGATAAATCTCATTGATATTGTTTTCGCTGTTCTTAAATATTGTTTAACTGCCTTTACGTGACATAGACGCTGATTTAACTACTGTTTATTTTATGTACATAGTTGCTCGTACTTGCGGACGACACAGTGTTTTGCTGATATACTAAAGATAGCCTGCAGTGTTTGCTAATAATAAAGAAATCTATTATATCAAATGAACCTAAATGCTAAGGCGAAAAAAACCCATAACGGGTGTATTTTAGAACGGGTTTAGATAAAATTAACATTTAAGATGGTATCCGTGTGGCGAAAGAAATATTATATAAATATTAGATGGCAGTTTGCGTGACATTCAAATTGTCAACCCGAGAAACAGCATGTCACCCCGAGGCGTAGCCGAGGGTGACATTCTTGTTTTCGAGGGTTGACAATTTGAATGTCACGCAAACTGACATCTAATATTTATTTTATTACACCGAGCTTATCAACCCTGGCTTTGGAATCGTTTTATTCGTCTTTTATAAAATGTGTTGTGAACACCAATTTAGCGCGGACATGTACATAACGCGGGAAATGACGTCGCCGTCTTACGACGTCACATTGTTTATAATTATATTACAAGTAAACAAAGAAGAACGTTATGATAAGTAAATTGAAGAAACAGCGTATTTACATTGTCTAGGTGGCAAATATCCTCTTCCGAAATTATGGCAAATCGTTAAGGAATGGACAAAAGGAAGCAACTTGTACAGAAAATGCCAAAAGTTGATTATAAGTTACCACTCTTTAAAACGTTCCAATGTATCCAATAGCGATTGGCATGTCAAGGCTGACAGTACGTTTTCGGACGTAGTAAAAAAGTAATGTCCTTTAGAATGACGTCACAAAAAGAATATCATAAAGAGTGACAGTATAGATGTAAAAGACATGCAAAATGTTAACTGTAGGTCTATGGGAATTTAACATTGTAACTCAAAGCGAGGTGTAATAAACATTGATACTACATATGCTTTTTTCGTTGTTGTTTTTCCAAGCATATGTTTTTTGCTCATGCAACAGCTATACGTAACCCTAACTACGATATTACTCGTCATTAACGGTGTGCATGTACAATGTGCATGTGACGAGAACATGTGTCCCTTGCAAGCAGTGTATGCCTTGATCAAAGGACCCTCTGATCAGGGTATGCACTGCTTGTCAGTTTGCAATATATTTTCCAAATTTACCTTAAAGAGTCTAATTGGACTAAACTAAATGGAATTTTGTTAATATAACTAGTAGAAAACAGAGCATTTAACAAACAGACATTATATATGATAAATGTCTGCTTGTCACTATATACAGGGCGTGGTAAGTTCCTACTCTATATTGATTGCTGTTGAACAGTAATTAGACAAGGGTAAAAAGTGAATGTAAGTATAACACTGCATTATAATATGACATTAAAAAGAAACAGAACTTGGACATGTTAGACGATTAAAGAGTTATGAAGGTGAGGTTTGAATGTTTAGTTTATAAACCTGTTAGTCGACAAATGTGTAGCTACAGTGGAGAATCTGTTATTCTTTCCCAATAAACGCGTTTACACTAAAACGTTTATTTCTACTGCAAACAGTTTGGAGCCAGATCAGACGCCGGATAACCCGGCGTCTGATCAGGCTCCAAACTGTTTGCCACCAAGATAAACATGAAATATCAGAATTGTCCAAAAGTTGTTCTTTTCTACGTTTTAGTGCTTTGCGTTTGCGTACGTTTGCGTTTAAGCGGGAAAGAATAACAGTTTCTCCACTGTAGTATTAACCCGTTTCATGCTAAACAATCATATATAAAGCTCCACTACATTATAGTGATACAGAAGTTGATGTTATGGAACTGCAGCATAGAATAAGTCATATAGCGCCGATGAACGACGAGGGATGATGAGATTAAACGTAGATGAAACGAAGATTATTTCAGGACGATAATTTAAAACATTAATAAAAACGCTCAAATGTGGAGAAAACATTATTCTTTCTAGTTTAAACGCAAAAGGAACGCAAAAGCAAAACACTAAAACGTAGAAAAGTACAACCTTTTGAATAATTCTGATAATTCATGTTTATCTTTGTGGAAAACAGTTTGGAGCCTGATCAGATGCCGGGTCACCCGGCATCTGATCTGGCTCCAAACTTTTTATTTGGGAAAAAATAGTTTTAGCGTAAACGCGTTTATTGGGAAACTTTAACGTTTTCTCCACTGTAATAATGATTGATCAAAACCATCAAGGAAAATTTCTTCTGCTTTTACATAGTTGTATAAACACATTCAAAACGTTTGTACCAGTGATCAACAAAAAACCTACGGGGCAACAGAATAAATACAAGCATATGAGATAGAGGAGTAATTTTTGGGAAAAACTCAGTTCATACCCTTTAAAATGGAGCCCTAATTAATCCAGTTATGCCATGTGGATTCAACAAAGCTTATATATGGGATGTTTTCACAAGCTGGTGAGTTATTGTTGTTGTCATGAAGTATGTATTCGTATGTGAATGTATTTTATGTTAGTACTTTTAAAATAGGTTGGAAGACAACTAGAACTGAAATGGCGTTGTTATTATATGTACTATACTGTTTAAAGAGCTGCTTTTTATAATTCTTATGTTAAGCTATAAGTCATCTATAGTTCAGCTTATAATTAATAAATGCTCATAATCTATAGCTTAACGTATTTTCATTCCATTTCAGGCACATGATTTGACGAAAACTGGATAGTGACTTAGGAGTTTTGTTGTCTCGGACAGTGGCGGGGCGTAATTCTAAAAGGTGCGGGAGTATGTAGCAAGGACTTGTTGTTGTATTTGTTCTTTTGCTTGTTTAGTTATGTTCTTTTAAGTTCGTATTTGTTCGGTATTGTTTGTGCTTTTCCGTATTATGCGATTGACGTCGACCGAAGAATCCTGGGAGATTACCTGATTATTGAGCGAAATTCACAATTCTATCAGCTCTGGTCGTTTAAAGAAGTGTTGTGTGTTTTGGATCAATTATTTAAAGAGATATTGGTTAGTATGGGCTCAAATTTATTGTATCTGATTTGAGCGAGGTTGCAACGAGTGTGTATATGCCTGACACACATTTTGTTTTTTTGTATTTAGGCATTTTATGTTCAGTGCAACATGTTTCGCGCCTATCGAAACGGCAGCATATTTGGCATTTCTTGTTCTCTTGACGTTGTTCTCACCCTTTATTGTATGCTTTAAGGCCAACATAATTTACCCGTTACTAGTATATGTGAGAGAGCGGAGAAGCGGGGATTTTGGGTGTGTTCATTTGTTTAGTTCCACAAACTGGTGAGATCTTGTTGTTTCGTGAACCATGTCTATTTTCGTTGATGTACTAGTATTATATGTAAGTACTTTTCAAATAGGTTGGAATACCACTAGAACTGTAAAGATGTTATTAGTACATGTATATGTATTATATACATATCGATGCATTATGGAGATTTCTCAGTTAGATAGATTTGATATCGTCACTGTTGAAATCATCACTACATGTAGTGATGATATCACTTTTTGTGACGTCACATCATAATTAGTTTAGTGATCACTTTTTGTGACGTCACATCATAATTAGTTTAGTGGTAATCAATTTTTGGTGGTTTTTTTCTGTATAAACTTTAATAATATTTATATAATAAATAGAATAATTAGGTTAAGGGTCGAATCTAATGTTGTGAGAACTTGTGACCCGACCCCATTTCCTTATGTATATGGAAATAAAATATGTTAACTAAATAAAATAATTAATTCCTTTGAATTGATATGACAAATATATCACGAGAATGGGTTGTTATCTTGTTAAAAGACGAATCCGCAGTATGTTATTAAATCTTAGAAAATAGCCTTTAACATGAATCAGAGTAGTCGTGAAAAGAAACAATAAGGTCATATTGGAAAGGTGGAATTCATGACACCGAGTCAGATTTTGCGTGTATAACAATAATAATTCTAATTTGACGTAACAAATACTATATAAAGTGTCAACAATATGTATACGTGCTGAGAGAACGGTGTTATGTAAATGTTTTAAACAAGGCACTGTGACGTAATATCAGGGACACGTGTTCAAACAGTAGTTTTCAATCTAAAGTGTCCGACTTTAGATTAGAATGTCAAGGCTTTATGGTATCGCGATTTGATGAACGCAATATCTAAAGGATAGGAAAGAAACAGACATAAAAATTACTCGCTATTTTTTCAACTGCCTCTTTACTTGTCCTTGCCAAAACATCAGATTGCCGTAACCCTTTCACTCCCAATGCCGCCTTAAACCGCATTTGAAAACAGTTTGGGTCCTGTCTGGTCAGACGCCGTTTAATGCGGCGTCAGATCAACACCTAAACTGTTTGATACCCTTATCGATTTATATTAGGTCATACATCCTTAAATCGAACTCTGACACGTGCCTGAAGCAGAACACAATATTAATTTAAAGCTGTAAAGGGATAAAAAAGAGTTAAATAATCTGTCTGACCGGGTTTTCACAGATTTCGAACAGGATCTGTCTATTTGCTTATAAAGATATTCATACTGTTCTAAGTATTAATGTTTTTCAGGATTTGTTTTAAACACCTTCAGTTGACAAACATGTGCGTTGAAGAAGAGGCTATAATTTGCCATACTTATGTATGACCATGTGCAATGCGCCTTTGTATTCATCGACTCGTTGGTGTTCAATTTCAATACTAGAAAAAATGAAAAAAGATAATTAAACTTCTATTACATTCTATGAATGCTGACAGATATGGATTTAAACAGACAATTTATTATGAGCATTGTCATGCTGAGACGACATTGATCACTTAGAAACAATTTTCAGAATAATTGCACGCTATTACAGACCGCTCATTACCGTTAATGCAGATGTCATATTACGGAGACAACAGGTCACCAAATACCACATTCATGTCAGAAATATTGTATCAGGAAGTTTGGAAAAAGAAAATGAACAAATGTAACAGTAAATCCGCTTAATTAGGACCAATAAAAAGAATGATGAGGGATCCTGGCGTAAACGACAGGTGGCTGCTTATAGCAAGTTGAACGTTAAATAGTAAGCTCTTTGAGGAACTTTCTGTTTTATGCTCACATTGCGTTTCGCAATCTATAATAGACATTAAAATATAGAACATGTCATTAATTCATTTCAAACCAAAACATGATCAGTGCATTCTAATAGCCGACCCAGGTGTTTGAATCCTGGCCCAGCGCTTATAAAGCGTTTGAGTTGAGTCGGAGTATGTTCTAAAGCCTATGCTCAAATCTGACCAATTAAATGCTTGAGAATGATTTTAGACTCAATTTACCAAGAGTGTTATAACATTTCTTTGTTTCTACATTTTTTTAACAATGGCGCATTTAAACGTCTATTATCTATAAAATTACCAGCGTGATATCACGCACTAACTTATTTGGGATGCTGAAGCAGTCGATTTAAAATCCTAAAAAGGTACAGCCCTCCTTCTCTACAAAGACAGCTAAAGGGAGACACAGATTGTGTGTGTTGTTCGGAGGGAGTTTTTATATGGAGGGAACATTAAGACTTGGCTTACATTTTCAAAAAACTTGAATCCAGATCAGACGCCGCGTAACGCGGCGTCTGATCTAGATTCAAACTGTGTGTCACTCGTCATTATGTTTATTCTATCACATATCCACTTTGACAAAAACAGCAGACGGCAATATTAAGCAGACGGTATTGCAGCAGTATAAGCGTTAGACATAATTGTCTTTTTTAGGGAACTGTGGCAATGGTCGTTGTTAGGAGGGAGCCGTTGTATGGATGGCCGTTGTAGGGAGGGAGTACTGTACATTATATACTTGAGTATTACTTTAGCATTCTATTGCTCTACTGCCACATTGCTGTCAACAGTCCAATACGTAAGTTGTTAAATGGTGCTAACGCCCCGTACTTCATTCTCAGTGTTGTTATACTTTCTGGTCCTTTGGAATCATTGATTTCAGCGCATTTACAGTTGAAAGTTGAATTCCGCTTAAGCCGGTGCTAGGGGGCGTGAGCACTGTTGCATATTTCAGTATTGCTCATGAACAGACTCAATTAAACCGAGTCTGCGATTTTCAGTATTTGCTTTGTTTTCTGTGCTTTCAAAGGATCTCCCCTTATTTAGATTTTTACAGTGGAGAATCTGTTATTCTTTCCCGTTTAAACGCAAACGTACGCAAACGCAAAGCACTAAAACGTAGAAAAGAACAACTTTTGGACAATTCTGATAATTCTTGCTTATCTTGGTGGCAAACAGTTTGGAGCCTGATCAGACGCCGGGTTACCCGGCGTCTGATCTGGCTCCAAACTGTTTGCACTGCAAATAATAGTTTTAGCGTAAACGCGTTTATTTGGAAAGAATAACACATTCTCCACTGCACCCTCTTCACTACCACGACGTAATGCAAATGTAAACTTTATATTATAGGTTCTTTGACTTAAGAAATATTGAAACGAGGGTAGAACTGCTTGAATCATGATAAGACTCCACGTTACACGGGGTCCGATCAGGGTCCAAACAGTTTTCAAGGAACCGTTGTACACGCGGTAAAGCAATGATTGGATTAATGTCTACACCATCTTTATAGACAATGTGTCGCCAGATTCTCAATACGATTGAAATTGCCTTTTTTTTCAAAACCTTGATTAATAGGTTCGTATAAATGCTGCTATTAACATTGATTGATGCTGAAACCATTTGAGATATCAAACTGCATTATACAATGATCGATTGTCTTAAAAATAGCTGTGATAAAAGGGTTTCTCGAACAATCAAACAGAGAAAAATAAAATTTGCATAATGGTTTGGCTGTTGCTCGAGTGAATAACGTTTTAACCATTCAATTGCAAATTGCGAATATTAATGACTTTTAATGACGAAAAGTGGGTTGAGCCATAAACATCCATGAGCGGCATCAACCGACTTTAACGGGGCGTCTGATCATGATCAAAACAGGTTAACACTATTGTCAATTATATTGTTGTCGGAACAAGGCAAACAATTAACGTCTGCTTACACTTTCCGACAAAAGATTTTCGTAGACGATATTTGTCTGCAAAAGGGTAAAATAACATTAATTTTGACAGCAAAATAACAGAAATGATAATCCATTTATAATATCACTTACAATGCTTTAAGTAGTGGGGTGCCTGTTCTTAATTTTTCATTTTCATGTTACTTGTATAGAAATCCCTGTTAGTAACGAGCTCAGATCCTATTAGCTACAGACCGGACGCCGAATTTTCCGCGTCTGATCTGAGTCGGCATTATTGGCATATGTAATCTTTATTGGACACTAGACCAAAAAGTGTTAATTTTACAAATAATAGAAGTTAAAAGGTTTCAGGAATATATTTTATTTATAGTAGCTCTGATCAAACGTTGCTGTTTAAGCTGTTTGAGACACCCATTCAAATGTTTTTAAATTAAAAAAACGCTTACTTTTCTAAATGTTATACATAAATATAAGCAGACTAAAACTATTAGCAGACGATAGTATGGTAACGACTGTTTTAGACGGGTTATTACGTCATACTAGCTATAACAGTGCAAACTGCTAGCGGACACCATTAGTGATGTGCCTATTAATCAAGGTACAGCGCTCCCTCTCTACAACGACACCCAAAGGGAGACACAAATTGTGTTCGTTGTTCGGAGGGAGTCGTTATAGGGAGGGAAATTTGCAAACAGCCTAAATTCAGATCAGACGCCGCGTCACGCGGCGTCTGGTCTGGATTCAAGCTGTTTGTCACTCTTCATTGAGTTTTTTCTGTCAAAATGTCAATTATGTCTCTTTGAGAAAAACAGCAGACGACTATTTTAAGCAGACGACATTGCAGCCGTGAAAAGGTTGGCCATAATTGTCATCTTTAGGGAACTGCGGCAAGGGTCGTTGTAAGGAGGGAGTCGTTGTTGGGAGGGCCGTTGTAGAGAGGGAGCGCTGTACTCGGCAGTTACGTTGAGAAGGTGCCGACGTGATGTTCGATTATGTACAGATTCGCCGTCGTGTTTTAAACACTACCGTTGGGTAATTTATGTGGTTTGTTTTAATTTAATAAACATTTACTGTAATTCTGTCACAGTTGAAGAACAAAGCACTTAGGAATTTGGTAATCCAAGTTTCTATGTCGGCCATCTATCTTGGCTGAGTCTTGATGTACACTAATTGTAAAACTGTGAGCACCATTGTCATTTCTATGAAATAAACCGAATTACTATTAAAAATATTCATGATTTTTAATCGACATTCGATCGCGAACAAGTGCCGATGATCGAGTAAAACGTTGTGTCCGATTTCAAACATTAGACATAATAAGCTATAAGTGTTATCAGCGGGTATGATGGTAAACTGTTTCATTGTTATGTGGTACTCTTCTAAGATCTAAAAGCTTATGGACAATTCGGAGTCGACTAAAAGCCATTTTGACGAGCTTCTATCACTCAAGCTTACTTATTGCGAAGAAACCGGTATGTCTCCTATTGCAGTTCGTAATAAGAATACAGCGGCCCTCCCAACAACGAGTCCCTCCTCACAACGACTCTTGTCGCAGTTCCCAAAACAAAAATATTGTACAACATATTAACGTCTGCAAAATCTTCTGTTTAAAATTGTCGTCTTCTGTTTTTCTCAAAGTCACATATTGGACATTTGACAGAACAAAAACATATTATGAATAGTTACAAACAGCTTGAATCAAGATCAGACGTCGCGTTACGCGGCGTCTGATCAGGATTTAAGCTGTTTGCAAATGTAAGCCAATTTCACTCCCCATAATGCATCCCTTCGTACAACGCACACGTTTATGTCTCCTATTGTATGTCGTTGTAGAGAGGGAGCGCTGTATCCGTTTTCAAAAAACACTATTCAATTTTGAAATACCAGCACTGGTAAGTTTGGTAAAAGCCAGTCTGAGTAAATGGGGTTTTACTGTCCATCTATTTATTTCAACTGTCAGGAAATGTTAACGTCCCCTAGATAATGTGTTTATTATAGATTATGAATATCACGGAATATTACCACGAACAAGCATGTACGTCTAGTTAGGCAGTATGTGAGCGAAATGACTCCAGTTTACGACAAAGCCAACTTCTGATATATAGATCAACAGCATGTGACAGCATGCGTTGTTTAATCATAATTGAACTTTTGAACTAGCCGTGATATAGCTTAAGTGTCAGAAGTGGACACCGAATATGCGATTCATATAAATATGAAAGAGAAAGATAGGGAGACTGAGAGATAAAGAGAGACACACAGAGACACATATAGATATACATGGAATAGGTAAAGGCGTTGACTATTTCACCCCAAAATTTAACAATCTGTTTTATTAAATTTGAAGACAAAGTACGTATGTCTGTTAAATGTTGTTTGCAATTTTATGCCAACTTCACATTGATGAACGTCTGAATGAAGAACGTTTCAAAGGCATCTATGAGGGTTAAAGTGTTATTAAAAAAGGTATACATACGCAATGCAGTAAAGGTCCATATGGCTGCTTGTTTAACTCTTTCGCTGCCAATATTATCGTGAGAATGTTACACCTTACCCGTTTTACTGCTTCAATTTGTTCTGTTTGAAAGATCGTTTTAGAATAAGATTCAATGTAGTATGACTTTAAAAACATTTCGATACGAGTGTCAAACAGCTGAGATCCAAACTATTTGCAAAGTCACGTTTTGGCGCTGTTGGAAATGAAAGAGTTAAACATGACGATTGTTTTTGTTTGTAGTACAGTGGAGAAAACGTTAATCTTTCCCAATAAACGCGTTTACGCTAAAACTATTATTTGCAGTGCAAACAGTTTGGAGCCAGATCAGACGCCGGGTAACCCGGCGTCTGATCAGGCTCCAAACTGTTTGCCACCAAAATAAACATGAAATATCAGAATTGTCCAAAAGTTGTTCTTTTCTACGTTTTAGTGTTTTGCGTTTGCGTACGTTTGCGTTTAAACGGGAAAGAATAACAGATTCTCCACTGTATTAGATCTATTATAATCATTTTTATTAATGTATGCAAAATTGTACTTGTGAAATACAGTGCTCCCTCTCTAAAACGACCCTCCCAGCAACGACTCCTTCCTTACAACTACCATTGCCGAAATCCCCCAAACAGAACAATTATTTCTAACGCCTTTACTGCTGCAATATCGTCTGCTTAAGAATGTGTCTGCTGTTATGGAGAGACAAACAGACCAAACTGTCGTACATGGAGATTTTGATCGAGTGACAAACTGATTGCAAATGTAAGACAAGTCTTAACGTTCCCTCTCTTAAACGACTCCCTCTGAACAACACACATAATATGTGTCTCCCAATGAGCGTTGTAGAGAGGGAGTTCTGTACGTTGTTCGTTTCTATTCAAACTAAACTGAACGCAAACATAAAGCCATAAATGAAGACAATTCGATTTATAATTAAGCAAGATCAGACGTGATTTCTGCGTCCAAAACTGTTTGCAGTGTCAACCATTGTTTTAGGTAAATACCTGTTAGCAAAGAAGCAAAAAGTATATATAAGCGATTTCTAAGCGCCAGATATAAAACATCTGTAAGCAAAAAACTGTAAATGGACAGAGTACATGTTAAACTTATCTAATGCGACCACAAAAGTGTGTTATTTTTTAGGTGTTTACGACAGTTGACTACTTAAAACTAAATGGCAGTACAATAGATAGGGTCTTTCAGTTTTACTGTCATCTTGTTTCAATATCTTACCTGCCGTTTAGACAATCAACTACAGTGGAGAATCTGTTATTCTTTCCCGTTTAAACGCAAACGTACGCAAACGCAAAGCGCTTAAACGTAGAAAAGAACAACTTTTGGACAATTCTGATAGTTCATGTTTATCTTGGTGGCAAACAGTTTGGAGCCAGATCAGACGCCGGGTTACCCGGCGTCTGATCTGGCTCCAAACTGTTTGTACTGGAAATAATATATTTAGCGTAAACGCGTTTATTGGGAAAGAATAACAGATTCTCCACTGTAGCATTCACTTTAATGGTCGTACTAGAAAGGTTTTACAGTGGAGAAAACGTTATTCTTTCCCAATAAACGCGTTTACGCGAAAACATTTAGTTCTATTGCAAACAGTTTGGAGCAGGATCAGACGCCGGATAACCCGGCGTTTGATCATGCTCCAAACTGTTTGCCATGATTGCCAGATTGATATGAACAGTCTGAATTGACGAAATGTTGTCTTTTTCTATATTTTATTGCGATGCGTTTGCGTTTAAACGGGAAAGAATAACGTTTCCGCTACTGTACTGTAGCTCTTAGGAAAACTGTACACGATCCTAACTATGAGAGGATCAGTTTGATTCACAATCTAACAAATAACCTTTAAAGGACACTTGTTGTATGTCCCCTTGTGATAGATACGTGTCTAATCAGTTTTTTCTGATGGTGGTGAACTTTTGAACTTGTACCAAGTGAAAATCCACTATGCCTTAAGGCTATAAGAGTGCCATTCGATGTGCCGATTATAATCATGTGAAAGCATCACATATATGATCCATTAACATCATAGCATGTAAACCGGAATGAAAGTATGTTCTATTGATCGTTTTGTTAACGTTTTATAAAAGGCATGCATGACAAGAACATTTAATAATATATCAACAGTCTTTGACGTTTTTTATAGATCAGTTTTTTTAAAGATACTATTAGCATAGTATACTGACTAAATTGATATATGCTATAGTTAAGAGGTTATACGATACTATCTTATCTGAATTCGCTAACGCTTTGGATCAATGACTGACGTACATAGCCTCCAAACCGGACACCTTGTTATTTTCGTAACAATTTACAACTGATGGTGCAAATGGTTATTCCCGATTTCCATTGAACACTTTACCCTATAAAACCGCCTTCTAGCACATTACTTACTTTGTTCCTCCACTAAAGAAAATCGTTCCAATTTAAACAAGTTAAAGTTAAATATACGCCGTGCATACATGTACTATAAAGGGTCGTTTCGAGAATTTATTGCAAAATAATGCACTGTACAGACTTTTATTAGAGGGTTATTCATTCCGCATATATGTAGAACAACAGTATTCTCACATAACTACCCATGTTTTCTATAGCGAACACCGATAACGAACATCCTTATCTCCAACATGTGTAAGATCACTTTTATGACGTCACTATAACATCACTATTTATAACGGTGTTTTGACGTCACCGGGGTTCCAAAAATGCGTATTGCTTTAAAAATAGCTTAACTCGTTGGTAATGGGAGAAAAGAGATCTGCCATGAGTCGATGTTTAAGACAAGCTGATCTCAAACGAGTCTAGAATTGAAATGTTATTAAGCGAGCATACATGTAGAACAACAGTACTCTGCAAAGAACCACCACTTCTACATACATTGTATATTCCTTATTATAATCCAATATGTTATAAAAGTAGTGTTTTGTACGCCCGATATAACCACAACAAAATGTATTTGCGAATAATTCAATACTGCGAGTTTTAATGGAAGGCAAGGTCTAATATTTACATTCGTACAATACAAATCCTTTGAAAAGAATGAAGTTTATTACGTGTAAATGCAATTTCTCGAGAGGGCAGGCATTATGGATATTCTCGCACAGCAGGCGGATCTTATGGATCTGCTCTCCGCGAATAATTGTTGCGTTGCTTCAATAAAGCCGTTATGGCTGTTCCTTTCAGTGTACACATTATTCGTGTTAACAACCTTTAATGTTTATTAAACATACATGCATACTAATAAAATATTTATTTAATATTTGAATTACAGCAGATATAATGTAAATATAAGAATTAAAATGAATTATTTCGGCGTTTAACTCATTATCACCTGAAACTTTCAATATAAAGTTCCAGTTTGCGATAAAGGCTGGTCCATTTTTGACTATTAAGGGTCTTTTTTGTGAACTAATGTAAAATGACAAACAGTGAAGTCCCTGATCAGAGGGCTCCTGCAGGAGCCCTCTGATCAGGGACTTCACCGTTTGCATAAGACAAGTGTACTTTTCACAGGTACACATTTGGTAAAGGATGCATATATGCGTCACCAGGGCTCAATGAGTTAAGCAAAATTCCGCTTCAACGCCGAAACAATTCAGCTAATTTCTTCAGTGAACAAAAACTAATTTGTGACCTTTCCTACTTAAATGGAGTTTTAACAAAAATGATACATGACTCATGAACATTGCCTGATTAAAACAGTGCTTGTCCTTTGACTAGTATAAAAGTGCTGCTGACATTATAGAGAATATCTGCTTTATAAACCATAGTTAGAAGTACCTAAATATCAGGAAACAAACTTTTTGATACTCATTTCAATATGTCTTAAGTCAAAATTCGTCAACTTTGAATTTGAAAATATAAAGCAGACGATAATTGTTTTAACTTGTTGATGTCTTGCATTTAAGAGGTTAAAAAATTTCTATGACAAATGATCGCAATGCCAACGGTATGTTGTTTAGTTATCATTGACATAAATGTTTACTTAATTATCCCGAATTGCTGTTATGTCATGTTTAAGGTAATCAATTTATTAATAACCCTTTCATTGTCAATTCAAACAAGACAGACTTAATATTCTACAAACAGTTTAGAACCTGTTAAGACGCCCAAACATACATATCGAGGCTTTTTAAACGAATCAAATTCCGCATTTTTTAAAATTTAAAGCGTGCGACAATATGTAAGCAACTGTGTTGGGCGGGAAATTGAACCAGTATGACAATTAAAGGTTTCAGTGCGATACCAATACTTTCTACTTGTAAAATTCCAGTTTTGCAAATAGAATATTGTATTGCTATTCAATAAATAAATGGTAATACCAAGTTGTTGTTAAAAGTAAACAGGTATTATCTACAAACTGCTGTAAAGTTGATAAACTAGAGCAGGTGAACCCTTTCACTCTAAATGACGCCTAAATGCGCGTCTGCAAACAGTTTCGATCCTGATCAACTATTTGAGATTCGTTTTTAAGTTTCTTTAATCATACTGCTTAAAATTTAACTTTGAAATGATAACAGTAACTATTACAGCAGACGGCAATGAAACAGTGAAGGTGCAAAACTCTCACGATAAATCATGAAAGGGTGTTAACATAATGCAATCTTAAAGTAAGAAAAATAGTTTTCCAAAATTAAAAAGATTAAAATGAATAGAGCGGGAGTTGTCTGATCTGCACTAATTTCCAACTTTACCTGTCTGACAGGAATCGTATGACAAAATCGGTCGTAAGTCAGATTATAAAAGTTTCAATTCTTATTTATTTCCCAATCTCTTCTTCTCTTGAGATATCTCTTTGGAATTGTCTTGAAAAGACAATTCCAAAGAGATGTCCCAAGACAGGATTAAACATAGAAATCATAAATTAAATGTATTTTAAAGTTTTTGTAGTACGAAGTTTATCGAAACGGGCCCCAGCACTCTTTGCTTAGAAACTACGTTTATCTTATTTTATTAGGCGATGTAGTAGTTCAGATTCTAGATGTTCACGATGGGTTAAGTTGTTATATGAATATGCAACTGAAAATAGGTTCACATATTTATATTCCGTCAATCATTCAGAATTAGAAAGTATATAAATAAAAACTTAAAGTTGGCCATTACATTATGTTCGTAACCATGGAAACGAGCCAACAGTATAATCAAGAACAAGTCAGCAATTGTGCAGGATCGTTTCATAAATAATAATATACAGCAAACCTTTTCAGTAGCAATTCATTATAAACAGTAAAACCTCTATATAAATACCACTAAAATAAAAACTATTTGTCAGCTTGAATATTTCATATTGCTTTAAGCAGTCAGGTGAATATATTGATGTAATAAGTTTTGAATCAGTGCCGTCCTGTTTTATTAAAAAACTACATTAAATGTATTTTGATATGAGAATTACAATGAGGTGTGTCAAATAGTTTAAAGCATGATCAGACGCCGCGTTACACGGTATCTGATCAATATCAAGACTGTATGATTGATACATGCACAGTTATTGTCGGCAAAAGACACAGGGTGTCTCTCTCGTATTCAAAACAGATTACGATGAGAACTTGTAATTTGAACTTAGAGATATTGATTAATTCTCGAATAACGTGTTATAACGCATTCAGAAACATAATGTAGACCAAAAAGTATTATGTCAAACGCCATCTTGCCATACCGTTTTCTATGATTTGTTTTTAGTGTTGCTTTGCTTATGGCTCATGTTAGAGTTAGTGCATAATAAAGATTCTATTATGTTATGTTCTATTCTATTCTATGTAAATAACCATTACAATTGGTGTAATCCAAAAAGGGATAACACGCCTTATGGTGGTATTGAAATTGGTGACCTTATGTTAGTTATTGTATTATTTGCGGATGACCAGGTTATCTTTGGCGATTCACCTTTAGACTTACAACGTAAATTAGACAGATTAGAAGAATATTGTGATAGTTGGGGATTGGAAGTTAATTGTCAAAAGACAAAGGTAATGGTATTTCGGAAGAGGGGAGGTTTAAAAGAAAATGAAAAATGGGTTTACGGAGAGGACAGTATTGAAGTTGTTAATGATTTTAATTATTTAGGTACCGTCTATAATTATTCAGGTAATTTTGCATTAAACCAGGAATTTCTTTCTGGGAAAGGGTTGCGGGCTTTAACCACATTAATGGTAACATTAAGGATATTGATTTAAAAACAAGTGTAATATGTCAGTTATTTGATGCCTTCGTTGGTGCTATCTTAAACTATAATTGTGAAATATGGGGATACACAAAGTCTAAGCAAATTGAAAGGATACACTTAAAATTTTACAAGAACTTACTGCATCTTAAGAAAATTACTTCTTCTTTTGGTATATATGGAGAACTAAGTAGATAGTAGATATAAATTGCTATACTAGAATATTAAAATATTGGTTTAAAATTGTTACAAGTGAAAATATCATTTTATCTACTGTATATAATATGTTATTAGAAGACTGCAAACGTGGTAAAAAGAATGGGGTTACAAATGTGAAATCGTTACTAGAGGATTATGGATTTGCATATGTTTGGCAAAACCCAAGGAATGTTAATCCAAAATCTTTTCATTTTGTCTTTAAAAGAAGAGCTATCGATTGTTTTATTCAATCTTGGAATGAAAACATTGCTACTAGTGGTGTCTTATTTTCATACAAACATTTTAAATCAAATTTTGAAATTGAACCATATTTGGATATATTACCTAAAAATCTACGATTGTATCTTACCAAATTAAGGCTGTCTTCTCATCCTCTTAACATAGAAACTGGCAGATATGGTAGAAATAGTCTACCGAGGAATGAAAGATATTGTGATGTGTGTGGGAAGCGAGATATTGAAGATGAATATCACTTCATAATGGTTTGTTCAAGTTTCACTGATTTAAGGAAACAATATATAAAAAATATGTTCCTATGTTCCTATGCTCCTATGTTCACTTAGCTTTATGTTTGTCTTGCGTGTTGTTTTCTATTTAGTGTGTGGATGAAGGAATGGTATTGCGTGTGTGTGTAGTTTAAATTAAATTCATTTCAAACTTTCTACTTGATTGGTAATAAAAAACAACAACAAGAGTTTGTATTTTGTACACGTATTTGTTAATGAAATAATAATAAAGATTCTCTTAAAATATATAGTCATTGCATTACATGTTTAAGCTACTTAATTATATTTTCATTGTTTGATATTTGCTCTGTTTGGATGAATGTGAAATTTTGCATGTTAGGTGACCGTTATTCTATTATATAGAATGTATGTATCAACGAGGTACGTTTTTGTACAAGTTGAAATAAAATTATGTTCTGTTCTGTTCTGTTCTGTTCTTATAAGGAGATTACATCACCTGAGGGAAAACATATTCAACTAATGCGTTTGCACACACGAAATCATCCATTTCTTTACAAAAGGTCGGCCAACAAATAATTGGGTCATCTTCAAATAGCTTTAGTTACGAAATAAAAAGGTATTTTGTCTCTATAAAGGCATTATCGTAATATTTTCTCACACGCTAAATGTACATAAAGTTTGATTCGAACTGACAAAGACGGGTTGTGCACCAGTAGTCTTATCAAATACAACCATCAGTATGTGTGAAGAATCTTGGTGCTAGATTAGATTCCCAAATGGATATGACACAGCACATTAACGCTGTGTGCAGGTCTGGCTACTCACAGCTGCGGCAGATAGGTCATATTAGACAGTACCTTTCTCCAGAAGCTACAAAGACCTTGATCAATTCTCTGGTCACTTCAAAAATTGACTACTGCAACTCACTGCTGTATAGGATTCCCCAAAACTCATTATGCAAACTACAGCGTGTGCAAAATACAGCAGCCCGCATCATTACCAGGACCCCTCGGTACAATCACATCACTCCAGTCTTGAAGGATCTTCACTGGCTTCCAGTTCAACACAGAATTGAATTCAAAATTCTGACACTCACATACAAAGCCATGTGCAATGATTCTCCAAGGTACATTGTCAATATGCTTGACGTGTATAAACCTCGAAGAGAGCTGCAGTCTGCAACTAAATCAGTATCGCTGGTTGTACCGAGGAGTCGTTTGGTGAGGTTTGGAGATAGAAGTTTCATGCATGCAGCCCCAAAGCTCTGGAACAGTCTACCATCAGACATTAGATTGCAAGCTCAGTTGCAGTTTTCAAAAAGCATCTGAAAACACATTACTTTAATATTTGTTATTAGAACACTGCTACCTATGCGATATGTTCTTGCTGTAGATGTTGTGGGTCCAAATGGGAGTTTCTGGAGTATTATCTGGTTTTCGGTCTCTTATAGAAATTTTAGTTATTGTCGCATGCTATTTTTCCTAGTTATGTTACATTGGGCGGCCTGCATTGGGCGTTCTGCTCTTATTTCTATCAGTCGGCATAAAGAAGCCATTTGCTTCGTTGCTCTCGATTGTTGAGGTAGTGCAATCGCCGTTTTGGGGGCTGTCTTCTGTATGTTTAGTGGCCTTCATTGGGCGCTCTACTGTTATTTCTATCAGTCCGCATAAAGAAGCAATTTGCTTCGTTGCTCTTGATTGATGGGGTAACGTGATCGCCATTTTGGGGGCTGTCTTTTGTACGTTTATTATGTTTATTTTATATCTAATTGTAGTTATTTGTCTTTTCCTGGCGGCCTGCATTTGGGCGCTCTACTATTGTTTCTATCGGTCGACAATCAGAAGCCGGTTGCTTCATTGCTGATTGATGGGAGTAATGTGATCGCCATTTTTTGGGGCTGTCTTTTATATGTTTATTCATGTTTATTTTAGATCATATTGTAGTTATTTTGTCTTTTCTTGTTTGTAGGTACATTTGTGTAACTTCATGTGAAGCGCTTTTGAACGCACAACCCCTGTGTGAAAAGAGCGCTATATAAATCTGGTATAATAATAATAATAATAATAATCATATTGTATATTTTGATATAGTCTAGGGAACGAAAATTATCCAAATACTCCCTATATGTAGATACTCGTCCTGACGCCTTTGATTTATTCTATACTACAAAATATATTTCCTCCTTTTACAGTATTGAATATGCACCATAAATAAATGGTTAACAACCTAGCAGAGGGTAGTTTAAATCAGACGTAATATACAACAGAAAGCGTCTTAAACAATAATTAATTCAGAATAAAGCAGAATGTTTCTTTAGGCGTACTGTACTTAAATCGGATACCTGTCTTCAAGTTAGAAACAGGCTATGGGGTCAAGGGTTAAACCCGAAATTGTTCTGCATTAATAAAAATGTTCGTTGTATACAAGTTCAGTTTGACTACACATGAAGACAAAACTGTTAACATTTGAAATATATGTATGTTTACAGTTTGGTTTATTTGTGTTTTGCTAGCCTTCAGTAACCTTTTTGCAGGTTTTCGCTATAGATTAAATAAAAAAGTGCTTATATTTTACAACAATTCAACTAAACAACCATCTCAAACAAAATTACATAATTAGTGGTATGTATGTGCAGACGAAGGTGTGTATTGTGATACAGTGGAGAAAACGTTATTTTTTCCCAATAAACGCGCTTACGCTTAAACTATTAATTATATTACAAACTGTTTGGAGCCAGATCGAGTGTAGTACAAAATACCCCTCGGACAAAATACCCTTCGCTCTATTTTTGCCACGGCGGACAAAATACCTTTCACTATTTTGCCAACCCGGACAAAATACCCCTCATGATTTTTGCAAGGGTGGACAAAATACCCTTCAAATTAAGTTAGTCATGGACATATGTCTCTCTCTAAAGTCTATGTCTTTTAAATTAGTCTGGACTTATTAAAAAGCTTAAGTTTATTATCCAATTCTCAGTTTGGGAGACTCCTTTTGTGTGGGAGATAAAAAGTATCAATGTTTCTCAGTTTTGATAAACACCTTAGTCTGTTTGAATTGTAATAAATATAAGGTGACAAAGTTTGACAATGTTAAGTAATTGAGCAATAAGTGCACAAGTTTTCGTAAGGTGGGAACTGTCTTGATTGATTAGTGCAATTTAAAGGAATATCTCTAAATTCAGTAAGTATAATTAAAATTATATTTATTATTTTTGATGTTTCATGTTTTTGAAGAGTTAAGACTATGATAAACCCAATATCACAACACAATGCAAAACAACTACCGGTATTTTATTTTTCACTTGTTATAAAATATGTTTTTTAATTTTTACTTGTTATTTATCATTTTATAGTGTTTCCTCATCACTATATGTCAATTTAATATGAAGGGTATTTTGTCCACCCTTGCAATAAACATGAAGGGTATTCTGTCCGGGTTGGCAAAAAGGTGAGGGGTATTTTGTCCGCCTACGCAAAATTGAGCGAAGGGTATTTTGTCCGAGGGGTATTTTGTCCGGTTACCAGCCAGATCAGACACCGGGTAACCCGGCGTCTGATCAGGCTTCAAACTGTTTGCCACCAAGATAAACAAGAAATATCAGAATTCTCAAAAGGTTGCACTTTTTCTACGTTTAAGTGTTTTGCGTTTCGTTTCGTTTAAACGGGAAATAATAATGTATTATCCACTGTAGCAATCATATCATGTTTAAATGTTTATTTGTACTTGCTGTTCTGTCCAATGGTAAGTATATACCCATTTTACAAATTGTGATAGTTTGGAGGAAATGTATATCGGTATTTTCCTTAGCACTTTATCCTATCACGCTATAAAAATCATTTCCTCTCCTAAACAAATAGTTTGACCTAAAATGCCTCATAAGAAAACATTTTTCATATCCAATCAGTCAGTTTAAAGCCGGTTAAAATAAAGCAGGTGTGCCTTAAGGAGTATTCTGCTTTACTTTTAACTGGATTTAGGTGTCAAGCCGTCATCGAAACTAGGAAGTTATTGGTAAAAAGGTTAAGAAATAATGTTATAAGGACATGTTGAATATTTATGAAACACAGGAGATAAACGACGCATACATTTGACAATTAATGGTTTAATTCTAAAAGATATAAACTAACGTTAAGTATAGCAAAATAAACACCGTTAACTGCACGGTGGGCTAAACGTTATCCCTCACAACTCGGTCATGGTTATCAGCAAATTGTAATTACCAAAGCTAACTACTTAGTAAGGAACACTAAAATCCTGTTTGAAAGCATAGGATACGTAAACGCATTGCTCTGAACTGAAGACAATGCCAATTGTGTGGCAATGCTGACGACTAATGTTAAGCTGAGTAGCAAACAGCTTGTAGCCTGATCAGACACCGGGTAACCAGGCGTCTGATCTTGCTCCAAACTGTTTGCTTTTTAAATATTTGTGTAAGCCTTAATGCATTTGTAACGAACACATATAATTTTATATACTATACATGATAGATGAGTCTCATATGCAACATAATTATAATATAAGTTGGTCAATCGAATATTTTACTATGATAATAAAACTAAAAGCTTTTTCTAGTATTATATAGAGATTAGGTTCTCTGGAGGACATGTACCATCACCGGTTTTATAAGAGGATTTCAGGGTCTTCTGAACTATTGTTACCCAATCTACACAATCCTTGCATTTGTAAATGGTTTGGAATCAAGCCAGAAGACACACTTCGGTGTCTGATCTGGACCCACAGTTTTGACAACAGTTAGAATAAACTTACAAAAACATGTTATAATATTGTAGAATTAAGGACGTGCTGTTCAGGATAGCTTGCAGTTTATATACAAAATACTTGATAATTGTATTCTTGAATAATCAATATATCGTTTTATCATCTTTCTTCTGATCTTTCAGGTATAAAGAATGGAGTTTGCGTGGACCCAGCTATTATTCTCAGAGGAGTTCCAACATAGATTAGAATACAGAATTTGGACAAAAGTCTGGGTTTTAGTAAATAAACACATTAAATGCTAAAACATATTTCAATTGCATAACAATTGAAACCATATCAGAAAACGGGTAACTCGACGTCTGATTTATCACTACTCTTAGTCACACATATTAAAAAGAAAAGATTTTCATGAACCTAAAATCTTCTACAGCGCTTCCTCTCTACAACGACACCCAATGGGAGACACAGAGTTTGTGTGTTGTTCGGAAGAAGTCGTTATAGAGAGAGGCAATTATGACTTTGCTTACAATTTTCAAACAGCTTGAATCCAGATCAGACGCGCCGGAACGCGGTGTCTGATCTGGATTCAAGCTGTTTGTCACTCGTCATTATATGTATTCGACCACTTATATGTAACTTTGAGAAAACACAGAAGTCGACAATACTTAGCAGATACTATTACAACAGTAAAAGCGTTAGACATAATTTTTTCCCGTTTGGGGAATTGTTGAAAAGGGTCGTTGTAAGGAGGGATTCGGTGTAGGGAGGGCAATTGTAGAGAGGGAACATTGTACGATATAGTTCTAAAGTTAAAAGCATTGTGTTTGTGGTTAGACTGAACGGAAAAATATAATGCTGTCACAACTGTACATTATAAACTCGGTATTTTTCTTCTTATTATTTCCTGTTTTCATGATTTTACAGGGGGGAGGGGGGGGGGGGGGTCAAGGTATTAGCCATCCGAATCCAAACTCGTTCTAGCCCCTCTCTGCAAAAAAGCGCATGGCATTATGTTTGGTCTATTAAATGTATAATGAATCACCAAGTGCGTGTACATTAACTTTATATTTAAGCAAACATGACATGACGCAAATGATCGATTTTAAAGAAAAAAGTATGCAGTGCCTATGACTGTTAGACAGCATATCATACAAACCAAATAAAGTTTCATACTATACTCATAGGAGATTAATGCAAAGTAAAAGTAATAAAAAATAATAATAAGAAATCCTACACCGCATGTCGCTTAATTTTCTGAATTTCTAACGTCATGGAAAATCATCTCTTTAACGAGTAATACAAGTTACGTCTATGAGACTAATTTGTTATCTCAATATTCTTGTTTGCTCGTTAGACGTTGACGCATACATGAAAACTAGATATTACAATCTGATCTCTAGAGATGAGGTGCTTCAGAAGGATTTTAACACCTCCTACAGGGAAGAAATTACCCATGAAGAGGTCCGTTGTCAGAACATTACATTAATTAGTAAAACATTACAAATAAATTGTGTTTTGTTTTACTAAAAAAAAGCAGAAACAAGGGGCCTGGCATTTCTTATTTTCCTCGAGTCAAAGCCAGTGCTAAACAGTTTAGACAATGGTTTAGCGCAACTAAACGACATAGTTCTCGGGGGCTTCGCCCTTACGAACTATATCATTTAGTCGCGATATACAATGATCTAACCGATGCTTAAAACACGATGATGACGTCATTCTATTGTCCTCGCAGTACTGTCGTTTTCAATATTGGACGGGTATCAATAGTGTATTCCCGCTTACCGTACCGTATTTGTGCAAGAGCAGTCCAATATTACTAATATTGGACTACACGTGCACGAATACGGTACGGTACGCAAGCTAATATTGTACTACACACTAATAATGTATTGATAGGCATGGCTTGTGAGTCACACAAAAAATACAGCGAAACCTCTCTGTTTTGACCAATAAACTGTGTGTGAACTACAGTGGATAAAACGTTACTCTTTGCCAATAAACGCGTTTACGCTAAAACTATTATTTCCTTGCAAACAGTTTGAAGCCTGATCGAACGCCGGGTAACCCGGCGTCTGATCAGGCCTCAAACTGTTTGACACTCAGATTAAAAAACAATAATCAAAAATGTCAAAAAATGGTAATTTCCTACATTTTAGCGATTTGTGTTTGCGTTTCGTTTGCATTTAACGTGAAAGAATAACGTTTTCTGAGAAAACTTTTCTCCACTGTGTATTGGAGAAGATCTTATTATTGCCCGTTTAAACGCAAAGGAAACGCAAACGCATTGCGTTAAAATGGAGAAAATGACAGCTTGTTGACAATTCTGACTACTTATTTAAATCTGGGCCTAGTCAGACGCCGGCAACCCGGAATCTGGTCTGGCTCTGTAATTGGAAATAATAGTTTAAGCGTAAAAGCGTGTATTTAGAAAGAATAACGTCTTCTCCACTGTACTCATTGAGTGTTTTAGACAGGTGACTGCTTAAATTAAAGTGATATTAAAACTAAAAGCTCCTAAAGGAGCTTTCTATTTTGCTCTCATCTTGCTTTAAGCTGTCAACTGTTTGCTATACAATCAATTAGCCGTATTTATTTTAGTGGTCGTAAAAGAGAGGGTTTACTGTATTTTAGCAGTGTCATGACAAAACCAGACATTGCGTTGCAAACAGAGTAGATTTAAACCAAATACGGCTTGAAAGACGCGATGACTGTTCAAGATATACGCTGTTTGACACTTACAAGCATCTTCAAGATTTTTAAACAGTATTATTTTATACAATATGTGGCAGTGTGTACCAAACTCAATTTCTGAGCCTAGGACGACATTGTCTTTCTAGAAAAACCCTGGAACTTTACCCTTTCACTTTCATCATAGTGTTTTAAATATTTTCAGCGAAACCAGGGTTTATCATTTTTACACTATATTTCAGTAGCAAGTTTCGCAAGTTTTGACTGTTTTGCATTTACTATGGGATTTAAGCAAGTGACTTTGGACGATAGATTTATCACGCGTCCTGATTATTTTGACTAGTCTAGAGACGACAAAGTATTCGAATTGATCGACACTGTTAGCCTACATTGCGAATAGGAGAAAACAACTACATTATATTTTGTAATTGTCATTAAACAGAAAAAAACCGTTCAAAATTGCAAATCTTTGTCCCGGCTTACGGGGATATGAACAACATTTGCTGATCACATTGTCAACAGTGCAGACCAAGAATGGAACAAGCACTTAAACATCCCAAGCGGCATTTAAGCATGATCTACACAAATATCAAATTGGGCATTAGTCCCACTTGTGACCCTGACAACGGTCAAAACCCTTATACTACTATAATCGACTAAAACAAGCATTTAGTAACAGTTTAGCTTCTCATAAGAAGCAACTACATCTGACAAGAACATGCTGTTCAATACTTTTCTGCTGTTTCTCTAAACCAATTAAGTAGGGCGTATAATCGCGTGAATGTGTATCGTTTGTTATTTGAATGGCAAATCAAGTTTGCTTTCTCTACAAACCAAAACCAAAAATCACAGTTATGAACATGAAATGGTAAAAATTGCAAAATGAAGGGTCTGTCTAGAAGGACCTCTGTTTCTTTTGTTCAAGAACTAATCAAAAGGTGAATATTAAGCAGATTCCATTTTTTAAAGTAGACGGTATTTGAGCCGGAAAAGGGTTACGATCTGACAAACCGTGCGACTGTGTAGGGTCTACACAGTTTGAGAAGCATAAATTGGGTTTCCCTTTGTGGATATACTAATTTCCGATACACTAATATCCAATTCACTGTAAACTTGTCCACTATGTTAATATCCAGAAAATGTGAATACCTCGTCTACACGTTCCGACATTTTTACTGGCAATGAGTGCACGACACGCGACGGTGTAAGTGAAGCAATCCAATATTACCGAGGCGAAAGGCACGTGCAAATTAAGGTCCTCGTATACCACACGGCTGATCACTCGTGCAAAGGATAAGGGATCAATAGGGTTATATTTTAAACTGATGAATTTGCTTTTATTTTAAGAAGAAAATATTAAACTAGGTTTGAATATGTAAACGTATGGCTTTCATTGAAATATCTGCTGTTTTCAGAAACGTGTTTTAAGTAAGATATAAGCCTCAAACGATCCAGTATGTAAAATATTGTACTGTGTTCGGCGCTACGCGCCTCACACAGTACAATATTTTACATACTGGATCGTTATCGTCTTATATCCTATACTTAATGAGGTTTGTACTCAGAAAACACACACATTTAACTGTTTTGACGTTACGTCACAAAAATGATATCGTCACTGCGAAAGTTATATCACCAGAGTGATGATATCAAATATGACGCATAAACAATTCATATAACTGAGAAATCTCTATAAATGATAGATAGGTATCTAATAATTCTCATTAATATATGCTGACTTAGTTATAGGTCGTGTCACTTGGTATTCATTACAAATCGTTTAGGGATAATTATCGATTTCTTCAGTGACGTTGCACTCAATTCATTCTGTTAAATATCATGAGAGATATATTCAATAAAGATCATGAACACATTAGTCAGTCCTCAACTGAACCATGATAAGGCAGAACAAGTGAACATTTGTTCAACCAAGCTATGCATTTGAGAATGTTGATATTTAGCCCGTCTGATGATCAATCTTTCCCGGGGGCTAATACGTATTTGTAGGTTTATTAATCCAGAACACAATATGAAATTAAGTTTCGAAACAAAAATTTGTACACATGTGTTTGCAAACGTTTGTATTTTTATCACAATATTGAACGCATTGGCTAAACACGTAATGATAAATGGTTTCTGGCTAAATTACAAGGAGAGCTTATTAAAGCACTGTAAGCATGAGATTCACCATGTATGATACGTCATGAACCAATTTAAATACATTTCCTGACCTATTTTAAGTGATAACGCCTTGTCAGGCAATTTCCTTGCAAAAAGCATGGATCTTGGGCATATGCCGATAGCAAAGAAATATTGAAGCGTCTCATGTGATGCCCGACCTATATGTTTGATAGTTTGGTAAGAAATAACCATTTAAAAGCCCCTAGAGCATGAGTATGTATGGGCCTCGTCAGGTAAACTGAGATTGGTATACCCGCTGGCAGCTTATGTTGCTTGTTTTACAGTTACTTTTACACATATCGAGAACAATGGGGAGGAGACTACATCAATGGACTGAGGAAATGCATTTAACTGACCACTGACTAGTACTAATGTCTGTTGCAGTGAAGATGCAGTTATTCGTTTCACATAAACGTGTTTACGCTAACACTGTTATCGCTACTGCAAACAGATTCGAGCTAAAATACCCGGTACCTGGCCATCTCCAAATTGTTTGCCACACAGAGTAACAATAATATTCAATATTGTCAGAACAATGTTTATCTACATTTTATTGCAAATGCATGTGCGTTTCGTTCGCGTTTAAACGGGGACGAACAACGTATTACTCACTGCAGCATGCGACCCTCGCACTATTTCCGTCATTTAATTCGCAACAACTCACATATTCGCCGCGTATCTGGGTTATGTTATTACAGGATAAGGACAATTTATCTTAGCAGAGAACTAAGTGATATACCGTTGCGAGGTCGTTTTGATACGTAATAGATTAGTTAGTGTTATAGAACAGTTATAATCTAATTTTTGTTAAATATTTCATACCTTTAATTTTAATGTTTTAAATAATTGCCTGTTTCTAGTTTTAAGGACTGTTGGCCACTCAAAGTTGGTTGAACGTGAAACAAAATATGGCTCAATGCACATTGCAATTAATATGTTCAAGCTGCATTCCGCTTTAGTTTCCGACTTCTTTAAGCTTACATTTGCTAATATAAAGAAACTAATTTAAGCAGATACTTTAAAAAGTGTTTAAATCAGTTAATTCTTAATTCTATAGTTGTTTAAATTCTAAAGGCGGGTACAGTACTGAACCCTATTAAATTAAATTGATAGTCGCAAGCGAATTGCCATCGAATTGCCATCGAATCGCCATCGAATCTGGCGCTCCAAAAAGCAAATCGTGTGCTTGAGTCGTTTTACGCGATTTTTCCGAAGCGGTTGTGACAAAAATGGAATCGAAATACATAAACGAAGGCATATTTGCGAATATTGGTGATATACACAATTCAGGCAAACTTAACGCGTTAATTGCGTTGGAAAATATTCACAAGCGAATTGCCATCGAATTGCAAGCGAATCGCAAAAAATGTTAATTTAAAAAGGTTCAGTACTGTATTTGCTCAAAGCAGGCACGTAAAGCATATGTTCACCAGTATTCTGCTTTACCTTTTTAGTTTTGATAATGCATTTAGTATGTTTAATTCGTTAAATAATTAAAAATCTTAGTCGACGAATAAAATTGGTTATAATAATCGACGATTAATTGACGAACTGATTAATCAGCCAATCACTTGTTCAATGGTTCTTGAAACTTATTCCAAATGTCTGTTGTACCAGCTAAAGGGAGGGCGAGGCTTACGGGTATGAGCGAAGAAAAACCGTAAGTCCCACTCCGCTTAGAACGTTCTTTATACAAAACAACGTTCTGGTGATTGTTTTATAAAATCATATTCGTATATGAAAATATATGAATGTATTTTACTTTGCAGAACCCTGGGCCATACATAAAACCCCTTAGAAATATCAATTCAAATTGTTGATTTATTTGATAGGTCCCATAACCAAAATTACCTGAGGCTGGTATGTTTGTTAACACATATTGATATACCAAACCGACAAAGAAGTGACGTTTTTAATTATGACAGATTGAATTAATAATGTTTTGAAATGTGTTGTATGCATATCAAACGTGTCAATAAAATGTGTTGCCTGCATGTTGAGTGTGTCAATGGTTAATTAACTTGCAGATCATATCTGCAAAGAAGGTACTTTATGACAGAATTAGATCAAATTTCACATAGATTCCTGCTTAATCTTATTTAAAAATCATTTTTTAAAACACTAAAACGACTTAAAAGTTGCTTTTCAAACAAACCAAGTGGAGAATAGCTGCTATTACACACATGCGCCGCAAAAATGACCGTGATTCACCCATACATTTTTCGAAAAATGAAAAACAACTGTGTAGAGTCGGAGGGAAAATCTAGGGTCGGTCGGGTTACCGGAAACATATATATTTCTTTTTTATTTTGCCTAATAGACCACGATCCATGCTACTATACTAAGTACCTTATTCCACAATGCGATGGAACTATTACAACCTCTCGCAGGCCATCTGGGTTTTCTTTGTTCACAACGGGTGCTGATATATATAAGGATGAAAGTGGTTTCTTGCCTGGAGTTATGTCTTTAAAATACTTTTTTGCATCGCTAGTATGCCATTATTATCCCCCCACGCCAAGTTGTGCGCCGAATCGAGATAATTACTTGCATACCATTAACCATTTGAACGTAAAGACATCATTTATTTTAATCAAATGTCGTTTTCTTTCCTTTCTTAAAGTTTTAAGTGAACAGACTGAGGTGATATTTTAATATGTGTCAAACCATTTTTTATCCTAATCAGACGCCGCGTAATGTTTGACCAGAACCAAATGTAGTTACACATACAGTGGAGAATCTGTTATTCTGTCCCGTTTAAACGCAAACGTACGCAAACGCAAAACACTAAAACGTAGAAAAGAACAACTTTTGGACATTTCTGATATGTCATGTTTATCTTGATGGCAAACAGTTTGAGCCAGATCAGACGCCGGGTTACCCGGCGTCTGATCTGGCTCCAAACTGTTTGTAAAAGAAAAAATAGTTTTAGCGTAAACGCGTTTATCGGGAAAGAATAACAGATTCTCCACTGTAACATAAAAACCCGGTGTAAACGAGATAACACGAGATTCAATAGCCCTGTGATAAGTGGTTGTATATATCCGTTTTGTTTGGTTGTCTTCCAATGTCAATATTAATACATATAGATGTGTGACATGCTTTGTAATGCTGTCGTTTGTATCGCCGTCTGACTCTTTACATAATGTCAGTCATTTATAGAAGCTCATCTGTCAATTCAGTTTGCTTCCTGGAAATAAACGTCCTTTTGTTATACTAACAACACATCCAATGTCAAATTAAAATTAATAATCTAACCTGTGAGACACTGCTTGAATGCCGCTTCAACTACAGTGGAGAATCTGTTATTCTTTCCCGTTTAAACGCAAACGTACGCAAACGCAAAACACTAAATTGTAGACAAGTACAACTTTTGGACAATTCTGATAATTCATGTTTATCTTGGTGGCAAACAGTTTGGAGCCTGATCAGACGCCGGGTTACCCGACGTCTGATCTGGCTCCAAACTGTTTGCACTGCAAATAATAGTTTTAGCATAAACGCGTTTATTGGGAAAGAATAACACATTATCCACTGTATTTATCATCTACATCAGTTCAAAGAACTGAACAATTCTCAATGTATAGGAACAAACGGTCAACTTAACTGTATATAGATGAGGCATCGTGGAGCTTGGCGTCTGATTTGGATCAAAACTGCTTGTAACGTTTATCACAATTGTGCTAACCTTATACTACAGCTCTATAGTATACATAGAGGATATGGTGCCCGAAGATTTACCGTTTATAACGTTGAGACGTTTTTGTCAGAGTAAACAGTTTTAAAATTAATGATTAAATGAGTTGTGTGACCATACGCCTCTTTTATTTGTGATTTGTTGAAACAAAGAAACACCCCTGAAATCCGTGCAGTCCATTATTTCAGTCAAGTGGAATAGTTTATACCGTGATTCATTTAGATCGAAGCTTATTGCTAAATTGCCATGCTTAAGTAATAGCATTAACCATGAAGATCTTACTTAAACTGTAATGTTGATGGGATAGATAATAAAATTGCATCAGTTATTTGTGACGTAACAGCAAATACGGTTGTGAAGGAAACTATTAGAATTGAAAGCCGACAGTATTTTAGAAAGAGCGATTCAAATTATCGGTTTGATAGTCATTGACGATTTTTAAAGAGAACGGTCTTATAAGAGTAAAATCGAGTTGTTTATTCTCAAACAAAATTATTAATGTTTTGTTCGAATATAACGAAAAGCTTATACATACAAAAAGCAAGGGAGCTCGAAAATCTCAGATATTCGAAACCACGTGTTTCGAAATTATTTTCAGTGCGTAAGAATGCTACTTTAGACAGTGTAGGTTTAGATATCTCTCACTTTCATAAACTTTTTTTAATTTGTTTAACAACGTGAACGATGATAACATTAATGAAGCTGAACATTTTAACCAGACTAATGATGTTGATGAATGTTATCAACTTTTTTTATTAAACTTGACAAGCCAGTTACAATACCAGAAGTGACGTCTGTTACCAAAAAGCTGAAACAAAACAAATCGTGTGCTCCTAGTGATTTTTTGGAGAAAGGAGCTCCTTATTCAAACTGCATATATTATTGCAGGTCAAATATATATATATATTAACACAATTTTTAATAAGGGATATTTCCCATCAAAATGGTCTTAGGGATCTATTGTACCGTATTATAAAAAGGGGATAAGAACCAGGTGTATAAATATAGAGCATAACTTTTATGAGCTGCTTAGAGGAAGATATTTACAAGTGATTTAAATTCAAGAGTTACCTATAACGTTTATTCTGATGCACAGTTTTGATGCGGAAAAGGGCGCTCGACAAAAGATGTTATGTTTTACTCAAATATAATTGAACACACACTGAATAGTAAAGGTAGATTGAGTGAGCATTTATGATTTAAAAATAGCATTTGACTCTATTAATATAAATGAGTTTTGCTTGGATGGGCATATTATTGGTTGGAAACTTCTTCGGAAAATAATGCAAAGATTGCTAAGGTAAATAATGTATCATACATTTGATTTCTCTTTCAGATTTCTTCGATATATCGGTAGGCTTAAGACAAGAAGAGGCAAACTCACCTCTAATTGTCACACGTTTTATTGAGAATCTCGAATTGTACATGCAGGATAGAAAAAACGCGAACTTTCCTTTTATGATGTGACTCGTTTACTCGTTTACTCCTTCTCTCTGCATACGGCATGATTGTATGAGGGCATGTTCCAGAAGATTCGCAAAATAATTTGAATTAATTAGAAGAATGTTGTGATAAATGGAGTTTAGAAGTTAGTGTAAACAAAACAAAATATGTGGTCTTTACAAAAAAGGGGTTGGCTATTGGAAATGAAACTTTGTTGCATAAAAAGGAAAAAAAAGAAACAGTAAAGAATTTAAACCATAATGAGGTATTACTTAATTATACTGTTACTTTTGTTTTAAACAATCAGTTTGTTTACAGTAAAGCACTAAAGACTATAACTGTATTAATGCTAAATATTAAAAGGTTTATCTAAGCCTAATTTATGTTTACGGTTGTTTGATTCTTTTGTGACTTCAATTCTGACCTATGAACCGTCGATTTGGGGATTTACAAAGTCAAAGGATCTAGAACGCATCGATTTGAAATTCTTTAAAAGTATTTTAGGGATAAAGCTTAGTGCTTATAATAATGAAGTTTCTTGGGAAGTAGGTAGATTTCAGTTATACAGTAGTAAATACGCTATTCCGACCCATTTACGCGTTAATTTATGCGTAATAAACGCATAGTGAACGGTTAACGGACGGTTAACGCCTAACGATTTTAACGCGTTTAAACGCGTTAATAAACGATTATACCAAAGATGTTGCGATTTGTGCGTCAGTTTTCCGTTTCACGCGGAGATTTCGGATCTTATTGATTTCGGATATACTCTATGAATCCAACAGCTTGATCTGGATTAAAACTGTTTGTAATAGGTATTATTACTGGTGTTCAGTGTTAAAAGGGTTGATACAAAGTCATCAACAATACCTTGTTCAAGTAAGCTTTATATTCCCTGTGGAGAACAGTATCCAAATATGCATTTCATCAGTTATCGACTCGCTAAAGAAGTAATACATGCTGTGATTGTATATTCCTTAACGGCATGCTAAGTGCGGCTCCTCTGTTCAGATAAGATTACGTAATGTCACATTCCTTTGGGACGTGTGATATGGTAGACCTGTTCTAAACAACAGGCTAAACCGTTTGCAATATTTCTGGCTCTTTTAAACGCGTAAAGAAACGCGTAAAGAAACGGTTAGGAAACGCGTTTAACGAAACGGGTAAGAAACGCGTTAAGTGGGTAGGAATACAACTGTATGCATACATATATATATATGTAAATATTGTTAAATATTGTTCAAAAACCCAAGCTTCGGATTTAAAAATTGAGTTAACGAACTAGTTATAACAATGTTTATAATATTGGTAATAATATTGAAAGATTTTCCATGTTTCCATGTAACTCCATAATCATGTTTATTGTGAATGTAATTATTTGTCTTTTTCTCGCTTTGTAGGTACATTTATATAAGTTCATGTCAATACCTTTTGAACGCACAACTCCTGTGTGAAAAGAGCGCTATAGATATCGGGTAAAATAAATAAATAGATAAATAAATAACATATCATAATCATTAAACATATATTTACATTCACCCTGTAAAGTCTCTATGTAATCGTATTAAAAATATGCAGGTCAATTATCGATGAACCTACAAATCGAAACTGGTTCCAGTCAGTTAGAAAGAGGGCGGAGTCTCCGCCGCGAAGAAAATCTTCCATACGGCGGAGAGATACCGACCTAGTTAGGATTTACTTTTAGATTATCCGTTTGGGTATCTCGAAACTCCTATTTAAAGTCGGAGAGAGTTCCATTAAAATCAAATTGCGATAAAAAAAATGCTGTTTTTAAGGGAGATTATCATATAACGCTCCGTCATTAAAGCTGTACGCTTTCACTCCCTTTTGAGTGACTGGTGTTCTATTTATAGATTGGACAGGTTGTCTTCTAGCTACGGTTTGAAATTGACAATTTCAAACAATTTGTTCACCAGAATTACATAGGAAAGTCGCTCAAACATAAGGCAAAATAATACATTCACACTTTCTAAATTGGGAACGTTATGTTCCGTTCTGACATATGTGTAATTGTTTGTGTATCGGCCGAAATTGTTCTAGTTAACATATGCTTCGATTAGCGGTCTAGTGTGTGTACACGCTGTCTATTCGCGTTGCTATGTATAAAGCGTGTTTAAAAACTTGCGCCACCTAATGGTTTCAAATATGCTTTGATAATGGATATTCAGATTGAAAATTTTGTTTTAGTTTCTTACGAGCGTTCTTAAAGCGACTCGCAACCAGATGCTGCATTAAAAATAGTAATTTGTAAATATGTGTCAAACGCTTATATAAATGGTAAAGAATTAGTTTAGGATAAGAAATTCTGTTTAAAAAAAATGAATTTCAATAAAAAAAAATATTGGTCTCTGGTGGGATTCGAACCCATGGCCCGGCATTGGCGGACAGAAGGCAAAATAGGGGAAACCGCTTAGACCAATGGACCACGGACCTATCCGTTTATCTCGGATCGATTTAACGTATTTCAATGTGTTGCGGTCGAAAGTGCATACAACTTCGTCATTCGGCTCGTGTTTATGTCTGAGCCCGTGTAAAGAAGCAACAGCAACAACTATACCGTCTACTAGTCGGTATAGAAAAACGATGGAAAATATCTAAAAATCTAAGATTCGGTGACGATTCTTGAGACTTTTTTTGGACTGATCATATTTTTTTAATGTCAGAAGCCAAATAATGCCACAAATTTGCTTTTATTTGAGTATTTTATTTTATTTTGACAAGTACACCATCCGGTTGATAGTCGCTTTAAAGCACAGCGAGAAAGTTTACTGGGTAAAACCCTGAAATTATCATGCAAATACAGTACATGTAGTAAGGACTACTTTTAACACCATATTTAGATACTTGAATGGCTTTTACATCGATATTACATCTATCAAACCTATTTGGCCGGTATATGATATATTCCTATAAATGAAAACATATCTGGTCAAACTACACATTAAATGGATAAAACAGAAAATATAAATGTAAGGAATAAACAACATCTTTTTGCCGCTCATGACGGTATGACTACATTTGCTTCGGGGAGTAAGTTTAACGTAAACGTCCTGTGGGCGTTTACGAAACTTACCCCTGCAAAGCTAATGTAGTCATACCGTCATGAAAGTCAAAAAGATGTTGTTTATTCCTATAGTATACACCAAAGTACACAGCAGGAGTGTTATTATGGTATAAAAAAGTTGGCTACGTGCGTTAGGGAATATAGATCCATGTGTATATGTCTTCAGCTTTTTCAGGTTGTCAATGACAAAGTTTTCTTAATCATTTAAAATGGTATGTGATATTGGAAATTATAATAAGCTGTTTTTATACAAGAAAATGAAATTGTCACTCGGTTTTGAAGACTATTTTGATCTCATTACTATTCAAAAAACGTGATTTACTTTCAAACATTCACGTCTCTGCTCAAACCATAAGAATAGAGAATGCATATACAGCGCTCCCTCTCTACAACGACACCCAATGGGAGACAAAAAATGTGTGCGTTGTTCGGAGGGAGCCGTTATAGAGAGGGAAATTTGTTTACATTTGCAAACAGCTCGAATCCAGATCAGACGCCGCGTTACGCGGCGTCTGATCTGGATTCAAGCTGTTTGTCATTTGTCATTTGTCATTATGTTTTTTTCTGTAAAATGTCATTTTTGAAGAAAAACAGCAGACAACAATTTTCAGTAGATGATGATGCATCGGTGCAAGCATAAAACATAATTTTCGTGGGAACAGCGGTGAGGAGGGAGTCGTTGTACGGAGGGCCGTTGTAGAGAGGGAACGCTGTAATTTAGAGACAGATTGGAAGGACATGAACGTAAAAGTATTTTCTGTGATAGAAATAAAATTGAAGATAAATTCCATTTTGTGTTAGGGTGCTAGGCCTATAATCAAATACGAAGGACACATTTTAAACCATATTTTGTAAATAGTCCCAGTATGTGAAAATTGTACATTTATTGAACTCTCTAACATTGATGATATATTTACTTTCTAAATGTTTATCAGAAGCATTTTCGCTCAGAAAAAGTTTGATTTTGTAGAAGTGCCGTCAACACATCCGCGAAATTCGTCCTATTCTACAATTCAACAATACAAGGTCCATGTATAATGTCAGAACTTCAGTTAAGAGGACTATCCTAAATGTTATAATATTTATTTCTGCATGAAACCCTATGGTGTCACAACTCATTGGAATTGTCTCTTCCAGACGATTCTGGTTAGTAGGCACACATGAGATTTGGTGCTTGTATGACACAAACTCTGTTGGATTTGTTCAATTTACTCCCTCTTATCAGGAGCCCTGACAGTATTATTTTTTATAAGTAGGAAATTAGAAATACATGTACAATGTATTAAGTGTGTGCATGTATCTATAAACGCACCGATTTTTATGTATTGTAAATTCATTGATGAGAAACTGTGTATAGTTTAAACCAATTAGATATATATTGTCCGAAAACTAGCCTTCTACTCTTTTTCCCAGAATAAAGCGGAATGCAAAAGACTTTAGAGGCGACACCTTCGTAAGTTCAAACCGTTTCAGATGCATGACTTCTTTGACTGTAATGTCGTCATCGTCGTTAAAGAACTGGGGCCCGTTTTACTAAACAACTTACGCAAAATGTTTGCGTAAGTCAAAATCGTTTACCTCTTATTATTCGATCATAAACGGTTGCAAACAGCAAAAGCCAGATCAGAGGACGCGCTAGAAGCGCGTCCTCTGATCTGGCTATTTGCTGCTTGTAGCAAGTGATAATAAAAAATATAAATTAAAATTTAAAATTTTGACTTACGCAAAAACAATTGCGTAAGTAGTTTAGTAAAACGGGCCCCTGGCCGTTGCATTGACTCCAGTAATACCGTAATGAGTATAAACATTTTGTCCGGATACATTTTATCGGCATTCGAATTTTGCATGCAGGGACGCCATCCAGCTGGCTTGTGGGATGTCGATGGTACAACCACATTGACAAGTTATGCCTGGAACCGTATATATATGTAGGCCTTATGGGGACTTCTTCCACTTGTATTTAGCTGGACATGACAATATAACTGAAATACTGTTAAAGCGACGTACACTCAAAACAAATCCGAATCGAAATCAGACATACATGTATACCATAGACACGTATCCTAAAACACATATAAAGACTTTTAGGCATGGGATGCATTTATAATGCACATACAGACTCCTATTCGTCAAATGTTGATCAAATGGATTGCAAGTGTAGTAAAAACATACTTCCAAAGCTTGATACATGTTAGTCACACACATTCCAGACTTACAAAATGTATCTTAATGCGACCTACTCGCTCTTAGATGTTCACTATTTATCCTTTTCATGGTGAATATTCAAGTCTAACATGCCATCCACCATGAACATATATTATATGAACTATAGCATTGGCATATAACACATATCGGACAAGTTCTTTAAGACAGCAGTACTTATTATCCTCTTTACTGTTATTATTATAAATATTCTCATTGTTATTCATCTTATAAGTATGATGATGATGATTATTATATTCATTATTATTATACCAGATTTTTAAAACGTACTTTTCATACAGGAGTTGTGCAGTCAAAAGCGCGCCACATGAACTTATAGGCATATAAAACAAACACTTGTTCAATCAATCAAAAATGAAAGTTAATCTTGAATAAGGGAATATTCTTTCAGTATGATTTTTTAACATTATCAAACTAATTATTATTACTTGTTAAATACATCAACTATTTAAGAAATTGATAGCATGCCTGAGATACTTAAACGTTATTCATTCCCCTCAGTCTCACATCAATGTTCCCTCTATCAAGCTGTATATTCAAACTATGAGTTATTCCCATTCATACACATACGGTAAGAGCAAAGTCTAGAGGTAGCAGTCAACATTTTTATCTATTTTAAATACTTTGTTCTCATGAATCATATTAAAACAGTGTGTTGTCAAACGCTCTGTGAAAGCTGCTAGCTCTCTGATTTCTGGTGATGTGTTCCAGGGTTTTATAGATGCATGAGTGGAGAAAACGTTATTCTTTCCCAATAAACGCGTTTACGCTAAAACTATTATTTCTATTACAAACAGTTTGAAGCCAGATCAGACGCCGTGTAACCTGGCGTATGATCAGGCTCCAAACTGTTTGCCACCAAGATAAACATGAATTATCAGATTTGTCCAAAAGTTGCACTTTTCTACGTTTTAGTGTTTTGCGTTTCGTTTCGTTTAAACGGGAAAGAATAACGTTTTCTCCACTGTATCTCTGTATTTGACAAAACAAACTCCTGGCACAGTCAGTGATTCCAAAAGCTGATTGATCTTTGTCTAATCTGTTTTTATCTGTTTTAATACCGTTTTTATACGCTATTACAGTGGATAATATGTTATTGTTATTCAATAAACAAGTTCACGCTGAAGAAAATTTTTAATTACAAGAAACTTGAAGCCAAATCAGACACCGGATAATCTAACAGACTCTAAACTGTTTTCAATTTAGATTAAAGAGAAACGTCAACAGCTTTAGCAAAGTATTTTTTCTACAATTAAGTGTGTTGCGTTTGTTTTAATTTGTTTCTAAAAAAGAACAGTGTCCTCTTCATTGTACATGCATGTAGGGTAGTGTTAACCTTAACACCTCAGTTAATGACACCTAGTGACCAATATCCTAGATCTCATGGAGTGTTGAGCTTAACCATTTCGGCGCTGAATTAGTCGTTAGGTATTTAACACTTCACCGATATAGTTTCCTCTGCTTAAATAGTGTTGTCTGCAAGAACGTTTCACAGTTGGATATGAATTAGTTCGATTTCCGAATTATCGATACGAGTGTCAAACAGTTTGGATCCTGATCAGACTCTGCGTTTTGCAGTCTCTGATCTGAATACAAACCGTTTACAAACTCGACCTTATATGATTCGTGCGGTGAAAGGGTTAATAAGAGATTGTTATGTACGTTTGTATAGTTTAAATGAATCCGCAGGCTTAACCCAATACTTCAGTGTGCAATATATAGTACCAGAAATACACTGAATTAATAATGAGGGCAATTCTGTATATTACAGTATATCTTGCCTAATGGTAAATAAACGAAGACTATTTTCTATTTCTATACGCCGCATTTGTAAACTGACGTATATCCTGTTCGTCAATTGACTGGTTCAAAATCAGGTGGGGGCTCGTTATTCTTTAACCCATTCCCCCATAGAAGCGCCTGTTAGCGTATTCACTTTATTCCTCCGCTGTAGAAAATAGTTCCAATCTATACAGCCATGCATATGTAACACTAGAAATATTTTCTTTATTCTAACAGGTGGTAGCTTAAAGCAGACTGAAAGTAAAGCAGAATGCGCCTAAGGGCGCATTCTGCTTTACTTTCAACCTGCCTTAAGTAATCACTTATTTTCAAATTTAAAAAGGCTATGGGGTAAAGGGTCAACATCAAACGCAAACTGCTATGCAATGTGGTGTTGAAAATATCATTTTCAACCACACATTTGAGAGCACGTTGTCTGGCTAGCACCCAACTTATTTGCTCCATGTCCCTTTAAATCACAGCATTCCATACCTATAACGGCCTTCTAAACAACGATTCCCTCCCTACAACAACGTTCACCCCTCTTCCTACTATCAAAACAAGTTTGTCCAACATATTCACGTCTGCAATATCGGCTGCTAAAAATTGTCGTCATCTGTTTTTCTCAAAGTCACATAATGAACATTTTGACTTAAAAAACTTAATTGCGAATGACAAACAGCTTGACGCGACGTCTGTTCTAGATTCGTGCTGTTTGCAAATGTAAGCCAATTTTCCTCCCAATTACGACTCCTTCCCAAAAACGAACATATTATTTCTCCCATTTGGTGTCGTTGTAGAGAGAGAGCGCTGTGCATCATAGAATCTAAAGTCCCGATCAATTTACTTAGAGAAGGGACGAAATATCACAAAATAATGCCCTAACTCATCAAGCAGATGGTCGTGTAGCGACAATGTCTGTTTCTAGGGCCTGTGTACTTATCGTTCTATTTGGATCGTTTAGAGAAAGATGTGTCTCGGTGTTAGTCCTATATTACCGCATCTGCAAAGTCCTTTGATAATGTGCTTCGAAGTCCAATAAGTTCTAACAAACGATAATGCATTTTTACCCATTCAAATGCAAACAAAACGCAACCGTAATTTTTTTCAATAGAATTAATGTTATAAAAAGATACATTTTTGAAATTTCAGTTTCAGTTGCATACCGTTTGAAGCCTGACGCGATTATAAAACTTAAAAACAAACTCTGAGCTCAAAACTCAATTTCGATTATAGGCTTTAGATTTTAAATAGCACGCTTCAACTGATTCGAATAATCTCGTTTGTGTATGTTGGTACAAATGTGGTTAATTTAAACTTTTATAACCTCGGGGCCTGATTACCAGCGTCTGTTTGCAGTGAAATAATAATTGGGAAAGAAAAAAATATATCTACCTTAAAACCCTGACATGTTTTGGTAATATCTATAAGAGCATCCACATATGCGGTCCAATCAGGCACCTTCTAGATAGGAAGGTCCCTATTTATTGGTAGTATCGTTCAAGTATTTCGTTTTTAGTACTTTTGTCCTTCCGGTTATGATTCAGATGGATCTAAATTGATACATCATGGACGCGTGTTATTTATTCAGCCGTATGTACACTGTCCAGGACAGAGCTCAATATATTAGTATTTTCTTCTGACTTTACAGAGTTAAATTAAGATAGGAACGTTCTAAACTTTTAAAAGGGATGAGTACCGTACTCGATTGTTTCCGTACAGCCAGCTAGAGATACGGATAGATGTATTTATTTGCGTACTGTAAAGTAGAGAAGACATTTTTCTTTCATGTTTAAATGCTAACGCAATGCACGAAACTGTGGACATTTACTTTTAAAAATGTTATTTTTTTTTAACTAGAGTAGCAAACTGGTTGGAGTCTGATCAGAAGCCGGGTTACCCGGTGTCTGATCTGGCTCCAACCTGTTTACAATGGAAATAATAGTTTTAGTATATAGATGCTTTTATTAGGAAATAATAAAAATGTCAGTAAATTTAGCGCAGCGGTCTTGTGCTGCACGATGATCATACTTATCTCAAGCAGGAAGTGTACTTTAATATATTCGATGTTAATTTGCTTACCTATTTACCATTATTAACTACTATATTCTAAAATTAACTCGGACAAGTCAGAAAATTCGGATAATAGAAGAGTTGAAATCACGACTGTTCTATAAATATGTCCCTTATACCGTTCTTCCGCCGAAGTCCCATAACTTCAACTTTGCAAACAGTTTATATCCAGATCACACGTCGCGTCACATGGCGTCTGATCAGCATCAAAACTGTTTGCAAGCCGTATCGAAAATGCTAATTAATACTGTCGTAAGTCTAACTTTGAATTTGCAGACAACAATATTGAAGTAGCGACATTATGGAGATAAAGGGGTAATGGACTCATGATTAATTTGGGTAAACATCGCATATACATAGTGCTTATTGCAGTGTATGTAAGAATGTGAATAATATTTTAGAAAAGAACAACTCTTTCCCAAATGTAGCAAATGTTTTTGTTATCGTTAAAACAAGTTGCTATCGTTCGCAACTACTACAGCGCTCCCTCTCTACAACGACACCCAATGGGAGACAAACATGTGTGCGTTGTTCGGGGAGAGTCGTTATAAGGAGGGAACTTTGTTTACATTTGCCGGCGTCTGATATGGATTCAAGCTGTTTGTCACTCGTAATAAAGCTTTTTTCTGTCAAAATGTCCAATATGTAACTTTGAGAAAAATAGCAGACGACAACTTTAAGCAGACGATATTACAGCAGTAAAAGTGTTATAAATAAAAGTTATGTTTAGGGAACTGTGGCATGGGTCGTTATGAGGAGGGAGTCGTTGTAGGGAGGGCCGTTGAAGGGAGGGAGCATTGTATTCGATAAAACTGACTGGCACTGATGCTGTTGACGTTGATATTTCCACCGCTCTATCTTAATTAAATATCTTAATCAACACGAGTCATGGACTTATAAGTCTTAGTTCAACAAGCTGTCTGTTAAATCAAAACACTGACATTGATTTCGAGCACGGCTGGCCTGATATCAGTGTTGTTTCATCAAAATGTCATAACTCGTCTTATTGAAAACAATTCTCTTACTATGGAATATCTCAGTTCACTGTTAAGACGTCATCTGGCTTAATCAACTGCCGGGTATTTTTTATTTCGTAAAATATAAAGTGTTATATCGTTATATGTGTCACACAGTCTGGACCCTGATCAGAAGATGAGGTGATCAGGATTCAGACAGTTTTTCAATAGATCGGAATCTTTTCTGAACACCGAGTTCAGTAGCATCCGATTTGTGTCCAAATTGTTTACCGATGACCATCGTATTTGGATAAATCGAGCCATTATGGTAGATCAAGTCGAGAGCAAATCAAAACGTCATTAATACAAATGATGACGTTTGAATGACGTAACTGTTGGTGGTTACAAGACCTCAAAAAAAAATTGCAGTTTGTACAAATACGCAGCAACAGTTTAACAAATTCATATATTTGTAATTCGATTAAGTAAGATATAGTAACGATTTTACGCTAGCTTAAAACATAAAGTTAATGAAGAACATTATATATATATTAGGGATTCTAACACACCTCGCCCACATCCCTATATAAGCGAAGAAGGCCCGTCTCAGTGTACGATTATTCAGTAGAACACTCGTGCGCTAAACGTTATAACGTGACGTCATTTGGCTTCGAAAATGCGTACGCCAAGAAATGTAGCGCCGTTGCTTCGGTGCAAATTAAAGCTAAATTATGTGTTAGAATTGAAATAATAAATTTAATACCAGTGTTTTATCTAACAATCGAACACGGGTAGTCGTTGAAATGCTTGTAATTAAACCACTCGGCCTAAAGGTCTCGTGATTAAATTACTACGCATCTCAACTCTTACCAATGTTCGATTGCACGATAAAACACTGGTATGAATTTACTATTTCTTAAATATAATAAAAGAAATATGATATCATTATGTTTTCCGCGGTATTGCATTAGTTCTCATTAGTTTGTGTATTTCAGATCACTCTTAAGTCTACGCCTATCATGGGATCTGGAATGCACAACGGAAATGTTACAAGAATCACACACTGTGGTGATATTCCATTTTTATGTTTTGATATACGTTTAAAGAAAAACAAAACAGTAATGTGTTCGGTCGTGATTCGAACCTACAGTGGAGAAAACGTTATTCTTTCCCAATACACGCGTTTACGCTAAAACTATTATTTCTATTGCAAACAATTTGGAGCCAGATCAGACGACGGGTAACTGTTTGCCACCAAGATAAACATGAATTATCAGAATTGTCCAAAAGTTGTACTTTTCTACGTTTTAGTGTTTTGCGTTTGCGTTTCGTTTCGTTTAAACGGGAAAGAATAACGTATTATCCACTGTATATTAAGAAGGCAACACAAACAGTGCCCTTAAGGTACTTCGCATGTGCGCGTAGTTTCCATACGATTGTTATGAAACTTTTCATGAAGAATGATAATAGCCTAAGATACAATGTGTGTAAATATAGGCAAAATTTATCGTGTGGTTTGTCTTAAAGGTCTCTTTTTCTGACAAAAACCTAGAATTTTGATGATTTTATTTTTCTTAAAAATGAATAAAGCTAATGACTATAATTCTCGCCCAATAAGTAGTCCACAACATTCATTACAAGAAAAGCTAAAAACGTTTTGAATAAAGGTGTTCAGAAAGATGTTATCAGCTATTTAAATTTTGCAAAATGCTAAAAAATTGAATTACAAAAAACTGACTCATTCAATGAATATTTGTTTTCATTTTATTTAAATATATGGTTGATGAACTAGTCAGTCTGAAAAAATTTGAAAATATTACAGTCCGGATTTGTTGTAATAACATATTTTCTTATTAAAATGTGGGATATTTGTTGTTTAGACACAGTTACCTACCTTAGAATTAAAACTTTGTCATTAAAATGCATTATTATTTATTTATTCATGGACTTGCATACAAGGTTTATTATATTGTTTTAACGTAATTATGATGGGCAATATCGATCTTGAAAAGGTAAGCGTATTGATAAGCTTCAATGTGTGGCTTTATAGTTCGATCAAATCGTGTACATGTATACAGATTTAATTGACTTGTAAGTCATTAAACTAAAACGTACAGGTAAGTGGACATATACTTGGACCGTAAATATCACTAGTTCTAATCAACGAAGACTAAACATAACATGTCTCTTGATTACTGCGTTATGGATTGACAAGTCAATAAATCGGACACTTAAAAAAAATATTTGGATCGGATGGGTCTCGAACCTATGATCTTTGGATTGCTAGTCAACAACTATACTAACTACGCTATGAAGGATTATACTCAATCGTATCAACATTTCCTTTAAATAATTTTTCTAGTATAAGCACGTACGAAAAAAGTCTATGTCGTCAAGACGCATATCCGCTCGCCCGCAAGACCGACTTCCGTGAGCGAAAGGCCTTAAGTATAGTCCTATGTTCTAACCGATAGGCAATAGAACAGTTGGTTTATGATGGCCTGTTTTTTATTCTATTAATTTTGTATTGTATGCAAACAAATGTGCAGCGAGTTCTAACTCTTATCCTGCTGATCGCGACTTCAATGTTTTGTACAAACAGTTTTGATCCAGGTCAGACGCCGCGTAACGCGTCGTCTGATCTGGGTCAAAACTGTTCGACACACGTTTTTAGGTTTCATGACTTAAACTATGTATAAATTTAAATTTAACAAAATTTGCAGACGACAATTTGAAAGCAGACGATACCACAGCAGGATAAGGGTTAACAAGACTCATACTCAGCCCATGACTGTTGTAGAAAGAGTGATTGGACAAATCTAAAATGTAAGAATTAGTGATTGTCATGAAGGATATTCGTATACCGACAATATTTGTTAAATGCCATAAGCAAGATAATGCTACAAAATTGCGTTTATTTCAGCATATTTTTTGTTTTTCAGATACACTATCTGGTTTTCAGTTCATTTTAACTCTGTTATTATGACAATACACAAGGTGTATTGGTAAAGCGGTATAGCGTTTGACCTGCAATCAGAAGGTACATGTATCGGTGAAAATCCTACTTCTTGCTCAACGGGCATGTCTCAGGGTAGTCTGGTACCCGTCGTCCTTGCAAAGTACGTCAGGCAGTTCGTAATAATGGCAGCCCCCATGAAATAGAGGAAAGTGGGTGGAGTTATATGAGCGGTAAATGGGGGTTTTCTTATTTGAGGTGGTTCACAATATCTTATTGGGTTCAAAGTTATTAAAAACTAAATTACCAATTCAAACATCTGTGGTAAGCGACTGAATTTAGCAGAAATTCGTGCAACGAATAATTTTAAAGCACTCCTATTTTCGGCTATTATATAGATAAGTTGGATTCTATATTATACGGAAAAAAGGCTTGCCTTTTTTCCGTTCTTAAGTAATGCATGATAAAATCAAAGGTATTCCAATTCTATTCAAACACTGACAGACTTTGAAAAGTGTTTGATTTGCGCGTGAATAATTTCCTCAAAACTAGGCAACTACAAAAACATGGGAGCTGACATCTTGGATGATGACGTCACGGCTTTAACGAAGAGTTGTGCGTGACGTTTCGGAATTCCCGATTTCGGTGCTATTTTTAAACCATTTTAAGAATGAATAACCCACAACACTCACTTGTAATGATTCCTCCAAATGACAAAATTTCAAACAGTTCAATTCATACCCTTTAACGCTAAAACTGAACGTTATTTGCAAAAAGCTACTTCTCAATCGAACCGATAAAAATAACGGATTACCAATACGTCATCAATATAAATAATGACGTCATTATTGGTGGTCAGATGACTTCCAAAAATAGTTTCAGATTGCATTATAATACAGGGCTGCCATAAGTTGAAATGAAAAATCCTAAGATTTCCAAATATGCATTTTTCAAGAGCGATTTTACGAATCGTACCTTTACCCCATAGCCGATTTCTAGTTTTGTTGGCATGTGACTACTTAAAGCAGACTTGAAGTAAAGCAGAATGCGCCTTATGGCGCATTCTGCTTCACTTTCAGCCTGCTTTAAGCTACCATAACCTGGGGAAAAATCCGGAGATTTAGAAAAAATCCGGAGAAATGGCAGCCCTGATAATATAGCTGTACGGAGGAGTTTTAACTTACACGGATGCTTATATATCTATTTGATTATTGGGTAACAACATATATAGAATTTAGGTTTACAAGCCTCGAGTGAGATCTGGAATACACAACGAACTGATACAAGAGCGCTGATCACACACTGGCGATAGATCTATTCCGTTTTCATTAGTACAATTTTGCTTTTTTCCGTCCATAGGCAAAGCCTAAATACATATTATATTGTATCGTTGGTGTAGTGGTTAGCATCCCTGCTTCTCGTCCAGGCGACCCGGGTTCGAATCCCAACCGGCTCAATATTTTTTACTCTTTATTTGGAAATGTATTTTCAATATAAAACGTTAAATAGTTTTACCATCGAATAACACCTCTAAGAACATTAAAATGTAAAATTCAGTGAGTTTAAAAATGTTGATGAAATCTCAGAATTTCCTCAATTTTCCTCTACGGAATCTGAACAAATTTAACAGTGTAGATATGTACCCAAATGAATAATGAACCGATTTATTCGTGATATGTATCAGAATCTGTAAAATGAACCTATAGCATTGATTTCTCCATGTTTGGATGGAATTGAACAACATATTTGGGAACTTATACGGTGAGACAGTGATAGGGTCAATGCATTAATTGGTAGCCAATCTATGAAGGCGTACCTTTGGTGCTAATTTAACTTTGAGTAGTAAATCAAATATTAGTTTAGTTATTGATTATTGGTTTTCCGAAAAATAAATCATTAAGTAGATGATATTTATTATTTACTGCGTTTAAAAACTTGTGACCAATAAAGAAAAATACATTCCGGTGACGGGAATCGAACCTGGGCCGCCTGGACGAGAAGCAGGGATCCTAACCAATACACCAACGGTTCAGTACGGATGTTACATCGAACTGATATATATAAAAGCCGAAAATAAGGCTAGTGTTCCAACAAATAAGACAACTTAAGGACATACGCGCCCAATTCGTGCTAACAAAGTACGATAATCCAAGAATCGTTACTCAACGAAATCGTACGTGTCGGTTACCTCCCGTGGATACTTTCTGTTTCAAACTATCTCTATTAATCGAGAAATATTAACGTGAAATTTAGTGTGAACCCGAGAACACATACATACACACATACCTTAGTATTCGCTTGCGACCCAACGCTCAACCAATCAGAGCACGACGCCCATATTTCGGTCAAAATTTAGACGCGTGGTGCTATGTTAAAGTTTGGTCACAACGTCATTTGAATTAGAAGCAGGCAGACTGGCACCCAGTTCTCTTTCCTGACGAATCTCACCGAGCAATACAGATGGTAGGCTACGCAAATTTTTAACATTCAAGATTCAACAGTCAAGATTTGAGACAGGCTTCACAGGCAAGAGTGGAGGACTGAGGTACTTATTTCAGAACGTTACGCTACGCCGTAGAAATGTAGCGTGTGTTGGTGCAAATAGTACCGAATACAACTTTGGACTTTTTTATGATAATTCATTAAACACCTAAACATTTCAAGAAACAACAAACTTTTATTCAGATTTTTCATTTTGACCCCTACCAACTTATTCATTACACCACTCAAAAACAATCAATCACAGCAGTATGAGGTTAACTGATATGGATTAAAAATGATAAACCTCATTTTCGGTTTAGTTTTTTAACAATCGACATTATAACTTTCCAGCAAATGTTCCTGTAATCGTGTGGGACGTTTCTACTTTTGCTCAGTATATGTAAAAAATACTCCAATGACCCCAAATATTTAAATCTTCAACATTTCTCGACATGTTGCTTTCCAGATATTAAGCTCCAACCCCTACCCTACATACTCATATTAGTATACCCCCTCTAACTAGTTGGGGTTCGGGGACATGCTCCCCTGGGGAAATTTTATTCTTAGATAGCTTCAGAAGCGTTCACGGTCGTGCTGTGCATTTAACACAGATAAAATACTAATAAAAATCCATGTAAATGTTTAACTTAAAATAACAAATTATTAATGATATAGGATCATCTTTTTTGACGTTGTTTTCCGGCTATTAGCTGAGTCTACCTCTACCCCCTCAGATAAGTGTACACGCTTTTACTAGGGTGTCCGAGGCATGCTTCCCGGGACATCTTTTATTTCTATTGTCTTTGGTGCGTTCTAGGGGCGTTGTTTTTTTTTAAATATAATATATGCTTTTTTTACCATTTTATGATTATTCACACCTAAAGCATTTAGATATATTTATGAAGTTTGATTAATTTCTTAAGGATATATTTTGATTTAGTAAGTGTATTCATTGAATTTGAGCCAAAAAACAATTAAGAAAAATGCGCATACTTTAGGCAACAAACTCTAATGTATACACTTTGCATCATACTTTTAGTAAGCATCACCTTTAACTGTTTTAATGTCTGTTTGTGCCAATTATTACTTAACATTATTTCAGAATGCCAAAAATAATGCATGCCAACTCTTTGCCGAGAATGGCAAAAAAGAACATTATAACCTATGTTTTTCTTTTTACCATAGTACTAAGATACGTTCGAATAACCTATGTAGAAATGTTCATAGAAATCCTACGAAGATCTTATTTGGGCGCGTATGTCCTTAATTCAATCATCATACAATCTGGCGAGGTTTTATTTATCCGAAATGTCAATGGACCTGTATAATATCCGATAATAGGGCTGGTTTTAAAATAAATTCGTTGCCCGAATTAGTACTGAATTCAACTGGTTCGCCCGTGTTTTTTAATTGATAATGTAATTTTGTATAAAACTGTTCCCATTCGCTACACTGGCTTATCGTGAACCACCTAATATAAGGAAACGCCCTATTAAGCTCATATAACTCCACCCATCATTTATCATTATGGTTCCCGGTTTCCTTTATGTCATGGGTGCCGCCATTTTTCTCCGTTGCCTGTCCCTAACTGTCTGAAGATAAAGGGACATAACCCAGTATAGTCTCAGGGCACACGTAGTTTACCCAAAGGCTTCACATGATTACATATTTTGCAACGATATAATACATGTAATGTATACGGTTTATGATACATGTAATATAGCTATATATAGAGCAAGTGTATAAATACAACGGTGCAAGGAAAGAAACATAACAAGCTAGTTTTGCTTTCGTTTATATATATATTAGGGAGTATAATAAAAGACATATGATAACATTATGTTATCCGTTGTCTTACATTAGTTCTCGTTAGTTTGTGTATTTCAGATCATTATTAAGTATACGCCTATCATGGGATCTGGAATGCACAACGGAAATGATACAAGAATCACACACTGTGGTGATATTCCATTTTTTATGTTTTGATATACGTTTAAAGAAAAACAAAACAGTAATGTGTTCGGTCGTGATTCGATCCTACAGTGGAGAAAACGTTATTCTTTCCCAATAAACGCGTTTACGCTAAAACTATTATTTCTATTGCAAACAGTGTGGAGCCAGATCAGACGCCGAGTAACCCGGCGTCTGATCTGGCTCCAAACTGTTTGCCACCAAGATAAACATGAATTATCAGAATTGTCCAAAAGTACTTTTCTACGTTTTAGTGTTTTGCGTTTGCGTTTCGTTTCTTTTAAACGGGAAAGAATAACGTATTCTCCACTGTATATTAAGAAGGCAACACAAACAGTGTACAGTTATACTAAGTTTAGTCCTATGTTCTAACCGATAGGCAATAGAAAAGTTGGTTTATGATAGCCTCTTTTTTATTCTATTAATTTTGTATTGTATCCAAAAAAATGTGGAGCGAGTTTTAACTCTTAACCTGCTGATCGCGACTTCAATATTTTGTACAAACAGTGTTGATCCAGGTCAGACGCCGCGTAACACGGCGTCTGATCTGGGTCAAAACTGTTCGACACACGTTTTTAGGTTTCATGACTTAAAATATGTATTAATTTAAATTTAACAAAATTTGCAGACGACAATTTCAAAGCAGACGACATCACAGCAGGACAACACTCATACTCAGCCCATGAATGTTGTAGAAAGAGTGATTGGACAAATCTAAAACGTAAAATTAGTGATTGTCCTGAAGGATATTTGTATACCGACAATATTTGTTAAATGCCATAAGCAAGACAATGCTACAAAATTGCGTTTATTTCAGCATATGTTTTGTTTTTCAGATACACCATCTTGTTTTCAGTTCATTTTAACTCTGTTATTATGACAATACACGAGGTGTATTGGTAAAGCGGTATAGCGTTTTACCTGCAATCAGAAGGTACATGTGTATCGGTGAAAATCCTACTTCTTGCTCAACTGGCATGTCTCAGGGTAGTCTGGTACCCGTCGTCCTTGCAAAGTACGTCAGGCAATTCGTAATAATGGCAGCCCCCCATGAAATAGAGGAAAGTGGGTGGAGTTTTATGAGCTGTAAATGGGGGGTTTCTTATTTGAGGTGGTTCACAATATCTTATTGGGTTCAAAGTTATTAAAAACTAAATTACCAATTCAAACATCTGTGGTAAGCGACTGAATTTAGCAGAAATTCGTGCAACGAATCATTTTAAAGCACTCATATTTTAGGCTATTATATAGATACGTTGGATTCTATATTATATATACTGTATCGTTGGTGGAGTGGTTAGCATCCCTGCTTCTCGTCCAGGCGACCCGGGTTCGAATCCCAGCCGGCTCAATATTTTTTTTACTCTTTATTTGGAAATGTATTTTCAATATAAAACGTTAAATAGTTTTACCATCGAATAACACCTCTAAGAACATTAAAATGTAAAATTCAGTGAGTTGAAAAATGTTGATGAAATCTCAGAATTTCCTCAATTTTCCTATACGGAACCTGAACAAATTTAACAGTGTAGATATGTACCCAAATGAATAACGAACCGATTTTTTCGTGATATGTATCAGAATCTGTAAAATGAACCTATAGCATTGATTTCTCCATGTTTGGATGGAATTGAACAAAATATTTGGGAAGTTATACGGTGAGACAGTGAAAGGGTCAAGGCCTTAATTGGTAGCCTATCTAAGAAGGCGTACCTTTGGTGCTAATTAAACTTTGAGTAGCAATCAAATATTAGTTTAGTTCTGGTTTATTGGTTTTCCGAAAATTAAATCATTAAATAGATGATATTTATTATTTACTGCGTTTAAAAAGTTGTGACCAATAAAGAAAAATACATTCCGGTGTTGGGAATCAAACCTGGGCCGCCTGGACGAGAAGCAGAGATCCTAACCAATACACCAACGGTTCAGTACGGATGTTACATCGAACTGATATATATAAAAGCCGAAAATAAGGCTAGTGTTCCAACAAATAAGACAACTTAATAAGGACATACGCGCCCAATTCGTGCTAAAAAAGTACGATAATCCAATAATCGTTACTCAACGAAATCGTGCGTGTCGGTTACCTCCCGTGGATACTTTCGGTTTCAAACTATCTCTATTAATCGAGAAATATTAACGTGAAATTTAGTGTGAACCCGAGAACACATACATACACACATACCTTAGTATTCGCTTGCGACCCAACGCTCAACCAATCAGAGCACGACGCCCATATTTAAGTCAAAATTTAGACGCGCGGTGCTATGTTAAATTGTGGTCTCAACTTCATTTGAATTAGAAGCAGGCAGACTCACTGTGTATACCCGTACACAGGATATTGGTACCAGCGAGTCGAGAAAGTTATGGATTTGTTAGCAGATCGCTCTGCAGTGCAGGTATGTTTTCGTGATTTCCTGAATTATATGTCTAAGATCAATATGGAAAATAATACTGTATCAAAGTGTGATGATTCTGGAACATGCTGATGTCATAACATTTCAGTTTTACCATGAGAAACTCTCATAAGACGTATAAACATGCTGCCTGGTACCGGTAAATAACAACGGTTGCTGACAAAATATCATTGTAATATTTTTTTTATAACTGCATAAGAGAAGTATTCATGTTATACGAGTAATTTGTACTATCTTGATACATATTTATGAAGCTTTAACTATTGTATTTGCCGTATGTGCTTTAAAAACCCGAAATGAAATTTGGCTAGGTGTACGGCAAATTGATACGCTAGTGAACGGCATATTGCAAAAGCCTTTCAATCCAGTGTACGGCATCTTGCTTAAATCTACATCGAAATCGACGGCAGTTTGGTTTGTACAAGTATACATTCTGTACATTGTCATTTGTTTTTTACAGATTATGGACCTGTACAAATGTACCTACTGTAAGAAACAACTACCAACGTTCCGGGAGGTAATATCACACTTGATAGAGAGGCATGGATGTCAGGAGTTAAAATACCTTCGCCAGCGTGGTTGTTCAGCAAAAGTGTGCAACTTTAAAATTATACCTGACCAATGTAGAGAGGAGGGGAGAGTTATAACTATAATAGACGAAACTGAAAAAATCATCTATCTAAGTTTAGATTTCGAAATCTGTGTTTAGGTTTCGAAAAATGCCCTTAACTTCTATGTCCCTTGATATATTGCTTTTATACTGGGTATGCATGTGTATATGGACAAACCCTGTCCATGGACACACATCATTTTCCCCAGTGACCTTGACCTTGAAGTAAGGACCCGCGTTTAGGTCGAAATCTGTGTTTAGTTTCCCAATGGCCAATAACTCCTATGTCCATTGAGATATTCCTTTCACATTCAGAGTGCATGTGTATATGAACACGGCATTTCCTTGCATGCCAAATATTTGATCTCTATGACCTTGACCGTGAACTTAAATGCTTGGGAATGATTTCAGACTCAATTCAAAAGCTTTATAACCTTGAAGCCAGGCATAACAAAATATCAAATAACTCATTTTCATGTAAGTATATAGGCATTAAGTTTCTCAAAATGCCTTTAAACTCCTACGCCCATTGAGATATTCCGTGTGCATGTGTATATAGATAAAACCTATCTTGCATGCAATAAGTTTGACCCCAGTGACCTTGACTTTCAACTAAGGATCCAGCTTAAGGTTTCGAAATCTGCGTTTAGGTTTCTCCAAATGCCTATAACTCATAAATCCATTGAGATATTCCTTTGATATTTGGCATGCATGTGTATTGACACTACATTTCAATGCATGCAAAAAAACAGCCCAGTGACATTGACCTTTAACTTAGGTCCCGGGTTTAGGTTTCGAAATCTACGTTTAGGTTTCAAAAAAGGCTTATATCTATGTAATTCCTATGTCCCTTGAGGTGTTACTTTCATATTTGGTTTGTATGTGTACATGGACAAGACCTTTCCATGCATGAAAAGTGGTTGACCTCGGTGACCTTGAGTATGTCAATGGCGAGCTTTGTTGTCTCTCTGACAACTCTTGTTCATTCTTCCCCTGTGTGTTGAAAATTATTTCATTGTATACAGTAATGAAGATGTAACATACGACATGTTTCCTTTATCCTAGCAGATGGTCGCTGGAAGCAGACTGAAAGTAACTCAAAATGCATCTTACCTTGGCGCATTCGGCTTTATTTCAAACCTGCCTGAAAGACATTTCCTCCGTCAATTGATGGACCCCCCCCCCCCCCCGGTTTTTCTCACTAGGTGTGAACATACAGGTTACGCAGTAGTAAAGTGTAAAAAGCCAATGCATCCAATCTCAAGCTGTCTAGAGAGGCCCTCACAAACTCGCACTCAATGGGTTTTACTAACCAAACTTTCAAATTTAAGGTAAGGGCCTCACATAAAACGCTTAGATGAGTATCCATAGACAAGATAGCAGTAAGGACAAAACTCGCACATTTTACCTGGTTTGGTGGTACAACCGAATGAAAGAAATGTCTTTAAGTACTCATCCGTCTGCAAAACTAAAACATGCTAAAAAGGTTTCAAGATATATCCTCAGTTCATTGATGAAGTCCCCGATTGTTCTCGTAAGGCGAGAAAAAGCATGCAGCATAAGCTGCCAGCGTGTATACCAATCTCAGTTTACCTCGTGAGGCCCAGATAAACTCATGCTCAAGAAGGCTTTTCAATGGTTATTTCTAACCAAATTATCAAATATAAACGTCCGGTCGCACACGAGGCGCTTCAATGGTTCTTTGCTACCGGCATGTCCACAAGACCCATGTTTTTTGCAAGGAAATTATCTCGCAAGGCGTTATGACCGGAGATGTCTTTAAAGGATATACCATCCCCGCAGAGCTATCCAAAAACTGTCCTCTAACGTCTGTTATTGTACACTTACTGTAAGTGTTCATTATTACCGGCGTGCTGTCCGTGCTGAGCAACATGTGTGCTAAATATCAATTTTAACTCTTTCATTCGATTACACGTAACCCTAAGTGCCCATTGGATAATGTTTGCAAACAGTTACTGTTTGGGTCAAGACAAAACGCCGCTTAACGCAACTTCTGATCTATATTCACGCCGCTTAACGTGACTTCTGATCTATATTCAAACTGTTTAGCACTCTTATTGAAAAAAAGGATTTAGTGGTTCTTCGCACACGATATTATTGAATCAGACGACAATTCAGCAAGATAAGGAATAACAAGCAAGTGTAACACGACCGCGGCAGTTTTCTAAAGAAAAGAACTCTGGGTTGAATTGAATACCGCACACTTTAAAGTGGGCAACTTATTCTGATTGCACTGTGGTAAATGATACCGCATAACACAATCTTACTGCACGATATGTCCGTGCAAAATGGAAAAACACAAATGGAAATTATAGTTGTATACGTGTATTTCAATATTGTAGAAGTGGGTGGATTAGTTTGATATCATAAATTTACCGCAATCATTATTGACTCTGTGTTAGATTTTTAATAGAAATCTTCGAATTAGGTAAAGTCCGATACAGTTACTCGTTCGCTTAAAAGTGTCCCATTACGTGAATAGCTATTAGAATATGTTCAAAGTGTATTCATCGTTTCAATTTAAACTTCTTAGGTATACTCGCTCTAGATCTAGTTTATCTATTCTAAGTAAATTAACAATGAAAAGTATATGATTTATAAATAGGAAGACTGTTCTCGGTATTCAGCTACCTTTGGCTGAAAGTAACACCCCGAGGATGAGCTGCAACAGAGCAAAACGTTTTTAGGGCCAAATACCTGGTACCAAACCCCCGTACAGTGACACATCAATATGCCGTGCAGTGAAATTTCATTCACAACCAAGATGCCGTACACTTGACACGAATTTGTTTTAATTCTATTCTTAAAAGTATGACCCAACAGTGTGGTATTAGTGAGTCACAGGAATTAATATGAAAAGGATCGAATGTTTTATGAAAAGATTGTAGTCGGGATCGTTTTAAACAGTTGATATCATAAATTTTTGTCAGCAATCGTCGTTATTTACCGGTACCAGGCAGCATATATATATGTTTTACGAGAGGTTCTCTAAATAAAACAGAAATGTTTTGACACCAGTGTATCCCAGAAACATCACGCTTTAAAACGGTATCATACACATGTTGATCATATACATTTTATGCTATAAATCATGCAAAAACATACATGGGGTGCAGAGCGACCGGCTATCTCTCTCGACTCGCTGGTACCAATATCCTGTGTACGGGTATACACAGTGAGACTGGCACACAGTTCTCTTTCCTGACGAATCTCACCGAGCAATACAGATGGTAGGCTACGCAAATTTGTAACATTCAAGATTCAACAGTCAAAATTTGAGACAGGCTTCACAGGCAAGAGTGGAGGACTGAGGTACTTATTTCAAAACGTTACGCTACGCCGTAGACATGTAACGTGTGTTGGTGCAAATAGTACCGAATACAACTTTGGACTTTTTTATGATAATTCATTAAACACCTAAACATTTCAAGAAAAAAACAACTTTTATTCAGATTTTTCATTTTGACCCCTACCAACACTAAAAAAAAAAAATCACAGCAGTATGAGGTTAACTGATATTGATTAAAAAAGATAAACCTCATTTTCGGTATAGTTTTTAAACAATCGACATTATAACTTTCCAGCAAATGTTCCTGTAATCGTGTAGGACGTTTCTCCTTTAGCTCAGTATATGTAAAAAATACTCCAATGACCCCAAATATTTAAATCTTCAACATTTCTCGACAGATTGCTTTCAAATATTAAGCTGCAACCCCTACCCTACATACTCATATAAGTATACCCCCTCTAACTAGTTGGGGTTCGGGGACATGTCCCCTGGAAAAAAAATTCCGTATATAGCTTTAGAAGCGTTCACGGACGTGCTGTGCATTTAACACAGGTAAAATACTAATAAAAATCCATGTAAATGTTGAACTTAAAATAACAAATTATTAATGATATAGGATCATCTTTTTTGACGTTGTTTTCCGGCTATTAGCTTAGTCTACCTCTACCTCTTCAGATAAGTGTACACGCTTTTAATAGGGTGTCCGAGGCATGCTTCCCGGGACATCTTTTATTTCTATTGTCTTTGGTGCGTTCTTGGGGCGTTGTTTTTTAAAATATAATATATGCTTTTTTACCATTTTATGATTATTCACACCTAAAGCATTTAGATATATTTATGAAGTTTGATTAATTTCTTAAGGATATATTTTGATTTAGTAAGAATATTCATTGAATTTGAGCCAAAACACAATTAAGAAAAATGCGCATACTTTAGGCAACAAACTCTAATGTATACACTTTGCACCATACTTTTAGTAAGCATCACCTTTAACTGTTTTAATGTCTGTTTGTGCCAATTATTACTTAACATTATTTCAGAAAGCCAAAAATAATGCATGCCAACTCTTTGCCGAGATTGGCAAAAAAACCCATTATAACCTATGTTTTTCTTATTACCATAGTACTAAGGTACGTTCGAATAACCTATGTAGAAATGTTCATAGAGATCCTACGAAGATTTCATTTGGGCGCGTATGTTCTTCATTCAATAATCATACAATCTGGCGAGGTTTTATTTATCCGAAATGTCAATGGACCTGTATAATATCCGATAATAGGGCTAGTTTTAAAATAAATTCGTTGCTCGAATTAGTACTGAATTCAACTGGTTCGCCCTTGTTTTTTAATTGATAATGTAATTTTGTATAAAACTGTTCCCATTCGCTACAATGGCTTATCGCGAACCACCTAATATAAGAAAACTCCATATTAAGCTCATATAACTCCACCCACCATTTATGATTATGGTTCTCGTTTTCCTCTATTTCATGGATGCCGCCATTTTTCTCCGTTGCCTGTCCCTAACTGTCTGAAGATAAAGGGACATAACCCAGTCTAGTCCCAGGGCACAAATAGTTTACCCAAATGCTTCACATGATTACATATTTTGCAACGATATAATACATGTAATGTATACGGTTTATGATACATGTACTATAGCTATAGATAGAGCAAGTGTATAAATACAACGGTGCAAGGAAAGAAACATAACAAGCTAGTTTTGCTTTCGTTTCAATCCTTAACTTTATTGTATGTTTGTAAAATGCATGTTAATATACACACAGGGTTAAACTTGCAGTTGGAATTGATTGGTACCCTGATAGGGTTGCGATAGTGTTAATATGTAGGTAAATGACAGGGGTGTGATTGTCAGGTGTTGGCTAAACGTTGTTTATGTGAAACAAGGCTCCAAAAACCTTGACCTTAAGCCTTTTAAATCTTATTTTTTGTTTGTTCGGTGTGTTGATATACTAATTTATACCGTTTGCACGTCATGAGTACTTGTGATTCTACCTAGTGACAATGTGAAAAGTGACAGAGAAAATTGGTTAACATGCCGTTATTATGTTAATGACGCATAACGGTAGCATAACACTGCGTCATTTATTAACCCTTTCACCAGATGACAGGTACAGTGGAGAATCTGTTATTCTTTCCCGTTTAAACGCAAACGTACGCAAACGCAAAGCACTAAAACGTAGAAAAGAACAACTTTTGGACAATTCTGATATTTCATGTTTATCTTGGTGGCAAACAGTTTGGAGCCAGATCAGACGCCGGGTTACCCGGCGTCTGATCTGGCTTCAAACTGTTTGTAAAAGAAAAAATAGTTTTAGCGTAAACGCGTTTATCGGGAAAGAATAACAGATTCTCCACTGTAACCAGGCTCCAAATTGTTTGCGGATGATCATCGTATTCGGATTAATCGAGCCGATAATAATGGTAGAACAAATCGAGAGCAAATTAAAACGTCATTAATACGAATGATGACGTTTGAATGACGTAACTGTTTGTGGTCACGAAACCTCAACAAACAATTGCAGTTTGTACTAATACGCAACAACAGTTTCACAAATTCATATATTTGGTAATTCGATTGATCAAGATATAGTAACGATTTTACGCTAGCTTAAAAACATAAAAGTAAATGAAGAACATTATATATATATTAGGGAGTATAATAAAAGACATATGATAACATTATGTTATCCGTTGTCTTACATTAGTTCTCGTTAGTTTGTGTATTTCAAATCATTATTAGTCTACGCCTATCATGGGATCTGGAATGCACAACGGAAATGATACAAGAATCACACACTGTGGTGATATTCCATTTTTTATGTTTTGATATACGTTTAAGGTACTTCGCAGGTGCGCTTAATTTCCATACAATGTGTATGAAACTTTTCATGAAGAATGATAATAGCCTAAGAAACAATGTGTGAAAATATAGGCAACATCTATTATGTGGTTTGTCTTTTAGGTCTCTTTTTCTGACAAAAACCTGGAATTTTGATGATTTTATTTTTCTCAAAAACAAATAAAGCTAATGACTACAAGTCTCGCCCAATAAGTAGTCCACAACATTCATTACAAGAAAAGCTAAAATAATTTTGAATAAAGGTATTCAGAAAGATGTTATCAGCTATTTAAATTTTGCATAATGGTAAAAAATTGAATTACAAAAAACTGACTCATTCAATGTACATTTGTTTTCATTTTATTCAAATATATGGTTGATGAAATAGTTAGTCTGAAAAAATTAGAAAATATTTCAGTCCGGATTTGTTGTAATAACAGTTTTTCTTATTAAAATGTGTGATATTTGAAGTTGAGATACAGTTACCTTCCTTAAAATTATTATTCTGTCATTAAAATGCATTTTTATTTATTCATGGACTTGCATACAAGGTTAATTATATTATTTAAACATAATAATAATGGGCAATATCGATCTTGAAACGATTGACGTATTGATAAGCTTCAATGTGTGGTGTTATAGTTCGATCAAATCGTATACATGTATACCGATTTTATTGACTTGTAAGTCATTAAATTAAAACGTACATGTAAGTGGAATTATAATTGGACCGTATATAACATCACTTATTCTAATCAACGAAGGCAAAAAATAACATGTCCCTTGATCACTGCGTTATGGATTGAGAAGTCAATATATCGGACACTTAAAAAAATATTTGGATCGCATGGGTCTCGAACCTATGGCCTTTCAATCGATAGTCAACCACTGTACTGACTGCGCTATGAAGGATTATACTAATTCGTATCAACATTTCCTTTAAAAAAAAATTCTAGTATATGCACGTACGGAAAAAGTCTGTGTCGTCCAGACGCATATCCGCTCGCCCGCAAGACCGACTTCCGGTAGCGAAAGGCCTTAAAGAATAACAAATCAGTAATGTGTTCGGTCGTGATTCGATCCTACAGTGGAGAAAACGTTATTCTTTCCCAATAAACGCGTTTACGCTAAAACTATTATTTCTATTGCAAACAGTGTGGAGCCAGATCAGACGCCGAGTAACCCGGCCTCTGATCAGGCTCCAAACTGTTTGCCACCAAGATAAACATGAATTATCAGAATTGTCCAAAAGTACTTTTCTACGTTTTAGTGTTTTGCGTTTGCGTTTCGTTTCGTTTAAACGGGAAAGAATAACGTATTCTCCACTGTATATTAAGAAGGCAACACAAATAGGCTGCTGGCAAATAATGTTAACCCTCCCCCCCATAGGGGGACTTTTGGTCACTATGTTTTTCTGAAAGCCCAAGGTCTGTAGGTTCAAATCCTATTTTCTGCACTTTGAACGTTGGGGTTTTAGTCTAAAATTTGACTTTGAAGATTACCTCCCCTTGCATAAATGGAGAAATACGTAATTGTATGTGTAGTTGTTGCACTAATATAATTTTTTTATTAAACTTATATATCTAACACAAAAGGATTCATTTATGCAACATAACTAACTGAAAGCAAACAATGCAAAAACAATTGGACATAACTCAAATTTTATTCAAATTATCTCCCCTTAAAAGTACAGAATGCAATCTTTATACAAAAACAAGTCACTTTTCCCTTTATAAATGTTGAATACATATCATAGAAACAAGATCTAATCACGAAACCTTCTTTACATGAAAGCCTTATATGTCCACAAACTAAATATATAATCTTTGGGTTATACAGCACAGTATTTGTGTGTAATTGAACAAAATTATTACCTCCCTTTTTTAATTCCTGTCATATTGTTATAGTAGAGGGCATTTAAAATTGTTGGGGAAAAAAATGCACAGAAATGATTTTTGTGTTTTCATATGCCCCAGTATGTACCGAATAACAGAAAAATAATCTAGGAAAATCAAATGATGCGAAATCCGATTTTTTGGGGTAAAATGGTTGAATTGATAAACGAAAATTATAATTTTTGGAATTTCCATACTGTGACCCTGGGTATTAACATAAAGGCTCCAAAATTACAAATTAGACTGACAGTTATATCCACTGTGGCATAGTACTAATTAGGATATATAAAATTTTCAATAAATGGTTCTTTTTGGGTGAAAATCATGAAAATATTAAACAAAAACCCAAATTTGGAGATTTTAGTAGAGATTCCCTGGCGTCAAACATCCAAATAAAGGAAAAGATGCTCAGAAATAGTTTTTGTGTTTTCATATGGTAGAGCATGTACCAAATAACAGAAGAAAAATCTAGGAAAATCAAATCACGCGAAATATGTTTTTTGAGGCAAAACTATTGAAATACAGAAATGTAATAAATGAAAACGCCAATTTTAGGGATTTCAGTACTGTGTCGTTGGTTATCAGTTTGAAAGATACAAATTTACAGGCTAGATACTTATACATCTCTATTGTGAAATAGTCCTGTTGAGGATAACTTAAACATTAAAAAATGTATTTTGGGGTAAAATTGTTGAAAATATAAATGAAAACGCGAATTTTTTGAATTTCCCTACTGTGAACGTGGATATTAATATAAATACATCAAATATGCAGGTTAGACAAACACTCGTTTTAACTGTGTAATGGTTCTAGTAAGGATACATAAAAATTTCAAAAAACTGATTTTTGGGGTTAAATTGTCAAAATATTAAACCAAAATCACCCATTTTTGGGATTTTCGTAGACAATCCCTGCCATCAAATTCAAAATTGATTTATGTGTTATCATATGCTTTAATATGTATTAAATAATAGAACAATAATCCTTTGTTGCCAATTACATGTTATTTTACAACATTATCAAGTGAAAAGCATTCAATTTGATGGTTGCTTTAAATAAAAAAAAAATTGATGGGTGTAAGATAATTGTCTCCCTTTCAAACAAAACAAGAAGAATAAAAATTAGAGGAGATCCACCAACGGATACAGTGTTAGAAAGGTTATACATGTATAGAGGTGGTGATGTATCTGTTGGTGGACCGCCTTTAGACAACATTTTAGCACTGTATTAGTTGGTGGACGGCCTTTAGATAAATATTGGCACTATATCAATTGGGGGACGCTTCTAGATAACCTTTCTAGCACTGTATCCGTTGGTGGACAGCCTGTAGATAACATTTTAGCACTGAATCCGTTGATGGACCGCCTTTAAATAAAGTGACCTCTAGAAATGGTTTCTAGCACTATATCCATTGGTGCACGTCCTCTAGATAATGTTTCTAGCACTGTATCCGTTAGTGGACCTCCTATAGATAACGTTTCTAGCACTATATCTGTTGGTGGGCAACCTCTAGAAAAGGTTTCTAGCACTGTATCCATTGATGGGAAACCTCTAGGAAAGATTTCAAGCACTAAATCTATTGGTGGACGTCCTCTAGAGAAGGTTTCTAGCACTGTATATGTTGGTGAATGGCTGTAGATAACATTCCTAGCACTGTATCTGTTTGTGTACCGCCAGTATATACCATTTCCAGCACTGTTCCCGTTGGTGGATCGACTCTAGATAACGTTTAAAAAACTTTATCCGTTGGTGGACCGCCTCTACAAAAGGTTTTAGCATTATATCCGCTGGTGGACTGCCTTTAGATAGCACTGTATCCGTTTATGGACCGCCTGAAAATAACGTTTCTAGCACTGTTTCCGTTAGTTGACCGACTTTAGATACCGTTTAAAGCACTGTTTCCGTTGATGAACCGTCTGTAGATAACGTTTTAAGCACTGTATCCGTTGGTGGACCGCCTCTAAAAAATATTTTAGCACTGTATCCGTTGATGGACGGCCTCTAGAAAAGGTTTCTGACACTGTATCCATAGGAAGATGTCCTCTAGATAACGTTTCTAGCACTGTATTCGTTGGTTGACCTCCGGTAGATAACATTTCTCTGTTGGTGGACCTCCTGTAGATAACGTTTTTAGCACTGTATCCGTTGGTGTACTTCCTGTAGATAACGCTTTAGCACTGTATCCGTTGGTGGCCCTCCTGTCGATAACATTTCTAGCACTGTATCCGCTGGTGGACCGCCTGTAGATAACGTTTCCAGTACTGTATCCGTTGGTAGACCGCCTTTAGAAAACGTTTAAAAAACTGTATCCGTTGGTGGACCGCCTCTACATTTGGTTTTAGTACTGTATCCGCTGGTAGACCGCCTGTTGATAACGTTTGTAGCACTGTATATGATGGTGGACCGCCACTAGATAACCTTTTAGCACTGTACCTGTTGGTGGACCGCCTCTAGATAACGTTTAAAGCACTGTATATATTGGTGGACCGCCTCTGGATAACATTTTTAGCACTATATCTGTTAATGAACCGCCTCTAGATAAGCTTTTTAGAACTGTATCCATAGGTGGACCGCCTTTAGATAACGTTTTAGCCCTGTATAATTATGTTAGTGGAACGCCTCTAGAAAGGGTTTCTAGCATTGTATCCGTTGATGGACCACCTCAAGATACTGTTAATAGCAGTGTATCCGTTGGTGAACAGTATGTTGATAACTTTTCTAGCAGTGTATCCATTAATGGACCGCATCTATATAATGTTTCTAGTACTGTATTTGTTGTTGGACCGCCTCTATATAACCTATATAGCACTATCTGTTTGTGGACCGCCTCTACAAAAGGTTTGTAGCACTGTTCCCGTTGGTGGCCCGAATCTAGAAAAGGGATTTAGCATTGTATCCGTGGGTTTCCCTCCTCTAGGTAACGTTTGTCGTACTGCATCCGTTGCTGTACCGCCAGTATACGCCGTTCCCAGCACTGTATCCGTTGGTGGACTGCCTCTAGATAACTATTATAGCACTGTATCCGTTGGTGGACTTCCTCTAGATAACTATTATAGCACTGTATCCGTTGATGGACCGCCTCTACAAAAGGGTTGTAGCACTGTATCGGTCGGTTGGCCGCCTCTATAAAAGGTTTTTAGCACTGTAGTCGTGTACTATCCATTTCCATGATCCATGATTTCTACGTAATTCTCCGAATCTTATTTCTTACAGTTATTAACTGTATTCAAGTCTTTGTCGGTAGTTTTGTTATTTCATAATTTAAGACAATATTTTCCGCGAAAATAAAATAAATGTATGCTAGAAAACATCCTCACTATACCCAGTTGAATATTTTATCATCATTTAAAGAAAAACTAGGTTTTCAAAGAAGCTTTAAATGTAATAAAACTATGAATTAACTAGTATTTATTGTATTTGATATATTCAAGGGGAGATAATTCAGTAAAAAGTAAGAAAACACTCGTTTCGATCGATTGTTGGGATAGATATTATGTCTCCATAAAAACAATGGTGATATCAGTGAAGAACAGCTAGTTTGCGACTAAAACAAGTCATCATTACATTATCTATCAGAATATAATTTTCACAAAGGGGAGGTAATTTCAATTTGCTCTGACAAGGTAAAGCCCCAACGTACAAAGTGCAGAAAAACAGAATGTACTCGGAAGACCATGAGGTTTCAGGAAAGTATGGTGTTCAAAAGTCCCCACATGGGGGGAGGGGGTGTTCAGTAGCTCGAAGTCTAAAACAATGTACAATTATACTTAAGTATAGTCCTATGTTCTAACCGATAGGCAATAGAAAACTTGGTTTATGATAGCCTCTTTTTTATTCTATTAATTTTGTATTGTATGCAAAAAATGTGGAGCGAGTTTTAACCCTTATCCTGCTGATCGCGACTTCAATGTTTTGTACAAACAGTTTTGATCCAGGTCAGACGCCGCGTAACGCGGCGTCTGATCTGGGTCAAAACTGTTCGACACACGTTTTTAGGTTTCATGACTTAAAATATGTATAAATTTAAATTTAACAAAATTTGCAGACGACAATTTCAAAGCAGAGGACATCACAGCAGGACAACACTCATACTCAGCCCATGAATGTTGTAGAAAGAGTGATTGGACAAATCTAAAATGTAAGAATTAGTGATTGTCATGAAGGATATTTGTATACCGACAATATTTGTTAAATGCCATTAGCAAGACAATGCTACAACATTGCGTTTATTTTAGTATATTTTTTTGTTTTTCAGATACACCATCTGGTTTTCAGTTCATTTTAGCTCTGTTATTATGACAATACACAAGGTGTATTGGTAAAGCGGTATAGCGTTTGACCTGCAATCAGAAGGTACATGTATCGGTGAAAATCCTACGTCTTGCTCAACTGGCATGTCTCAGGGCACAAGTAGTTTACCCAAAGGCTTCACATGATTACATATTTTGCAACGATATAATACATGTAATGTATACGGTTTATGATACATGTAATATAGCTATAGATAGAGCAAGTGTATAAATACAACGGTGCAAGGAAAGAAACATAACAAGCTAGTTTTGCTTTCATTTCAATCCTTAACTTTATTGTATGTTTGTAAAATGCATGTTAATATAAACACAGGGTTTAACTCATACTTGGAATATATAGCAAAATGGTAGCAAAATATAGAAACTTAAGGGGTCGATACTTGCCAAACTATTATCAGAGTTGGCCAACCAAAAATAAATTTGTTTCTTTATTGAAAAATCAGCGGAGTGGGGTTATAAAAAACCTAGCCAATTTCGTATATTTAGCCAATATTGAGCGAAACACAAATTGATATATAAGGGGTACATTTGAATTGATATGTAAGTAGTTCATTTATATAAAACACTGTTTATACTTACAGGTAGTACAATTATGAATATACATGTATGTGTAGCTGATATTATACAATTAATATGTGTACAATTAAGATGCACGCGAAATAGTTTCTTGTGTAAATTTACGTGTAGATCTATATCACGTATTCTTAGTAACATTAATATATAGGTATGTGTAATTGGTATTATACAGTAATATGTGTACAATCAAGATACAAGCAAAACAATATTTATTGTGTTAATTTACATGTAGATCTTTATCATGTATAAGAGATATAACTAGGTATTTTATGACACTAATCTCGTATCGTATTTACAGTTAACCACAAAGGAAAACTGTTTTACGCATGCAGATGTAGTTAAACTATATCTATTTTAATGGTATAAGAGAAATTAATTTGGATATCCACACTCAAAGATTGTGGATCCGCACATGCCTTGTTCAAATTGTGAACATTCTGATCAGTGTGCTTCTTGTTGCACGAGCGGACCAGGACACTGTTTGATAACGGAACATGTATACACATAAATTCATGCGAAATTCTATAAATGTATCCTTAGCAAATCGTGAAAATTTCAACCGGTCTGCTGCTTGTTGCAAAGACCGATCGGGATTGGTAGTCTAATATTTTCTCATGTATACAGTATATATTGATTACTGAGTAGTTTAAGATTTCTTATGTATATATAAATTGATATTAATTCTTTACATGCAATATCAACTGTGTAGACCCCATTCGGTCCATTATTTGGGAATGGCCCGCACAGGATTTAGATAGTTCATATAATCATAGGTCATAACACAAAAATATAATAAAGATTAACATAATATTCATCTAAACGCCTACCTGATAAAATCAGACGTTATTCCAATATCGAGTCAACTATCCAAAATAATCACTAAATCACAAAAATAACTATGATCAAACAGCAATATCATAAATGCTCCTCGTGTAACTAACTGACAGGGTTGGCCGGAAGATGAAGGTCAGCCGCGTGTGTGCACGGGCTGTCCGTGATCTCTCCGGGCCAAGTTGACAGGGTAGAGACTATGTACAAACAAAAACGAAATACATACATTGATTTTATCACATTGACTATTTGAAACGAAACAAAAAGAAAAATTAGAAATAATCTGACTATATATTTCTGTATCTCATGTGTTTATGTTCTTCTCGTTAACATAACCGCCCAGTTTAGGGCTATGATCTGTAAAGATTCGCCGAAATAAAGATTTTGAGTTGAATTGAGTTGTAGTAAATGCAGGGGTACATTATTGTTTCCAAAAACAAATATCGGGCAATCATTTGCATAGCTAACTGTTTGGATCTTTATAAACGAGCCGTTTAAAAACTACTGTTTTTTCTACATACAAGTGAATTACGTGTTCATTTATTGACACATCTAGTCCGAACGCGATATAGTCAAATATTGTGCAGTGTCAGATCAGGATTAGGACTATCGACTCTTTGTTCAGTATTTCTTTATTCATTCCTCATAGTTCCTTATCGTGCTAAGCGCGTATTGGCTAATATTTGCAAACAGCCCGTTTACATATCAGACGACGCGAAACGCGTACATATAATTAATTGTTAATTGTTATAGAGTATGCTTCTAATGTCAGGGAAATGGGCGATACGCAATTTTACATTATCATACTTAACACAATATTTACTGTGAAATGTTGATACGACGTATCCAATATTCCGTCTAACAAGGCCACTGCCATTTTTTGGTATTTGTTCAACCAAAAAACAATGATAGGGTTGTCAATACGGTCTGAATGCTAATTAGATGCCGCGTACATGTAACTGTGGAGAAAACGTTATTCTTTCCCAATAAACGCGTTTACGCTAAAACTATTATTTCTATTGCAAACAGTTTGGAACCAGACCAGACGCCGGGTGACCCGGCGTCTGATCAGGCTCCAAACTGTTTGCCACCACGATAAACATAAATTATCAGAATTGTCCAAAAGTTACATTTTTCTACGTTTTAGTGTTTTGCGTTTGCGTTTCGTTTCGTTTCGTTTAAACGGGAAAGAATAACGTTTTCTCCACTGTAACTGTTGATTGATCGATTGGTTTTACGTCACCGTTTCACACGAAATGATCATATGGCGCCGAACCGACGAAATGATCATATGGCGCCGAACCGGATCGTCTATACTCGCTCTTCAGGGGTGCTAAATACAAGTATCCCTCCACGCAATGGGGATAAAAACCAGGAAAAAGGTAACTCTTACAGAAATATAATTTAACTTACATTGTAAGATGCTCTTCAAGCTAGAGTGAAATGAAATCGAAAATGGAACAGTAAACTGTATACCTGTCAACAATGCATTGAGCCGCTTTTCAAATAGTGCATTTTTGTTGTTGTTGATTCTCTCACATGTTCGAATATACGTGTGACGCCACGTTCTTACATGACGACATTGACGTCGGTTGTTGTTACGGATTGAAAGTATAACGCATATATTTGTTAAATCTAGATCTATACCTTTTTCGAGTAAAGAAACCTAAAGACGAATATCAAATAATATGCAAAACTGGATCAAACTTTTTGCAAAAATCAGTAAAGTCGCGACCAGCAGGCAAAGGGTTAAAACGTGTGTACACATAAATGTCCAAGCTAAATTTAAATAGCACGTTTTTAAACAGCTGTTAGTTAGTTTAAACATATTTTATTTCCATATACATAAGGAAATGGGATCGGATCACAAGTTCTCACAACATTAGATTCGACCCTTCCCCTGCGCTGTTAGTTGCTATTGGATATGGAGTTTGTGATACGGAAAAATGTAGATATTTACAATAACGTTGATTTACTTCTTTTTAGGGTACTTTTAAGCGAGAAACATAAACAAGCACAACGTAGGGAAAAGACGGGGCTGTTATACCCTTGGTTGGTTTTTCCTGTCGAAACCTCGCTAAAGCACGTTCGGTATAGAATTCTCCGTCTTTACCAAACATCCGTGCCTGAATCTATTACAGTGGAGAATCTGTTATTCTTTCCCAATAAACGCGTTTACGCTAAAACTATTATTTGCACTGCAAACAGTTTGGAGCCAGATCAGACGCCGGGTAACCCGGCGTCTGATCAGGCTCCAAACTGTTTGCCACCAAGATAAACATGAATTATCAGAATTGTCTACGTTTTAGTGCTTTGCGTTTGCGTACGTTTGGGTTTAAACGGGAAAGAATAACAGATTCTCCACTGTATAATGTTCAAAAGTGTGTGCAAATGTTAATGTCGCTTGACTTGGCAGTAAGTAATAGATACAGTACTCGTTTCGCTTTAAAAGTTTCGCAAGGATGAACAACAAAATGTCCAGGACACTTTTGAAGTGAACAAGTAACTGTATCTAACTTACACGAAGATTTGTAATAAATATCTAACACCGAGTCAATAACGATTTTGTCAATTTGTCAATTTAATATAGCAAATTAATATTACCACTTCTTAGATATTGAAATACACGTAAACCAACTATTTTCTTTGGTCCTATTTCTAACTTGCACGCGCATACATGTATCGTACAGCTTGTGTGTAGGGTCATGCCCTAAAATAACTACATATTTGTTTGTCTACGCTCAGAATTAGTACTCAACTAGTAAGTTAAGCGCTCCTTTTTTCCTGTAGATTATCTATTTATCAGTTTAGGCGACATTTTATTTTAAAGCAACTTTGCATTATGGTCAATAAATATTTGAACCTTATCATTTTAGCCGGATATAATTCCTTATCTGTTCCTTTATAATCAAACCAAGGATCAGAAGGATCCCCCCTCGAAGTGGCACAATAATATATCGCGCTGTTTACCCTTTCAATGTCATTTTGTCGTCTGCTTTGAAATTGCCGTCAGCATTTATTTTCAAAAGCAATGTTTTCGGATTTGACTGACTAGTATGAATGTTGATACAAGCGTTATCAGTTTTGATCCTGTTCAATCGCTGAGTTACTGTGTGTTTGATATTGGATCCACAACTATTCCTTATCCCTTATCATGCTAAAAAATATTATCTTGAAGAAACTCAAAATCTCTCTTATGCTTTTCAAATTGATAAGAATTGAATATAAGTGCCAAACAATTTTGATTCAGATAACATGGCACGTTACGCAGCGTCTTGTCTGGATCCAAACTGTTTGCAAATGTTAGCCAATCGGTACTAAGCATTACAAGGGTAACCCCGTCCATTCCCGGGCAGAGCAAGATTTAACAGGTGACAACATGCTCACCACGTGCACCACGCCCGTAAAAAGTGTACAATAACAGAAAGTAAAAATGTCCGGTAACAAAAAAAGTGTCCGGTATCAGATGTAAGAGGCACTTTTTGAATAGCTCTGCGGGGTATGTCTGCGTATGAATGGGTTTTACTTCGTCAACTTCTTCTTTAGTTTAATTGATCTAGTACTCCATAACTGTCTCTAGATGTGTATGCATGTGATCACCTAAAAGAGTGCGAAATTAACGTGACCTTCTGCTTTACATGCAGCATGCTCTAAGCTATACTGTATTTTGGTTGGATATAAACAATTCATAGTTACATTTATTATATACCTATCTACAAAACAGGCAAATACAAGCCCCACAATCTTTTTCCGTATCAGATGGTCCGTATCAGATGGCATATATGCTACACGGTATTGCCGGTGTCATATCAAAATTGGACCCCCATAAAAAATGGACCCGGGTCCAAATTTGATAGCGAAATATGGACCCGCGGGTCCATATTTCGCTATCAAATTTGGACCCCCCCTGTAAAAAATGGACCCCCCTTGCAAAAATTTAGAATGATAAAAAAACATAATAAAAAGTTAAGAAACAAGAAACCAATGAATATTTTAACCCATTTCTCAATAAATATGCCTTTTTACGCCCTTAATTTATTCTTCCACTGAAGAAAATAATTCCAATTTATTCAGTCACAAACATTCACTGTATAGGAAATATTTCATGTATCCTAGAAGATGGTAGCTTTACAAATTACCCAATAAATATACCTTTTTACGCCCTTACTTTATTCTTCCACTGAAGAAAGTAGTTCCTTTTTGTACCATGTATTCCTACATTGAAGAAAATATTTCCATTTTATACAGTCACAAACATTTACTGTATAAGAAATATTTTATGTATCCTAGAAGATGGTAGCTTAACCCATTACCCAATAAAAATGCCTATTTACGCCCTTAAATTATTCTTCCACTGAAGAAAGTAGTTCCATTTTGTACAATGTATTCTTACATTGAAGAAAATAATTCCATTTTATACAGTCACAAACATTTACTGTAAAGGAAATATTTTATGTATCCTAGAAGATGGTAGCTTAACCAATTACCCAATAAATATGCCTTTTTATGCCCTTAATTTATTCTTCCACTGAAGAAAGTAGTTCCATTTTGTACAATGTATTCCTACATTGAAGAAAATATTTCCATTTTATACAGTCACAAACATTTACTGTATTAGAAATATTTTATGTATCCTAGAAGATGGTAGCTTAACCCAGTACCCAAATTTGATGGCGTAAAAATTGGACCCCCCCCCTCCCTTTTCAACACCCAATCATAAGTCATTTGATTTACACATCAACTTTAATTCTTTTCCATTACTTGTTAAGTTTTAGTGATGTTTTTCTCCTAATCTGAGGTTACTATGTGCTGCAAATTATTTCAATTGGAGAGGGGGGTCCAAATTTGATGGCGTAAAAATTGGACCCCCCTACCATTTCAACACCCAACCATAAGTCATTTGATTTACACATCAATTTTAATTATTTTCCATTAGTTGTTAAGTTTTAGTTATGTTTTTCTCCTAATCTGAGGTTACTATGCGCTGCAAATTATTTCAATTGGAGAGGGGGTCCAAATTTGATGGCGTAAAAATTGGACCCCCCTCCCTTTTCAACACCCAACCATAAGTCATTTGATTTACACATTAATTTTAATTCTTTTCCATTAGTTGTGTTGTTTAAGTTATGTTTTACTCCTTTCCTTCAGGTACTATGCCCTGCAAATTATTTTGGTTGGAGAAGGGGGGGGGGTCCAAATTTGATGGCGTAAAAATTGGACCCCCCCCCCCCTTTTCAACCCTTCTCCAACCAAAATAATTTGCAGGGCATAGTAATTCAGGAAAGGAATAAAACATTACTTAAACAAAACAAATAATGGAAAAGAATTATAATTGATGTGAATATCAAATGACTTATGGTTGGGTGTTGACTAGGAAGGGGGGTCCAATTGTAACGCCATCAAATTTGGACCCCCCTCTCCAACTGAAATTATTTGCAGCGCATAGTAACCTCAGATTAGGAGAAAAACATCACTAAAACTTAACAAGTAATGGAAAAGAATTAAAGTTGATGTGTTAATCAAATGACTTATAGTTGGGTGTTAAAAAGGGAGGGGGGTCCTATTTTTACGCCATCAAATTTGGACCCCCCTCTCCAACTGAATTTTTTTTTTTTATTTAATTTTTTGTATGGGCATAACAACCTCAAGATAGGAGTAATCAATATTTTGCATTAGGGAGAAGCATTACCAACTTTTATGGGGGGGGGGGGTCCAAAATTGACAGGGGGGGGGGGTCCATATTTCGCTATCAAAAATGGACCCGCGGGTCCATTTTTTACGGGGGTCCAAATTTGATCTGACACCGGGACTACTTTTATGCTACACAAGTTATACACAATCGATCTATATAAAGAACAGGTGCGCGTGAGGTTTCGGAATTCCCGATGTTGATGCTATTTTTAATAACAAGAAGACCTTGAACTTGCTTACGTTTTCTCCGTCTGCTGTCAAACAAAAGATAAAATGGAAGGAATGAAAGAGAATTACGGGAACTTCCAAATAGAATTAAGCTTAAAACAGTTCAAGTCATACTCTAATACGCTTAAATGAAGGTTACTTGAGAAAAAAACACTGCTCAATCGAGCCGATAAAAAAATGGCGCACATCTACAAAAAAATTCATTATGTATTAATACGCACTAGCGGTTAAACATATGCATAAGGTTATTCGGTTGAATATATAGCGTTTCGCAGATATAGTCCCGAATTTAAGCTACTTTAAATGAAATTTTATAGAAAATGAATAAATTGAAATAAGGTATATAATAAAAGGAACATCAACACAGTGTGTGATCCGGGCTCTTGTATCAGTTCTCGTTGGCTGTGTATTCCAGATCACACGAGAGGCGACTCGAACTGTTACAAGAGCCCGGATCACACACTGTGGTAATAAAAAAAAAAAAGTAATATACCAAGTTAAAGTCTACTTTCAGTCCCAATGACCGCTCAGCCGACTGTACATATACTCCCCTGATCATTGAGCCATCTTGCCTATGAGCACTGCTAACATATGGCGCAGTCAAATGCAGCCGCAGTACCGACTCAGACCCTTCACAGGTACCCATTTTAACTCCTGGGTGGAGAGGAGCAATTCGCGGTACATGTCTTGCTCAAGGACATTCCTGTACATCATCGGGGATTTAGAAAAAATCCCCTAGTCAGACCGCTGGTCCGGCGGGGGATCGAACCCACGACCCCTGGTACCGTAGTCCAATGGTGTAACCATTGGGCCACTACCGCCGGTGATATTCCGTTTGTATAGTTAGAACAAATTAAATGAAAACTTAATGGTTAAGAAGGTCAAAGCGAAGCGTTAGCGAGCGTGACCCTTCTTAGCCATTAAGATTTCACTTGATATGTTCTAACTAACTTAGAATATAACCTATATTTTGTTTGACCCATTCCAAAGTTTCTAGTACACAAACCTCGCTTATTCCGATTGTGAGATCGCCAAATATGGCAGTTTTACAACTAGTTGCTACGAGGCGGAGCTATCTATTTCGCGAGCAGACACCACACGACGTCAAAAACCAACAAAACGCAAACGCATTGCAGTAAAATATAGAAAAGTACAATGTTTTCAAATTTCTAATAACCGATTTGGAATGAATGGCAGACAGTTTGGAGCATGATCAGACGCCGGGTTACCCGGCGTCTGATCTGGTTCAAACTGTTTGTAATGGAAATGTACGTTTAAGCGTAAACGCGTTTATTGGGAAAGATTAACGTTTTCTCCACTGTAAGTGCCGTACTTAATGGGGTGCAAAAAGTAGTTTGATTGGTTAAAAAATGTAGGTTATGTTCTAATGATGCATACTGTCGTGTCTCTATAAAGTTGGACTGTTTTTTTTAGTGGATGAATGAGCCAAATTAATCAAAAGCGTATCAATGTAGTAATGGCTAACTTATATATAAAAGTGGAGCAAATTAACTCATTACTAAAGTGTCTTCCTCAATTGAAATCATTGAAATAAGTTTCAAATAATTCGAATTGACGAACACATCTTTACGCTAATAACAGTTGCAAAACTATCTACGCCTTATCTGTGACCAACTTATGTGACGTACGGGTGCTATTTTCTAAAACAATACCTCACAAAAAACAAACTTATAAACATTGATTGAAAGGACAATGTTTGCAGACGACAGATTCATAGCATGCTTTAGATTAATATTTACATTCATCTGTAAATTGAACACGTTATGAGGAAACGTAATTGCATTTTACGATAGTATGGCCAACATATAGCATCAAATAAAGCTTAACTATACCAGAGTACATAAATCAGAATTAAATGGCAATAAATCCACTTAGTTAGGAATCGTGAGAAATTGCTTCAGTGGCTCAGTGGTAATTGGTTTTCCGTGTTTATATCGGAATACCCAGTGTCCTAATTAATTCAGTTATATGTGCGGACTTACATCAGAGGCTGGCTCCGGTCAGTGACGTACCACACAAATGAAGAAGAAAAACACTTTTCTTAGGACAGCATGACTCGCAAAACTGACGTTATTTGTAATTTCCATTTTATTTCTTATACTCCCTCTAGTACTCCCTCTATAAATAGTGCTTATTGATTGTATAAAATGCAGTTGACAGCATAAAGCAAAATGAAAATAAAACAAATCTGCAAAAGGAATGTTTAGTGTTACTTTCACTTTGCCTCACGTTACTGCCTATCATAAACACAAAACAATTAACATTATATAGTGGTCCCATTGGAGAGGTACACGTATATACTGTATGTACCTAAATTGCCAGAGCAGCGGGAAAGATGTTATTTTTTCGAGAGGGGGGGGGGGGGGAATTGTCCAAAAGTTGCACTTTTCTACGTTTTAGTGTTTTGCGTTTGCGTTTCGTTTCGTTTAAACGGGAAAGAATAACGTGTTCTCTACTGTATCACACTGTAGAAAGGAAACAGCGACACTATTGTCATATCCTAGCAATAACAATGTTTCAGTGTCATGTATTGACTGTACCATTTTCGATTAGTTTCCTGAAGACCAGGGTCCCGTTTCAGAAAACTTCGTACGACAAAAAGGGTCATAAATCAAAACATTAAACAGCATTTAATTCCTGAATTCTCTATGTAAAACCAGCATATGACATCTCTTGGTAATCGTCTGTTAAAGACGATTCCAAAGATATTATCACAAGACTGGATTAGATACAGACACAAATAATAATTGAGATTTTTATAATCTGACTTACGACAACATTTGTCGTACGAAATCTGGTGTAGTAGATGATACATTTTTACAAAATGTATGTCACATGTAAACGTACCTAAGCGCAAACGCAATGCAGAGATGAGTTAGATATGAATGTTTTTTGTAAAATACTGACCACTTTTGCTAGTCTGAGATACATGTACGAACATGTTAAAGCCAATGATGAGTTCAGTAAAGAAATCGATGGCCGTCTGAAATACATTTGAGAAAACGTAATTATGTCATTCAAACGCAAACGCATTGCAATGAAATACAGAAAATGACGACTTTTTGACAATTCCAACACCTGTTTTAATTTGAGTGGCAAATAGTTTACCCGGCGTCTGATCTTGCACCAAACTGTTTGCAATGAAAATAATAGTTTAAGCGTAAACGGGGTTATTTGGTAATACAATGTTTTCTCTACTGTACTCTGCACGCTGCAAACGGGGCACAAACTGCTTACATGTTGCCTAAACAGCAAACAGTGGTAATAGAACACACTACTCATCTGACGCCGGGTAACTCGGTGTCTGCACAGGTCACACACTGTTTGTAATGGGCATAGTAGTTCAAGCAAAAACGCGTGAAAATGATATAATAATGATTGTTTTCTCCTCTGTGCAGTTATCGTGACCAGTGTAATAAAAATTCGAGGCAATAACGGATATACATGTAATATACATTGTACTGTTACAGTGGAGAACACGTTATTCTTTCCCGAAAAAAACGAAACGAGAGCAAAGCACTAAAACGTAGAAAGGTGCAACTTTTGGACAATTTTGATAATTCATGTGTATCTTGGTGGCAAACAGTTTGGAGCCTGATCAGACGCCGGGTGACCCGGCGTCTGATCTGGCTCCAAACTGTTTGCAATGGAAATAATAGTTTTAGCGTAAACGCGTTTATTGGGAAAGAATAACGTGTTCTCCACTGTATCGACTACGATTTAAGATACGCTCGTCTACATGCATATCCAGTTTATTTATCACTGCCAGGTATTTTATATAGACAGTGCGCCCTCTCTACAACGTCAACCAAATGGGACATAGACTATGTGTATTGTTTTGAGGGAGTATTTGCTGGTAGGAAACATAAATACTTGGCTTACATTTGCAAACAGCTTGAATTCAGATCTGGATTCAAGTTGTTTGTCATTCGTCATTCAATGTATCTTATTAAAACGTCCAGTTATAAGTAGTATTAGGGCCGGTTTGGTTGTAAATAAAGATGACGTAATCGGCGGCCATTTTGGATGACCTACTTTTCTAAAAATAGAAAAAGCACGTGGGTCTATATTTAGCCCAGGGTGAAGGTCTTGTGGGGGTAGCCATATTGGATTTGGGTTTGAACGGGTAAAAAGCGGCCATGTTGAATTATTGAGTTTTCACGAATCTGGGTCTACACGGTATACAGAACTGACCTGTTAACGATCTGTTAAGATAGCCAGGGACATTGAGCGTCAGGTTCTTCCCTATCAGAGGCGAATCTTAGAGGTGTTGCATATAACGTGTGTTCACATCGATGTTTTCAGTTCAAATGACTGAGATGTTTCTCCTTCATGCGCGGATAGAGGGCGCAATGTTTAAAATGACAGCATCGCTATATTTAGCTGGCCGGTGTTACAAGTATTGCATCAGCCGAGAAAAGGCCTAGAGCATTAACCCCCGACCAGGGAGAGTCCGAAAACACATTCACTCCAGGAAATGGCAGTCAGGCGTACTATTTTACAAGTCCAAACATGTCTGATTCCATCAAAGATCCATACATGTATGTCTATAAATAGAAAATGACGTTATGTTTGCCCACTCCAACTGGTATATAAGAGTGTAGGCAACAGTAATATTCATTCACAGTTACGCGCATCGTACAGAATGGATAACCACTCTAGCTTTGCCTTGGGGAATCAGCGATACGTAAAAGTGACTGAATGGAAAGGCGAAGTGAGAGTCGATCTAAGAGAATGGCTCAATGATAAACCCAGTAAGAAAGGCATCAGTTTACCCTTAAGGCGGTGGAAAATTTGGGTCGACTGCATCGAATGCTTAGACGAAGCCTTGGCAGAGAAGAAACACTACAGTAGTCACTTGGGAGGCAACGTTTATTGCACAGTAGACGAGGGCAGCGTGTGTGTGAGCATTAGACAATATTGGAAACCACAGGACGAAGTGGTGCCGACTAAGAAAGGCTTGTGTTTAAGACCCAACGAATACGCCAAATTGAAAGAAATGATACCGGTCATAGGAAAACAATTGCCTGAATTGAACTCGATTGTACCCTGTTACTTGCAGAGCGATCATATGAACCAGTTGGGCGCTTTGCGATGCGCCGAGTGCAACCCCAATTCACACGCGGACTGGTAATATCCAATCTGACACGGTTACTATAAATAGTCCACCAATCAGAATGGAGACAGCAGTATAAAAAGGCAGAGGTGACTAAGATCCACTTCACTCTTCACTGAAACACCGATATGAATACTACAGATGCTTGTCTGGTAAACAACATGTCCCAGAACAAGTATTACGAACATAGACTGAAAACGTTTGACAGTTGGCCAAAACAGATGATTCCTAACAAATACGACTTGGCGAAATGCGGGTTCCTATACGCGGGTCACGGCGATCAAGTGAGGTGTTTTCAATGCGGTGTCGGTCTACGTGATTGGGAACGAACGGACGACCCCTGGAAAGAACATTACAAATGGAGCCCAAACTGTGATTATTTGAAAATGGTTGGGTGGAACGATAACGTCAAGGTAGCCGACGTAGGATTTGGACAAGTTACCAAACCACCCAACAGTGGCTTTGGATTTGGAGTCACTCTGACAAAATCCCAGAAACCCTTTGGACCTAATACAAACTCAAATTTATTCTAAACTGTCCATGGTGTTCGTTTTGTAATATCAATGTATTGTACGATGTTATGTAATATTGGCGCTATATCGAAATAAACATTAAATCTATTTTATGCACTTGTGATTTGTCCAATTACCAGAGAGAGAGAGCGAGAGAGAACATCCTCTGACGTAGTTCTATAAATAGATAAACAGGTCTGGGCATGTATCAGTCAGATAAATGAGTGTAGCCAATCCCTATTCTTTTGATGACGTCATACAAAGCGTATAAAAAGAGACGTTTCTGGTGCCACAGTATCAGTTTGACCTCGAGAGTACCATGAGTAACAATCAAAGTATCGAGCACAGTACTTTAACAGACGACGAGTTGCTACAGTATTCTAAAGAACTCGGATTTAACTGGCAGCTCTTTGCGTTTCAGCTGGGTTATAAACTAACTCAAATAGACGCTTTGAAAAAGACATACTCTCAACATTACCAAACGTTATTGTATGTGATGCTGTTTAAGTGGTACGAAACAGTGGTAAATTGCTCCAAAGAAAATCCGAAGTGGCTTCTAGCGGCCGCTTTTTCACGCATCGACGACCAATGTACTGCCCTAAAGATTTTGGGGAGTTTTGACTTGATAAACACTGCGAAAACGCTCCGACCTTGTGTAGACACTGAACGTCATATACGTCAAATTCGCTTTTGAGAAAAGAAAATGATCACCAACGTTGTGGTGATGACCGATACACATTGTGACATTGATCTAACAGTGCTAACCCGTAAAACTGAAAATATGATATACGATCCAGCCCGGTACTCCGGTGCCCAATGGAAACATCGAAAGATAGGTGGACATTGCATGGTGTTTTCTACCGGAAAGTTAATGATCAACGGAAAGGTCCATTCTATTACTGATGCCAAACGGAGACTTAGACGTTATGCCAGACGCATTCAACAACTAGGTTGGCCAGTCGCATTATCTACCATTCAAGTGGTGACCGTATCGGCTTCTTTCAAAGTTGAGGGACCTTTAGACTTACCGACAGTGGTGAAATATTACAAAGGACAGTACGACCCCGAGTTGTTTCCGGCGGCCATGTTTACTAAAGACTCTATTCATTTTACATGTTTTCACACTGGATCCGTACTAATGACCGGTATTAAACGTCAATGTCAGTTGAACGATATTTGTATACCCGTATTAATAGAATTACCCTTATTGTAAAGTACGATCGGTGGGACCGCCCTAATCCCCGACGTACTGTATTGAACGGGGCTAATAAATAGATCAGTCCATTACTATTTGTTTGTTTTGATTCCAATTCAAAGAGAGAGAGCTAGAGAGAGAGAGAGAGAGAGGGGCATACATACAGACAGACAGACGTAAAGAAAAAATAGGATATCCAAAACAAAAACCCAACAAATGTGCTTTCTTTATTCGCTTTATTTATACAAGACAAACAAAACATGTGTCCCATTTACAATATGTTACAATGACCAATGACAGCATCACCAATATTTACAAATATTCCTCAACAAAGTAGCGAATTTCACTTCTTCAGAAATGTTTTACAAATAAATTGGTCGTCGTCAGTAACATCAAACGTGGTTTTTCCGGTCCTATCCGTACACCGGAAGTCCCGGAGGCCTCATAGAAAAGTCTGGTTCAGGTACTGCTGTGAGGGGCCTCTTCTTAATGGCTCGTTGGTGATTCTGCTCGGAAGTTGACACTTTTCTTCGACGTTTGACTAATGATCTGGTCATGGGCGTCTTTCTAAAGCCCCTTCTTTTATTCTGAGCGGAAGTCGTCTCCTTTCTTTGGCGTTTGACTAATGATCTGGCCATTTCGATATCTTGGGCGATGGGTGTTACCCACGGGATAGACCTTCGACCCGTGTCCTTCACACGGCCATAACCAGTTTGCATGTCTTCCACTATATAGTGTCCCTTGTGATTTGGTTTTACTTTTCCTTCAGCCATTCTTTGGAAATGTCTTATCCACTTATCGACTGCAGGGCTTCTTTGTGAGGAAAATTTATCCTGATCCATATCTTCATCTTCCTCAAATCCTTCCCCGATAATTCCGTCGTCTGAATCATAGGATTCTGTGTCGTCCTCATCAAGATTCGCTTCATCATCGAACTCGCTCTTATTTTCGTCCGTAAGCCTGTGTCGGTAGGGCATCGGGGCTTCGTCGTCCGCGGTACCTTGTGTTTTTATCGGACACCAGGTTTTGACGTGCCTTTGCAAGTGATGAATATTAGATAATATTGCTCCGCAATCGTCACACGTGATTCTAATGTCACCCTGTGTTAGGCTGTGGATAGGCGCCACTGACTGCTGAGTCTGTGCTTTCGACGGGTCGGTGAATCTGGTTGTTTGGACCCTAGCTTCGGTTGTGTCTCTTATATCATTCAGGACACGGTTGCGCATACGTAGAGACTCCAATGTGGTCGGTTTCAAATCGATCAACAAGTACCCGTAAGGTCTGCTGACGGCCTCTTCGAAGCGCCGTAATAGCGTCTGAGAGTTACTCGGGTACATTTGTCTGGCCAATGTCATCACTTGCTGTTTGTCTATGGGATTGTTGAAAAGGACCAGATAATGGCAGTTGCGTCTCTGGGTTGGGTCTTTACTATAATATAGGTTCTGGTTGAGAGCGATGACCGACAAATTTCTATGGTGGCTGCCTTCCGTAAAGAGATCCGTGACTCTAGGGTCTTTGGCCGCCTCCGACGCCATATCGTCGAGGACTATTAGGTTTCTCACTCGGGTGTCGAGAAATTCATCCTTCTCTAGATTCCACGGGACGCCTCGCATAAATTCGACCGCAGGAAAGACGGACGTTTGTATGACGTCGTAGAGAGGCTGCCATCTTTTGTACAACCAAATAATGCGTTCAGGAGAAGGTTGAATGCGTTGTTGAGCGCTCTGAAGCAGTTGGGATACAAAATAAGTCTTGCCACAGGACGTTGGTCCTGACACGATACAGGTAAAGGGGTGCTTTAAAGCAAATGGCAGTTGTTGTTGTTGTTGTTGTTGTTGTTGTTGTTGTTGTTGTTGTTCTTCTTCTTCTTCTTCTCCTTCTTGTTGTTGTTGTTGTTGTTGTTGTTGCTGTTGGTCCTTAGTGTCAAGTATACCTTTGTGTTTATGTTTCCTGTGTCGTTTCAAACTGTCCAAATAGGCGTACGAGTTGTGGCAGAGGTTGCAGGGATACATTCTCGTTGGTATAGATAACTGATAATACTGTCAACAACTCTCTCCCTCTTATAAACTTTGGTCATTTCTCTAAGCCGGATTTGTTGTACAATATTTACTCTTCGCTGATCATTTGCGCTCGTCTGGTTTCGTCCGCGATGGTTACTATGACGTAACGTTCTCGTAAGATGACGGGTATCAAAGAATGATGTAGTCTTAGTAATGTCTTTTTTCTGGACACGTTGACGCTTTCACTAGCCAGTGTTCTCAATAGCCTCCGTTCTCTCGCGAACGTTTGGCTGTCGCGTCTTAGGGGATTGATAGTCCCATCCACGATACGTTTGATAACTTCGCTAAGGGCTTCGGTTTGACGCCACGTCATGTTTCGGAGCAATTGTCTCCGACCTCTCATCTCCCTTAAGGCCGTCAAGAAATTAAAATGTCTATAGACTCTAGAGTGTTCCATCATGATGATGCGGGTGCGTTATAGGGATGTCATAGTACCTCTTATAACATACATACATACAAACTTTTATTGAGTGTTTTTTTTTTTAACGAGCTTTACAGGTGAATGTTTATTTATTTTGTTTTATAATGAATTATCGAGTATTAATTAATGTATTTGGTATCAATTCAGAGTAAAACAAGTTCAATAGAGCGATTTCTGGATTTAAAATGATGAAATTGTGATGTTTACACATCATTAGAAAAAATTGATGTTTCTCCTAGAAAACTTTCCTAATAGTTTTTTAACGAGCTTTACAGGTGAATGTCTATTTTTGTTGTTTTATAATGAATTATCGAGTATTAATTAATGTATTTGGTATCAATTCAGAGTAAAACAAGTTCAATAGAACAATTTCTGGATTTAAAATGATGAAATTGTGATGTTTACACGTTATTAGAAAAAATTGATATTTCTGCTAGAAAACTTTCCTAATAGTTTTTTAACGAGCTTTACAGGTGAATGTCTATTTTTGTTGTTTTATAATGAATTATCGAGTATTAATTAATGTATTTGGTATCAATTCAGAGTAAAACTAGTTCAATAGAGCGATTTCTGGATTTAAAATGATGAAATTGTGATGTTTACACGTTATTAGAAAAAATTGATATTTCTCCTAGAAAATAATTCTTAATAGCTTTTTAACGAGCTTTACATGTGAATGTCTATTTTTGTTGTTTTGTAATGAATTATCGAGTATTAATCAATGTATTTGGTATCAATTCAGAGTAAAACCAGTTCAATAGAACGATTTCTGGATTTAAAATGATAAAATTCGAACATTTTGTGCATTTTATGCCAATACTGTACAATGGGGATTGCTGATGAGTTAATGACTTTTTAATCTGTGGCTTCTGACTGTGCGAGCGACGCGGTAGGCTACAGCAAAACGGTTAGAATTTGTCAGTCAAGGCTCATTCGATCTGCTTTACTTTCAACCTGCTTTTAAGTCATCATCTGCCTTCAAAGCTAGACACGTACTATAGGTAGTTTTAAAACACGTGTGTAGCACGGACCGTGTCAGCAGGATAAAGGTTGCATCAAAACGGCTACAATGTGTCGGTCAAAGCGCCTTCTGCTTTACTTTCAGCCTGCTTTAAGTGGTCATAGATATGGGGTAAAGGGTTAAGGAAATGTATAAATACACTACCTGTGTTTAACGTCAATTACAGTTTTGTTAAAAATCTCAAACATTGAGATGTGTGTATAATGCTGCAGAGAGAGAGGGGGACCCTAATGAGATAATGAGTTCCCCAGGCTCCCTGAGAAACGAATTGGTCCCTAACGACCTGTTACAAGTGAAAACAGATGTCTGCCTCATGCTTACTGTGTAGTTAAAGTCTAAAACCGTGAAATTTTACATGTACAGTAATTCCTCTCTTTTTCAGGTTTATTATGAAACTCAGATAACCATTTATAATAATAAAAGAAACACTTTAACTTTTTCGAACTGTTACTTGAATGAAAAAAGACCGCTTCCTACGCTCTCTTATAAGTTACATGTAGAGCGGGCAAAAAAATCATCTTTTTATCTGTATAAACAAACATGTTTGGACTTGTAACTATGCCACTGCTGATGCTAGCATTGAAACAGTGTAATGTTCCCTGGCTGAACAAGATGTTAGCATTGGAATGCTCCCTGCCATAGAGGTTTCAGTGGAAATTAATAAGTGTTGGTCTTTATTTCATGAAATAGTATGTAGTGACAATTAGATGCGGCAAACTGTTGTGTGTTTTATTTTTAGCGTATCTAGGTGAGAAAAGTAAACTGTTGTGTTGGAAATACAATGTGAAAATGGAGTTATATGTAAGGAATTCTAACGGGTGAGTAAAATTTTTATTAATTAAATGTTACAGTTTAGCCATGACATACTGATTCTAGGGTATATTATATTTGCAATACCCAGGGCAAGACCAAGCCGCTATTCATTGGTTGTTTGAGTAAAACAATTGATTATGGATTGGCTCGCAGAATTGGATGGGTTGCCTGCTTACAGTTCATTGGTTCCTTCACTGACGTTTCATTAGTTCAATTTCAATCCGCCTATACTTAGAAAGTTTATTTTAAGGTATGACACGATATCTATTTTTATCCAGCCCTGTGAACTAGGCATGTTCTCACGGTATCCCTGACTGCTATACATTCAGTTCTCACGGTACTGTGTCTCTGAATTGCCTTCATTTCCGGCAGTTAATGGCTTTTTAATGTGTTGTTGATTACGCTTGACTGCCATTTGCTCTCCCTGGTCGGGGGTTAATGCTCTAGGCCTTTTCTCGGCTGATGCAATACTTGTAACACCGGCCAGCTAAATATAGCGATGCTGTCATTTTAAACATTGCGCCCTCTATCCGCGCATGAAGGAGAAACATCTCAGTCATTTGAACTGAAAACATCGATGTGAACACACGTTATATGCAACACCTCTAAGATTCGCCTCTGATAGGGAAGAACCTGACGCTCAATGTCCCTGGCTATCTTAACAGATCGTTAACAGGTCAGTTCTGTATACCGTGTAGACCCAGATTCGTGAAAACTCAATAATTCAACATGGCCGCTTTTTACCCGTTCAAACCCAAATCCAATATGGCTACCCCCACAAGACCTTCACCCTGGGCTAAATATAGACCCACGTGCTTTTTCTATTTTTAGAAAAGTAGGTCATCCAAAATGGCCGCCGATTACGTCATCTTTATTTACAACCAAACCGGCCCTAATACTACTGTTATATGTAACTTTGAGAAAAAACAGCAGACGACAGTTGTTTAGTAGACGATATTGCAGCAGTACAAGCATTAGACATACTTGTCTTGTTAGGTGAACTGCGGGGTCGTTGTACGGAGAGAGTCGCTGTTCGGAGGGTATTTGTACGGAGGGAACACTGTGCATGCTTCTTTACATGTATCACATGAGCTGTCTGTATGATCAAAACATCTACATGTATCACATGAGCTGTCTGTATGATCAAAACATCTACAGTGGAGAAAACGTTATTCTTTCCCAATAAACGCGTTTACGCTAAAACTATTATTTGCAGTGAAAACAGTTTGGAGCCAGATCAGACGCCGGATAACCCGGCGTCTAATCAGGCTCCAAACTGTTTGCCACCAAGATTAACATGAATTATCAGAATTGTCCAAAAGTTGTACTTTTCTACGTTTTAGTGCTTTGCGTTTGTGTACGTTTGCGTTTAAACGGGAAAGAATAACAGATTCTCCACTAACGAAAAATAGTTCTACTTTATATAATCATACTTTTGTATCATCAGAAGTATTTTCTATATCCTAGATGAAGCTAGCTTAAGGCAGGCTGAAAAGAAAATCAGCAGAAATATGTAAAATTTTGTTAACTTCGTTGACCCCTCCACGATTCACTTAACAATTCAAGTTTCACAATATCTGGCTAATATCTGACTGTTAACCCGTTCCCTCAAGAGCTGTTTCTAGTATTGAAGACAAGTGACCACTTAATACAGACTGTACATGTACCTAAAGGTCCATTCTGTTTTACTTTCAGCCTGCTTTAAGCCACTTTCTGCTAGAAAATAGAAAATACTTATTCTCTAAATATTAATGAATGCATACATTGGAACTCTGTTCCTGAGAGGAAAAATAAATTAAATGATAAACATGAGTATCTATGAATGTAAGGGATAAATATTGTTGTTTTACAATATTTTTAACATTGATATACAGTGCAGGTATTGATATATTAGCTCTTATAAAACCCCGTTTATCTGGTCCTACACTACTTAAATGTACGTATGAAAAGTATTCCCTTAAAAGGGATCCAGTTTATAAGGAGTAAACTGAACAAATTTAACATTTTCTCGCTCACTTCAGCACCAAATCATACAGTGTCATACTCATAGGAATCATCTTGATTAGACGATTCTGAGTAGTGACGTCGTAGGTAATAACGCAGGAAGAACTATATTATTTAAGTTTTGGAAATACTCCTACTGAAGCTCTGTTTTCACAGACACTCTACCAATGATGAATATAGCCAATACAGTGGGGGAAACGTTATTCTTTCCCGTTTAAACCACAGGTACTTGACACATACTTTATTATCTATTAACACCCCCCCCCCCTTAAAAAATTTTTTTTTTTTTTTTTTTACTATACTTCTATTATAGATACAAGGTAAACAGCGCAATTCGACACCTAGTCTTTACTATCCACTTAAACTGATGCTAAAATAGACTCGATCGCCGATATTCTCTTGTGGTATCCTCGGGAAAGGATTAATTTATCAATATCTACTTTTTATTTCATCAAATTCCGTCAAATAACGCCACAGTACGTGAATTATAACGAAAATTTGCATCAAAAAGTTTTATGTAGAAAAAGTGCAACTTTTTGAGAATTCTGATAATTAATGTTTATCTTGATGGCAAACAGTTTGGAGCCTAATCAGACGCCGGGTTACCCGGCGTCTGATCTGGCTCCAAACTGTTTGCAATAGAAATAATAGTTTTAGCGGAAACGCGTTTATTGGGAAAGAATTACGTTTTCTCCACAGTAACTCAATTGTTGCAGCAGGCTTGGATTATCGGGGTTTGTCTCTATGCTATATTCCATGACGGGCTGGAAATATGACTATTTGCGTGTTTCACAATCGTAAAACATTTCTAAACAAATTAGTGTCAGCTATCCAAATTAAGAGCAATCAAATATTTCCTTTTACGACAATGAAATTAAGGGACTTCGTGTCAACCACTTAATTTAGCGCTCTAATTTGTGTAAAGTACTGATTTTCAATGTTTTACTGGATTGTAGGAAGGCAGGAATTTAGAAATTTTGTTAGATTTAACAATATGAGAAATAAATACTATTCAAATGCTAAAATAAAGTAACAAAACAATATGCACCGTCAACAAATGCCATAAGTAGATAGAGTAAAACATGGATTTGCAGCTCAAATATCCCTCATAAATATATGAATGATGTACTGAATAACTATTATTATAGCAAATTTATCTGCATCGCTACAATTCGTTATTTCCTTTTTTTCATATATTGTCTAATCAGGCTTACATGTATGCAGCTATCTTCTTTTTTTTTTAAAAAAGGAGACATGAAATAGAGATGTATATGAATAAAAGATTTGCTAGTGCTTCTTTTGTACAACGAAAACCAATGGGAGACACAAGAACGTGTGTGTTTTTGAAGGGGTCGGTATAGGGAGGAAACTTAAGACTTGGTTACATTTGCAAACAGCTCGAATCCAGATCAGACGCCGGGTAACAATTTAAGAGTGAGTAAATCTTCCACTCAATTTAGATTTAATGTCAAAAACTTCTTGTTAGCTATAGAATAAGTTCTTTACTTGATTAGTTTTTATTCATTTGCCTTCTGATATATCTGTGTTAATTAAGATAGGTTTGTTTCATTTTATCATTATTCTTATGATTTGTTCTGATACTCTGCTGAACATGGTCTAGTCATTCTGAAACTGACTAACTTTCAGCTTCTGTGATACTTTTAATTTAAGATACTATCTGTGATATTTATTTATAATAATTTACCGTGACTCTCTGTGTCTTGCCACTAGAATCAAGGACCACAATGGAAATAAGGAAAATATTTTTCCTTTTTTGTGTTATCCTTGGTTTCTAGTGCGCATTACATGGCTCTTATATGTTTTGCTTTAATTATGATTTGCCATGTTATGTACACTTTTTACTGAAATAAATATGTCTATCTATCTAGCGTACAGTATCGCGGCGTATGATATAGATTCAAGCTGTTTGTCACTCGTCATTATACTTATTCTATCAAAATGTCCACTTATATGTTACTTTAAGAAAAAGTAGCAGACGACAATTTCAGCAGACGATATTGCAGCAGTAAGACATAAATTATTGCCCTGTTTAGAAAACTGCAGCAAGGGTCGTTGTAAGGAGGAGGTCGTTGTTTTGAGGGACGTTGTGAGGAGGGAACATTGTAAAACAATATGAACATTAATTAATTGTCCTGAATACGGTCGATACGTGTAGTTTAAAGCAATTCGAAAGAAAAGCAGAACGCTCTGAACCCTTTCAATCGGGAGATGTTTATCCCTTCACCGCTTTGTTGTCGTCTGCTTCTGTATTGTTGTCTACAATGTCGTGTCAAAATTAAAAGAAAAGGCAGTATGACTGAAGAAATTTCAAAACGAGTATCAAACAGTTTTGATCCTTATCAGACGCCGCGTTACTATTTGCAAACGCGCACAAAAGCGTCATTGGAAGCGAAAGGGTTAAATCAATATGAAAGTAAAACAGAAAAGCTCTTAAGGGGCTATCTGCTTAACTAACAGTTTGCTTAAAACAGTACTCTGTCTTAACCCTTTCCCCACTAGAAGCGCCTTTTAGGGTATTTGATTTATTCCTGCGCCGAAGAAAGAAGTTCAAATTAATACAATTATACACTTGTTCTTACAAAATTAGTTTATATATCCTAGCAGATTGCAGCTTAAAACAAACTGAAAGTAAAACAAAACGCTATTTATTCTGCGTTATTTTCAACCCGCTTTAAGCAACCATCTGTATTCAATACTGAAAACATGTGGTTGGTTAAGGGTTAGACACAGCAGGGTAAAGGTGATTTAGTTTAAATAATATTTTATTTACATACATTGTACTGAAACGGTTTCGACAACAGGCAGTGCCTATGTACATGAAAGTCTTCTCCAATGACACAAGGTACAGTGGAGAATCTGTTATTCTGTCCCGTTTAAACGCAAACGTACGCAAACTCAAAGCACTAAAACGTAGAAAAGAACAACTTTTAGACAATTCTGATAATTCATGTTTATCTTGGTGGCAAACAGTTTGGAGCCTGATCAGACGCCGGGTTACCCGGCGTCTGATCTGGCTCCAAACTGTTTGCACTGCAAATAATAGTTTTAGCGTAAACGCGTTTATTGGGAAATTAATAACAGATTCTCCACTGTAAGTATATGTACTATAGATGCATAACAAAATACAAGTTCTATTCTGAAAAAGTAAGATTTACTTGAGATACATTGGTACAGTAGTTATGGTCAACACAGCACTAAGTATTGTTTGAATGTAAGTAACCTTTGAACAAATCATTGTAAAACCGAATAAACTTAAGAAACAAATACAGTGAAACCCCTCTAAACCGGACATGTGTGGGGACAACAAAAACATCCGGTTAAGAGGAGTTTCCGGTTACATTTTTGTAAGAGGGGTTTTTACCCATAGCTTGTTTCTACATGTAGTATATAAGGTACATGTAGCTGACCACTTAAGGCAGGTTCAAAGTAAAGCAGAATGTGCTTTAAACCTTTGCCTGCTGGGTAATTTGTTTCGTCTAGAAAATTTGTCGTCTGCTGTTGTTTTGAATATAGAATTTTCTAAATTTCATTTCAAAACATAGTCAGAGTGTTAGCCGATTTGGATCCTGATGAGACGCCGCATTATGCTGCGTCTCATCTGTGTCTAAACTGTTTGCAAATGCAATCACTGTTGGCAGATACCGGTGGCAGTAGTCCAGTGGTAACACATTGGACTACGGTACCAAGGGTCATGAGTTCGATTCCTCGCCGAACAAGCTGTCTGAATAGGGGATTTCTTTTCTGAATCCCCGATGATGTAAAGGAATGTTCTTGAGCACGACATGTACCGTGCATTGCTCCTCTCCACCCAGGGGGCAAACTGGGTACCTGTGAAGGATCTGAGCCGGTACTGCGGCTGCATTTGACTGCGCTTTATGTTAGCAGTGCTCAATATTGTAGCCAAGATGGCCCAATGACCAGGGGAGTAAATGTACAGTCGGCTGAGCGGTCATTCGGACTGAAAGTAGACTATAACTTAGTATGTTACAGTGGAGAATCTGTTATTCTTTCCCGATAAACGCGTTTACGCTAAAACTATTTTTTCTTTTACAAACAGTTTGGAGCCAGATCAGACGCCGGGTAACTGTTTGCCACCAAGATAAACATGAATTATCAAAATTGTCAAAAAGTTGTACTTTTCTACGTTTTAGTGCTTTGCTTTTGCGTACGTTTGCGTTTAATTGAACGCCTTTATAAATAGTGACGTAAAGGTGACGTCATCAAAGTGATCTCACACATGTTCGGGACAAGGATATTCGCGATCGTTGTTCGCTATTGAAAACAGGGGTAGTTATGTGAGAAATACAACGTCTCATTTGTTATTTATTTCTCCAACTTACCCTGTCTTGTGACACCTCTTTGCAATCGTCTTGACAGGATTAGATACAGAAAGCAGAAATTAAATGTATTTTAAAGTTTTGACTTACGACCGTTTTTGTCGTACAATTGTTTTTATGAAACTGGCCCCTGATCTATCTCAAATATATATATACTGTAAACCCTCACTTATACATGTACCTGTACGGGCACTAAAAACTGTTAATTATTTGGTAAAAAAAATGCAAGTAGTTGCTTAGAGCGTGTAAGGAGCTTACTGTTTTACCTTTATCTTGCTTAAAGCTGGTACTTGTTTCAATTAGCTATTTTTTCATGGTCGTAAAAGAGGGGTCTGACTATATATACACGAAACAATTGCTGTAGCATCAGTCTGAAACGACTGCCAATCCAATTATTTTAGAAAAACTTAACCCTTTACCTGATAGCTTTTTTTATAGTATTGAAGATAGGTGACTACTTAAAGCAGGTTGAAAGTAAAGCAGAATGCGCCTTAAGGCGCATTCTGCTTTACTTCCAGCCTGCTTGAAGCTTCCATTTGCTAGAATATAGAAAATATTCCCCATAATATACATTCATGACGGATTAAATTGGAACTTTTTTCTTCATGGAGGAATAAATCATATTTGCTATAAGGCGCTTCTATGGGGGAAAGGGTTAAGGCGTACTATTTTCTCAGAACGAGAGCGCTTCGAAACATTTGATACATACATGTAGTTATGTGTTTGACTCAGACCTTTAGTTTAAACATGTATTTATGGACTGCTTTATCGCTTAATTGCAACTATAATGAATACACTAGTAATTGCAATACGTTCACATGTCGGTTGGAAGCGGGGGAAACAGTTATAACTGCCACAATAAATTGGTCATTTCAGAACAAAGACTGGTAAACATAAACTCGTCATTTAAATGGTATATGATAATAGACCTAATACGTTGGCGTCTGATTGAATTCCAAAATGTTTGTAATGCAAACTTATTTTCGATCAAACACATTTGATGGGAAAGAATTACGTCTTCTCCAATGCAACTCACCATTAACCCTTAGCCCGCCAAATAAATTGTCGTCTGCTATATTTCTCGTCTGCTTCAAGTTTCAAAGTGCTTCAAAATTGCTCAAAATTGCTGAAAATGTTGTCCGAGTGTCAAACAGCTTGGATCCGGATGAGACGCCGAGTTACTCGGCGTCTCATCCGGATCCAAGCTGTTTGCATATGGAGCTATAGTCGTGAGTGGCAGGCTAAGGGTTAACCCTTATCCTGCTGCGAAGTCATCTGCTTTGAAACTTTCTTCTTCAAAATGCGTTAAATTAAGATTCATGCAGTTGAGAAATATGGAAAGCCTAAAGACGAGTGTTAAACAGTTTTGATCCAGATCAGACGCCACATACCGCGGCAACTGATCTGGAACCAAACTGTTTGCAAAACATATGAAGTCACCATCAGCAGGATACGGGTTAAGATATTTTATCAATAGGAACCCTGTGTTGCAAGCATATCGAACTATCTAACAACGGCGTTTAACACAAACAACACGTTAATGCATAATGAAACTACTTAATAATGTAGAAACTTCCCAATGAAGTTTAACCGTAGCATAAATGCGTTAACGAAGTTAGCGCGATGTCCAAAGGTAGTGTATTGTGTACATGAGTATTGTCTCCTACTCCAAATAATTACAACCAAACGAGTTCTGACACGGAAAAAAACATTACCTGTTTGAATACAGGCTAACTTCAGAGCGCCTAGGGGGGCACAGTCACTTTTACACCTTACCATGCTGAATGTTCGACTGCTTCAAATATATCGTCTGTGGAAACATATCAAAATTATTTTAACGTTTTTGAACTGACGAAAAGTTGTATACGAGTGACAAACAGTTTGGATCCAAATTATTTGTAAATGTTAGCCAAGTAGCGCTTAGTACATGTACGACAAACATTGAATAAGGTAATCGGATACGTTATCCTTTTTTGATCGGAGCTACAGTCGAGAATCTGTTATTCGTTCCCGTTTAAACGCAAACGTACGCAAACGCAAAGCACTAAAAAGTAGAAAAGAACAACTTTTGGACAATTCTGATAATTCTTGTTTATCTTGGTGGCAAACAGTTTGGAGCCTGATCAGACGCCGGGTTACCCGGCATCTGATCTGGCTCCAAACTGTTTGCACTGCAAATAATAGTTTTAGTGTAAACGCATTTATTGGGAAAGAATAACAGATTCTCCACTGTAAATAGTGCTTTGGTAAATATTTAAAATGATTAAAAGTACATTTTGGTCTATACTATTTTCGACATTTGCAACTCAGTATAAGAAAATATAATATGAGGTGGTTTAATAGAGTTGGGAACAATACTGAATTCTAAAGGACGAGTACACACCATTTATGGTACATAGTCATAGTCGAGTCATATGGCCTATGACTGCTGTGTACAGTGGAGAAAACGTAATTCTTTTCCAATAAACGCGTTTACGTTAAACTATTATTTCTTTTGCAAACAGTTTGGAGCCAGATTAGACGCCGGGTTACCCGGCGTCTGATCAGGCTCCAAACTGTTTGCCACCAAGATAAACATGAGTTATCAGAATTGTCCAAAAGTTGTACTTTTCTACGTTTTAGTGTTTTGCGTTTGCATTTCGTTTCGTTTAAACGGGAAAGAATAACAGATTCTCCACTGTACGAGTTCAATTAAATCCAGTATTGTTCTCGACGCAATGAAACGACCTCTTTATTTCACACCATAGAATAAAAAAAATGACGGACAAAATATCAAATTATAAGATCTTGATCTTTTAGAATAAAAATACAAAAACTGTTGTAGTCTTCCTACACTACGACGTTGCACTCATGATGCTATTGGCACTGCAACGTTGGCTACAACAAGCAATACGTTGGATAAACCCTATTCTTTTTTATTTTATGGCTGAATAAATGACATTCCTTTGATTTAAATTAATACAAATGTGCTGAATTACTTTATTGAACAGGCAATTAATTCGGCAATTGAAAAGCTGTTCTCAAGGGACGTAACTCTTAACAAAGTGTCGGAAGAATATGGATTTCCGGGACTCGAGTCCCGATATAAAAACAATATGGCGTTTTGGATCGCATTTTTACAATCTAGTACAATACTCGTTTCTCTTGTATCGTCACGTGGTAGAATTAAGAGCTTCCGATCGGTTTAATCCATGTAGGTGTAAAATAATATGAAACTATTTAGCCTAATACAAAGTAGGCAGAGTATAATATACAAGGCTAAGAGTGTTGTAGCATTGGTGCTGGTCCTACTTTAAACATCTATTAGAGTGTTTCCTCTCTACAACTACACCAATTGGCAGACTATGGTGTGAATGTTGTTTGGCGGGAGTTGTTATAGGGATGGGCAATTATTCCCTAGAGTGCTGTACATTTGCAAAAGGTTTGAACCCAAATCAGACGCCGCGTTACGCGGCGTCTGATCTGGGTGCCAACCGTTTGTCTCTCGTATTTATGTTTCTGTCAAAATGTCCAATATGTAATTTTGAAAATCAACAGCAGACGACAATTTAAGCAGACGATATTGTAGCAGTGAAAGCTTTAGACATAAATGTAGTGTCTCGAATCGGGGAAACAGCGGCAAGCATTGTTGTCGGATGTCCGTTGTATGTTATAAATGCGTTTTGTGTTACATGTAACATGTTTTATAAGAGTTGTAAACAAATAGAAAATGGAGGCCCCGGATGAATGTTGTTTTTCGATTTAAAGCCAGCAGGGTTTGCATTGACCGGCTAGAAACAATTTGTGCAATATCAAGAATCTAGTAAACCAGCATTTGGCAAACATAATCCTCGTTTGACCAAAAAAAAGTTCTGTATTTCTTCCTAACCTTTTCCCTCTCTATGACACCTTATAGCGCGTTTGCAAACAGTTTAGGAACTGGTAAGACGCCGAGTAACGCAGCGTCTGGTCAGGGCCCAAACTGTTTGACACTATCATCGATATTTTTCAAGTCACACAACCTTAAAATGGAGAATGTGTTTTTCTTTCCCAATAAACGCGTTTACGCTAAAACTATTATTTGCAGTGCAAATAGTTTGGAGCCAGATCAGACGCTGGGTAACCCGGCGTCTGATCAGGCTCCAAACTGTTTGCCACCAAGATAAACATGAAATATCAGAATTGTCCAAAAGTTGTTCTTTTCTACGTTTTAGCGCTTTGCGTTTGCGTACGTTTGTGTTTAAACGGGAAAGAATAACAGATTCTCCACTGTAAATCTAACAATGAAACGTGTCCTGCAGACAACAATACTGCAGCAGACGACAATGAAGCGGGGGAAGGGGTAAAATTCTCCCGAATAATTTGATCATGATAGGGTTAAAGTGTAATTTATACGTCTGTGTATGTCCCATTCGTTAAACATACTGGAAACAATTAGTTTAAGTAAATCCAATTATTTGCCACCAAATCTGTCTTGTTACGGCATCCGAATTAGTATTATTTGTGTTAAACCGCTATTGTTGAGTGAATTTGATGTGGAACGTGAGGCCAAATTATGTTTAAGAGCTCACATAAACACATGCACTTCCATACTCCGAGTACAATGTTTATTGTCGAACAGTTTTGATCATGATCAGACTCCGCGTTACGTGGCGTCTGATCAGGATAAAAACTGTTGACACAAATTTATAATTGCTTAAGTCAAAATATCTTAAATTTGATTTTGAGAACACAAGCAGTCGACAATTGTTTTTATTGAAGACGTCAAGCCAGCAAAAAAGGTTCAAATACGAGAGGTTTCACTAATGGGCTTACGGGAATCCTAGTATGATAATGACTGTGCTTGACATGTTTATTTAAAATTGTACTTTACAATTATGGGAAAAACTAGATGTTTTGGAAAGGAATGTTTATTTATGACACTTAGACATATATCTTAAACATTGTTTGAATTGGTTTCTATGAGGCAAATGGGCAAAATCAATTACGGTTTCATCTTTTGAAACTGAGTTAAACCCTTTCACTCTAAATGACGCCATAAAGCGCGTTTGCAAACAGTTTGGGTGCTGATCAGACGCCGCGTAACGCTGATGAGGACCAATACTATTTGATACTCTTACCGATATTTGTTAAGCCATACAACCTTAAATCTAACTTTGAAACGTGTCTTGCAGACAACAATAATGAAGCAGACGACAATAAAGGGGTGAAGGGGTAAACATCTCTCGAATAATTTGATCATGGAAGAGTTAAGCATGTACAGTGGAGAAACTGTTATTCTTTCCCAATAAACGCGTTTACGCTAAAACTATTAATTGCAGTGCAAACAGTTTGGAGCCAGATCAGACGCCGGGTAACCCGGCGTCTGATCAGGCTCCAAACTGTTTGGCACCAAGATAAACAACAATTATCAGAATTGTCCAAAAGTTGTTCTTTTCTACGTTTTAGTGCTTTGCGTTTGCGTACGTTTGCGTTTAAACGGGAAAGAATAACAGATTCTCCACTGTAGTAGTACGACGATTGTTTTATCAATGCCGAGATAATACAGAGCGGATATCCACTGAAATGGTATGCGTATACATGGTCCATATTGTACAACGAATGCAACTTTAAACGATATATTTATGGTTACTTATTGAATTGATATAACAATATGGTGAATAATTATACATCATTTTATATCCACATTCCAGAACAAAAATATATCTAGTCCTTTGTATCCATCGGTGTTACACATGTGCAGCTATATACAGTGGATAATCTGTTATTCATTCCCGTTTAAACGCAAAGTACGCAAACGCAAAGCACTAAAACGTAGAAAAGAACAACTTTTGGACAATTCTGATATTTCATGTTTATCTTGGTGGCAAACAGTTTGGAGCCTGAGCAGACGCCGGGTTACCCGGCGTCTGATCTGGCTCCGAACAGTTTGTAAAAGAAAAAATAGTTTTAGCGTAAACGCGTTTATCGGGAAAGAATAACAGATTTTCCACTGTATAACCCTTTCAGGATCAAATTTGTCGAGACTGTTTTACCCCTTCACACCATAGTGCCGTCTGCTTCAATATTGTCGTCTGCAATATCGTTTTAAGGTTAGAGTCATAGCAAAATGACTGATGAAATTTTGATACGAGTGTCCAACAATTTGGGTCCTGATCGGACTCCGCGTCTGGTCAGGACCCCAACTGTTTTGCAAACCATTCACTGTCATGACATCGTCAATCTTAAACAACTGTTAGCTGCCTATGTTTCTCAAATTTAAAGTTTGGCTAAATAAATATCGAAATTTGTGACAACTAGTTTGGATCCTGATCAGACGCTACTGTATGCGACATCTGATTATGATCCAAACTACATCATTGTTTATTCCATTAGGAATACAATGAATACATTGTATGTCGCCATAGCAAAGGGTTCCGCTTACTTATGTTTTAGCTGAACACGTTTAGCCAAATGTGTACAGTATATGTCAGTGTATGGTAATGGAATAGGTAAAACATTTTGAAAATGTTGATACAATACTTAACGTTGTATTACATGTGTAATGTGTCCATAAGCTACGGTGTTATAAACGATCGTTTGAACTATTTACTGTAAGATAACACATCTTCCAGCCAGATCGTCATTATAAGTTGTAAAAACCCGATTCGTTTTATTGTATTGTAGCTGGCCGAGTATACTAATCCCTTTCTGGACGAGGTTTTGCCTAAAACAGGAAATATGTGTAAACTCCTCATATAATGGATCTAAAATCCATATAGTGTTTGCCAGTAATAAATTAAATAACAAGTAGAAGCAATTCTGACCTTGTATTCTTTATTACAGTAGTTCTCAAAGTGGGGGCTACATGTAACTTGATAAATGTATGATCGTTTCTATACCAAGTCTGAGCTGTATTTAGGATAAAAAACAGTTACACATAAATACATGTATAAACAGTCGAACTTTGATATCTCGAACTCGTTTAACTCGACCATCCGATAGCTCGACATATAAACTGCGTTATTGCATGCTCGGTTAAGTCGAACATACCCATATTTCAAAGTTAAAACGTGGCTTAGCCACGTTTTAACTTTGAAATACAGATATGTTCGACAAAACCGACATCGAGATATCGAAGTTCGACTGCAGATTGCTTATGAGAGCCATCAGTCCCAAACATACATATATAACTGTATCATGAACACATATGATGAATTACCCGACTGACAACGTTGACAGTGTGAGCACACACTTCTCAGATAAATCAGAAGTAATGAATATCGGAATAATTACGGTAGCCAATGTCCCACACTTCATGACAATCTCATTGTAAACAGTTGTACCAAGAATCGACAGTATTACCTTAAATCTCTGCGACAAAGCAGGGCAGACTTATCTGACGTTCATTATTCTTTTCATTCAATCAACAATTACAGCTCTCAATGCTTTGTTGAAGAAAGCCGCCCAAAGCATCAAGTCTGCAATAGCATGGCAAGACTTAATAAGGTGAATGCATGACAAATTGATCTTATCTCTGCTGGTAATTGGTTTTCCGTGTTATGAGCGGCTGGCTGACAATGGAGCAAATTCACTTAGTACTTTGATAAGAAAAGACTCTGATGAATAATATTGAATTCGTGAACAATAACGATATATTAGCTCTTTGAACGCAAACCGTGATGTACGTGGACATTTACAAACAGTTTAGACCAGACTACGTTGCGAAGTAACATGCAGTCAGTTTAAGGATCAAACTTATTTTCCAAATTGTCCCGAATGTTCCCAATATAAAAATGAATAGTTTAACAGTCAAACAGGTAAAAGTATAAACGTTTAAGGCAATTATGTGTACTGACGAAACAGATCATAGTTGGATTGGGAATGCATGATTTCAGATTTGAATAAAACTTTCGCCATTTACACATCTATACATGCCCTATAATCAAATCCACCGAACAATTATCTCTGGTAACTTTTTACCATAGCAACGCGTAAACATGATTTCCATCTAAATACCAGTGTGTTTGGAGAGTCACAAATAGCAAATGCATGGCTTTTTTCTGTAAGATATGATATTTCTATGCTGAAATTTGACGTGTTGAAAATAACAATAGCTCAATATTTCACCACACGTGCACGGTGTTTAGGTCAATACATGTATGCTAAAACAATGGAATTTTGATTTTAGCGGTATAAGGACTGGACTGAGAGAAAACTTATGCATGCATGTATACCTTGAATATGATCTCTAATAACAAGAAGCAAACATGTTGATTACTATTTGAGAAGAAATCCGTTTTAATTCGAGTTGTTAAAACGGTAACAATTGAAAAAAATGTAAGACATTAAACAATATATATGTTTATTTGCCTATGTACATTGTAACTGGGATGTATTGCTTAGACTTTAATCGGATCACTCTTTAATATATGGTTACATATATTGTAGTGATTTTGCAAACGTAGTGAATGTAAAGTAATGGTCATAATAGGAGGTTGTACATTGTCTTCAAACTTGTCCGAAATGGACACATATTTTCAACATAATGTCAATTTATCAATAGTTATGTGAGTTGTTAGATATGTATGAGTTTAGTTTACCAAATAGTTGTCCATGTTAAAGGTGAATGTACATTACAATGTTAACTTGCAAAACTGATAATGAAACCAGTTAAAGAATTTCAGTTATAATTATGACAGTTTTGTTGTTATTGCCTTCGAAACGTCTTGTATTAGACACACATTTTCAGTAAAATACATTCTTCTGACAGCTGTTATCACAGTAAACAGTTAGCCGGTAATAACTATATGTATTTATTTATGCTTTTCGGTGGATTACCACGAAATAGCAGTGGATGATCACTTGGTAATCCACTGCAGTGGATTATCACCAATCGCTTTTTATTATGAATTTTCCCCGTAGGGCTCCCCAAGAATCGTAATCAATCGTGTCTTATCGTTAAATTCCGGCAGTCCGATTTGTCGCGAACTACTCACCGGAAGAGCACGAATCCAAACTCGGGAGCAACGAGTGACGTCATTATACCGCCAACTATCACGCGCATGTGTTCGACATAAAACGTGGGGCTCAACACGGGATAAATAATGTACGTTCGCTTTCAATTTTTAAACAATTTCGTTTAAAAAGTGGCTTAAAAGCATAAATAAATAGAATAACTGTGTTTTTTCAGTGTAAGATCGAATTTAATCCATTTCGTGTTCACTCAATGGATTAAATTTCGATCTTACACTGAAAAAAACAGTTATCCTCTATATAATTTGTTTTCTTTGATATATTTTCTTACCTTTCTTGCATAAACATTTAGTAATTAATGAATACAATATAAAATATATTTCATCGTCAGCTACAGTGGAGAATGTGTTATTCTTTCCCAATAAACGCGTTTACACTTACACATTTATTTCCATTGCAAACAGTTTGTATGCAATATAAACATGAATTGTCCAAAAGTTGCACTTTTCTACGTTTTAGTGTTTTGCGTTTGCGTTTCGTTTCATTTAAACGGTAAAAAATAACGTATTCTCCACTGTATCTCTTTCTAAACTCTTCCTGCACTTCTGCAATGTTTTCAAATTCCTTAACATAGCATCCAATTTTTAGCAAACATACACATTCCCGTGTTTTACGTAGCATTTTAAATGCTCTTTGTATAGAAACTTAGTGATGTTCCTTTCGAAAACGAATAAATGTCACTTCAAATGATGTTGTCTTAAACCTTCCGCTGAAATGTCGAATGCTTCATATTTGTACTGTACATTTTTTACATTTAGTTGTAATCCCATTTTATCTCAGCAATTCATATATTAAACGGTTATTATTCTGATTAGATACCGCGTTTCAAGATTAAACTCATTTGTCCATTATGGAACAGTATCAATCACTGGACAATCATGTAAATATTCCTGGGCAAACATGTGTCCAGTGGTAGATACCTATATACGGCATATAAAACGTGCATAACTGAATGAGAATCTTGTTTACCACTCTGTCTGGCTAGTCTATAAAGATGTATTGGCGATGTTTTGTTTGAAAAACATAGTTTATTTGCCAAATCAAATGTTTGCATAATAATGTTCAATGGACTAGCAGAAATTAAGGATCTTTATAATTTGATTCGTCTCCTGGCTGACATTAACGTTGTACAGTATCACGCAAGCAATAATTGGAGACTTATTCATGTATTCACCACTAGCGACATGTATACTCGTCGCTTACAAATATAACTTATACAATTTTCACCATTTCGATGCAAATAGTTTAGATTCAGATCAGACTTTCCTAAAGAAACCATAAGATTAAGGTCTGCTGATTTTGTCATTTTGCAATATATCTCAGAAACAAACACTATTATATTAAATGGACTACATTTAAATGGAAACTGAGATGTTCCATAACAAATTTCAGGAGTGATTGGGTTAATTCTAATGTCTACGTATACGTTATACGTCCCCCATTGACACGGAACTACACGCAAACACAATGAAAAGAATGGAAATAGATACAATTATCTGAAAATTATGCCAACTGTTTTGTCTGGGAAACATAATTATTATAGTCTAAAGCCTGATCTGACACCCAGTTACCCTTCATCTGATATGGTTCTAATCCGTGTGCACTGTAAATCCTTTATTTAGCAACCAACTACATAAGAAACTGCCTAAGGACATTGCAGTTATTGGTCACTTTATACACACTTTACCACCCCTTCCGGAGAGCGCGTAATCGCTGACATGAGCCAAGCAAAAAACTCGACTCAATATCACAGAACTAATTTCATAACCGCCTGATTCCCCACCTCCATCCTTTTTATAAATTTTGAGCATGTCCTACATTAATTGTATGTTTTTCTTAGTTTTATTACAGTCTTCGTATTTCAGTTTTCTGTTCCATTTCATTGACTTTGCTTGTTATTGGTAATTTCATTGAATATGTTTTGCCTGTGTTTATGTGCCAATTTTGCGCTTGATAAATTGTCGGAACTTTTTCAATTGTATAGTATATATTTTATTATAGTCTCATCATGGTTACAACATAGTATACACAAACAAATCTTACAAAGAGTATTTTAAACCATGCCATTCTTTTAAGAATTATAAGAGACTTATCAAAATGCAAATATCACTACTACTTAATAAATTTAATTAAGACTAGTGTCAGAAATACAAATACAGTATTATATACATAATACTAAAAAGGAAGAAATATACGACCTCCATTAATGTAACGTTCTAAAATTTCTACAAAATGAGGAGATGGAAATTGTTGAATAACACAGGATTTAAAGTATATGGTTATGAAAAGTAAACGATTATAAATCGGTAAGACCAACTTTTCTAAAATTTAAACAATAACTCCTATAAACGTATTAATAGAGGTTGTATAAAACCATTAAGAGCACACATTATACTATCAACAATAAAACATATAATTATGTAATTATTAAAGTACTAAAAGTCTAATCAAAGCTTTCTACTAAGAAGTGAGATACGAGCCTTAAGTATATTAAAACAGGTTTTGGCAACAATTCTTATTAGATTTTGGCTTGACATAATAAATGTTAACTTCTCAATATCTGACAAGTAGCTAAAATGTGCGTTCAAAGCAGAAGCAGTTTGAACCATATTCAAACGTAGGTCATTGTATACAGGGCAATGAAAACGGACATGGGATTCGGATTCTATCTCTTCACAAAATGGTCATATACGATCAATTATTTCTAAACTTTCATATCGACATGTTTCGATTCTAATTGGTTCTACTCCACATGGACATTTACAAAGTGCAGATCTATGTCTGGTGGGTAAAATCAACTTACAATATTGTTCAACGGCAAATGTATCTTTATACAGTGCGTAGTTGCGTAATTTGTTACCACCACGACCGTTCGTAGCATTAACTCTATTGATCGTAGATGTCCATTTGTTTACATATACAGATGTTAGATGATCTGTTACAGTCTGTTTTATTCTGGTTTTAAGCATAAAAGTGTTAAAATTACAGTACTGATGTAAATTACATGCTATTAACTGTTTTTCACCATTTTTAGAGTTACTGAATTTGTTATAAGCCCATAAAGCCACTCTCTTATTTACTCTTGATTTTGACATAGCACTCAAATTACACCATGTATTAGTCACTGATACATTTTATTTGACTTAACACATTCAACCCGACGAGCGACGAGTTTATTCTTCATTTACAAACAGTGTAACTGTAAGGATTACACTTGTCCCATGCAATCAGTGTCGACCGTGATCAGATGAATCCTTAAGGAGCCCTCTAATCAGGAGCTTCACTGTTTGTAAGTATACAATATATTGTTGAAATCAACCTTAATAGTCAAAAATAGAATAGACTTATTTTGAAATTGAAATTACTAGTATCCTATAACGTTTCAGGGGTGAATGAGTTAAGCCAAGAAATGAAAGATGTGAGGAAGGTCAACTTCATGATATAAAGGTAACTATTTTAAACTTCTTTTTTCATCGGCACGCTAGTATTTGACCCCTTGGAACAAGTTTCTGAATAAGATGTATTATTTTGAATGGCACTTAATTGGGTTTCAGTGAGAAATAAAGAACTGTTGATCAAATTGAGCGATTTTCCTATTCTTATGATACAGTGGAGAAAACGTTATATTTTCCCAATAAACGCGTTTACGCTAAAACTATTATTTCCTATGCAAACAGTTTGGAGCCAGATCAGACGCCGGGTAACCCGGCGTCTGATCAGGCTCCAAACTGTTTGTCACTCAGATTAAAATGAATAGTTAGAATTATCAAAATATTGTCATTTTCTCCATTTTAGTGTGTTGCGTTTGCGTTTCGTTTGCGTTTAAACGGGAAAGAATAACGTTTATCCACTGTATATTGGTGCCATGGTTGAAGGAATGATTATCAACTTGACATCAGTCTTGAGCTTAACAGGTATTAACCAAACTGAACAGCAGATGCTTTTAAAAGTAAGTTTAAAAAAATCTGACCTTAGAAAGTCCAAGTAAGATATGTGTTGTTTTGACGGAAAAAGTAATGCTTAAGCGTCCATTAGTTTAGAACTTGTAAAGACAACAATCTAGATCCAATATGTTTACATAAAAATGCATTACATTTCATTTAAACACTCTCGAAAAAAGCAAACTTATTCTGAACATTCAAATATGACATCAATTTCCCCGGGCAATTGTCCTATCTATTTACATTATTTTAGTATATATAACGGCTAGCTCAGTATAATGAGTAGTTATAATTCTGAACTATCCAATATGTCATGGGCGCAATGGCGTTTCCTTAGAATTGTGACCAAGATTTTTTCTAATATCTTTGAGACACACTAACACAGTAGAACATTATCACAACGGCCCTCTTGATGGGAATCATTAACATTTAAAGTAAAACATCTCTCAACCGGACAATTAAACATTAGGTCGACTTCAAAGGCATATGGCAGCGTAATGCAGGATTAAACAAATACAAAAATCCCCCGTTGGCTTCTTATTGCATTACTTCTGTCCTGCATCAAGCAGCCACGTGTAATACCCCGAATATGCCTTACTTGTTCGTTTTAGAGAGAAAGGTTAGCCATGTAATTAATTTCGGAAGAACAGCTATCTCTCCATAATGACAACATTCATGTTCCCTAAAGAGTGATTTCTTGCAGTTATTATTTTGTACAATACTATTGAATTCTTTAACTATCACCAGCGCTAATATCTAATCCCTTCCCTGTCAAGCTAAACGACATACGTATTGGTAACTCATTATTCCTTGAACCTTCAAATTTCAGTTAACAATAAAGGCCGGTCCATTTTAGATTATTTAGGTTGTTTTTTATGTTATTGCAAATGACAATAGTGACGTCCCTGATTAGAGGGCTCCTGTAGGAGCCCTCTAATCAGGGACTTCACTGTTTGCATTAGACAAGTGTACAGTACTGAACCTTATTAAATTAAATTGATAATCGCAAGCGAATTGCCATCGAATTGCCATCGAATCGGGCGCTTCAAAAAACAAATCCTACGTTTGAATACTTTAACGCGAACTTTCAGAAGCGGTTGTGACAAAAATGGAATCGAAAAAATTAACGAATGCATATTTGCGAACATTTGTGAGATACACCACTCAAGAAAACTTATCCGAGGGTAAATTCGTATTTTGAAATCGCAAGCGAATCGCCATCGAATTGCAAGCGAATTGCAAGCGAATCGCAACAATTGTTAATTTAATAAGATTCAGTACTGTACTCTTTACAGGTACACTTTTTTGGTCACTAGGGCACACTTTGTTTAATAGTCCGATTTAAAATCATTGGTTAGTTGTCCGGCGTTTGTTAAGAATACAAACTGTCTGGCTGTCGTGTTTTGTCTGATGATATATTACATGTAGTTTCAAACTTTAAAAATGGGCAATATCAGACGACATGTTGCTGAGCAGGCTAAATGCTGACTGTGCATTGGATATATTTAAATTAAGAAAGTATAAGGTATGCTCGAGCCCTGATTACCTGATCTCGGTTAACCTCGTCACTGTCATGACGTCATCTTCACTGCCATGATGTCATCGGATTTATTCGTTTTCCTTGTTATCATAGTAGATCTAGTCTTATTTATCAGACATGCACAATTGACTTGCAAAGTGTGAGATCAAAAACTATTGAATCCATTGGGATACGATTTAGTCTATTATACAGTGGAGAAAACGTTATTCTTTCCCGTTTAAACGCAAACGCACGCAAACGAAAAACACTAAAACGTAGAAAAATACAACTTTTTAACAATTCTGATAATTCATGTTTATCTTGGTGGCAAACAGTTTGGAGCCTGATCAGACGCAGGGTTACCCGGCGTCTGATCTGGCTCCAAACTGTTTGCACTGCAAATAATAGTTTTAGCGTAAACACGTTTATTGGAAAGAATAACGTTTTCTCCACTGTAGTAAACATAAGGACGGTTAATCAGCCAGATAATTCCTATTATATTAGTATTCTTATTTACTAGGGAACCACAATCAGAACATATTCCCCACGTGACATAAATTACTATTATCCCCTTCACTGCCTTACCCCGAGTACGCTAGTAATTTGAAAACAATTTGTATCCTGATCAGACGCCGCGTAAAGCGGCGTCTGATCAGGATACAAACTATTTTACACTCATTTCAATATTTCATAAGTCAAAATAACTAAATATTTAATTTTAGAAATAAAAGCAGACGGCAATTGTTTAAAATTGATGACGTCATGGCAGTGAAGGGGTTAAAGTTATCCGATTAGTTGAGTTGGTAGAACGTTGGTCTTGCAACGTTGACCGGTTCAAGGCCGGTATCGGTCACTATGTTTTCAAGTTAATATGTCAGAGATAGTTTTTCAATTGTGATTGAAATAAAAATACTATAACAGCATGAATGAACAGGCTGGTACACCTTCGGGGAATATTTTTCCTTCTGGTTTCATTTCAACTCTATATCATATGCAAATCGAGGAGAGTATTGTCGTTAGAAACGCGAAACAGTTTGGATACAGGTTGTTTGAAAGAAACAAGTGTATAGTCCAAAAGTACAGTTGTTGGCCATAAATAAGTTCCCATCCTGGAAATCTGTCATAAGTTTTTGATGTATTTGAGCTGCTTAAAGGCAGAATGTCGGCCAAATGGATGTTTAAAACGCGCAATTCATTTGCTATGTATTAAAACTAAACGAAAACGGTTGTCAGATGCCTGACATATGACCCCTTTCTTTAAGAATCATACATAAATGTGCCGATTTCTTATCGAGATGGTTGGAAAAATAAGCTCTTTGTTTACATAACAAATCTTCGTGTCGGCTTCCGAGAAGTTCCGCATGGCCGAATAAGAGTCACGTGATCGATCCGATTTTTCTGACTTGTCTGTGTTATTTTAGAACAGAATAGTTAATAATGGTAAATAGGTGACAGTGGAGAAAACGTTATTTTTTCCTGTTTAAACGCAAACGAAACGCAAACGCATCATTATAAAACGCATAAAAACACAACCTTTAGACATTATGACCATTCATGTTAGTCTGAGTTGCAAACAGTTTGGTGCCTGGTTACCCGGCGTCTGATCTGTTCCAAACTGTTTGCAATTGGAATCATGGTTTTAGCGTAAGCGCGTTTATTGGGAAAGAATAAAACTTTCACCACTGTAAGGAAGGTAACATCGAATACATAGTCGTACACATTCCTACTTGAGATAAGTATGATCATCGTGCAGCACGAGAATGCTGCGCTAACTTTACTGATATTTTATTCTTTCAAATTAAACGCATCTATATACAAAACTATTATTACCATTGCAAACAGGTTGGAGACAGATCAGACACCACGTAACCCGGCGTCTGATCAGGCTCCAACCTGTTTGCTACTCAGATTCAAAAAATAGTTAAAATTTCTAAAAGTAAATTTCCACAGTGTAGTAAATTGCGTTTGCGTTTAAACCGGAAAGAAAAATGTATTCTCTACTGTATATTGCGCACAATAAATACAGCTATCAATGTCTCTTGCTGAATGTAGGGAATACTCATCCCTTTTAAAGTTTTAGAATGTTCCAATCTAAAAATAACTCTGCCAAGTCAGAAGAAAACACTATGAAAACATCTTTACCGGGCGCAAGCCGAACAAACTCGGAAAATCTCCGCCGTTGATCGGATGTCAACAAACCGATTTAAAATCGACTTCTTTCCACCAAATGCATGGGTTTGTAAGCAAGGTTGCCTCCATATACATAGCGGATTACTTCTTTTTATATGTTTAGATTATGTATGTTCAGTTTAAGAAATGCGTGATTTTGGCTACTTGACAGCTACATACTGGCTTTAAGGTAAACAAGGAAATGTCGATCAAAACTTCGTAAAATGACAACTATGTAATAATGAAACTTAAGTTGTTGGAAATGCCATCTCCATTGCTTTCTATGTTAATCTTTTGGAAAGCAATTGGGTGGTGTTTTCGACAACTTAAGTTTCATTATTACACATCTGTAACTTGACTAAGACTTTATTTAGCTGAACAATTCCAAATGTTATATAATTATTAATGATTTCTCTTTAAAATGACAGCATTTCATGATGACATGTGATGTTCACGTTGTCATGGCAACACTATTAAGAACACTAGTCATGGATTCTCACTAGTTTTCTAAAGTTGCTATGCAACCGAATCAAATCAGAAGTATATTCAATTTCACCTCTCTGTCTGATCGGAAATTAATTTGGTAGATATTTACCTTTAGTGACTTTTAGATTAATCGACAGGTTCCTGTTTACCTTAAACAGCTCAAATACATCAAAAACTTATGACAGATTTCCAGGATGGGAACGTACTTATGGCCAACAACTGTTTATTGTATGGCGACCATTTTGCTTTTTTCAAATGGATGTCGTGATTTTCCGAGAAAGCATATCATGTAGCATATATGTGCAAAATTTGATGCTTGCCTCACAAAGCGAAACATTTTGCTGTTAAGCGGCCGGACTATGTACGCATGGTAAAGCAGTAGAGGATTCAATTTAACATGAGTTTATTACAACGTAGTGTGAACACAGATGCTTTATCGAAAACCTACTGAGCTATCAGATGTTAACCGTCAGTTGTACTATTTAGGCTACCTTAGGTCATATAATTTATGTGACTGTATTCGGATTACTGTGGAACATTTAGACAAGCAAATTAACTTTATTTCAATGGTCACTCGGTCATCTAAAATAGAACAGAACATCCAATTAAATGCTAATAAAAGTGGAAATTTGTGTGGCTTTCGGCGTTATCATGTTAGGAGAGAGACTAATATAAAAGGCTAAATTAAACGAAAAGTCATTTATTTGGTTTATGATAGCTGAAATTCAATCATATTTTATTGCAAATCTCAGAGTACGTTATACATTTCTCGACATGAACATTTTCTACAACATAAATGTATACAATGTCCAATAGCTAAAGGGCTGGGCCTTAGAGTTCACCATCTCAAGAAAAGACTTATCGATTGACGTTGAACGTTAAGAACCAGTACATTTTTACATATTATGTTGTAATGCAAAAGAACTTTCTCGTGCCATTATAACAAGACAAGACAAGACAACAAAGTTTATTGTGATACATGCCTCCAGCACTGACACAGATACAAAATATACAATCAATACATACGGTGTGTAACAATATGAAATCAACAAACATTGGCGAAATTCAATTTACAAATGATTATATTCTCTGCGTAATTGCAAGGCATAGTAAATCTACATTGCAAGATTTCGCACTTTATCAATATTTGTACGTGTCATAAGTAAATTGAACTTGTACATATTTGGATAATTGTAATATTTTATTGCTAAATATTGTTTCCTTAGGTCATTATATAAAGGGCACACTAACAGAAAGTGGTATTCGGCTTCGAAACTTTTTGGACAAAACATACATAATCTTGAATCTCGCGAAATACCCAAGTGTCTGCCCTTTTCGATCATAGAGTTAACATATTAAACAAACACATGGGCAACTCTGAAATTAGTAGATTTTTACCAAAGTCTTTTTAAATATACAAGCAAATACACGCACTATTTTAAGCATAGTGATGTAAACCTGTTTACTTCAATTATGTCGTCATAAACCGCCCTAGAAATTCACTGCCATTATTATCGTTGACCTGTAAAATGGTCACCCGTGTGTTTCTTTTGTTAAGTTTGGGATTGTAGGCGCATTGACTCAACCATTTATTATAGTATACACTCAGTGCAAAAAGAAACGCACATCGTGCTCAGGCGCAGATTAAGATACAGTGGTAAATACGCTATTCCTATCCATTTAAGCGTTAATCTATGCGTAAGAAACGCATAGTTAACGGTTAACGAACGCTTAACGAACGCTTAACGCCTAACGATTTTAACGCGTTTAAACGCGTAAATAAACGATTATACCAGAGATGTTGCGATTGGTGCGTTTTGTTTCACGCGGAGATTTCGGATCTTATCGATGAAAAACCCACTAATCCGATTAGTGACATCAGACCCATAAATCAATAAACCACCCGTCGCGACAGACTTGCATTGGACTCGCCGCTACGATAACGACTGCAATCTTTACTTACCGCATGAAATGTCGGAATATTTGATGTTTTGCTCACTTTGTGAATGACCCGAGTCAATATTTCAGGAGTATTCTTTAGAAAATTAAGACCGACATCCGGGCTCTTTTAAACGCGTAAAGAAACGCGTAAAGAAACGGCTAGGAAACCCGTTTAACGAAACGGATAATAAACGCGTAAGAAACGAGGAAAGTGGGTAGGAATAGCGTATTCACCACTGTACCTTGTTTTGAAGAAAATTTGAATAGAAAGACCATATCTTAAGATTTATTTAATTCTGCAACAAGTTAAAAAAAAACACTCAAACATTGTGCTGCCTTTTAACCATTTCCCTCTTAAAGACGCCGTTTGCAAACAATTTGGATCCTGATCAGACGCCGCGTAACATGGCGTCTGATCAGGATCGAAACTTTTTGATACTCGTATCGATTTGCTTTAAGTCATTCTACATTGAATATTACTTTGAAACGATCTTGCAAACAACAAAATTGAAGCAGACGACAATGAAACGGTTTAGGGGTAAAAACCTCACGATTAATTTGGCAGCGAAAAAAATAACTATAGCTTGTTTAAAACACCGCACTGATTAGTACAGGTTATGATGCTACCAATTCAATAATGATTTGATAATACGAGGGGTGTTCCAAAAATAATGTTACTTGCATCGGTGCCCATATACAGTGGAGAATCTGTTATTCTTTCCCAATAAACGCGTTTACGCTAAAACTATTATTTGCAGTGCAAACAGTTTGGAGCCAGATCAGACGCCGGGTAACCCGGCGTCTGATCAGGCTCCAAACTGTTTGCCACCAAGATAAACTTGAAATATCAGAATTGTCCAAAAGTTGTTCTTTTCTACGTTTTAGTGCTGTGCGTTTGCGTACGTTTGCGTTTAAACGGGAAAGAATAACAGATTCTCCACTGTAGCGGAAGTGTTTTTGTTCATTTTGATTTGCTCTGCCCTTCAAAATACTCTCCGCCAGCCAGAACACACCTTTTTAGCCGGTCAATCCATTTTTGGAAGCATTTTTCATACTCTTCAATGGGGACACCCATCAGACACTGATAAACAGCAGATCCAAGGGCATTTCTCGAATTGTATCTCTTTCCAGATAAATGATATTTAAGTTTTTTAAAGAGAAAATAGTCGCAGGGGGCCAAGTCTGGCGAATACGGAGGGTGCGGAAGGACGGTAACCTTCTCTGACTCCAAAAAGTCAGTCACAATACGTGCCTTGTGAGCGGGTGCATGGTCATGCAAAAGTCGGACATACTTAAGTTCTGTTTTGGGGCGGCGACTTTTGTAGTAGTTCTTCAATTTTCTCAGAACAACGTTTTTATAGTACTTGCCTGTGACCGTTCTGCCTTTTGGCACCGGAATTTGAATAGCTGGATCCTTATTGGTGAAAAATAGCATACAAAACCTTCTTTACCGTTCGTATTCATTTGGCAATACTTGGGCGTCTGGCATTTTTAGTGGCCCATATTCGGTTGGAAACCTTCCGATTTGGTTTAAAATAATACACCCAGGTCTCATCACCAGTGACTATATTATCAAAAGCCTTTTTACTATATTTTGGGTACATTTTGAGAAGTTTTTTTGCCATTGTTACACGCGTCTTATTTTGCTCATCCGTTAACAAATGGGGTATCCATCTTGCATTTATCTTTCTAACTTTTAGGTGTTTCTTCAAAATTGCATGAACTCTTGCTAAAGACAAGTTTGTCATTCGAGCCAATTGTCTTACGGTGAATCGAGCATCAGTTTTGAGGATATTTCGGATTTTGTCTATGTTACCTTTGGTCGTAGTTGTTGCAGGACGACCTGGGCGAGCAGCATCTTTCAGTTGCTGCTGCCCAGCACTAAATTTAGCTACCCACCTACAAACAGTCCTGTGCGACATTTGGCCCTCCCCATAAATGTCACACACCTCGCGGTGAATATCTACAGCCTTTATGCCGAGTAATGACCTACCTTTTATATAGGCCCTAATTTCAAGAACATTTTCAGCTCGTTTTCCTGTCATTTTGTGTATAGTCTAACGAATAGGCTATGAAACGATGTACACTGTACCGAGGCCATTGAACGTGTGGACGAGATATTTACCTGTGGCACGAGCCAGTGATCACTCAATCGACACGAGGTGGTTTTGTGCATAAATTGCACGATTTCCGCGAAAAAAAGCACAGATGGCATTATTTATGGAACACCCCTCTTAATTCACAAATACGTTCCTTCTACATAAAAAGTAATATTTTGATAAAAGATGTGCGTTTATTTTTGCGTTGAGTGTAATTGTCAACAAGGTTAAATCGTGACCAGACACCTCGTTGCGAATTTAAATTTATTATAATATGGCACTTAATAGATTACAATAAATGAATCAACTATATCAAACACTTTTGTAGCTTTGTACTCATTTACCTGTTCATACATTGAATATTCGTCTGACAAGAGTTGGATTTGCAATTTTCCAATGGAGTAAATATCTGTGTCGTGACATTTGGTGTGAACAATATAATACGGCAATGGTTAATACATTATGGCAAGCAATTGAGTCTTGCCAAGTGACAACCGTCCCAGGGGAAATACAATTTGATTATCATAGATAGCATGCGTTTTAAGTAAGTGTTGTTACAAGAGAAATACCTACTACAGTGGAGAATGTGTTATTCTTTCCCAATAAACGCGTTTACACTAAAACGTTGACTTCCACTGCAAACAGTTTAAAGCCAGATCAGACGCCGGGTAACCCGGCGTCTGATCAGGCTCTAAACTGTTTGCCACCAAGATAAACATAAATTATCAGAATTGTCCAAAAGTTGCACTTTTCTACGTTTTAGTGTTTTGCGTGTGCGTTTCGTTTCGTTTAAACGGGAAAGAATAACATTTTCTCCACTGTAGCTGATGGTGGTCATTGTCCTTGAGCAATCCGTACATTAAATTCATTATTGAAAAGAACGCAGTTGAACTATTAGATACGTTCGACGTTTTAAAATATGTGTTGTACATGTTCATCTAACAACCATTTTCCTGCAAGGGAAAATGAATTTGTATCCTGCGCTGGACTGCCCCTTATTGCAGGTCACGCTCTAATTGGGATTGCGATTGCACTGTGCTCACAACTCATTACATATCTCCCGATTAGCACCAAGCAGTTGGTTCTCGGTGCTCGGGTTGCAGGGCAGGGAACCACTTGCAAAGCAACCGTTATACTTAATTTAACCTACCGATGCAAGGGGCTCCCTGCGTGCTCACTTAGGCATCGCGTGATTTCCAGATCTAGCCAATCAAAACCAAGCTCCCAGCCAGGGAGCTACTACGCCTTTGTTTAAGTATCACAAAGTTTGTGGAATTTGGAGAAGCAGGTCTGTTAAATCCATTTTATAACCGCCAGCTTCCCCACCTCCACCCATATTTCAATTTGAGCGTCTCCTGTAAAAAATGTGTTCTAGTCATATATGCCTTTTTAATTCACATTGAGTTTGTTCATCATGAATTGTACCTTAACAGGGTGACAGATAGGCTTTTGAAACAATTGGATACAAATTTATTAATTGAAATGTTTCAGATAGTGATTTTCTCAATTAAAATCGGGTATTTTTGGTTTTATTTCCTGTAAATAACAATTAATTTTGTCAAAATTTAAATTTAATGTCATCCCTAGGAAAGCCTTATCTGTACCCTTTCTTATCTTTTGTTGTGTTACTGCTATTTGTACTTATATTCTGCCTTTCCTTATGTGCCAATTTTGTTGTGTTCAGGCCGACAGTGGTCTATAATATTCTTCGAATAAACCGTCCAGGGAGATGCCTCCCCGGACATTTTCAAATGCATCTACGTTTGGCTGTTTCCTCTCACTGCCCGGCCTTAAGCCACAAATATAACTTCAGGGAACCAACCCGCTAGGCACTGGTATTGTTTGGCTGAGACTGTGAGGCGATGTTAAGGACTATGTTTCAGTCTCGGAATCGGCACCTAAATTGAGGTGAATGTAAACACCGCCGCCCAGTCTCGATCAAACTATAGCAGTACTGACGCGGATACAAATGTATATCTAATAAAATGTGATGTTAACTTTATTACAAATATATTGATTTTCATAAGTGTCATTAAATGTTATGTTCATAATAAATATTGTAATCTGTCTGTCTCATTCGATTGTTCAGAATACGGCCTTTTAAAATACAAACAGCAACACTGTTTTATTCTTGAAAATCATTCAATTAGACGCCTGATCAAGATCCAAGCTGTTTGACACTCGTATCGATATTTCTTAAGCCATACTTCATTGAATCTTACTTTGAAACGATCTTGCAAACATCAACATTTAAGCAGACGATAATGAAACGGTGAATAGTCAAACACTCACGAAATTCCAATTATAATAGAAACATCAGTCGTAAACTTAAAGCATGACAGTGACAGTCTTAACCCTTTACCCAATAACCCTTTTATAACATTAAATACAGGTGAACACTTAAAGCAGGTTGAAAGTAAAGCAGAATGTGCCTTAAAGCACATTCTGCTTTACTTTCAGTCTGCTTTAAACAACCATCTGCTAGGCTACATAAAAATATTTGTTATGGTACATGTAATTGTTAATGAGGGTATAAACTGGAATTATTTTCTTCAGCTGAGGAATAAATTAGATGCGCTAAAAGTCGCTTCTATTGGGTAAAGGGTTAAGGCCCGGTCACACCACCCGAACTTTGTTGGAGCGTTCCTTAAACGGTAAAGAGAGGGAGCCGAATTTCGACAACGCTCGTAACCGTGCACAAATTGGGAAAAAAACGAAAACGCGGGCGTTGCCTTAGCGGTGCACCGCTGAAGCTAGCGTTACTTAAGCGTTGGTTTAACGGTAGTGAGCGTAAGCGAGCGTTGGTTTAGCGGTGACGCGAGCGTTGATAGAGCGCCGTTCTGCGCATGCGGGCGTTTGCTCGGCAGTGGTTTAAAGTTGGTTTAGCGGCATACCGATTTTGACTACGGAGCTGAACGGATCGCTTTGATAGAAGTATCCACTCTCAGACTCATACAACTCTGTCTCTCCTTCTTCTCTCTCTTCTTCTTCTGTCAACAGCGTGTTACAATCTGAGGAGGTTCCGATTCTGCTGCTGCCTGGACTAGTTCACCAATCATAGCAAGTCTCTCAACATCCATGGTCGTACAGTTTTACTGTAACTTTGAGCAAATTCGATATAAATGAGATCTGCACTTAACGGGAGCTCGATTCCAAATGGACTCCTGGTCCATTTCTCCCCGTACTTATAGCTAAATTCTGGTCCCGCTCCGACACCTCCATACCAACGCCAAACCAAAGTTCATCACTGCAATGGATCGTTGCTTCAACGCCCGACACCGTTCCAGCAATCCCATGTCCGCTCGTAAAACGCTTACAACAGCTCCACCAAAGTGTGTGCAACGTTTCATAACCACAAAGGCCTAGCGGACCAAAAAGCGTCCACGAACTTGCATCTAGCGGTGCCAAACTTTGACTGGGCGTTGTTGGAGCGGTGGTGAACCTTACCGGAGCGGAATATTGCCTGCTCCTCACCGCTCCCAATATTTTGTGCAGCTCAAATTTTTCGGAGCGGTAGGAGGGACCATCAGCGTAGGCCGAGCGCATACGGCGTTGCCTTAACGGGGCCAACTTCTGTTAAACGGTGGTGAACGGTAACGAGCGGTGATGATGTTTTGTTCAAGGTTAATCAAATACATATACATGTAGGCCTACTTCAGTTGGTTTTGCAGACAGACATCAGGAACTAGTCAATACAATAGCATGGTACAGTGGAGAAAACGTTATTCGTTCCCAAAAACGCGTTTACGCTTAATGTATTATTTCCCTTGCAAATAGTTTGGAGCCAGACCAGACGCCGGGATACCCGGCGTCCGACCAGGCTCCAACTGATTGTCTTCTATGTTTAAATTAACATTCAGCATTGTCATAAAGTAGTCATTTTCTACATTTTATGGCAATGTGTTTGTGTTTTGTTTGCGTTTAAACGGGAAAGAATAACGTTTGCTCCACTGTAAGACGTGATAAGGTGAAAACATGACAAAATGATCTTATTACTGCTGGTAATGGGTTTTCCGAGTTATTAACAGTTAGCTGGCATTTAAAGTAAAATATTTTAGTAGCTTAACCATTTACTCTTTAGCTAGTCTTTCTAGTGTTGAAAACAGGTTGTCACGTAAGGGTGTGTCAAACCCATAAGCGAATTTTTCAAAGTATTTTACTTTTTTTCTTTCTTGTTTATTTTGAAAGAGCTGTTTGTGATACATTGTAAATGAAATAAACAGGAAACAAACATATGTTGCTGTGCATTATTTTGCACTATGGCAGTTTGGAAAAGATGTGTCAAATCAAGACTTTTTTCTCAAATTTGATCAATTTAAAGTATAACCTTCAATAAAACCAATTTTAAATAAAAAATAACAACATAGTAATTTTGTTTTTCATTATGTATTTCATGTCTGTTACAGTTATTTGAGATAAAGACCAAATAGGCACCAGATTTGGAAAATATGAATCTCTGAATTAGCAACATGTTTTCTATTGGTAATGATATTTTTAAAAAAGAAAAAAATATGAGAAATAGTAAAAATAATATCTCTATATTTAAAATCTCCTTATAGTCTACCAGATCCATACAATAGAAATTAAAATATGAAAAGAAATTGATAGGTTAGTCTTGAAAATGTTGAGTTATTGAAGAAAAGGAGTTATCTTTACACAATTTACAAAAAAGGTGCCTGTTTTGTCTTAAATGAGTTTTTGTATGAAGACATACTACCATAGACATGAAATGAATAACACAAAACCAAATTATCATGGCTGTTTTCATTTGAAATGGATTTTATTGAAGCGGGCTGTTTGAAAAGGACAAAATTAGAAAAAGTGAATGGGGTAAATTGTACATCTTTTAAAATGGCCATAGAGCCAATAATTGTACACCAATATGTACTCTATTTCTATTTTGTCATTCACCTTAAATAACTCTGCAATACACAACCATCATAGAGTGTTTTCATGTACTTTGAAAAATTCCCAAATTCATGAGTTTGATCCACCCTTAAGAAGGTTGGACGTAAAGCAAACAGCTATACTTACAACCTGCTGTAATCTATCGTCTGCTAGGACAAAATAAATATGTTCTATGTTGAACATTCCTAAGTACATGTAATGGAACTAAAATCATATCTATCGAGTAACAAGTTAAAAGCAAAGTATGTGATGTGTTATGTGTAATTCGTGAACAATTAATACGCTATCCAATTTATACTTTAGTTACCAACAGTTTATATCATACACATTGTAAGTTGATTGGAGAATAGGTTCATTTAGCAGGAATTATGCATACAGTGGATAATACGTTATTCTGTTCGGTATAAACGCAAACTAAACGCAAACGCAAAAATCTAAAACATAGAAACTTCAAAATTATGGACAATTCTGTAATAACCCATTGCACTAAAACGTAGAAAAGTACAACTTATTGATATTCCTAACGATTTATTTTGATCTGAGTGGCAAACAGTTTGGTTACCCGGCGTCTGATCTGGCTCCAAACTGTTTGCATTTGAAATAATAGTTTTAGCGCAAACGCGCGTTTGTTGGAAAAGAATAACGTTTTCTCCACTGTACTTTAGAAAGTTCTTATTACACTGCTAAAGGTTACAGTGGAGAATCTGTTATTCTTTCCCAATAAACGCGTTTGCGCTAAAACTATTATTTGCTGTGCAACAGTTTGGAGCCAGATCAGACGCCGGGTAACCCGGCGTCTGATCAGGCTCCAAACTGTTTGCCACCAAGATAAACATGAAATATCAGAATTGTCCAAAAGTTGTATTTTTCTACGTTTTAGTGCTTTGCGTTCGCGTACGTTTGCGTTTAAACGGGAAAGAATAACAGATTCTCCACTGTAGATGTTTACCCAGACAGTTTCGCAGACTGTCAATCAGCTTGGTCACCGGTGAACTGTGTTACTGACAGTCGGCGAACTTGTCTTGGTAAATACCCAACCTTAAGCAGTGTAATAAGAACTTTATAAGTGTAAGTTAGCTAACAATATCAACTATTCAAATACGTTTAACTCTTTCACTGTCAATGGCACCAAAAGGCGACTTTGCAAACAGTTTGGATCCCGATCAGACGCCGCGAAACGCGGCGTTTGATTAAGATCCAAACTGTTTGACACTCTTATTGACATTTCTTCAGTCAGACAACCTTAATTATAACTTTATACGTTTTTGCAGACAACACTACTGAAGCAGACGACAATAAAGCGGTGAAGGGGTAAATTCGCCTGAATGATTTGGCGCCGAAAGGGGTAACCACTGTTTATGAACGACGACTGTACGAGTCCCAGGCATTATTTGGTTAAATCAAACAACATTGATTCATCGTGATAGAATAACCTCCAATCGTTAGTTTGTCATTAATGTAGTTTAACCCTGTCTTCTCTGGAATATAGCATGGTTAGACGTAATAAGGTGAATACACGACACAATGACACTCTCTCTGTTGGTAATTGTCTTTTCTGTGTTATGAACGGATAGCTGGCATTGGAAGCAAATTCACTTAGTAGCTTAGCCCTTTACTCCATAGCCTTTTTTCTATTACAGTACTCCCTCTCTTCAACGGCCCTCCCCGCAACGACTCCCTCCTTACAACGACCCTTGTCACAATTCCCTATACTGGAAAAGTATGTCCAACCTATTCACGAATGCTATGTCGTCTGCTTACACTTGCCATCAGCTATTTTCTCAAACTTACATAATGGACATTTTGACAGAAAAAAACGTAATAACTAGTGACAAACAGCTTGAATCCAGATCAGACGCCGCGTTGCAAACGTCCCTCCCTATAACGACTCCCTTCGAACAACGCACATAATTGCTGTCTCCCATTGGGTGTCGTTGTAGAGAGGGAGCGCTGTATTATAAACAGGTGGCCACTTTAAGCAGGTTAAAGGTAAAGCAAAATGCTTAACTTACAACCTGCAGTAAGCTATCGTCTGCTGGGGTAAAGGAAATAGTTCCTATGTTGCACATTCTTAACTGCATGCAATGTAACTATTTTCTCCAGTGGAAGAATACTGGTCAATACACAGTCAATTCATTGACCCGAGATAGCAGGCAGGGACAACCGTGATACATGTTAGATTAATATGAGAAAAACAAACTGATGTATTTTTAAGTAGTGTTGACCAATCATAGTCTCTATTGCAAGGAGGACAGCTGATCAAGGTCTGTACTGCAAAAGGGTTAGGCAAAACAATAATGTTCTAATGAGTGTCAAACCTTTGATCTCGAAAACTGCTAATAGCAGGCAGCTATGACAGGGACGCTTATCTCGGCTCTGTACTGTGAGACAACGTTTCGACTGTTCCTTCAGAACCTATGAACTAATATAATAGTTATTTCATATGTATTTGGGAACAGGCAAACATATTGTCCCGAGGTATCGGGGACGACCTTTAAACAGTTCAAAATGTCTTCCATGATAGCCAGGGACGGTAGTTTTGATTGTTCCTCAAACACAAATGATATAACCATTTTATTACCTAATGTATTCTTTTCTGAAAATATCATTTCTGGTTCATGGAGGGAAACATTTAAACTATTTCAATTGGATTAAGAAATGTCAGAATAACACAACAAACTAGACAAAATTACGGAATTACAAGTTATATCGAGTATTAGCTCATACATCAAATTATTAATTACAGAGTTTATATCATTAAGCACTTTTCATAGGTGTAACAACTCGTTTTGAAATAAAGTATAGAATCTAATTAGGCACACTGCTTCCTATCAAAAACACCTAATGAAATAATATTTCAATCCGTTTTGAAATATTTATTTCAAAGTGTAATTTTAATTCAAAAACGGGTTGCCAAACAGCTTCCTAGGCAAAACGGATAATGAAATAACTTCCTACCCATTTTTAAATGGGTGTCATACTGATTCCTATAGAAAGGGCAAATTAAAATTAACTTTCACCCCATTTTAAAATAACTATTTCGATTCTCATATAGATCTAGCATCAACAATGCCAAGCTTTCTGTTGAATGATACATATGATTTTTTATTAGTAAAGATGCATTTTAAGCCAGATGACGCAATTAACGTCAAATAACGTCGACTTAACGCCATTGGCCGAAATACCAGTGAAATATACCACTGCATTTTAGTCATGACGTCAATGGCGTCAATGACAACAAATTGACACAATGAACCTACAGACCTAGGAAACACACATGACTTGTTTGTGACATTGCATTATGCATCACTGACGTAATAAAACGTCGGTGTGACGTGACTATTCAGACCCTTGAAATACGACAGTCCAACTTTTGATATTATAATGCGTTTTATATAATTGACGTCATTGACGTCATGACACCGAATAGACCTTATGTACATCAATAAATATATTTAACAAGCACCTTAGAGCTGATATCCCCTGCCGCAGTGATTGTCGAGAAGAAAGTGGCAAACCTTATTGTGGGAGGAATGTGCAAATGGTGATCACCTGTCTTCACACTGGTAAGACGTAACGTCGCCGGCTGCTGTTCTACGTACCGGCTGCTGTTAACGCAACGCTAAAACTGTGGAACAAAAATCGCTGCGCCCTTAGTAATCAACGAGGTAAGGACAATAAACTCTTGATTTCGAGAGTCTTTCTTTAAAATATCAAAAAAGGAGTAGTTGCACGGAACATCCCGGTTATATGTGCATACTCCGGCGTTGTGTTCTCGTTGGATACTCGCTTAGTTATGACGTTTAACCCGATGAAGTTGCGACATAGCCATACATAGTTCAAGAAAGTTTTTATCTAAATCCATGCATATTTATAGGCACTAGTATAACATGAAATATTAGAATTGTCCAAAAGTTGTTCTTTTCTACGTTTAAGCGCTTTGCGTTTGCGTACGTTTGCGTTTAAACGGGAAATAATAACAGATTCTCCACTGTATCTAACCCACTTTGAAATATTTGTTTCCAAGTGTAACTGTTTGTTTTTTTATTAAAAAAACGGGTTGCATTGCAGCTTCTTGTGAAACAAGCATACTGAAACAATTTTTCAACTCGTTTTGAAATAATTATTTCAAAGCGGACACAAATGATCACACCCGAGTGATGTATACAGTGGAGAATATGTTATTCTTTCCCGTTTAAACGCAAACGCAAAGCACTAAAACGTAGAAAAGAACAATTTTTGGACAATTCTGATATTTCATGTTTATCTTGGTGGCAAATAGTTTGGAGCCTGATCAGACGCCGGGTTACCCGGCGTCTGATCTGGCTCCAAACTGTTTGCACTGCAAATAATAGTTTTAGCGTAAACGCGTTTATTGCGAAAGAATAACACATTCTCCACTGTATATTTCGTTTTGTTTGATCAATAGTTCGCCGCCAACTGCAATGAAGGTATGTTTCAAGGGTAACATCGAACCATCTTTAATAGTATTGATGTTGCCGAATGAAAATAGTTTAGATCCTAATCAGGCACTGCGTTACTTTTTGTCTTCTTGGATCACAACTGTATGTATTCCAATGCAATGAACACATATTATTGCTTGCATGTCTTAAGTTTCTTAGTAAATGAATATATTGTGTACACTCTGTCTGGATAGCTGTTAGTGATATATTTACGATGCTCATTTGAATGACAGGGTTGCCCGATAATTCACCCCGTCAAATGTTCAGATTATTTTGTTGCGAGGAACATTGACATTCAATAACACCCTTTAATTTGATTGATTCTAAATGATTATTTACGTTTCTACTGACATACGTGTTTTGACAGTCCCGTGCAAGAAAACATGGTTCAACGTTCGCATACTTTAATCGTAATTATTTATATTTGTTGATCTTTTATAGCAACTTTTATAGGCCCTAATACAGCCACTTAACCCTTTCCTTCCCGAAACTGCAAATGGACAATTCAGATTCCGGTGAATCCATGTTATTTAAATTTATTTAGGGTTGTTTTTGTCAATATATTGAAATACGACAAACAGAAAAGAGCATGACCAGAGGGTGCGTATTGGAGCCTTCTGATCTGAGATTTCTGTGTTTCCTTAGGACAAGTGTACTCTGCACAAGTACCGTGTTTGCCAATGACGCGTAAATGTACGGTTATTCCTCAAATAATTTACCAGACTGAACAATTATGCTCTTACATGCTCATAGGCATTTCGTTTGCTTTAACCCCATGCACTGTTCTACTCCGGTTACATTGATCATTCGACATTTGATCAGGATCCAACCTCTTGGCACTCATAACTGTACTATAGGAACTGTATAATAACTGAGAAATGAATGCAGACGACAATTGTTTAACAGAAGTTGAATTCATAGCAGTGGAAATAATGTTATGTCAGTTAAATGGTTCATAGGTGAATGTACGAAGGATTTGTAATAAAATCTTGCTAAATTCGAAACGGAGGAGGCAAATCTCGGAGCTTCGTTTTTTCCGAGACTGCGGAAATATTTTTTTGATGACAATGGATACACTGGATAATTTATATCAAATTTATATCAAATTACAAATTGATCTGCGAACGTTAGGGTTCTGTGTTTCTTTGTTGCACTAAATAACATTATATTTGAAACCGTTAACAACTCTTTTTATAATGATAATGAAAATCAAATGATGATTGGCAAAAAACAATGTTAAACTCGAATACTATTCAATGAAATTTAAGTTAATTGTTGTCGGTGTATTGATAAAGCTATAACAGTCGAACTTCGATATATCGCCCTCGCTTAATTCGAACTACCCGATTTATCGACATATGAATTGCATTATTCCATGTTCGGTTAAGTCAAACATACCTGCATTTAAAAGTAAAAACATGGCTTAGCCAAGTTTTAACTTTGAAATACGGGTATGTTTGACATTTAACCGAGTCAAGATATCGAAGTCCAACTGTAGTTTATTTGCTGATTAGAGACAGAGTTTGTTTTTCACAATTTGCATTTCCCAGCCTTAAATGGTACTGTTTGGGGCCTGGTTTACTCGGGTTGTCTGTTGAAAAGGACGAGCATTCTCATCTCATGAGTTCATTGTGTTAACCTTTATCCAGAGCTCCAGATAAGGGAAGTATTTAAAAAAAACTCAAATCTATATTTCTGCTTTAAACCCTATGGTGTCACTCGAAGAGACGATTCTAACGAGTAGTAACACCATAGGATTTGGTGCTAAAATGAATGAGAAAATGTTGGATTTGTTCAGTTTACTCCCTCTTATCTGGAGCCCTGTTTATCATGCTAAATTGTCGCCTATCTCAAATATATCGTCGGCGAAAAAAAATCAATTTAGTTGTTATTATTTAAAACTGACTAAATAATTGGATATGAGTGACAAACAGTTGAAATCCAGATCAGGCGCCGTAACGCTGCGTCTGATCAGTACCCAGACTGTTTGACACTTTTATCAAAATTTATTATGTTATACAACCTAAAATCTAACTTTAAAACGTGTCTTGCAGACAATAATAATAAAGCAGACGAAGGGGTAAAAGTCTCCCGAAATATTTGGCAGTGAAAGGGTTAAAGAGCCTATCTAGACGATAGGGTCATAACAACAAGAGTGTATTGACCCACAGTAGGTTGATAACCTCTAGCCTTGACACTATCAGATATACGAGACACAAGGCCTAACAAGAGTTGCACAAACACCCCGGGGCCTCGTCTTTTACAAATTGAGCGGCGAAGATGTTAATAGCTTCCGATTTTACAAGTAATGCCATGCGTGGCTAATGGTGTATGTTCATAACACAGTTTGGAGTCCAACCAGAAACATAAAAACGGCTTCTAATCAGACTCCAAAGTATTTGCTATGCAGATAAAAGCATATCTTGTAAAGTTAATAGTTAATTTTGTTATCTACATGGTATTACATTGAGTTTGGTAACGGTTCAATTTTAACGGGATACAGCACTGCCTTCAGATTAAAGTATTTTGTGTGCCTTCGCATGGTCAATCAGATATTACACTGACACATTTATTTGCAAGGATCTTGTTGACAAATTAACAGGCAAACCAATCGTGTGATAAATTGTACAGTAAAATCACCTTATTAAGACCACTAAAAGAATGCTTACTGATTATATGAAATAAATCAAAGACGAAAGTAAAACAGGAAGTTCCTGTTAGGGAATTCTGTGTGACTTTGACTTTGCTTGAATCAGCCACCATACAAAATGATTTATGTAATACAGTGGTTATAAAAGCAAGGTGTTTTAGTACTATCAACAGTATCGACGTTACAAAGTCAAATGGTTTGCTTGCAAATTGTCCTTCACGAAAATACATCTGACGTATTCATGATTTCAAATAGCAATCACCTTATTAGTATTGCTTAATATAGCTCGTAAATAATGCCTGCAAGATATTCAACCTGATGGAAAAGCACTTTTCAACGATACTGTCTATGCTTTATCATCCTCAAATGGATTGCATTGCCACAGCAGAAACATTGCTACGAGTGTACGTAAAGTGAGTACCTGATCAGCTGTAAATTGAATTTTATTTTGAAAATGTTCATGATTTGTTGTAATCTGAATGGCAAATGTGTTGGTGCTTATTCAAGGTTACGTGGAATAGACGTGTTTATTGGGATCAAATAACGTCTTTGCCAATGTAAAGGACCTTTGGTTGAAGTTATTTGTCATAGCATATACATCTCGTGCTACCAAAGGTATGGTGTTTCGTTGGGGCACTTACAGTGGAGAATGTGTTATTCTTTCCCAATAAACGCGTTTACGCTAAAACTATTTTTTCTTTTACAAACAGTTTGGAGCCAGATCAGACGCCGGGTAACCCGGCGTCTGATCTGGCTCAAAACTGTTTGCCACCACGATAAACATGAAATATCAGATTTGTCCAAAAGTTGTTATTTTCTACGTTTTAGTGTTTTGCGTTTGCGTGCGTTTGCGTACGTTTGCGTTTAAACGGGAAAGAATAACAGATTCTCTACTGTCAAGCGATTATCAAGAATGCACAGTACTCAAAAGCAAACGTTGAAATTAATGTAATAAAGAAAGGAAAATATTTTTATTTGATTTTACTTGGTTGTGAAATCTATGTATTGTTGTGTGTATAAAAGCGTAACCAATCTAGGTTTGGTTTTTAATTTTACAAATGCCAGTGTCCTATAAACAGGTTTATACAAGCGTGTCGACGCCCACACACGGCAAACATGTATGCTGATAAAATCGTCGGTATTGCGCTTAATCTATGGTTTTATATCATTTAACATAATTATATCTAATTAACGGTTTACTCCATGAAAACGCCATTTTTTACCTTTAATATATTTATTCACAAAAGAAGCTCTAATGTGTATACAGCTACTATGCTGCATACGAAATGTGCCATTGGTCCTATTTCATGGTAGCTTAACCCTTTCCCTTATAGAAGCGACTTTTAGCACATTCATTTTATTCATCCGCTGAAGAAAATAGTTCCAAATTATACCGTAGTGAATATGTGTCATATTTAATACTTTCCTTATTCTAGCAGTTAATAGCTTAAAGTAGGCTGAAAGTAAAGCAGAATGCGCCTTAGGGCGCATTCTGCTTTACTTTCAACCTGCTTTAAGTAGTCACCTTCAATACTAGAAACAATGCTATCAGGTAAAGGGTTAAAGCACAGAGTAATAGCTGACACACAGGTTGTAAAAGAAGCTGAATGATATAAGAGTTCAGTAAAACATATGGTATTATTACCAGGTAAAAAGGCAAACAACATTCACAAACATTGTAATAAAATGAAGAAAGTACCATTTTATCCCCCCTCAATTTGGAAGGCATATAGTAACCACACTGTCCGGCGTCAAGGTGTCTGTCTGAGATGTCTGTCTGTACCGCATCGTGTCCGATCTGTAACTCCAATATGCATGAATGTTTTTTGAAGTAAATTTGTAGAAATATTTACCACTGAGACAATATGTCGCAATTAAAAACCCGGGTTCACATATCAAAGGCCAAGTTCATAGTTTGGTGTCAACGGTCGAAAAGTATAACATGTTGCCATGTACGGGCTCTAACTCATGCTAACCATGCTGAGATAGTATTTGAAATAACGTGGAACAACTTATCTTTTAGGGAATACGATGTGTCATACATAAGACCTATGTCTGTATCTTCAACGTCATGATCACACTTAGGTATCAAAGATAAAAATGAGAACATTTCCTTGTGTTCGGGCTCTAACTCCAAGCTGCATTGATGAATTGTAAAATGACTTTGCAGGCATATAGTTCAAAAGAATACGATGTGTCATGTTGGAGAGAAACTCGTGTGTAGATCTAGGTAACAGTCATGGATCAAAGTTGTAAGAGGGGAACATTTGGTCTTGTGCGGGCTCTAACTCCATCATGCATGGATGTAGTTTGAAACTAGTCGGTAGGAATGTTCATGTAGCGAAGACAATATGTGAATAAACCAAGATATTTTATTTTAAAGGTCAAGGTCACAGTCAATAGTCAAACATCAAAAAGGAGAACAGTTTGTTGTGTCTTGGTTCTAATTTCTGCATGTATGGATGCAGTATGCAATAGTTAAGCATACATCTATAGACCGATGTTATTCAACTGGCAGGATGGAGCTAACCTTTGGCAAAAATAAACTAATTTACTTTTGATTTTAGGGTTGTTGGGTATAGTTGAGGTATTATATCGTTATTGTACGATATTTTCAACTTGAAGAAAAACAATGTATGCGTGCACCAATATCCACGTGCAATTGATATATACAGTGCTCCCTCTCAACAACAACAACACCCAATGGAAGACAAAGATTGCGTGTGTAGTTCGAAGGGAATTGTATTGGAAGAGAAATGAATACTTGGTTACAGTGGAGAATCTGTTATTCTTTCCCGTTTAAACGCAAACGTACGCAAACGCAAAGCACTAAAACGTAGAAAAGAACAGCTTTTGGACAATTCTGATAATTCTTGTTTATCTTGGTGGCAAACAGTTTGGAGCCTGATCAGACGCCGGGTTACCCGGCGTCTGGTCTGGCTCCAAACTGTTTGCACTGCAAATAATAGTTTTAGCGTAAACGCGTTTATTGGGAAAGAATAACAGATTCTCCACTGTAATATTTGCAAACAGCTTGAACCCAGACCAGACGCCGCGTGAATCTGGATTCAAGCTGTTTGTCATTCTTCATTATCTTCCTTCTGTCAAAATGTCTAATACTATGTAATGTTGAGAAAATACCGGCAGACGACAACGATGAATTCCGATAATAAAATAGCGTGCTGTCGTCCCTAACGTTGAAATTCAATGGTCCGCATCGAAACTCCGCGTTGCCAAGTCAATAAAATTGGTCTATACTACATGATAAGACGAGGTGTCAGATGCAATACCCTGGCCAGACCTAATGTTTTGAATGTGTGTTAGGATAGTTCTCATGTATTTGTAGAAATGTACAAACTGAGAAAATAAAGAGTATTTTGAACTTGAACTTGGTAAATGGTCAAGGTCACACTCATAGGCCTAATCATTTTGAAATTATTTCCTACAAATAAGCTTCCAAATATGTGACACATGCAAGTTCTATGTATAGAAGAAATGGACACACTCAGTCAAAAGGTGAAGATGTTCTTGTCATGCACATGTCCTAGGCTTTAATGTCCCGGATTCGGCAACAATTGCACTGTGACTTTGACGGTTCTTGTTTCTTCTATCGATTCGTTTTTTCTCTGAGTGGCAAACAGTGTTTGAAGACTGATCAGAAACCGAGTTACCTTGGGCCCGTTTCCTAAAACTTAGTACGACACATGTTGTCGTAAGTCGGATTATAAAACTCTCAATAAGTAATTTTTTCTCAATCTAATCCTGCTTTGTGACATCTTCTCGGAATCGTCTGGAAAAGACGATTCCAAAAAGATGTCACAAGACGGGATTAGATAGAGAAATCAGAGATTAAATGTAACTTAAAGTCTTGACTTACGACAACATGTGTCGTAAGATGTTTTATGAAACGAGCCCCTGGATCCCAACTTCCTGAAGATAAAACCATTCTTTAGCATTTTGAATTGGGCAAGATCAGTTTTTTCTCTGCTGTTAAACTTGTTGACAAGTCGATTTGGCAAACAATGCCGAATCTAATCGGGGTCCAAACTGTTTGGTAAATGTAAGTTAGGTTTATAAGGATTGGCAGTGAAATGGTTTAATAACGTTAATTGAAAGTGATTATCAGTCTGATTGGGATTTCGTTTCACTTTGAAACATTATCAGAACGACTATCAACAGTCAGTGAAAGCTAGATAATTTGCTTTGAATTGCACGATAGACCTGATTAGGACTATTCATGTCTAGGTTTATTTCTCGCGGCAGCATATCTTGCCTCAGACTTGGAACGGCAATCAATATAAGATAAACATCTGACAACACTTGGCAATGCCCACTATAAAATGTTAATGAAAAACTCTGTGACGCCGAAAGCCTATTAACATCTACGTAATTGGTTTGGTAATATCGTTGTTTTTCTGAAATCATTTTTTGGCATAAAATAGGTTGTTTGAATTTAAGCAGCACACATTTTGGATAGGCTATCGAATTATTGCAAAGAAAACACTTCCGACGCTTTTGGTAAAACATTATTTTTATAGGGGCATGGACGATATTTTCAATCATGTTACAGTGGGGAAAACGTTATTCTTTCCAGTTTAAACGAAACGAAACGCAAACGCAAAACACTAAAACGTAGAAAAGTGCAACTTTTGGACAATTCTGATAATTCATGTTTATCTTGGTGGCAAACAGTTTGGAGCCTGATCAGACGCCGGGTTATCCGGCGTCTGATCTGGCTCTAAACTGTTTGCAGTGGAAATCAACGTTTTAGCGTAAACGCGTTTATTGGGAAAGAATAACACATTCTCCACTGTACCAATACGATTTAACCCTTATTATCAAATTATTCGGCAGATGTTTACCCCTTTACCGTTTCTTTGTCGTCTGCTTCTTTTTTGTTGTCTACAATGTCGTTTCAAAGTTAAACATTTACACAGTATGACTGAAGCAATTTCAAAACGAGTGTCAAACATGAGTAGAGAGGTTCTTTAACTCAGAGCACAAGAGTTTGTGCTCTGAGTTAAAGAACCTTTCTACTCATGCCAGAGCCAGAGCAAAGAAACCTCTTTGAGTGTCAAACAGTTTGGATCCTGATCAGGTTCCGAATGTTTGCAAACGCGCGTTAAAGCGTCATTGAGAGTAAAAGGGTTAACCTTTTACGTTATCAATACATATTTTATTTTCACTTATTTTTCACAATAATATACGCAGATCGGACAGTTCATTTCGATAACATGTACAAGAATTCAGACATTTGGTGCTCAATTGGTAACGCATTTGTTTTCAAAATAGTTCACAAATTAACGTATAAATATTCATATATATATATAATTTTGTTTTTAACATGGTTATTTGATAAAATAAAATCTAACATTCATGCTCATTTATTATCATTATTTATAAACTTAAACATTCGCCTAGGCTCACGTCATACTAGCATAGTCAACTTGTTCATTATAACTGGTCTGTAATGAGATTCAGTAATCAGTACTCATACATGATTCTGCGTTTACAAACAAGTTAAAGATCTGAAATAGATTAAAAAAACACATCGGGGAATTGAAAAAAACAATGTGTGTATTCCCTTACTTTCAAAGGTCTCGTTGCATGCCAAATAAACAAAGTTAAAACAGTTTGCCATACACATGAAATAAAAGGTAACAACTGTCAAAAGCTTATACCTTCTACATCACAGTCTAAGTAATACCATTATGTACAGTGGAGAATCTGTTACAGTGGAGAATCTGTTATTATTTCCCGTTTAAACGCAAACGCAAAGCACTAAAACGTAGAAAAGAAATACTTTTGGACAGTTCTGATAATTCTTGTTTATCTTGGTGGCAAACAGTTTGAAGCCTGATCAGACGCCGGGTGACCCGGCGTCTGATCTGGCTCCAAACTGTTTGCAGTGAAAGTAATAGTTTTAGCCATTTTACTAAACTCGCCTTTACGCAAGTGCTTAACTGTTTTTCTATAGCAACACAGTATATACAATCAAAAAGTTCCAAATTGATCAAAGGTATCTAAATTTAGTTAAATAATTAGCCTTAAAACCGTTCTACGCGATTATGCTTTAAAAATTATATCACTTGCACACATGTTTGGTCACATATTTAAAATTTATATAAATAAAGAATAATCAAAATACAAAGAAACATTTAAGTTTCTTTTTAAATGTTTTACTACTCAGCTAGACGACATTCTCGATTCCTAATGAGAATGAATTGGCACTCGATCTAGATTAATTGAAATGAATATTGGTTTATAGATAGGCGTAATTAGTGTATTTGAACCAAGCATTACGAACTCGAGGGCATTCTGAAAAACGCAGAATAAAATGCGAGTACAAAATTGATAAAAATATAAAATGACACAGCTACTGTTACAGTAGGCTAATATCGCAGTATATTATTAGTTCCTTTAGCTTACTGGAACATTTTACCCTACTCTGAATCATGATCGAAATACAATCCGATGTAATAGAAGTCTCGGTTATTCCAAAAGCAATGTCATTCTGTATTAGAACACTAAATGTCTGTTGAGATTCTTGGGGTAATTCTAGACTTGATAACGGCAATACATTATTGATACATATCTGACAGAACCTTCAGAGTCGATCACTTTAATTACTAATCTAGCTCGTTGTGACGCAACCTATCAATAATTCAACAACATTTCTGTCTTACAACATGATTCACTATGATTTTCTCGGCATGATTTGTGTTCAAAACATAGTTTGCATTTTAACATTTATGGGGTTAGTTAAACTATTGCAAACTATTTGGATGAAATACCTCTTTTTACACATAGTGTCACATCTGGATCATTAATCATTTCTGAAATAAAATGCAAATACAGCGTTCCCTCTCTACAACGGCCCTCCGAACAACGACTCCCTCCTTACAACGACATTCGCCGCTGTTCCCAAGAAACTTATGTTTTATGCTTGCACTGATGCATCATCGTCTACTTAAAATTGTTGTCTGCTCACTTTCTTACATAAATGACATTTTGACAGAAAAAAATAATGACAAATGACAAACAGCTTGAATCGAGATTCAAGCTGTTTGCAAATGTAAAATACGTTCCCTCCCTTTAACGACTCCCTCCGAACAACGCACATAAGCTGTGTCTCCCAATGGGTGTCGTTGTAGAAAGGGAACGCTGTAGACAATTTCAGAGAACTCCTATAGAAAGGTTTAATATAGAAACAGAGACAGCAAGAGAAGAGTACATCGTTAACACATGTCAATCATAGTACAGTGGAGAATCTGTTATTCTTTTCCGTTCAAACGCAAACGTACGCAAACGCAAAGCACTAAAACGTAAAAAAGTACAACTTTTGGACAATTCTGATAATTCATGTTTATCTTGGTGGCAAACAGTTTGGAGCCTGATCAGACGCCGGGTTACCCGGCGTCTGATCTGGCTTCAAACTGTTTGCACTACTAATAATAGTTTTAGCGTAAACGCGTTTATTGGGAAAGAATAACACATTCTCCACTGTATGCGCAAAGTTGAAGTGAATCTGTACAGTAGAGAAGACGATATTCTTTTCAAAATCAACGCGTTCAGGTTAAACATTAAAACATATGCAAAACAGGTTTAGAGTCAGATCAATCACCGGGTTACCTATCATTTGATCTCGCTTCAAATTGGTTGCCACTTAAATTAAAAAGAGTTTTGATTTTCTTATAATTTCGTCATTTACCCAATTTTATAGTATTACGTTTCTATACATTTAAGAGAAAAGACTAACGTGTTTACCACTGTAGGCAATCTGTTAAAGAAAGCAGGGTATGTCAAGTTAAACACAATCGCAGACATTTTACTGTCATAATCATGTCATAACCCGCCTAAATTACTAAGGCATTTTGACAGAAGATACATCAATAGGACTATTAAATGTTTTGATGCGAAGCAGACGCCTCTAAGAATGCCAAACCAAGTTGATTACACATGCCTTAGTGTGGTATATCTCGTACAGTACGCCTTCTCTACAACATAACCCAATGGAAAAGAAATATTGTGTGTGAGTTCGTAGGTACATGTAGTTGTTATACGGAGGGAATATTGATACCCTTAGAGTGCTGAGTATGACTTTGCTTATATTTACATACGCGGTGTCTGGTCTGGGCTCAAACTGTTTGACATTTGTCTTAACCCGTTCCCACATAGCATATCTCTAGTATTGAATATAGGTGTCCACTTAAAGCAGGTTGAAAGTAAAGCAGAATGCGCTTTAAGCGCATTCTGCTTTACTTTCAGCCTGCTTTAAGCTATCATCTGCTAGAATATAGAAAAATATTTTGTATTATACATATGTATGAATGTATAAATTGGAACTTTTTTCTTCAAGGCAAGAATAAACTGAATGGGCTAAAAGGCGCTTCTATGGGGGAAAGGGTTAATAAACAACTGTGAGAAAAATAAGGGGAATATGTTATTCTGAACATATTGCAGCAGAGAAAGCTTTATACATACAGTGGAGAATCTGTTATTCTTTCCCAATAAACGCGTTAACGCTAAAACTATTATTTGCAGTGCAAATAGTTTGGAGCCAGATCAGACGCCGGGTAACCCGGCGTCTGATCAGGCTTCAAACTGTTTGCCACCAAGATAAACAAGAATTATCAGAATTGTCCAAAAGTTGTTCTTTTCTACGTTTTAGTGCTTTGCTTTTGCGTACGTTTGCGTTTAAACGGGAAAGAATAACAGATTCTCCACTGTAATTGTTTTTGGGAACAGCGGAAAATGATTGTTCTAAGGAGGGAATCGCTTGTTCGGGTGTTTGAATAGGGAACGCTGTTTTAAGAATATCCTATCGATAAACCGAATGTTTTGATATTATCGGCTACACAATTGTGGTTTCATCGTTCTTTATGAATATCGCTATGCGGTGGTTGGTATAAGTATTGTTTCAAAATGTTAGAACAACGCTCCCTCCCTTCAACGGCCCTTCCAACAACGACTTCCTCCTTACTGCGACCCTTGCCGCATTTCTCTTAACATGACAATTATGTCTAACGGTTTACTGTTTCCATATCGTCTGCATACAGTTGTCTTCTGCTGTTTCTCTCAAAGTAACATACTGGACATTTTGCAGATAAAAACTTAACCCATTTGTGCCAAGTGGATTTTTCAATGCTTATATATTGGTATAGCCCATTTTTTATATAAAGGGTGCCTAGTGTAAATGTTCTTTTTCGTGATGTTTTGTATTGAAATTCCTATCAGCAAACAGTGTAGACCCTAATCAGACGTCGCAAAATGCGGCGTCTGATCAGAGTCTACATTGTTTGCATATGTCCCATACAGTGGAGAATCTGTTATTCTTTCCCAATAAACGCGTTTACGCTAAAACTAGTAGTTGCAGTGCAAACAGTTTGGAGCCAGATCAGACGCCGGGTAACCCGGCGTCTGATCAGGCTCAAAACTGTTTGCCACCAAGATAAACAAGAATTATCAGAATTGTCCAAAAGTTGTTCTTTTCTACGTTTTAGTGATTTGCGTTTGCGTACGTTTGCGTTTAAACGGGAAAGAATAACAGATTCTCCACTGTATATGGCATCGTGGGCGAAAATGGGTTAATGAGGAGTGACAAACAGCTTGAATCAAGATCAGACGCCGCGTTACGCGTCACATCTGATGTCAACCAATTTCCCTCTCTACCACGACTCCTACCGAACAACGCACACTATATTTGTATCTCATTAGGTCTCGTTGAAGAGAGGGAAAGCTGTAACACCATTTGTAGTATATTATGAATGTCAATCAGTACAATATAGCAAATGTAATGGTATGGGAAATCTAAAAACATGGTATGTTTTATAATCTGAATTGATCGGATATATTTGTTTAATTATTAAATGAAAGAAAGTCGGAATGAGTAAACTAAATACAAAAAGGTTGAATACATTCACTGGCTTTTTTAAACTTTTATTTCCCTACCCGTTTTATTCATTATTTATCAGAGCAAAAATATTAATACAATATTTTTTATGTCAATGATAACTACACGATGACGTTAACGTCATCCATGTAGTTACCATAAACATCTGGTATTCATTCACTTGATGAGTAATGAAGGAAACGTTTCGGGAAAAAATGTTTAAAACATAATACATCTAGTGAATGTTTTCATTCTTCTAAATTTGTTTCAAAATATGGACATGACCTGAGATAAGGTTTAATGGAGAAGACGTTATTCTTTTCAAATAAACGCGTTTGTGCTGAATTTATCATTTCCATTGGAAACAGTTATGGGCGTCAGATCAGGGGCCCGTTTCATAAAACTTCTTACGACAAATGTTGTCGTAAGTCAGATTATAAAACTCTCAACAATTGTTTATTTCTCTATTTAATCCTGTCTTGCGACATCTTTTTGGAATCGTCTTTTCAAGACGATTCCAAAAAGATGTCACAAGACAGGATTACATAGAGAAATAAGAGATTAAATGTATTCTAAAGTTTTGACTTACGACAACATTTGTCGTAAGAAGTTTTATGAAACGCGCCCCAGGCTCCCCATCGTTTGCCACTCGGTTTAAAATGAAGAGTCAGAAATGTTTAAAAGTAAGGTAAAGGCTTTGTTTATTATAGTGTCACCCCTATTGAAAGGGCCTGCCAGTTTGGCGTATGAGACACCTATCCTTTTTGCGCGCACAGTACCTCCCGAATCCCTTCTCTTATTGCCGGGCGCCTGGCAGAGACGGGCCTACGGTAACCATTCATTTAACTAGCTGGCGGCTCACCAACCGGCCATATCAGTCCCAACCCCGTATCCGGCTCCGGGATTCGAACCTTCGACCTCCCGCTTCCGAGGCGGGCGCCCTAACCACTAGGCCACGGTTGCGGTAAAAGTATTCGGGGTCGATATCGATACCAAAATCGTACTTAAGAACACTGTTGCATCATCGTGGTCAGACACAACAAGAACCTTACAGACTGAGGCCATAAAGCAACATATGTGACTTAATGACGCGTATTGATAGATAGATACTACTAGTTAAAATGCATTTGAATATGTTAAAGGAGGGCCAAGCTATATCCTTGACACTTTATGACAATATCCAGTATGGACTGATAAAGTTGATAAACACACATGTCTGATTAGTATGTGCATGATTGTATTCCTTTACTCGTTTTTAAAACGTGTTTTTTATGCATCGTGACACCTCCATAGTTATGTTACGATGTCATTCAAACGATGAAGCTGTATAGGCCCATTTTATTCAACTGGCAGGGCGGAGTTAACCTTTGGCAAAGATAATTTAATTTATTTTTGATTTTAAGGGGTGCTTGATGTAGTTCCGTAAATTATATCGTTATTGTCCGATAATTTCAACATGGAGAAACACAATTAATGCGTGCATCCATATCCATGTGAAAAGGTATGAACAGTGCTCCCTGTCTACAAAACACCCACGGGAGACAAATATTGCGTGTGTTATTCGGAGGGAGTTGTTATATAGAGAGAAAATTAAGACTTGATTTAAATTTGCAAACAGCTTGAATCCAAATCAGACGCCGCGTACCGCGGCGTCTGGTCTGAATTCAAACTGTTTGTCATGCTTCATTATATTCCTTCCGTCAGAATGTCTACTTATATGTAATAATGAGAAAAAACGGCAGACGACAACGGTCAATTCCGATAATAAAAGAGCGTGCTGCCGCCACCAAAGTTAAAATGCAATGGTCCGTATCGAAACTCCGCCCTGCCAAGTGAATAAAACCGGTCTATATCATTTATTAAGGTAGTGCAACTCTTATAATATAGGGTCAATATCAGTAAATGTTTACTTATCGAATTACCCAATACATAAGCATTGTTACGCCTTTGATTTATTCCTCCATTGAAGAAATAGTTTTACCTTATACAGTCGTGAAAATGCACCATAAAACTATTTTCTAGATCCTAACACATGGTAGCTTAAAACAGGCTGCCAGTAAAGTGGAATGCACCATAAGGCGCATTCTGTTTTTGTTTCAACCTGCTTTATGTGATCACCTGTCTTCAATATGAGAAACAGGCTATTGGGTAATGTGTTAAGACACTGGATATTCCCGTAATACCGAACCATGCTTTTACTGTTTATTATTTTTGTTATGTGTATCAAGCTGCCTTCACAGTTATTTACCCTCATCATGTTGAAATTTCGTCTGCTTTGAAACTGTCTTCTGAAATTTGGTAAAATTACAATTTAAACACGTTTAAATTGCAGACCCTAAAACGAGTGTCAAATAGTTTTGATCAGGACCAGAAGCAGCGTTACACGGGGTCTGGTCTAGATGAAAACTATTTCCAAAATTAACTTAAATCGCAATGAGCAGGATACGGGTCAAAACGTCGTCGCCGAACACAATGTTTATAGTTCTCGTGGTGCTATAACTAACTTGAGGTGGGTACATAGTCGCCATTCATCACATAATCAACACACAGTTGGTAGCACTCCTCCAAGCTCGAATTGAATATATAGGACACATACATGTATAGTAGATTGCTTAACATACTGACTTATGGAATAAATTATTTTACAAATAAAGTTATGTCATAAACAACTTATTTTATACTTAATTAGATAAACTTGATACGTAGTAATACCGAATATCCAATAGTTTAGAGCTATATCTAGCTATAGCATTCAACTACCTTGATTGATTTGACACTAGTTTTTTCTGATCGTTTCATATCTTTTAGTTAATCTATCTAGAGGTTCAACCTCAGTTTCGTTTCTAAATAATATTAGAACCATAATAAATACTTTTCATTACGAGCACGTTTGCGCGTGCGTGTATGTGTTTTGTGTTTGTACGTGCGTGTGGGTGGGTGCGTGCGTGTGCGTGTGTATGTATGTGGGTTTTCGAGTGTGCATGTTTGAGTGACCACTATATGAAAATATGAATATATGTTGTACGTAACGAGGAATTTGTAAGTTCAAGTTACTGAATAAAGAAGTATCTATCTATCTATCTATCTATATCGAAGACCGTGCTCCTGTGAATCATCATAAAGTCCACCATACAGTGCTCCCTCTCTACAATGACATCCAATGGGAGACAAAAATGTGTGCGTTGTTCGGAAGGAGCCGTTATTGGGAGGGAAATAGGCTCATATTTGCAAACAGCTTGAATTGTGATCAGACGCCGCGTAACGCGGCGTCTGATCTGAATTCAAGCTGTTTGTCACTCTTCATTATGTTTTTTTCTGTCAAATGTCTGTGTGACTCTGTGAAAACAGAAGACGACAATTTTAAGCAGAAGATTTGCAGACGTTAAAAGGTTGGACATAATTTATATTTTGAAGAACGGCGGCAAGTGTTGTTGTGGGGAGGGAATCATTGTTGGGATGGCTGTTGAAGGGAGGGAGCATTGTACTTACAAATACCTGACCACGTTGTCCAATGAATTCAACTATTGAAGTTGATTAATCCACCCATTAGTACAGTGGAAAATCTGTTATTCTTTTCCGTTTAAACGCAAACGTACGCAAACGCAAAGCGCTAAAACGTAAAAAAGAACAACTTTTGGACAATTCTGATATTTCATGTTTATATTGGTGGCAAACAGTTTGGAGCCTGATCAGACGCCGGGTTACCCGGCGTCTGATCTGGCTCCAAACTGTTTGCACTTCAAATAATAGTTTTAGCGAAACGCGTTTATTGGGAAAGCATAACGTTTTCTCCACTGTATCTAACGTGAGTCTTGTTTATAATTGGCAGGTTACAGTCGGTAACTTTCTTTAGGTTTTTCCGCTATTTCACAATTGTCAAGAATGGATTGATGAGTATGATTTTCCGGCACTTTGACACTGAGGGATGATTTCAGGAAGATGATTTTAGCTAATCTTGTTCGCTGCAAATCAACCTATTTGATCCACACCACCGACCTACTTTCCTTCTAGCTCTTGGCAGTGCGGACAATCTCCGTAACATTAATAAAAATCAAAGTACTGAAAGCACTATGTGGCGTTTGTCTGTAGGTTTATGTTGGCCTGATTTAACCATGTAAACTTGGATTAGTGACCTAGCTTTTTCGCCGACACTACCGACATTCAATCTTGATCTGGAGTTTTATGAGGTTACAATTTCTACCAAGTTTCATTAAGATTCAATGAGACTTGTAGCCTCTAGAATGTTAACAATGTTTTTTCCGTGATTTAACGTAGTGGCCTATTCTTCTATCAGAAATTAACTACATTCAAATTTGACATAGATTTCTTTAAGATAAACATTTTGACTAAGTTTCATGAAGATCTATAAAGATTGGAAGCCTCTAGAGTGTTAACCCTTATCCTGCGGTGATGTCGTCTGCTTCGAAATTGTCGTCTGTAAAGTTTGTTAAATGTAGATATAAACCTTTTTTAAGTAAAGAAACCTAAAGCCGAGTGTCAAACAGTTTGGATTCAGATCAGACGCCGCGTTACGCGGCGTCTGATCTGGATCTAAAATGTTTGCAAAAATCAATCAAGTCGCGACCAGCAGGCAAAGGGTTAACAATGTTACTATTATTTGACCTTGTGATCTAGGTTTTGAACGGTCATAACCCACATTCAAACTTGAACTATAATTGTTTAAACAAAATGTAAGATCAAGTTTCATTAAGATTTATTGAGTATTGTAGGCACTAGAGTCTTAACAAGGTTTTTCTATGATTTGATATAGTGACCTCGTTTTTTGACCTGACATGACCAAAATTCAATTGATCTAGATTTAGAATTTCTTTCATGAGGATCGGGTGAAATTTGTAGCCACTTGAGTATCAAAAATAATATTTTCGAATAAACCGCCCTGGGGGATGCTTCCCCCAGACATTTTCGAATGCACACATATATGAGTGACCGTTTCCTGTCACTGTCCGTCCATGAACCACAAATATATCTGCAGGAACCAACCTGCTAGGTATTAGAATTGTTTTGCGGATACGGTGCGACGATGCTTAAGACTATGTTTTAGTCTCGGACTCGGGACCTACATGTATATTGAGGTGATTGTTAACACCGCCGCACAGTCGCGATCAAACTATAGCAGTACTGAAGCGGATCCTGCAAGGGAAAATGAATTTGTATCTCGCGCTTGAATGCCCCTTAATACGCTATAATTAGACCTGCGATTGCACTTTGCTTACAAATCATTACACATCTACCGATTAGCGTCACTCAGTTGGAACTCAGTGCTTTAATTGAATGGCAGGACACCACAGCAAACGTTCTACTTAATTTAACCAACCGTTGCATGTGGTTACTTACATGCTTACTTACACGTCGCGTGGTCTCCAGTAGGCATATGTTACGCCTTTGTTTTAGAATCACAAAGTTTGTGGAGAGGACTCACATAGGTTTTGCCTGTTGTCCAATCCTTTTCTTCTGAATAAAATATTGTTTAAACTAATTTAACTAAAGTTTGTGGAACTAAGAGTAGCAGCTCTGTTAAATCAATTTTTAATGATAACCCGAAATCCTGAGCGCCAAAAAGGGAAGCCATTACTACCCGCCACCTCCAATACTGCAAGCAGATGATCTATGGTCTGGGCTATGCCGGAGTTCACAATGAAGCTGATTCCATAACAATTATATAGCTGCAATATTGTACTTGTAAGAACATACTATTTTTGTCATTTTCTTAACATATTTCCTCTTCAATCAAATATCAAAAAGTATTGTTCTGGTTTGTGTTTTTGTGTTTTTTGCCCTTGTGTAATTCGTGTCACCACCTTTTAGAAAGACACGCCTACATAGGATCACAGGTCGGTGTCATGTTACATCAGACAGAAATATTTCATATATTCAGCTGATTTTGTGGTGTTTGTCTAGTTTTCCTAACTCAATTTCTTAAAACATTTTTCCAACGGCTGCTTTAATTGTCATTGGATGAGATGGTTCAAATGGCAGTGTATATCTATAAATACTATTTAGCTTTTCAGTAGAAACCATGGATATGCGGAGATAACATTAATTGCATTTTACTTATCTTAAATAAACAATCCGTTTAACGTTTAACAGTTCCGCAAAAAAATATTAACTTCAGGAGTTTTCATGTTGAGTTGCGGCTGCATATTTGAGAAGCTTACTGTATAGTGGCTAGAATAACCGAAAAGCAAAAGGCAGCCGAAAAGCAAGAGACATTGTGCATTCGTAGAGAAGGGCTGAACTCTTTAGAAATAGAAAGCTTGCGTTATGGATATCAGTCAAATAGCAAATCGGGCAATTGGTGGTCATGGAAAGGATTTAACTCTTCAGACATCTTATAGTATGTGTATTTCAAATTCTACAGAGTCGAATTTGGATTTGTTAATGTTCGTATACTAGATTTCAAATGCTGCACAAATATTGCATTTTGGACATTAATCATACAGCAACGCGGGCACTTCTGAGCAAAGGGATTGATGGAACGCTTTGAAAATCTTGTTTTAAGCAGCATTTACATTTACAGACAGTCATAAATATTAATATTGCTAATACATGTAGACAAACTGTTGGACAAAAAAACTAAAAGCTGACAAATCAGCCGGCCCAGACAACTTTCACCATACATTTCTAAAACAACTAAGAAAATGACTGTCACATCCTTGAGTCTCATTTTCGAAGCATCCATACTAAAGAAGGAAATTCAAAATGATTGGGGGAAAAAGCCAACATTAGTGCAGTTTATAAAAAAAATAGATAATTCATATGCAGAAAATGAAAGACCGGTCAGTCTCAAAACAGTCTTTTGCAAAGTAATGGAGAAAACAGTTAGAAACACCAACATGGGGCATATGACTGTAAACTATCTCTTCACGGATAAACAATATGGTTTTATGGCTGGGAGATCCACGGCGCTCCAACTGTTAACAGTTATGGACCATGGACAATGGAGATTTGATTGACAGTGTACATGTATACATGGATTTCCAGAAGGCCTGTGATATAACGTCGCACAATAGACTAATAAACAAGTTAGACTCGTATGGAATTGAAAAAATTATGGTTGACTGGACAATAAATTTATTTATCTGGGAGGACACAAAACGTAACAATTAATGGAACATGATCAAACTGGAATGAAGTCATCTCAGGCATAACACGAGGATATGTGATTGGACATTTCATGTTCATAATATACATAAACGATCTCCCTTACAATGTTAAATCAACAATATAATTATTTGCAAGCTTCACACAAATATTCAATATTATCAAATCCCCAGAAGACAAAGACACACTACAAAATGACCTACTAAATATAGCACAATGAAAAGATAAATTGCTGCTAAATTTACACCCGCAAAAGTATGCATATTTGAAAGAAAATTCCCTCTACAAATGTCTCATACGAGCTAATGGGTGTTACGCTGGAAAATACAGAAGAAGAAAAAGACATAGGGGTAATGATAGGTAAAAATTAAACTTAAACACATTGCTGAAAAAGTCCAAAAAAAAAGGCAAACTGAATAAGTGCAATAATTAGGCGAAATTTCCACCATTTAGATGGAAAAAGCTCACAATTATACAAATCTTTATTCCAAACACATCTTGAATATTCAAATTTAGTCTGGGCACCGTACAAATTTAAACATATAGACATGCTAGAACGGGGTTCAAGGATAAGCAAAATAATCAACCGGGCTTAGTTAACTCTCTTATGAAGAGCGTCTGAATTTCCCAATTTTCCAACTTATAAATATGATAATAAACTAGGACACTTTCTAAAACTAAGATTCAATACTAGAATCAGGCTATGGAGTAATGGGTTACACCGTATATACACATCCTACCAAATCATAAAAACTAGATCTAGTTTGATGTCCAGTATGCGTGACAAAACTTTATATTAGTGCATAAGTGATGAAAACAATCCACTTGTTATTCGAAAATAAGCAGACGACAAGAAAAAGGACGTTAATTTCAATTGAAAAAGAATTAGGCCCGAATGATTTAAGACACCCCTCTCCTAAAACAAGTCGCGCACCCCGCCTCGCTACTCGCAATCAGCGGCAGCGAAATAATTCTTTTAGCGGAAACCATGATGCCCGACTGAAAATTTTTTTGTTAATGAGATGATTTGCAAGAACATTAATATACATTAGAAACAGCAGCTGTCTGCATTTTTATGACAAAAAATCGATATTTTTATCCTAATTTTAAAATGTCGTTAAATCGGCAAATTCGCGCCAAACTGTCAAGTTGTTGACATTTTAATATAAACAATGACACTTAATGTTTGGTTTCGAATGTACACAGCTTCAGAATACGGTAATGGCTGTCCCTTATAAGATACATTTTATTCGTGTTATCAACATCTTATATGCATTAAACATACATGAGTACTAACAAAATTTTCATCTAAAATTAAAAATATATTCTGAATATAATAAAAAGAAATGATTTTGTCGGCGTTCAAGCGAAATATCTAGACTACTCAACACTTAATAAGTCTTGCTTTATTCGCAAACAGTTTACTTAGATATGTCATAAACAAAATAAAGGATATCCTCGTATGTAAAATGTCAAAGCCGATTACTAGAACGCGCATGAGTCCATAATTACTGCAGCTTATATACAAAACAACGATTTAACCTAATAAATATTAACACTCCTCAACATAAACATGTTATTAGTGTAACCCGTGCATCCATACCCTGTTTCTAGAATTGAAACTATGTACAGTGGATAAAACGTTATTCTTTCCCAATAAACGCGTTTACGTTAAAACTATTATTTCTATTGCAAACAGTTTGGAGCCAGATCAGACGCCGGGTAACCCGGCGTCTGATCAGGCTCCAAACTGTTTGCCACCAAGATAAACATGACTTATCAGAATTGTCAAAAAGTTGTACTTTTCTACGTTTTAGTGTAATGCGTTTGCGTACGTTTGCGTTTAAACGGGAAAGAATAACATTCTCCACTGTACCCTGTTTCTAGTATTGAAACTATGTTACCACTCAAAGCAAGTTAAAACTACAGAAAATTGCGCATAAGTGCGGCTTTTGCTCTACTTTAAACTTGATTTAGTCTTCCATCTGCTTGAATAAAGGAGATAGTTCTTATGATACATATGCATAACAGGCCTACCATAATTTAAAAAAAAATCCTAAAATTTCCCAAATTTTCGATTTCAAAGCGCCCTTGAAGTCGCGATTCCAAAATGTGGGCTCTGAAATATTTTGTTTTCTATTTTTGCGCTTTTGTTTTCAAAAACATCTTTTTGAATATATATAACATCATTAAAACCATGATCTTTATTATAAAAGAAACATACATAGAATAACAGTATTATTTTTATTTCATTAAACTCTACAAGATACTATAATAATAGAAAAATAACAGACCATCAAAAATACTACTGGGGGCAACTCAACTGTTTTCTCCATAGTTGCAAATATTGACTCATTTTAGCAGTATAGACCCCAATCAGACACCTCATTGATGACTCTGTGATGAGGACCTGTACTGTTTGCTAAGGATTAGAAAAGTTATTGACTCAATCACAATGTCTTACATCTAAATTTTGCACAATTTAGGTCACTAGTACTTGTAGCTAGGACTAGATCTAGTAAGTTAATAATATTCATATAGAAATACCTATGGCTAGACACTTTTAGCAGGGCGTCACGTCCTGCCTTAATTTCATGAAGCCATGACTATTTAGATTGGAACTATATTATCTTATGTTGAATAATACACTACATGCTTAAAAATACAACTATATACAGTAATAGGTTACATGTAACCCTTATTCCGCTGAGCGCGATTTCAATAGTTTTGGCAAACAGTTTGGAACCAAATCAGACGCCGCGTAACGTGGCGTCTGATCTGGATCCAAACTGTTTAACACTCATATTTAGATTTCTTTACTTCAAACATGTATAAATATAACGACAATTTCGAAGCAGAAACTGTGCAGCAGGATAAGGGTTAAGATACATGCTTGAAGTAAGCAGGTAGTGCAACAGAAAGCTCCTTCCGTAGTTTGTGCTTTATTTTGTTTTAATGAACCACCATCCAGTCAGAATGCAGGAGACGTGTTCTGTTGCCCTTTATCAGGAGCACGTCGTCATACATGTACATGCATTAGCGCATTAAAATACAACTCGCCACTGTATAGCAATTTAAACGCGTTTTTAGGGTTGACGAGGTGAGAAAATAAATCTAACACCACAGTTGAGTGTCATATGAATATCCCACCCTCGTTTGAAGATATTTTTGGAACACTCGGCAAAGCCTCGTGTTCCAAAAATATCTTCAAAACTCGGGTGGGATATTCTTATCTGACACTCACGGTGGTGTTAGATTCACTATATCCGGGTTACAAGCTGTTGCTTACAGACGATTCGTTTATGATGATGTAATATGTTTGTTACATGTATTATTAATGATATGGGAGAAATACCATCTGATGATCGTCTGCTTCAACATACATCCTGCTCAAAAACATCAGTATCAGCTTAATATAATTCTGAATCAATTGAAGGACAATCACGGTGGCGCTTTGTATGAAAATTGTTTTCAGAAATGAGTTAAATATAATTGTTGTTTAATGTAGTTACAGTGGAGAATGTGTTATTCTTTCCCGATAAACGCGTTTACGCTAAAACTATTTTTTCTTTTACAAACAGTTTGGAGCCAGATCAGACGCCGGGTAACCCGGCGTCTGATCTGGCTCCAAACTGTTTGCCTCCAAGATAAACATGAACTATCAGAATTGTCCAAATGTTGTTCTTTTCTACGTTTTAGTGCTTCGCGTTTGCGTACGTTTCCGTTTGAACGGGAAAGAATAACAGATTCTCCACTGTACTAAGCCACTGATAAACATGTTGTTTTGTAACGGTTTAATATTTAATCCCTTTGCTGAAATGACACAATCAGCCTTAAACAATCGACGTCTGGTTTTATTTCTTAAATTTAAGGTTAAGGCTTTTTTGACTTAAGACATATAAACTAGGTGTCTACAGCCTGGTCAAATACTACATTACACGGCGTCTGAATAGGATCCGAACTGTCTGCAAATAAGCTAGGATTAAGTCAGGCAAAGAATTAAACCTTATTAGTTATACCGGTTTATTTTTTATCTCTACATAATGCAGTTTAGAATCAAGTGTACAGTGGAGAATCTGTTATTCTTTCCCGTTTAAACGCAAACGCAAAGCACTAAACCGTAGAAAAGAACAACTTTTGGACAATTCTGATATTTCATGTTTATCTTGGTGGCAAACAGTTTGTAGCCAGATCAGACGCCGGGTTTGTAAAAGAAAAAATAGTTTTAGCGTAAACGCGTTTATCGGGAAAGAATAACACATTCTCCACTGTAATACTTTTCAGGGTTAACGAGAATTTCTACCGAATGTGTAAACAATTCGTAATAAAATTCCGACATAACACGAGTCTGATCTGATTATGCATGTTTCGAAATTCGTAAAACACTATAAGAATGCTATTGGAAATAATCAGTACACAATTGAGTTATTATTCAAAAGAATTTCGAAAAAATACATATTAAAGATAGCCGCTTTACGTGCCAAGGAATAATACGGAATTATTCCTTGACAGCATGCATCTTAAAACATCAAACCAACAATAGATCATTGTGTTTATGCATGACTGTAACCTCTACCAGACCTATATAACGTTTGAGTTGAGTCTGAAATCGTATGCAAGCACTTGCTTTTCCATTCTGACCAATCAAATGCTTGAAAACGCACTCAGACTCTACTCAAACGCTTTATAACATTGGGGACTGTTTCGACTGGCATATCAGGGCCGGATCCAGAAATATTTCAGTGGGGGCACAGACGGGGAGGGTATGTGATTGTCATGAAATTAAAATATATGTTGCTGAAAGTGAAACATAACTTTCTGTTTTGCTTACAGTCGAATTAAGTATCAAACTGTCTAATGAAAACAGTGATGCCTAGGGGTTGTACATGTACATGTAGTTTATACTGTAAAACAGGTATTTTTTCGCGTCATGAATATTTCGCGAAATGCGACTTTGTATTCTTTCGCGACATCGTGCAATATTTCTAGCAGGTGGTAGCTTAGAGCAGGCTGAAAGTAAAGCAGAATGTGCCTTAAGGCACATTCTGCTTTACTTTCAACCTGCTTTAAAATTTCACCAATCTTCAAAACTAGAGACAATCGCGAATTAACGCGAGAATTATATTCTAGCGAATAAAACCGGTTTTACAGTAAGCAGGTTATGATTGATTTCTAAACCGATGTGTCCGAGGTTAAATCAAAATGAATCAGCACGAACTATTTACGTAACAATTTCTATTTATTTATTACCAGTCTATCACCACAGGCTGTTTTAATTGTGTGTGTATGTGTTTTTCATTACAAAGCTGTACGGTGGTGCGATCTCAACACTTATCATGCAGATCGCCACTTTACTGGTACATGTATTTGCAAACAGTTTAGATTCAGATCAGGCGCAGCCAACGGTGGCATCTGATCTTGATACAATATGTACAGTGGAGAATCTGTTATTCTTTCCCGTTTAAACGCAAACGTACGCAAACGCAAAGCACTAAAACGTAGAAAAGAACAACTTTTGGACAATTCTGATATTTCATGCTTATCTTGGTGGCAAACAGTTTGGAGCCTGATCAGACGCCGGGTTACCCGGCGTCTGATCTGGCTCCAAACTGTTTGCACTGCAAATAATAGTTTTAGCGTAAACGCGTTTATTGGGAAAGAATAACAGATTCTCCACTGTATAATCGATTAGCTTCTTTTATTCATGAATATACAAAAAAAATATGTTGACAAATTATTCTAACGACAATTTCAAAGCAGACGACAAGCGTTAAACAATATCAATGAAATGATGCAGTTGAGAATCTGTTATTCTTTCCCGTTTAAACGGAAACGTTCGCAAACGCAAAGCACTAAAACGTAGAAAAGAACAACTTATGTACAATTCTGATATTTCATGTTTATCTTGGTGGCAAACAGTTTGGAGCCTAATCAGACGCCGGGTTACCCGGCGTCTGATCAGGCTCCAAACTGTTTGCACTGGAAATAAAAGTTTTAGCGTAAACGCGTTTATTGGGAAAGAATAACGTTTTCTCCACTGTACTGCCACCTTTGAAACCACTTTCCATAAATGTGGTCTCATTTATCAATTATTTCATCAACCTTAATTATCGCTTATCCTTTTACGCCTTGAAACGAGTGTAAAAAAGGTTGAGAAAATGCTTAAAAATGGTATTTTGTTTGTGTTTCGTAAAAGAGAAAGGATTACATCTCCACTACATGTCATTTAAATCGAAGATCTCTCATAAAATATGTTACTTAAATAATCCGTTTACATGTACCCATTCACTGTCGCAACAACAGTTAAAACTCGATACTTCGAACTCGCTTAAATTGATCTTACCAGTAGTTTATCAGTTTATTTTCGATAACTCGATCTCGCTGAAGTCGAACATACCCTCATTTCATAGTTCAAAAATTGGCTCAGCCACGTTTTAAAATTGAACTATGGGTATGTTCGAACTAACGCGAGTTCGAAGTATCGAGTTTTTGACTGTATATGTAAAATCTGATTCTAGGCAGTTTGATTGAAGAAACATTAATATATCAACGTCGAACAGTTACAGTGGAGAATCTGTTATTCTTTCCCGTTTAAACGCAAACGTACGCAAACGCAAAGCGCTGAAACGTAGAAAAGAACAACTTTTGGACAATTCTGATATTTCATGTTTATCTTGGTGGCAAACAGTTTGGAGCCAGATCAGACGCCGGGTTACCGACGTCTGATCTGGCTCCAAACTGTTTGTAAAAGAAACAATAGTTTTAGCGTAAACGCGTTTATTGGGAAAGAATAACAGATTCTCCACTGTACATGTAACCCTTCACCCTCAATGACGTACAGTGGAGAATCTGTTATTCTTTCCCGATTAAACGCAAACGTAAGCAAACGCAAAACACTAAAACGTAGAAAAGAACAACTTTTGGACAATTCTGATATTTCATGTTTATCTTGGTGGCAAACAGTTTGGAGCCAGATCAGACGCCGGGTTACCCGGCGTCTGATCTGACTCCAAACTGTTTGTAAAAGAAAAAATAGTTTTAGCGTAAACGCGTTTATCGGGAAAGAATAACAGATTCTCCACTGTAATACAGCGCATTTGCAAATAATTCTGATCATTACAGTGGAGAATCTGTTATTCTTTCCCGTTTAAACGCAAACGTACGCAAACGCAAAGCACTAAAATGTAGAAAAGAACAACTTTTGGACAATTCTGATATTTCATGTTTATCGTGGTGGCAAACAGTTTGGAGCCTGATCAGACGCCGGGTTACGCGGCGTCTGATCTAGCTCCAAACTGTTTGCACTGCAAATAATAGTTTTAGAGTAAACGCGTTTATTGGGAAAGAATAACAGATTCTCCACTGTATCAAGCGCCGCGTAACGATGCATCTGAAGGATCAAACGTGTTTTCGACGACTTGTTTTAAAATTAAGTCAGTTATACTGTCTTTGTTTTAACTTTGAAATGCTATTGCAGATAGCAATATTGATGATGACGACAATATTGCAGTGAAGGGGTTTGGTTATGAAAGAGTTTAGAGTCCAGATTGTACTAATAGCAACTCTAGTATATCGGCACCGTATTCTTATCAAAGACGTTTGCTATTTCAAATACTCTTAGTTTAAACATATTTTATTCAGGAAAAACATAACATAATTATTAACATATTTGACAGCATAATAAGGATTAGAATGGAAGCATAAATGCTTATTAGGTTCTTCTCCTTGAATAATACTAAATACTCTTGGGTTTTGTAGTGGAGAATACTATCTAGTGAAAATTTAGATAACTATTGTAAATTCAAGATACACTTTGTATGACAATTTAGAACAACACAGATATAATATAATGTCCTTTCAAACGGACGACGTGTCCGGTTCATTATTAACATGTCTAAATAAATTATCTGCTGTAAACCTCAAAATCATTTTGTTCACATTTTATCTCAATTCCCGCCCAAACGTGACATAAACATGTATTCATACCTTGCTTTCAGTGGTGAAGTCAGATGTTTGCACAATGCAGGTTGATATCAAAACACAATGAATTTTAGGATGATTGTGATTTACTTTCAATCTGTTTTAAACTACAATCTGTTAGGATATACAGTGGAGAATGTGTTATTCTTTCCCAATAAACGCGTTTACGCTAAAACCATTATTTGCAGTGGAAACAGTTTGGAGCCAGATCAGACGCCGGGTAACCCGGCGTCTGATCAAGCTCCAAACTGTTTGCCACCAAGATAAACATGAACTATCAGAATTGTCCAAAAGTTGTTCTTTTTCTACGTTTTAGTGCTTTTATTTGCGTTTGCGTACGTTTGCGTTTAAACGGGAAAGAATAACAGATTCTCCACTGTATGAAGTATTTCTGATGGAGCTTTTTATGACTGTATAAAGTGGAACATATTTGTAAATGGATAAATTAAAAGGTGTGTGAAGTTTGCACGACATTCGACAATTCGACATTCGACCTTTCACAAATGAAAGGTCGAACAGCTGTCGAATTTCGACTTTCGACATTTAAGCTTTCACATAATGTAACAAATTTTGCCGATCGATAAGTCAGCTTTGCCATAATGTAGAAATATTGTCGAAATTCGACTTTCGACATTCAACATTTTTAAAACACATTACTTTGTCGAACTGATGTCGAATTTCGACGTTCGACATTTATACAAAGTCGGGAAATTGTCGAACTAGGGTTGAATTTCGACGTTCGACAAACTGCAAGTAAGGAAAAAGTCGAAATATTGTCGAAATTCGACGTTCGACATTCAAAACTTCTTAAACACATTACTTTGTCGAACTGATGTCGAATTTCGACGTTCGACATTTATACAAAGTCGGGAAATTGTCGAACTAGGGTTGAATTTCGACGTTCGACAAACTGCAAGTAAGAGAAAAGTCGAAATATTGTCGAAATTCGACGTTCGACATTCAAAACTTCTTAAACACATTACTTTGTCGAACTGATGTCGAATTTCGACGTTCGACATTTATACAAAGTCGGGACTTGGTCGAACTAGGGTTGAATTTCGACGTTCGACAAACTGCAAGTAAGGGAAAAGTCGAAATATTGTCGAAATTCGACGTTCGACATTCAAAATTTCTGAAACACATTACTTTGTCGAACTGATGTCGAATTTCGACGTTCGACACGTATACAAAGTCGGGAAATTGTCGAACTAGGGTCGAATTTCGACGTTCGACAAACTGCAAGTAAGGGAAAAAGTCGAAATATTGTCGAAATTCGACATTCGACATTCAAAATTTCTTAAACACATTACTTTGTCGAACTGATGTCGAATTTCGACGTTCGACACTTATACAAAGTCAGGAATTGTCGAATTAGGGTCGAATTTCGACGTTCGACAAACTGAAAGTAAGGGAAAAAGTCGAAACATTGTCGAAATTCGACGTTCGACATTCAAAATTTCTTAAACACATTACTTTGTCGAACTGATGTCGAATTTCGACGTTCGACATTTATACAAAGTCGGCAAATTGTCGAATTAGGGTCGAATTTCGACGTTCGACAAACTGCAAGTAAGGGAAAAAGTCGAAATATTGTCGAAATTCGACGTTCGACATTCAAAATTTCTGAAACACATTACTTTGTCGAACTCATGCCGAATTTCGACGTTCGACACTTATACAAAATCGGCAAATTGTCGAATTAGGGTCGAATTTCGACGTTCGACAAACTGCAAGTAAGGGAAAAAGTCGAACTATTGTCGAAATTCGACGTTCGACATTCAAGATTTCTTAATACACATCCCCTCTGTTGAAATTATGTCGAATTTCGACGTCCAACAATTTCCGGACCCGGGAAAAGTCGAAATATTGTCGAAATTCGACATTGTTCTTTCAACAATTCTTTTATACATTCACTATGTCGACCTTATGTCTACTTTCGACGTTCGACAAGTGGCCTGGCAAGGAAAAAATCGAAATATTGTCGAATTTCGACATTCGACATTTCAACAAAGCCAGTAAAGTGTCTAATTTATGTATATTTTCGACAATCGACAAATTTCCCGATAGTGCAATAGTCGAATTATTGTCGAATATCGACGTTTGACATTGGTCTTTTACCAAAATGTCGAAAATTTGTCCAAATTCGACGTTCGACTTTCAACATATCTTAAACACATTCACTTTGTCGAATTTATATCGAATTTCGACGTTCGACACTTTGCCGGGCCAGGAAATAGTCGAAATATTGTCGATTTCCCAATTTTTCTATTTTTCAAACGCGATTTTACACTATAGTCATTATCTAGACACAAGGAAACTTAAAACAGATATTGAAAGTAAAACAGGATGCGTATTTAGGCGCATTCTGCTTTACTTCCAGTCTGTTCAAAACTACATGTACCATCTGCTAGGATACAAATCAGAAGATTTCGGAAGACATCCGGAGAAATGGCAGCCCTGATTTATAGGACGGGGTTTAGGTGAACAGCGAATAAGATCTTTCATGAATGTTAGAAATGCACAATTATATGTATTACATCCTTCTCATACCGAACTGTATAATTATGAAATCAATGGAAATATATCGAAAAGCTCAGCCTTATTTAACTTTTAAAAAGATATTACCTTCTGATCCAATCTACGAAGGATTCATTATTTTTTCCCTTATAAATTGGCCTCTGCTTTTTTGCATATTCGAATTATTATGCAGAAACACTTTCTGTGGGTCACTTTGCCATGTGGTCATCTAATTTCTGAATAACAGATTAGAATCAATACATGAAGTTGACCTTTCATTATACACTACTCGTATTTTACAAAATACTTAGAGGGTGGCCTTTGATTTTACTTTATCCCTATGCCTGCGAGCAGACTTTGTCCATGTTACATGTACACTTTCTAGGCATTGCTGATTATAATGTCAAGGAGGTCCTTATACATGTATGTCTTTGAATTACAAGTATTGCTTATGTGTAACTTATTGCAGGCTGGATACTGATGGATCAGTATTATGCAAATAATGTAGACCCAGCTCAGATAGCTCATACAAGAGCATTCTGATCAGTGGATGCACTGTTTGCCAAAGCAATCATAAGCTTCAATAAGAACATAAAAGTCCTACGATGTTCAAAGGTACCTGGTGTTTCATAATATAATTGAAATACAATGGATTAACGTCATTTTAAAGATTTATCTGCAGTGCCTTTAAAGACAGATATAGCAATATTCGAAATGGGGAATTAAATTAGTTTAAAATTATAACAATGCTCTTTTCTGATAGTTCGACCTCTAATTGCCTTTTTAAAGAAAATCATGTCGGACATAATTTTCTTTGCAAAATGTCCCGAAATATTGGAATAGAGCAATGCTATGATTTTGCAGTGCCTTTTTATGTTAACCATTTACTCCCTAGATATGCCGTTTAACGCTGTGAACTACATGTAATTCCTCCTAATGAAGAAAATTGGTACAACTCACACAGTCATGAATATGTATCATAATAAATAATTCTATGTTCTAGCAGATGATAGCTTAAGGTAAAGCAGCATGTGTAATAAGGATCATTCTGCTTTACTTTCAACCTTTTTTTCGTAGTCACTAGTCTTCATAAATAGAAATTGGCTATGGAGTAAATGGCTCTTCTTTCACTGGTCCTTTCTTTGTTAAGGTTTTAGAGCCATAATAGAAAACATCGACCATCGATATATACATGTAGCTTTAATGTTCGTGTAGTAAGATTGTGCCGGGCATATTACAGAATAATTATACGGAAACAGTGTTCAGATTTTCGCATTATGGATCTATAACCTTAAAACATTGTCGAAATAATAAAAAAGTTTACATTATCAAAATTTGCTTATTTTATAATGCCAATTTAAAAAACAAAAAGGTCTAACGTTCTCAAGGCGTTTAGTCTAGTGTGATTGACAGCAACGGGCAAATAGCTACCACACCAAGTGTAGCATTGAAAAATGCATAATGGCGCAAACTTATATCGTTTCTTTGAGACGATAATGTTTAATTGTAGTTCAAAGACGATTCACTGAAAATATAAAACGCGCTATAGGACAAAATGTAATCGTCTTTAAGAGACGATAATGCTGAATAGTCGATATACGACTAATTCAGAAACATATAATTCGCGTAGTACATGTACTTTGAACATTTATTAAAAATGATCGTCTCTATTACAATATAACGTTCTTAGGGACACTATCTTAACCATCGTCTGATGCGTCTTGTCACATAAAACATGATCCAAGTAGAGTGTATCTTCCCTAATAGAAAGGTACGCGATTCTTCCCTTCGGTTTTTGAACTGACAAAATATTTGACAAACTATGCTTCTTTATATATTTGTCCGGCTGAGCAGGGCAACACAGTACTTCTCGTCTGTCAGTGTTATTATTTACTAAAATTCTACATCTGCACGTGCTGACCTTGAAGGAAATGGACAAAACTCCCACGGTATCCGTCAATAAAATGAAGTACAGTGTAGCCTACTTCCCCCGGACTTTACGACACATACCTCTCACTTGTGCATTTCGTCGCCAGATCAGGATCCAAACGGTCTGAGGCATTGCCAAGGCAGCGCCTCACTCAGTTTTCTTCTTGTTCTTGCTTGACGATGTATTTGTCGCAATTTGACTTCGTTTTTTTACTGTCCGTTTGGGGAGGGTTACACTGTACTTTTCTCTTGTCAACTCTGTTACTCACTATAAGACTACATCAGCAATGATGCCCTCTATAGACATGTGAGGTTTTTTTTATTTGGAAATTGTTCAAAAGAAAGAATAGTCGCAGCTTTAACTATAGACGGACCAGTTTGCTTTATTATAAGTGAACTGATCTGCATAGCTAATTTATATATTGTATCATCTAATAATAGCTTGGTATTTATTTCTACATATTGTGTCCATACCATTTAGTTAAGTATTTTAATATTTTTCCACCTTCCCTCTAGATCGCAGATTAATTCAGTATTCGACCACCAAATGTCCTACTAATTCAATAGTTTTTTATTATATTATACTTCACATGTAATTACAAAACATATGTTTTGTTTTCTGTGACAAAAAAAGAAAGGGTTGTTCTGTTCTGCTCTGTCTATTACAGACGAGCAAATAGGTAAGTAAGTAAGTACACAGTAATATATAATAACAAATATTATATATTATTCTCAAACAGATGTTAACCGAAAGTTTAAAGCTTAAAGCAGTCTCAATGCGCATTTAGCTTTACTCTTAACCCGCTTTAATTGGTCACCTATATTCAATACTAGAAACAGTCTATGGAACAAAGGGTTAATGTTCAGGTACCACACATATAGGTTGACCAATTAACCCATTGCTCCATATACGCATTTCAATTCACTCCAACACTAAAGAAAAAAGTTTCTGCCTAGACAGTCACCAATTTTATCATTACAAATATTTTCTATTTACCACAAACCACAAAGCCCGTTTCTTTGTTTTTAAGATAGATGAATAACCGAATACTTGAAGCAGGTTGAAGGTAAAACAGAATGCGCCTTAAGGCACATTCTGCTTTACTTTTAGTCTGCTTTATGATACATTTTCATGACTGTATAAATGGAAGCATTTTCGTCGGTGAAAGAATAAATTAGAGGCGTATTTATCGGGTAAAGCAGTCTGAACTTGAAACAGACCGTACCCTATAAGGCGCATCATGTTTCAATCTATAGATCAGCTATAAGGGATTAGATACCGGAAAGTAAACGTTTGCTTTTAAGTTTAAACTCATTACTCCACAGATACGCATTTTAACATCTTTCATCTTCCACTTTTTGCCGAAAATAGTTCTATTCTACGCATTCAAGAATATTTATTATTAGTAACATTCTCTATAATCTAGCAGATGATAGTCTAAAGCTTAAAGCAGGTTGAACGCAAAGCAGAACTGGTCTTTACTTGCATTCTACTTAACTCTAAACGGTCATCCATCTTCAATACTAGAAACAGCCACATGTCAATGGTTTCGGATTGAAGACCACCGACCTACTCCCAAACAGTTTGTCTTATAAATATTCCATCTTATTATAGAAATGGCATTCTACCAGTGTAAGATAATCCGTGCATGCAAGATTACTGAAAACAGTGAAGGATCAGCACAATGGCCCTCCCAGGTGACTAATATAGTCCTGGTATAATCAGTATATACACCGTATCTATATGTAAAATATTACTTAACTTTATTACATATATAGTAACTCGTACATTTAAGGTTATTGAAGACTTGATCGTGAGCAATCTTTAATATGTCACTGAACTTACCGACTATACGCCTATATAAAATTACACAAAATACATGTTATTGTATAATTTTTATAGTGAAGACCCTGCCCAGTGGGCTCTGGTAGGAGACACCAGGCCCGGTGTGATCTGTTTGCGGTCTAGCTGTACCAAATATACATCAATACGTTACACAGCAGGTTAGACAAGTATAAGACCTAGATGAATATAGTTCGGTAGAAGACCTTTAATCTGAATTCAAACTGTGTTTCGTATAAATATTCAGGTTATACATCTAAATACAATTACAAAATAAAAGTGCCTGGTACAGTTATTCATTCTTGTCAAATACATGTAGTAAACAGTGTATAACTAGATCAAAGTGCTCTTCTAGGCACTTTCGGTCCAGTCCGCAATTGCCCCATACGTATACAGATTTAATCGCACGACTCCCGAAGACTTATTCGCACTATCTGCCGTTAAATTGTCGAAATTGAAATCTGATACTTTTTCCACATTTCCCAGACTTTATAGAAATGTTGAATGTTTACCACTTTGGTGAAAGGACAATATCGAAAGTCGAAATTCGAAAATAGTTCGACTATTTACCTGTCTGGCAATTTCTCGCAAGTCGAACTTCGACAATAACTCGACATTTTCCCTGCAATGGCACTTGTAAAACGTCACAATTCCACATAAGTTCGACATTGTGAATGTGGTAAAGAAATGTTGATTGTCAAATGACGAATTTCGACAACATTTCGACTTTTTCTAGGCTCGCTAAATTATTGAACGTCTAATTTCTACACAAGTTCGACATAGTGAATGTTTTTAAGTAGTGTTGAAAGTCGAACATTGAATTTCGTCAAACGTTCGACATTTTGGTAAACGGACTATGTCGAATGTCGAAATTCGACATAATGTGTCGACTTTTTCCCGGCCTGGAAAATTGTCGTATGTCGAAATTGGACACATGATCGACATAGTGGGTGTGTTAAAGTAATTTTAAAAGAAGAAAGTCGAATATTTTGACAATTTTTCAATATTTTGGTAAAAGGATAATGTCAAACGTCGATATTCGACACTATTTCGACTATTGCACATATCGGGAAATTTGTCGATTGTCGAAAATATACATAAATTAGACACTTTACTGGCTTTGTTGAAATGTCGAATGTCGAAATTCGACAATATTTCGATTTTTCCTTGCCAGACCACTTGTCGAACGTCGAAAGTAGACATAAGGTCGACATAGTGAATGTATTAAAGAATTGTTGAAAGAACAATGTCGAATTTCGACAATATTTCGACTTTTCCCGGGTCCGGAAAATTGTTGGACGTCGAAATTCGACATAATTTCAACAGAGGGAATGTGTATTAAGAAATCTTGAATGTCGAACGTCGAATTTCGACAATAGTTCGACTTTCTCCCTTACTTGCAGTTTGTCGAACGTCGAAATTCGACCCTAATTCGACAATTTCCCGACTTTGTATAAGTGTCGAACGTCGAAATTCGGCATGAGTTCGACAAAGTAATGTGTTTAAGAAATGTTGAATGTCGAACGTCGAATTTCGACAATATTTCGACTTTTCCCTTACTTGCAGTTCGTCGAACGTCGAAATTCAACCCTAGTTCGACAATTTGCCGACTTTGTATAAATGTCGAACGTCGAAATTCGACATCAGTTCGACAAAGTAATGTGTTTAAGAAGTTTTGAATGTCGAACGTCGAATTTCGACAATATTTCGACTTTTCCCTTACTTGCAGTTTGTCGAACGTCGAAATTCAACCCTAGTTCGACAATTTGCCGACTTTGTACAAATGTCGAACGTCGACATTCGACACCAGTTCGACAAAGTAATGTGTTTAAGAAGTTTTGAATGTCGAACGTCGAATTTCGACAATATTTCGACTTTTCCCTTACTTGCAGTTTGTCGAACGTCGAAATTCAACCCTAGTTCGACAATTTGCCGACTTTGTACAAATGTCGAACGTCGAAATTCGACACCAGTTCGACAAAGTAATGTGTTTAAGAAGTTTTGAATGTCGAACGTCGAATTTCGACAATATTTCGACTTTTCCCTTACTTGCAGTTTGTCGAACGTCGAAATTCAACCCTAGTTCGACAATTTGCCGACTTTGTATAAATGTCGAATGTCGAAATTCGACATCAGTTCGACAAAGTAATGTGTTTAAGAAATTTTGAATGTCGAACGTCGAATTTCGACAATATTTCGACTTTTCCCTTACTTGCAGTTTGTCGAACGTGGAAATTCAACCCTAGTTCGACAATTTGCCGACTTTGTATAAATGTCGAACGTCGAAATTCGACACCAGTTCGACAAAGTAATGTGTTTAAGAAGTTTTGAATGTCGAACGTCGAATTTCGACAATAGTTCGACTTTTTCCCTTACTTGCAGTTTGTCGAACGTCGAAATTCGACCCTAATTCGACAATTTGCCGACTTTGTATAAATGTCGAACGTCGAAATTCGACATCAGTTCGACAAAGTAATGTGTTTAAGAAGTTTTGAATGTCGAACGTCGAATTTCGACAATATTTCGACTTTTCCCTTACTTGCAGTTTGTCGAACGTCGAAATTCAACCCTAGTTCGACAATTTGCCGACTTAGTACAAATGTCGAACGTCGAAATTCGACACCAGTTCGACAAAGTAATGGGTTTAAGAAGTTTTGAATGTCGAACGTCGAATTTCGACAATATTTCGACTTTTCCCTTACTTGCAGTTTGTCGAACGTCGAAATTCAACCCTAGTTCGACAATTTGCCGACTTTGTACAAATGTCGAACGTCGAAATTCGACATCAGTTCGACAAAGTAATGTGTTTAAGAAGTTTTGAATGTCGAACGTCGAATTTCGACAATATTTCGACTTTTCCCTTACTTGCAGTTTGTCGAACGTCGAAATTCAACCCTAGTTCGACAATTTGCCGACTTTGTATAAATGTCGAACGTCGAAATTCGACATCAGTTCGACAAAGTAATGTGTTTTAAAGATGTTGAATGTCGAAAGTCGAATTTCGACAATATTTCGACTTTTCCCTTACTTGCAGTTTGTCGAACGTCGAAATTCAACCCTAGTTCGACAATTTGCCGACTTTGTATAAATGTCGAACGTCGAAATTCGACATCAGTTCGACAAAGTAATGTGTTTTAAAGATGTTGAATGTCGAAAGTCGAATTTCGACAATATTTCTACATTATGGCAAAGTTGACTTGTCGATCGGCAAAATTTGTTACATTATGTGAAAGCTTAAATGTCGAAAGTCGAAATTCGACAGCTGTTCGACCTTTCATTTGTGAAAGGTCGAATGTCGAATTGTCGAATGTCGTGCAAACTTCACACACCTTAAATTAAAGGTGTATTGATAGAGTGAAGAGTTACAGCAGAACTATAGTGGAGAACGTGTTATTCTTTCCCGTTTAAACGCAAACGAAACGCAAACGCATCGCAATGAAAGGTATAAAAACAACGTTTCGTCAAGCCAGACTTTTCATATTAATCTTAGTGGCAAAGAGTGTGAAGCCTGATCAGACGTCGGGAAACCCGGCGTCTGATTTAGCTCCAAACTCTTTGTTATGGAAATACCAGTTTTAGCGTAAACGTGTTTATTGGGAAAGAATAACGTTTTCTCCACTGTATAACGAAGTTAATATCAGTGTCGACACGTTGGGACAATTTATAAAGTTCAACTGATCTTTGTCTAAATAGTTTGAACTTTGCAGTTCAACTGTAAGCGTTGGGAACCGACTTTACTGTTTCTCACTGAACGGGGGTCTACTCCAACAATGAAGTTCATTGATATTAGAATGGACTAAATTCAGAAACAGATTAAATTTGAGTATATTAAAGCGTCAATCTGATATACAATTATAATTTCAATAGATCTTACACATTTCAATAAGATCAAAATACCCCCGACTAATTGTCGCGAAGAGCATAGAAATAGTAACCTGGTTAGAACATAGGTGGTTCTCATGTGTAGACTTGTGTGTACCCTTGTTTTATTTATATTACAAGGAATACAAGTCGACATATGTTTGCGGTCACAAGCTCGTCCTAGAAATATCGACGTATCACGCCTGTAAAATAAGCTTATACTCGCAATAACATTTTATGAAATGCAACAACTCATGTAAAGAAACACAATATGATCATGAAACGTTAGCGCTAATTGCCGGTCAACGCCATACAGGCGCATTGTAGTTCAAACAAGTCGCTACTTTATGTGGATTTCATAATGAAATTAAAACTATATGAAACAAGTCATTGCATTGGTTGCTGCTAACGTAATATTTCCTTTTCTTTACCGATCAACTAATGAAATTGCTCGTTACAAAGATATCAATTTTAAACATAGATTTTGGACGACCTCATGTCCGAGTGATTTGTCAACTTGTGTTCTTCTAAGTTCAGGATACAAACTGTTCGGCATTCATTTCAATAATTCCTAAGTCAAAAACGCATACAACTTTGAAACTTAAAAGAAAAAGCAGACGTAAGACCATCAAATGGTAGTAGTGTTGGACAGTTTACTTCGTTGTTATGACAGTGCAATGGTTTTGAGTTAATACTTGCAAAATAAAGAGAAATTGGCTGATTTTGCATTTTCAGTTTTAGCAGACTGTGTACTCTTGATATAAGATTAATCGCATGTTTCATCTCGTACTACAGTGGAGAATCTATTATTCTTTCCCGATAAACGCGTTTACGCTAAAACTATTTTTTTATTTTACAAACAGTTTGGAGCCAGATCAGACGCCGGGTAACCCGGCGTCTGATCTGGCTCGAAACTGTTCGCCACCAAGATAAACATGAAATATCAGAATTGTCCAAAAGTTGTTCTTTTCTACGTTTTAGTGCTTTGCGTTTGCGTACGTTTGTGTTTAAAAGGGGAAAGAATAACAGGTTCTCCACTGTATATAAACAATATCGATTTCAGAGTAATATAATGGAATGGAAAAACAGCAATGTCAATCGCACGATGCATGGTAATGTTTACCAATTTCTGCCTTGAATAGAATTGCTTTTAGTTACGACGGAGGTGCTTCCAATAGAAATGATAATTGATCAATATCTTCAATATATCTAAATGTAAAAATAACTTTTTGTGATACATACAGTACAAGTCTCGCAATGTTTAAAGAATCCGCGGTCCGTCGCAATTTCAGCGACCGCGGACGGGCGTATTTGTCCGTCATGATATTTGATGTATTCCGCAGTCCATCGCGGATAGTGATGGGTCCGTGATGGGTCCGTGATGGTGTCTCACCGGGGTTCTCGCCGCCGGACGCGATCGTTATCACCGCGGATCGTGGTGATATCGTCACGGACCGCGGTGCACCACTGCGGATCGCGCTGGTCCTTACCTGGATTGATATTTTGTTTCCTTGGTTAATTTCCACAGCCTATTTGCTCCTATATTGCGCACAATAAAAGGTTTTCAAAATATGAAATAAATCATTCGAAAAAAGTTCATTGGGGCTTATGTCCAACCGAAACCGTTCTGCATTCGACAAACATCTAATTGTTTGGCGTGTTTGATTTCTGTTTACAGAACCTGATTGTGAATTGTCTGGTTCTGTTCGGAAAAATACACGAGGTGCGATATTCGAGTCTATTTTCTATTTAAGTGTTGCCAAAATTTTATTTCTGATAAAGAAACACGGTACAATCGGTTATCCAACAGCAAACACAGCCTTTAGGATGTTTCAACTTCGCATACGTGCGTATTCTTTGTTAGTGCATTCATGCCATTTTGGCTCTGTATATAGTAAAGTTCCACTTTTAACCCTTTCATGATCAAATTATTCGGGAGAATTTCACCCCTTCATCGTTTTATTGTCGTCTGCTTAAATGTTTTTTTCTGCAATACACGTTTCAAAGATATATTTAATGTTGTATAACTTAATAAATGTCGATACGAAAGTCAAACTATTTCGGTCCTAATTAGACGCCGCGTCGCGCGGCGTCTGATCAGGACCCAAACTAGTTACAAACGCGCTTTAAAGCGTCATTGAGAGTGAAAGGGTTATAGGTAAATCGATTTTACGGTTTCAATTTCACATCAGTCTAAATTTTAGTATCATAAATCTCCTGAAAACTATTCCCAAAATCTATGAGTCCGCATTAGTCTTCTATGATTCCTGTATAGATTTAGCCTACATAATTATCTGACTGGCAGACGATTATATGTCATAGTGGGAATCATTTATAATGGAAGTGAAAGGATTAAAGAATAATTATCATTTATTCTAACCTGAAAATACGCCACTCTAACGCAAACATTCTTTCTTTTTAAACGGATATTTCTTAATTTAAATGCCCACTAGTCTTAAATACCAGACGCTTCAAATAAAAGCAATATAAAGACAATGCTGAATCTTAAAATGTCTTTTTCTAAACACTGCATGTAATCGAATTATATATATACTGAGGAGAAAATGTTATTCTTTCCAAATAAACGTGTTTACGCTAAAACAAGTATTTCCATTGCAAACAATTTGGAGCCAGATTAGACGCCGGGTTACCCGGCGTCTGATCAGGCTCCAAACTGTTTGTCACTCAGATAAAAATATGTAGACATATTTATAACAAAGTTGTCATTACATGTATATGCATTCAAGTGCTTTGCGTTCGCGTTTCGTTTGCGTTTAAACGGGAAAGGATAACGTTTTCTCCACTGTAAATGTTACAGATTTTGGTCATTTACATACTTACTAAAAACTAGGAACATCGAATCCTGATACCATACTAAAAACCCGGACTAGAGAGCAGTTTATTGGTGGCGGGGTTTAAAAACAACATTTTAAACAGTTTTATTGACTGGCGTTTTAAAAATGTGGCAACTAAATGCTGGATAGCTTCAAGACAGGTAGCAGCTAATTGCGATGAGCAGTAATTTAAAAAGCTCCGTTGTACTATTGTGGTCTGATACCGGACACTTTTTTCTGTCACCGGAGAGTTTTACTTTCTGTTATTGTATACTTTTTACGGGCGTGGTGCACGTGGTAAGCATGCGGCCACCGGTTTAACTCTTGCACTGCCCGGGAATTGAATCCGCCCCCAAATTTAAAAGCCAATCATAAAAAAGAACGAGTTTAACACTGTATGCCACAAATCCCATTGACAGCTTCGGAATTAACTGCTTAATCTAGTTACGTAATCCATGCAACCGAGGCGCCCAAGCGGAAATATGGCAGATGACGAGTGACAGAGACCCGATATCACTAAGTACTTACACTTTTTTATCGGTTCAGATGTAAAATCTATCGCTACACGTAATATGTACATTGTAACCGATCATCTCAAAACCAGATAATACAATGTCATCAACATTATATTTAATAATTCAAGTGAATCCCTATCATACACTGAGTTACAATCGCAAGGTAAGTATATATACCGTTAATTACTATAACTATAAAATAATATTTTCATTATATGTATATGAATGCAGAAGACTTTGTTTACCCTATTCATATTGAGTATGATAATCTAGTTTTAGAATGTACTTTGCAAAAGAACACAACACCATCTGTTTTTTCTTTTTAAAATAAATGAAACCTAAACAGGAGTGTTAAACGTTTGGACCCTGATCAGACACCTAATTTCTCAGCGGCGGACTTGAGGTTTGCACAGCTAAACACGTCCAATCGCTGTTAGCATTATGAGGGTTAACAATTAAAACATTACTTATGTGCATTATAAACCAGGTACTGTACAAAATTCGTATTTCATAATAACATATAAATCCTATTAGATATGACAAAATATTTTCACATATGGATTGAAGATAACCCTAGACATGGCAATTGCACAGAAACAGGATCGCAGATCCGATATGGTGTTTAAAGACACTAGCCGTCAGAGTTGTAGGTTTGCTATTCGTTTGCATAGAACAAGTGTACTCTTCATAGGTACACTGTATGTAAATGTCGATTATAATCGTTACAATGGTTGTATGTGTAATTTTTATGCTGTTTGCAAATACAACTAAAAATGAAGTTAATAATCCCTTGTAATCAAGGTGTAACTATCAATAAATTACTAATATGAAGATTCTTTTTAAATATCGTATCTTTTTTTTCTTGAAATTTGAACTTTCTTAATCGCTATTGCTGTATCTAATTAGGAGCAAACGCTCCAGATATCAAACCACATTACCACTGTTTTACAATTGAAAATTTTCAAAATATTTACATGAAATTATTGACCTGTATTTGTTCACATGAATTTATAAAATATTTGTAAACTGTGAGAAATAAAATAATGTTTTGTTCTGTTCTGTTTAAATGTCTTTACGTAGTTGATTGCCATATTATATGCAATTTCATAAAAAGGCTAAATAGGGTTTAATTCTGTTTTAGAAAAGAGACGGAAAAGTACGTTCGGCCGTGTAAAATGTAGTTAACACGTACATTTTATTTAATCATGTGACAGTTTGCTCTAAAACATTATGGGAAGTAAGTATTCTTTAGTTACAAGTTCTAACAGCATATAATTATTTCCACGTGAAAACACCTGTCTGACTGACTCTCTGTTGCTGTCTGTCTACATGTATCTGTCGCTGTCTTTCTGACTGTCTGTATGTCTTTCTTTATTCCTTCTCTAAGTCTGTCGGTCTATATTTCTGTCCCCCTATCTCTATCTCTCACTCATTCTCTCTCTCTCCCCCTTCTCTCTCTCTCTCTCTCTCTCTCTCTTGTTTGCAGACATGTAACACTGCCTTCTATAACCATCTACTTTCCCCCAAAAAAATGCAAGCTCATTGAACGATCAAAAGTTATAACTTAAACTAGCAGTATAGATTTTGAAACAAAATAAATCGTGTAGATGTGTTTGATCCTTATACCATTATTTAATATACAATAAAACCTCTCTATTACGAACACTGAAAAGAAGGCTAATTGACGGCATGAAAGACAGATGATAGGTTAAAGCAAGGTAAACGTAAAGTAGAAAGCTCCTGCCGGGGCTTATTTGCGTTCACCTTTTTTAAGCATTCACGTGCATCTAAATACGTGTGCTCGAAGAAGCGACATTTGAATAACACTTCTACAATTTAATTATTTTAAATGATTTAAAGTAGATATCATACTTAGCTAATAAACAACGATAAATATCGCAATTATACAAGCAATTATATTTTGTTCGGTAGATCTAATAAAACTGCGCGGGTAGCTAAACGTGTAAAATAAAAAGGAACCTGGGTAGCGAACTGACAGACGTGAACGCAACAGGGTTGCGTAACTTCCCAGTAACCGCTTTAAGCAGTCGCCTGCCTTAAGCACCTGCTAACTAAAACAATTTAGTTGACGTCACAGAGAGGTTTTACCGTATTATTAGTTTCTCGTCTTCGAAGAAGACACACGTTTACGGGATTGAAAAAAAAAATGGTTTTCCCGAGTTTCATAACTCTACCCCACCCCTTTAACTCTCGTGTAGGGTCGAAACAATTATGACCGAATACGATTGACATTTTTAATCTCTTCCCGTATGATTTTCAATAAACTTAGACTGTGAGCTACAACACAATATACGTAGCCTTTTTTTAATCCTTTATCTTTTTTTTCTTTAGCAACCTGACTATAGACTTAAGCTTAACATAAAGAACCTGTTTCAGTTTCGGGTTTTAAGAGTAGGCTATTTACATGTATATTATATTTCATTATGAATTCGAAATATGACTGTATTCCAAAAAGGTTTCTACAGTTAAAAATGCACGCGTGTATTAACAAGTAAGCTGTTGCATATCTTTTCTTGATAATTTTCACCTAAAGCGATTCAGTGACTCCAACTCATACAGGTAGCGTCCACGATGATCCTCGCAATCCGCGATGATGCCATCGCAATCCGCGATGATGCCATCGCAATCAGCGATGACTCCGCCGCGGAAATATCCCGTAGAGCAAATTTCTGTCCGCGGTGGACACAAATTTTGTCCACGATGGTCCAAAAAAATTGTCCGTGCTGGAAACCCGCGGACATTCAAAAGTGTCCGTGCTGGGAGCGCGGACTTTTTAAACATTGCGAGACTTGTACTGTATATAATTTGAAAGAACAGCTTTTGTGCCTGCATGATAGTATACTGCACTATAAGAACACATAACTCGATAAGTCACAACAGTAATCTAAATGACCTCTACTCAAGGACAATGGACCTTTTATGTGTATTGTTGAGGTAATTTTCTGAACATTATTTGATACTATAATTAGTATTGCGGTTTTACTATTTTGAATAAGTTTATGAAATGTTCCGTCAAATAAAATCAGTACACTAAGCAAACACTATGCAGTGTTAAATGTAATTATTATATGAAATATAAATGATTTAGCTAATACTAAACACGTACTGAAAATACCATACAAACTATAATCTACTGTTCTGTATAAAAGTAGTTAATGAAAGCACAACCCCATTTTTTTTAATATTAAACCAGGCTATAATTGAGTCCATTGCAGTTGATGTTTATGTTTTAAAATCAAAATTTAGATAGATACTAATTTAGAAAAGTTTCTACTTATACTTATCTAGAAAAATGTTCATAACGTTCGAAAACGCATGTCGACGTTTGTCTTTAGCAAACTTGAGACTTTATACAGTTAACCATTTCCATTGTAATGAAATTTTATTAACATTAAAATTCAGACATGAAGTGATATAAATTTGTCAAAACAAATTTTAAATTTATAAATTTTACTTTTTAAGAAGTTATTGCGTCAAAAATAAATGTCTTAAAAAATGCTACATATGTTCAAGTGTCTTTGCGTAGGGGTCTGTTAGGTTCATTTTTTGACTACTCATGTTAAATGATCTTCTCGCGCGTTATACTATCGTGTAGGCACACAGTTGCTCTTTAAAATGACATATCACAAATATATGTTTTCCTTGTCGTACCTCCCTGTTACAATGATGTAATACCGTTTTAGTAGGGAAGCTGTACTAAACTTCTAAACGCCGGTACCGGACAATAAGGTGATACAACATACATGTACACCAACAGCAATATGCGAGAGTAGTATATTCGGTTTGAAGCTAAATATCGTCTACTTCAGAACAAATCGTATACAAAAATTATCAATTACAGTTTAATATCATTTTAATTGAATAATGCTAGTTACAGAGCTGCATAGCATGATAGTGGTTACAGTGGAGAATCTGTTATTCTTTCCCGTTTAAACGCAAACGTACGCAAACGCAAAGCACTAAAACGTAGAAAAGAACAACTTTTGGACAATTCTGATAATTCTTGTTTATCTTGGTGGCAAACAGTTTGGAGCCTGATCAGACGCCGGGTTACCCGGCGTCTGATCTGGCTCTAAACTGTTTGCACTGCAATTAATAGTTTTAGCGTAAACGCGTTTATTGGGAAAAAATAACAGATTCTCCACTGTAATACTGACATACATGTTTTTTGTTATTGTTTAAACGTTTAAACCCTTTTTACCGGTACGTGAAGTCTATTATGTGATCTCTACTTGATGAACATTAGAGCACAGTATAATATGTTTCACGTTATGCGCGATCGGCTATCACATTCATGTCATTATATACAACAGTTTTACAGTTTTAATATATTTTATTTTCCAAATGGGGTTGGGTCACAAGTTCTGACAACATTAGTTTTGACTCTTTCCCTACATTTTATACAAACTAAACACAAACAATGACTTATCTTTAATCTAAGTTGTAAAAGCTGTATATACTTATATAGAGGAGCATGGTAGAGATGGAGGTAAAAAGACATTGAAAGAATGAAAATAAAATAAATAAGAAACAAGTAAACGATATACTTAAAATATATATACCGACCTGGCAATGAAATCCGCTTATGTTAGATGTCAAGGACGATAACGAATGCGAACCCTTCATTTGCTGTAGCTAACATAAAAACAACTACAGTGTTCCCTTTCTACAACGGCCCTCCCAACAACGACTCCCTCCTTACAAAGACCCATGCCGAAACTCCTTAAACAGGACACTTATAGCTAAGGCATTTACTGCTGCAATGTCGTCTGCATTAAGTTGAGGTATGCTGTACTTCTCAAAGTTACATATTGGAAATTGTGACAGACAACACTGAATGAAGAGTGACAAACAGCTTGAATCTAGATCAGACGCCGCGTTTACGCGGCGTCTGATCTTGATTCAAGTTGTTTGCAAATATAAACCTATGTCCATCCCTATAACGACTCCCTCCGAATACCGCACACATTTCTGGCTCCAATATGGTGTCGTTGTAGAAAGGGAGCGTTGGATGTAAGATTTTAAGCTGGTGAATCAGGATTTGGTCGTTTTCTGAACCGCTGTGCCCCCGCTAAGAAAATAGTAAATAAGCACGGACATGTTTTGTTTAAATGAATATTTATTTGATATTTCTATTTGTTTATAAACAGTTGCTCGCCACAGGATACATAAATTGTTTTTCATAAAAAACAAGTACAGTGGAGGGATTTTAAACATTATCGTAAAGCTCACTACTTGACTTGGATTTGAAAACAATTTGGATTCATATCCGACACCGCAATAGGCGGCGTCTGATTTCGGTAAAAACAGTTTTACAAATGCTTTTAGCGTTTTTTGTATTTAATAATACAAAAACAATAATTGCACGAATATGCAGACGACATTTTCCAAGCTGATACATGTATTAGGTAGGACAAGCATTAACTATTTTCAATGCAATGACTTTGCCTGCTTAATTTAATGACCCTAGAAAGCCTAAACTATATAGTTTTAGTTTTGAATTCAGTATGGTCCGTGTTTGAGCATTTATAATTTCCTTGTACAATGTACAGTGAAACCTCTCTATTACGACCACTTAATTGTGTGACTTAATTTTTGGGTGTTTAAAACAGGTGAATGCTTAAATCAAGATGACAGTAAAATAGAAAGCTCCAATAGAAACTTTCTGTTTTACTGTTACCTTGCTTTAAGCTGTCACTTGACTTTTTCCAATCATTTAGTGGTCGTAATAGAGATTTTTGACTGTATAATGACTTACGAAACACACGCAGTGTAGACAAATACCAGATAGTGCCTACAGGATTCCTCTGATTCCTTGTTGCATGATTCAAACCATTATGCACTTTACAGGAACACTGAATGTCAAGCCGTAAATATAATACAGTGGAGAATGTGTTATTCTTTCCCAATAAACGCGTTTACGCTAAAACTATTATTTGCAGTGCAAACAGTTTGGAGCCAGATCAGACGCCGGGTAGCCCGGCGTCTGATCAGGCTCCAAACTGTTTGCCACCAAGATAAACATGAAATATCAGAAGTGTCCAAACGTTGCTCTTTTCTACGTTTTAGCGCTTTGCCTTTGCGTACGTTTGCGTTTAAACGGGAAAGAATAACAGATTCTCCACTGTAATAGAGAGTTTTGACTGTATAATGACTTGCGAAACACACGCAGTGTAGACAAATACCAGAGATTGCCTGCAGGAACCCTCTGATTCCTTGTTGCACGATTCAAACAATTATGCACTTTACAGGAACACTGAATGTCAAGCCGTAAATATATATCAACAGGGTTTAATGATGGTTATTTTTGTCGTCTGTTGTTATGTTTAAAATTGTATGGTTGAATATGGTAGTGGAGAATCTGTTATTCTTTCCCAATAAACGCGTTTACGCTAAAACTATTATTTGCAGTGCAAACAGTTTGGAGCCAGATCAGACGCCGGGTAACCCGGCGACTGATCAGGCTCGAAACTGTTTGCCACCAAGATAAGCAAGAATTATCAGAATTGTCCAAAAGTTGTTCTTTTCTACGTTTTAGTGCTTTGCGTTTGCGTTTCGTTTCGTTTCGTTTAAACGGGAAAGAATAACGTATTCTCCACTGTATCACCAGGGTTTAATGATGGTTATTTTTGTCGTCTGTTGTTATTTTTAAAAGTGTATGGTTGAATATGGTAACACGCACACATCGAAACAAGGGTTAAACACGTCATTTTATCCTGCTTAACTTAATTTGCATTTTACCTAACTGTGGTCAATTTAAGAAATAATCGATGTTCTACCGTTGTTAAACGGTTGGGAGTTGTGATGCGTATGATTGACCACGAAGGCCAAATGCATGAGTGGTCAATTCCTGCGCATCACAACGACCAATCGTTGTAGAATACAGTTTAACAACGGTAGAACATCGATTATTTTGATTCAAACATGACTAACTTAAAATATCATAAGAAATGCAAGTAAATCTTTCAGGCTTATTTCTTCCGCGGATGCAGTTTTCGACCGAAGTATTTCTCTTGTATTGCTATTACATGAAACCGATATCAGTACGTCATATATAAGAACAATAAAAAATAGTTACGAAATAATTTATTCTGTCATAGAACCATTTAGTATTAGTCAGATTTAATATATCTGAGACAAATCAGTAATACAACATGAAAGAAAAGACCTTTTACCGCACATGACGTTGCATTGAAAACTGCGCTTTACCGAAGGGTGGGTACAGGAAGAGCCTGGTCAAAATGACCTTTTTCACAGCGTGGTAAAACACATTAGGTATACCACGGCGAGCCCGTTCTTTGTTTATAAAGACGAAATCACGTGTCATGTTAGAATAATTGACATACTAGTATAAGCGGTTAATAATATTCATGAGTTGTTATTAAATACCGCCATTAGTATCGTGATTAGTTAATATATTTAAATATGAACGTATATATTAGTGCACGCCACCCGGTAAGGTGCATTAGGTGTTAATTTGCCAAATCAGTGTTAAACAGTTTTAACCCATCCTGGACAAATTTAAATATAATAATACAAAGTACAAGGAAGCTCTTAAATACTGCCGTTAGTATTGTGATCAGACAAGCTATTTATATTAGTGCAAATGACCCGGAAACTGGTGCATTTAGTGTTAATTTGTCAAATCAGTGTTATATTTATCCTGAAAACATTTAAATTGACTCATACAAAGTACAATGCAGAAACCCATGCGCAGTGCTTACAGAATAAAGCATTTGGGTTGAGTCTTAGTTCATTCTCAAACATTTGATTTGTCAGATTTGAGCTTAACAATCATGTATTCATTGGAAAGAAAACAGAGATGAAATGTTTTGGTAGTTCAGCGTATATTTTTGGGCGTTACATAGAAAGTATAGTGCAGTGAAAACCAGGGGTTTGATACCTCAACACAAATTAAACGCGATACAATAAACCGTAGAAATTTGCAGCTGTTCAGAAAAAAAATCGATTTAGAATAAGGAACAGTGTTGAGCTTGATTAGATTTCGGTATGCCCGACGTCCTGTCTAACTTCAAACTATCTATCATAACCTATTGTTTTAATGCAAATACGTGCATTAAAAATGGATAACGTCTTCTGTATTATATCCGTCGCTAAAAAAAAGTTAATAAGAGTGACAGCTTAATGCGGCTTCTGATAAGGATCCAAACTGTTGTACACTCTTTTGATTATTTTATAAAATCTAAACTTGTAATCTAAGAATAAGCCTGCAACTATTATTTAACCCTTTACCTGATAGGCTATTTCTAGAATTGAAAATAGGTTACTACTTAAAGCAGGTTGAAAGTAAAGCAGAATGCGCTTAAGGCGCATTCTGCTTTACTTTCAGCCTGCTTTAAGCTATCCTGTGCTAGAATATATTGAAAATTTTCCCTATAATATATATCAAATTATTAAATTGGAACTATTTTCTTCAGCGGATGAATAAATCAGATTCGCTAAAAGTCGCTTCTATTGGGTAAAGGGTTAATGAAGATGTCTTCGTGGCAGTGACGGGGTTAACAATGTCAGACTCTGTCTTAAACTATACTATATATTTAACATCATGTAATAAAGTAGTTTTGCTAACAAATGAACTGTTTCAGAATGCAAATCAATTTCCATTTTGTCATTCACTTTTGCTATAATTATACCTGTATTTTAACAATGAAAATTGACAACGAGTGAGAGAAACCATGCATTTAAAGCTTACAGTGGAGAATGTGTTATTCTTTCCCAATAACGCGTTTACGCTAAAATTATTATTTGCAGTGCAAACAGTTTGGAGCCAGATCAGACGCCGGGTAACCCGGCGTCTGATCAGGCTCCAAACTGTTTGCCACCAAGATAAACATGAAATATCAGAATTGTCCAAAAGTTGTTCTTTTCTACGTTTTAGTACTTTGCATTTGCGTACGTTTGCGTTTTAACGGGAAAGAATAACAGATTCTCCACTGTAGCATGCTATCGGTGGATGCATGTGTCACAGTGACTACCTTTGCAAACAGTTTGGTCCTGAAGAGACGCCGCATAACACGGCGTTTCCTCAGAATCCAGACTGTTTGACACTCTGATCCTGTTTTAAAAATAATTTTTGAAAATTCTGTCTTAGAAGTGCAACAGGCTTCTATTGTTGCGGACGGAAAATATATTCAACATACAAAGAGTTAATCACAGGTGTCCAGTTACTGAGTTACTGCTCCGGATTCACTACTTTGTGAAATCTATTTTAAAAGATAGTTTGAGCATCTACAGTGGAGAATCTGTTATTCTCTCCCGTTTAAACGCAAACGTACGCAAACGCAAAACACTAAAACGTAGAAATGTATAACTTTTTGACAATTCTGATAATTCATGTTTATCTTGGTGGCAAACAATTTGGAGCCTGATCAGGCGCCGGGTTACCCGGCATCTGATCTGGCTCCAAACTGTTTGCACTGCAAATAATAATTTTAGCGTAAACGCGTTTATTGGGAAAGAATAACGTTTTATCCACTGTAGACGGGGTACGACTGTTCTCTATGTGTTATAGTAACTAAGGTGTTATGCGTTTTTTAAAAGGAAACACACACGTGTGTAACTAACGAGGCAGGTATTGTAAGAAATGCAACTTGACAAATAACTGCAATATAATAAGTGCAAAAAACATGTGTCATATTTTTTCTAAAGAAAATATCAGCACCTGCACGATAGTATCATTCACAATAAGATCACACACACTTAATGTATAAGTCACAAACTGTCCCTAAATTGACCCTGCTCCAAGGCACTGGACCGTTTGTGTGTATTGATGCGGTGGTGATTTTTATGATCAAAAGTGTGTACTATAAATATAACAGGTTTTTATTTAAATAAGGTAATGACACTTTCGGTTAAATAAAATAAGACCATTTTATCACATAATCTGCGATCTTGGAGTGACATAAAGCCATTATGTAAATATCGTAATCCACTAGTGGAATATCGTTTTTTGGGCTCCGGCCCAACCTGTTCGTCCACAAGCGCTGCATGTAGCGGGACGCCAAATGACGTCATTTACGTCGTCGTTAACGTAAACAACGTAACGTTTTGGCGGAAAATCTATATAGCGGAGGGTCTACAAACTACGTCTTCAATCAATTTAAAAGGTGCTTAAACTTGTAATGTGATAAATAGAATCTCATATTCGTGCTCATTATTTATCATTTTTAATAAACTCGTTGACTAAAATGAATATGACGCTCGCCAAGGCTCGCGTCATATTATTTTAGTCAACTCGTTTATTAAAAATGATAAATAATGAGCACTCATACAAGATCCTCTATATATGCTACACAGTTATAAATGTTTTATCTTATACAATATCCAACATATAGCTAATACATAACTCATAAAGACAATGTCCCCGAAACTGCAGTTTTTTGTAGAAAGCTAAAACCCGTTTCTTATATTACACCAGGCTATATTTGAAGCCATAGAACTGGTGTTTTGTATTTTAAAATTACATTTTAGATATTCTGATCTAGACTATTTTACTCATGTCAACTTTTGTCAATAACAAAAGAAGAAATATATTTTTGAAAGTTTGAGATGTAAGACAGTTAACCCTTTCAACAGTTATTATGTTTATTTACCTTAAAACACAGACAAAAGCTAATACATTTCAATTTTTGCTTTAGAAATTGAACTAATTTGGAAGTTATTAAGTCTGAAAGTAATGTCCGAAAAGTGCTATGTTCCAGTGCCCTGGAGTAGAGGTCATTTATGTTCATATTGTGATTCAATCTTAAAGTCGTAAATTATACCATCGGGTAAACGAAAAATTGTTCTTTAGAATGATGTGACACAAACTCATTTTTAACATATTATATTGAAGTTATTGATCAAGTTGCTTTACTTACTGAACTCCCTCGTAGACTCTTATAAAGTATCTTCTCTTCGACGTCCTGCATTTTTGTTCAACATTGCGTTCCATTCGCTCTTTCTTTAATTTTTGAGAATACTTAACTAAAATGGTCGTCGCACACAGTGGTTATTGTATATAACTGATTGAATTATTCCATCTCCTGCCAGGCATTTCTATATTCCTTTGGAATATTATCAGTTACCAAAGTAAACTACGGTAGAAACTCTTCGGAATAACCGTCCACATTGTAATAAGTATTTGTGTTTAAAGCAAATGGCTGCTGAAAACAAGGAATAGGTAAGCTAGAAAGCTCCCAGATTTATAAATATTCACCTGGGGCCCGTTTCATAACACTTCGTACGACAAATGTTGTCGTAAGTCAGATTATAAAAGTCTCAATTATTATTTATTTCTCCGTCTAATCAAGACGATTCCAAAAAGATGTCACAAGACAGGATTAGATAGAGAAATCACAGATTAAATGTATTTTAAAGTTTTGACTTACGACAACATTTGTTGTAAGAAGTTTTATGAAACGGGCCCCTGACCTACTTGAAAACTTGAATTGTAAAGGAAAAGTGTCAGTGGTGAATCAATGTACACAATATTCGATCGAGAGTGTTCATACAGTGTTCCCTATCTACAACGACATCCACTGGGAGACACATGTTGTGTGTGTTGTTCGGAGGGAGTCGTTTTAGAGAGGGATAATTAAGACTTGGCTTACATTTGAAAACAGCTTGCAATCCAGATAAGACGCCTCGTAATGAGGATTCAAGCTGTTTGTCACTGGTCAATATATGTAAAATCTCCACTATCCAAATCTCCACTATATGTAACTCTGAGAGAACGCAGCAGAGGACAGTCTTAAGTAGACGATATTGCAGCAGTAAAAGAGTTAGACTTAATTATCCCGTTATGGAAATTACGGCGAGTGTCGTTGTAAACAGGGAGTCGTTGTTGAGAGGGCCGTTGTGGAGAGGGAGCGCTGTATTTGTATACAGTCAGCGTTTGATAAGAACAACGGTCGTATGGCATTCAAATGGAGCAATTTCAATGGCGGTAAAATGATTCATGCATACGTTAACCCTTTCACTCTCAATGGCGCTTAAAAGCGCGATGGCAAATAGTTTGATCCTGATCAGACGCCGCGTTACACAGTATCCAAACTGTTTGACAATCGTTTTGAACAGGAACCAAACTGTTTGACAATCGTTTACAAATTACCTCAGTCATACAGCCTAATTTGGAACGACATAACAAGACAACAAAAATTCAAGCCGATGACAATGAAACTGTAAAAGAGGGTAAACATTTCATGGACAATTTGGCAGTGAAAGGATTTCATAGTTGGCACGTAGAACATATAACGACGTCCTTCTATATACATATATATCTAAACGCACATGTTAGGATATTGGAGTTACATCTCAGTTATAAAAATAATTGTTAACGGTACAGTCAAGACGATAATTTCCAAAATAAATGCTTTTATTATATACCTACCAATGTTCTGCCCGAAATATTTCCGTATTCTATCGAACAAATACACCTTGACGGATTTAAAATTCCGTATTACCCATGTACCTTGTGTAATTGGAAAAGAACGTTTACTGTGTAGTCGGAAGTTCGGAACTACTTTGCACACTACAGGGGCATAGAAAATAGCTCGAAACATTTCTATCGTTTTTTATTTTATTATTATTATATGAGGTATATAATAAAAAGAACATTACTATACTTTGCATATATTATGCACCGGATCACTCTTGTTGTGTGTGTAAAGGCTATATCCAACTCGACCTTCGGTCTCGTTGGATATAGCCTTTACACACACAACTCGAGTGATCCGGTGCATACGATATGCAAAGTATAGTAATATTCCGTTTTTATTATAAATACATTATGTATAATGAAATAGCTACCCGGCGTCTGGCCAGGATTTTAGCTGAAATTGAAAACGGCTGACATTTGTGTAATTAAATTGCATTGTATCTGTATTTAGTTTCATTTAAACTAACGCGTAAACATGTGTAACGCGGCGTCTGATCAGGACCCAAACTGTTTGACACTCTTATCCATATTAATTAAGTCTTACAACCATAAATCTAAAGTTCAAACGTGTCTTGCAGTCAACAATACTGAAGCAGACGATAATAAAGCGGTGCGGGGGGGGGTAAAATTATCCTGAACAATGTGATCACGAAAGGGTTAAACTTTAGATATAAAAGCAGACAATAGCGTTACAAGCCACTGATTTAATCATATTTTATTGCATATATCAGATATCATATACATTTATCGACTAACATGTACACAGTTTTTACAGCATATATGTATACAAATTATCAAAAGATTACAATATATTGCAAACGGGTTGGGCCACAAGTTATACCAACATTAGAGAAGGCCCTTCCCTTGATGTCAATCGTAAGTACGTTATGATGTAATGTAATGCAGAAGAAAATATTTCTTTCTTAGTTTACAAAAAAAAAGGAAAAAAAAGAAACTTATTCAAGTATAAAGAAGAAAAGAAAATCCGTTTGTCCTTCCCTACATGTGACCACCCAGCCCAGATCCAACCAATTGTTATCTACATAGTTAATGGATATAGGAAAAGGTAAAGTATTAGGTTCCAAAACGTTTAGTTCGTTTAATAAATTTCTGAAACTCAATAAAGAGCAGCGAATTATGTTCGTGTGTAAAGTCAATGTTGCCAAATAGCACAGTATTAGTATTCAGTATACGGAGGTGTTGTGTTTTTTGTAGAAAGAGAAGACGTTCATCAGCATACATTTGACATTCAAAAATAAAATGTTCAGCATCTTCTATATCAGAGCCGCATCTACAAGTAGGGCTTTCACGTAAATGATTATTGTATAGATCGAAATTAAGATCACTACAGTTGTTACGTATTCTACAGTGGTATACTGATAAACGTCTGTCTCCCTCTACAAAAAACGATGGTACTTTAGGGGCCTTATAAAGTTCTTTAAGTCGAGACTTGAAAATTGCTAAAGATACAGATTCACGTATGTTTAATGGGGTTTTATTCCACAGGTCTATAGATGAAGGAATTGTTGAGTTTGAGAATATTTCTGTTCTTCTGGGTATGGTTAATAAATCATGCGAGTTCCTTAATCTATACTGAGTAGTTTCACCAACAGAAGGCGGAAAAATGTCATTTACGTAAGCTGGTAACATATTATTTACTCCTTTAAATATTAATACTAATTTTTGCATATGTCTTCTATTTTCTAATGAGACCCACCCAATTTCTCTAATTAGTTTGTTGATTGACACTGAACGTGTTAAGCCAGTAACAACCCTAGCTGCTTCGTATTGTAGTTTTTCTAAACTGTCTTTTTCATAAATTGTGCACCCATCCCATACTATGGATGCATATTCTAACAATGGTCTTAAATATGACAAATAAATCTGATGAAGTGTTTTTCTACTGATCTTAAACTTTAATGCCCTCATTGACCCAAGTATTTTGCTCGCTTTTAAAGTGATTTGGTTAATGTGTTCGTGCCATGTACCGTTTGAGCTAAGGGTTAGACCTAAATGTTTATGATTTTCAGTAAAATATAATAATGAATCTTGAAAAAAAATGTTTGGTCTACCAGAGTGTCAGCGTTTGATAAGAACAACGGTCGTATGGCATTCAAATGGAGCAATTTCAATGGCGGTAAAATGATTCATGCATACGTTAACCCTTTCACTCTCAATGGCGCTTAAAAGCGCGATGGCAAATAGTTTGATCCTGATCAGACGCCGCGTTACACAGTATCCAAACTGTTTGACAATCGTTTTGAACAGGAACCAAACTGTTTGACAATCGTTTACAAATTACCTCAGTCATACAGCCTAATTTGGAACGACATAACAAGACAACAAAAATTCAAGCCGATGACAATGAAACTGTAAAAGAGGGTAAACATTTCATGGACAATTTGGCAGTGAAAGGATTTCATAGTTGGCACGTAGAACATATAACGACGTCCTTCTATATACATATATATCTAAACGCACATGTTAGGATATTGGAGTTACATCTCAGTTATAAAAATAATTGTTAACGGTACAGTCAAGACGATAATTTCCAAAATAAATGCTTTTATTATATACCTACCAATGTTCTGCCCGAAATATTTCCGTATTCTATCGAACAAATACACCTTGACGGATTTAAAATTCCGTATTACCCATGTACCTTGTGTAATTGGAAAAGAACGTTTACTGTGTAGTCGGAAGTTCGGAACTACTTTGCACACTACAGGGGCATAGAAAATAGCTCGAAACATTTCTATCGTTTTTTATTTTATTATTATTATATGAGGTATATAATAAAAAGAACATTACTATACTTTGCATATATTGTGCACCGGATCACTCTTGTTGTGTGTGTAAAGGCTATATCCAACTCGACCTTCGGTCTCGTTGGATATAGCCTTTACACACACAACTCGAGTGATCCGGTGCATACGATATGCAAAGTATAGTAATATTCCGTTTTTATTATAAATACATTATGTATAATGAAATAGCTACCCGGTGTCTGGCCAGGATTTTAGCTGAAATTGAAAACGGCTGATATTTGTGTAATTAAATTGCATTGTATCTGTATTTAGTTTCATTTAAACTAACGCGTAAACATGTGTAACGCGGCGTCTGATCAGGACCCAAACTGTTTGACACTCTTATCCATATTTATTAAGTCTTACAACCATAAATCTAAAGTTCAAACGTGTCTTGCAGTCAACAATACTGAAGCAGACGATAATAAAGCGGTGCGGGGGGGGGGGTAAAATTATCCTGAACAATGTGATCACGAAAGGGTTAAACTTTAGATATAAAAGCAGACAATAGCGTTACAAGCCACTGTTGTGTGGTACAGTGGAGAATCTGTTATTCTTTCCCGTTTAAACGCAAACGTACGCAGACGCAAAGCACTAAAACGTAGAAAAGAACAACTTTTGACAATTCTGATAATTCATGTTTATCTTGGTGGCAAACTGTTTGGAGCCTGATCAGACGCCGGGTTACCCGGCGTCTGATCTGGCTCCAAACTGTTTGCACTGCAAATAATAGTTTTAGCGTAAACGCGTTTATTGGGAAAGAATAACACATTCTCTACTATACGGGTTATGCTTTAAACCTTTCACTCTCAAAAACGCTTTAAAGCACGTTTGCAAATACGCACATGTTAGGATCTTGGAGTTACATCTCAGTTATAAAAAGAAATGTTAACGGTTCAGTCAAGACGATAATTTCCAAAATAAATGCTTTTATTCTTAATTTATTAGGTATAATGAAATAGCTACCCGGCGTCTTGCCAGGATTTAGGACCCAAACTGTTTGACACTCTTATCGATATTTATTAAGTCATACAACCTTAACTCTAACTTTAAAACGTGTAAAAATCTACCAAACAGTTTGATTATGAATGGTTTAATAATGGCAGTGAAAGAATTAACTAATATTCAATTCCTTTCCTAATGTACTTACATTGTATTTGCAAACAGTTTGGATTCCAAACTTTGTTTGACACTCAATTCAATATTTTAAAGTAGTATTTTTTTTATGAAATAAAAGCAGATGGCAATGCTTATTGTTTACGTTTTTGCAGTGGAATGGTTAACTGTTATCGTATACATGACATGTGAAGCATATATGATGTGTGAGTTAGTGTAACATTACTTTTACACTCTCTCTGGGGCATATGCAGTTTTCATTCGCGAATTAATCTTTGGAACTTGGAAACAAACATTTGGCGAATCATGCCTTCTAATTTGTGAAAACAATTAATCCAGACTAAATTTATTTAAGGAATACTTCAAATATTTATTGTATTCATGGAGGTATGAAAAAACTCTGGTCACACTGTATAAAACCGCTTCGCGGTTTCATACAAAAGTGTGACCAGGTTTTTTTTTCATACCTCCATGAATACAATAAATATTCCGATTTCATTCCTTATAATTTAATATCACTACTGAACTTAAGAAAGTAGTTAAATAGAGAATCTGACACGAGTGTTCATTATTTAACGCTTTAAAACGTAGGTTGTATTCCCTCCGCCATAGATATTTTCCTCCAAAACGCGACGTTGTTTTGTAGTAACGTCGTTGTCAATGACGTCATGTTGCGTCCTGCCTAATGAAGCGCTTGTGGAGAGCAGTTGGACTAAGAGAAAGTAGTCCCGACAAGGCGTGGCCTGAATTTCTTTTTTTTCCATGGGGTTATGAAACAAAAATTACAGCCAATCACAGCTAACCAAAAGTAATGAAAACAAACAATATTAAAATATTCTTTATTAACGAGATAGATTGCAAGAAAATTGACATTGACATACATTATACACAGCACATTTTTTCATTTCTATATGACAAAAAACCCTGATATATTTATCCTACTTTAAAAATGACGTCACTTCTAAATTACGTCAAATCGGCATTTTGCGCCAAAGTGTCAACGTTGTTGACCTTAGAATGTAATCAATGCGTACATGTACAAAAAAATGTTAATCTAGAAGAAATAACAGCAAATACATTGAAACTATAAGAAATGAACTGATGTTTTTCGGCGTTCAAGCGAAATAAACGACAGAAAACTATTGGCAAATTTAGCATGAATCTGCTAGAATTTACTAACTGTTTTCTTCAGTGTAGAAATACACCAAAAAACGTAAAAAAGCGACATTGTGATGTAAATGGGTAAAAATAAAAAATGATTGGAAACGGGACCAAAGCTGTTGTCAGGTTTAGAGAGAATTCTAGTATTAAGAGGTTCCGATTTAGAGGGGCTCCACTGTACTAGCATTTTCTGACCGCCAATGGCGACTTGGTTTGTTTTGCACACTGTCTGGATCCAAGTACGTTGAGGCGTAACTCGGCGTCTGATCAGGGTAAATTATTTGACACCTGTACCGGTACTTCTGCAATCATAAATTCAAATCAACTGACTTTGGCATAGGATTGCATATACATATTATTTACAGACAATATTTCCCGGCTAAAGGGTTATATCAAAGATTTAAATTCCTGTTGAACTGGTCGCTGAACTCGATAAGGGGGAATATAACAGAAAAAATGTATGGCCTCAGCTGTATACAGTGGAGAATATTTTATTCTTTCCCGTACAAACGCATAATTCTCCGGCAAACATTTTGTATACAACGAGTATTTGCATACATAATTCTACGGTAAAGATATATCCAATTGAGGTTACAGAAATAAGTTAATGCATGTTATGTAAAAACTAGAGCATGAGATCAAAACTGAGTTTTGAGCACAGAGTTCGTGTTAAGTTTTATAACATCGGGGCCTGATCAGACGCCGGGTCACCGACTTCTGATCTGGCTTCATACTGTCTGACATGGAAATAATAGTTTTAGTTTAAACAGGAATTTTGCGAGAAAATAAGGTATTCTCCATTGTAGCTTAAGGTTCATACAGTGGAGAAAACGTTATTAATTCCCAATAAACGCGTTGACGCTGAGACTATTATTTCCAAAACAAACAGTTTGGAGCCAGATCAGACGCCGGGTAACCCGGCGTCTGATCTGGCTCCAAACTGTTTGCCACCAAGATAAACATGACTTATAAGAATTGTTTAAAATGTTGTACTTTTCTACGTTTTAGTGTTTTGCGTTTGCGTTTCGTTTGCGTTTAAACGGGCATAACGTTTTTTCCACTGTGTAGAAAACCCTACCATTTTCCGTGGCAGTGCACATTGTACATTTGTACGGCAGCTGTGACGCATAAAGCCATAAACATTGAGAAAACTGACGTTTCGAAGGTGAACAGTTAAATGGTTTCACTTTGTGTTCTGTCTTTCTCTCAATCTCGAGTCAGCTTGAATACTCACACTTAAATCAGCAGATCTGACAGAGACTAAAACGGCCACTTGTTACGGGCTCAATATATTTTTACACGTGAATCAAGGAGAGGGAAATGCAAACTTGGTTTTCTAGAATACAGCGCCCCCTCTCTAAAACGAAATGCAATGGGAGACACTGATTATGTGCGTTGTTCGGATGGGATCGTTATAGGGAGGGAAAATTAAGACTTTGATTACATTTGAAAACAGCTTGAATCCAGATCAGACGCCGCTAAACGGGGTTTTCAGACATGTTTAGCCATCCATACAGTGGAGGAAACGTTATTCTTTCCCGTTTAACTCAAACAAAACGCAAATGCGTTGCACCGTAGTAAAGACAATTTTTAGAAAATTCGGACTTTTCTTTTCAATCTGAGTGGCAAACAGTTATCCGGCATCTGTTCTGGTTTGAAAGCGAATGCAAAGGGACAAAGTTTTTTTTACGTAAACGCGTTTATATGAAATTAACGTCTACTCAACTGTACTCTCAAGTTATTGCAATGAATCGTTTCAATAGAAATGGATTAGTAAAGCAAACTCATTGTACAGTGGATGAAGGTTATTTTTTCCCGTTTAAACGCAAACGAAACGCAAACGCATCGCAATAAAAGGTAGAAAAAGACAACAATTCGTCAATTCAGACTGTTCATATTATTTAGAGTGGCAAATAGTTTTGAGCCTGATCATAAGCCGGGTTACCCCGCATCAGATCTGGCTCCGAATTCTTTGTAATGGAAATAATAGTTTAGCGTAAACGTGTTATTGGAAAAGAATAACGTTTTTTCCACTGTACCTATATCTAAAGAAAGCCATCAATCCTAACTGAGTAAACCTAATACAGTGGAGAATCTGTTATTATTTCCCGTTTAAACGCAAACGTACGCAAACGCAAAGTTCTAAAACGTAGAAAAGAACAACTTTTGGACAACTCTGATATTTCATGGTTATCTTGGTGGCAAACAGTTTGGAGCCTGATCAGACGCCGGGTTACCCGGCGTCTGATCTGGCTCCAAACTGTTTGCACTGCAAATAATAGTTTTAGCGTAAACGCGTTTATTGGGAAAGAATAACAGATTCTCCACTCTATGTACGACAAAGACAATGCGATTCGTACAATTTTATTTATTTGTCATTCTCACGGTTTATTACAAGAATTACCCATGGGCTTATCAAATGAATACTGTTGAAAACGATCCATTAAGAAACATTTGAGGCCTGCAGATATAGTTCAGCTGGCGTTTAATTTAACATTGAAATTCATTATAATATTATGTGTCTCTTGATACAATGCATTCCTTGAAGCACCTAGTCTGCTACTGGATATGCAATGTTATACAGTGGAGAAAACGTTATTCTTTCCCGATAAACGCGTTTACGCTAAAACTATTTTTTCTTTTACAAACAGTTTGGAGCCAGATCAGACGCCGGATAACCCGGCGTCTGATCTGGCTCCAAACTGTTTGCCACCATGATAAACATGAAATATCAGAATTGTCCGAAAGGTGGTCTTTTCTACGTTTTAGTGCTTTGCGTTTGCGTACGTTTGCGTTTAAACGGGAAAGAATAACAGATTCTCCACCATAGTTTCGCTTTTAGAACGCAAACGCAATACGAGATCACGCAGAACACTACAAAAGTGTCACATATCGTAAGCATTATATTAATCTGAGTGACAATCAGTTTTTATCTTGACCAGACATCGGGTTACCCGACGTCTTTTATGGCTCAACAAATGTTTGCAGATGTTAGAATTTAGAAAGAAATACTATTTCCCTTTCCGTTTACATGACATAGGGCGCAAACTCTAAGCAAATACAGCGTTCCCCCACTATAACGGCCTTTCCAACAACGACTCTCTCCTAACAACGACCAGTGCCGCAATTCCCTAAACCGGACAATTATGTCTAACGCTTGTACTGTGCAATAATGTTAGCTTAAAATACATTGTCGTCTGCTACATGTACATGCTTCCCTATAGAGTCTGAACAGAGTCAGGTTAATTATCCGAGTTGCTACTATAGAGTCCTTGATAAACGCCAGAGTAAATATATCGTTATAAATAATAATAATAAGGGCGTCTACTAATTATATTGTTACTGTTTATGGGTTTCTTGTTTGTAAAGTTTATAATTACATTTCTACGGGACGGTTCATGTAAGTCATCTAAATATAATAATTCCTGTTTGGAACATAGATATCTTGGTACATGTAAGTTTGGCAAGTTTATAGGAAATTTACTTTTTACAGTAACTGTATATGGGAGCTGACATTATGAGGTTTGCCACTTCCTGATATCGACTGTTATGTCATGATATTTGTACGTTGCATCACAGTGGTAACTTGCCTCGCCATCCAATGATAATGCGGTATTAGCCCATTCCGTCATCATTGTCCAATCGGCTGCAGTGCGACGAAATCTGTACGGAATAACCCCTCCGCCGTATCAGAGAAACACATACTAAGAATTCATTAAACAAGGGCAATGTATTTTAGACCGCCACAGTGCATTAAACTAACAAAATCCTATATAAGGACGGCGCCTATAGATAAACATGAATTATCAGTGCCACGCTTACCAACAGGAAATAGCGGTTTCTAAGTGTAAACAAGCTGCAGAATATCGGAGTTATTATCATGGTAATTCAATACATACTAGGATAAGACCGAGATACGCATTGACGTACCTAATATATCCACATTATTTAAATATCTGCAAGTGTCTTAAATACTCGTAAAATGAGTAATCGTCTGTAGTTTTGGTTCAGGGTAGAAGTGTCAATGCGAGGCTCTCGTATGTTAACACACCCTTCAAATGATCAACTAACTAGTATGCATGTACGCCGATATATTGCAACGGAATACCCCTGTTCACATAAACATAAGTGTTTATCTTTATTCAACATCACGATGGTGTGGCATAAGGGTACCTTTCGTTACAATATAATGACACTACATTAAAACATTTCATATGCAATAGCAAACAGTGTAGACCCTAATGACACGCCACGTAAGGTCCCTTTAACATACACTGAACTTAAACGAAAACATCAAGCTCTTTAACACACGCACACCTGATTGACGTTCCGATTACCAATACATATATATACTTTCATATTAAATTAAATAGTAAACGGTGCACAACGAAATATCTCATCATGGTCTACACTGTATAATGATATACAGTGGAGAATCTGTTATTCTTTCCCGTTTAAACGCAAACGCAAAGCGCTAAAACGTAGAAAAGAACAACTTTTGGACAATTCTGATATTTCATGTTTATCTTGGTGGCAAACAGTTTGGAGCCTGATCAGACGCCGGGTTACCCGGCGTCTGATCTGGCTCCAAACTGTTTGCACTGCAAATAATAGTTGTAGCGTAAACGCGTTTATTGGGAAAGAATAACAGATTCTCCACTGTATATGTTAGTAAACTTTATGCTTATATTGTTGGAAATAGAATGTCAACAACAACGATTTCCCTTGGCAACCCTATGTCAAATACACTCTAGAGGTAAGCATCGTGGTAGGAAGTGACATACCAGTGATACAAAATGAAGCAATGCAGTAATGACAATTCCGTTGTATCGGGTGTATCGTCTGCTTAACCTTATTTGCTGCTGTGATACCGTCTTCTTAAACAGGTGAATCAAACTTGTACAAATACACATACACAGTAACACGTATCGACAGGATTAATTCTGACCAGACGTTGATTAGCCATGTGTCCAATCTGGCCCCAAACTGTGAGATATATCTGTATAGGAGGGTTGTTATTTTAAGTTCGCAGACTTGTTTCCGAAAATACTTCAATTATCGTAGCTGGAAAAAAACAACAATTACCATTGGAAACGGAAGTCATTTTCCGATCAAAAGACATACTGTCATATAAGTACACGAAGCAAGTATAGAGTTATATGAATTTCTATACAGGCAATTAAGCATTTCCAGGACACGGTCTTGCAAAATAGCGACGTCAAAATGGCGTCGTGTGTGATTAATAACCATAGTTGAGAGCGAATGAACGAGATCGTTCGAGGGGGTCGTAGTCCCCGAAAATTACGTCGTTAAAACGCACTAACCTTGGTCTAACCTATTTCGCACTTGCTTTGGCTCGAGCAACAAAAGAAATTACAATACCCTCCTTTTTGTTTGAAGACAAAAACAGTCATTTTATTTGTTATATTTTTCAATAACCGGCACCGAGACAGATACATTTTACTGAAACACTATGTGTAAGCACATTTCATTAGCAATTATCTTTCAAATATAGGTCTCACTGTACATTTAACAATATATTAGAGTGGAGAATCTGTTATTCTTTCCCAATAAACGCGTTTACGCTAAAACTATTATTTGCAGTGCAAACAGTTTGGAGCCAGATCAGACGCCGGGTAACCCGGCGTCTGATCAGGCTCCAAACTGTTTGCCACCAAGATAAACATGAAATATCAGAATTGTCCAAAAGTTGTTCTTTTCTACGTTTTAGCGCTTTGCGTTTGCGTACGTTTGCGTTTAAACGGGAAAGAATAACAGATTCTCCCCTGTATTATGACGGCATCAAGCGTGTGAAGTTCTCCTCTGTTCTCAGCTATTAATTAAAGACAATCTAGACATACAGATCCCGGGTTGTACAACTGCAGCTGGAACAATCCATATATCTAGCGGGAGGTAGTAGATTTAGATCTTGTTTTGTTATTGTGAAATTACTGAATTTACTTCAGTTTTAATCCTTGATATGGTGTTTGTTTCACCTAACTCTCGGGTATTTGTCGTTAAGCCTACAGTGCAGCCTTAAGGTTTTCGGGATGGCTCGCTCTTAGGACTGCTAGTAGTGTGACGTCAAAATTGCCTTTAGATTATGGAAGCATGCATTAAATGAACAGTTTTGTATTTAGTCCATGGCATTTTGAAAAGCCTTGAACTAAACGATATAGTCAACGGTTTTTGAGGCATCTGATTGGCTGAGAGCTCCAAGCCATGTTTTCATTCTGTTTCGATTAAGGGAAAACCCAATAAAATATACAGACCAAACCAAGAGAACACGATGGACGTTCTAAGAGGTAAAACCCTTAACGTTTTGAAGAATTATATCTGCTGCGGTATGTCAACCGTATATCTGCATCAAGTAGTGATTCGACTTTTGTGACGAATGTTTGCCTTAAAGATCAAAATTGCCCATATCGTCTTTCTATCTTCAGTGAAAATTCATCCGTTTTTAAACCGTCCATACCGACTCATATTCAAAGACTTGGCATGTGATTTCCCTGAATGAACGCAACATTGTGTCACCGTTCTTGTTTCAAAGTTGTGTGTTGACGTCATTTTCGGCTTACAAAATGATTTCGGCGATATACTAAACTGTTGTCATAGGTGATGCAATGATGAATTGTTTTTTCAATTTTAAAGGCATGACCTTATTCCGTCTTTTGTTTGACATACGAATCTGCGTTGATTTTTAACGTCGAATGACAAACCTATTAGAATGCCTTTTAGAGGGCAAAACAACAGATGAAAACGGCGTGCCCGTTTCGCGTCACATGCGTTTGCTGTCAGACATGGGGTCAATTACTTAGCAAAGTAATTAATTGAATTACCATTTAATTGGATAAAATGCAATTAAATTAACAATTAAATTAATTTGTTTTCCCAAAAGTAATGATTAAATTAAATTACTTTACATGATTAATTAATTAAATTCACAATTACTTTTCACCTTACACTACATTCTCCAAGTTCATTGCAAACAATATAGACCCAGATCGGAGGATTTTGAAGGTGCCCTCTGGTAAGTGTCTGCTCTATTTACTATTAAGCACACTCCTAATCATTGGAAAATGTCACTGCCAATCACAACTATGTAGAGTTATGAAACCAGTGTGGAAACAGATCAGACTTTGTGTTATTTTTATGCTGATCAGGATCGAAGCTGTTCATGCCGAGCTAAGATGCGTTATGAAATTGTCAAAATTTAAGTGTTTAGTGTTCAAAGCAGATGACTCATCATGACAGGGCTACACATAAGGGGGCGTAAACTAAATATTTCAAACATTTTCTATTTATGTTTAAACCAAACCAAATCGTGAGACTATTAATTAGAATCATCTCAACGAAACAATTTCAAAACGAAGTCATACCATAGGGTTGTGAGCAAGCATACAAATTTAAGTCTTCAAACTACTTTCCTTATCTGGATCTCTGACACTATTAGCAGATCACAACATTAACACTTAATGAGTCACTCGCATTGCCTAGTGCCCAATGTGTGAAAAATAGCTTTATGTATAGAATACAACTATCACCTTTCTTAAGCAGGTAATACTTAATGAATGACCTTTAACCCAATGCAGCTTTAGTGAATTATGACAGCAAAGTTGTCGTCTGTAGTCTTTAAAAAAAACAATTGCATTTCTGTCTAATTCTTTCACAAATACATTGTATAGAAAATGAAGTTTAAATTGTTAGATCTTTGTGAGACTTGATCTGGATTCAAACTGACGTTTCCAGTGAAATGAATGCATAGTATATTTCCAAATCTATTTGGCCAATGAGCAACTCCAGTACGCATTAAGCAATTCGATTTTGCAAATTGAGAATAAGAGCTAGCTAGAAATATTGGGTATTGCCTCATGGTGCATGTATTGTTGCAGCTTATAAGGGTTTATGTCCATCCATGATGAAGCAACAACAACAACATGCATGTATTTTAACAACTTTTTTAACAAATCATGTTTTACTGATCTGAGAATTAAAGCTGTTAAAGCATTACCATCTTTGTAGTAATTATACTTGTAGGTTATTGACAACATGGAGAGGTTCAAAAATAGCTTTTAATCTAATATTTTTCATTATTTTATGTTTTTCAATCATGTCAGTTTGTAAATATTATCAATTAAATGTTTTAACTTAGATGGGGTCAATCTTTAAAACTAACATGAACATGCTTAGAAAATGTATAAATAGACTTATCTTGTTTTCAATATGAGTTCAAAATGTTATTGTTCCAAATCATGTACATATTATGCAGGGTTAATTGAAAAGTAATTTAAATTCAATTAACAATTACCAATAATTTTCAAAAGTAATGATTAAATTACAATTTAAGTTATTGAAATATTGCCCAGTTAACAATTATCTCCAGTTACTTCACTTTTGTAAATTAACTATTAATTAATTAAATTATCAATTTTAATTACCCGATGGATGTCTTGTTGTTGTGGATATAATTAATTACCACTTCTATGTAATCATTTGTTTAAAAAGAAAATGTATTTTTCTGAACAAGAATATGGTATACAGTGCTCCCTGTCTACAACGACACCCAATGGGAGACAAATATTGTGTGCGTTGTTCGGAGGGAGTCGTTATAGAGAGGGAATTTTGTTTACATTTGCAAACAGCTTGAATCCAGATCAGACGCCGCGTAAAGCGGCGTCTGATCTGGATTCAAGCTCTTTGTCACTCGTCATTAAGTTTTTTTTCTGTCAAAATGTCCAATATGTAACTTTGAGAAAAACAGAAGACGGCAACTTTAAGCAGACGATATTACAGCAGTACAAGCGTTAGACATTATTGTCCTGTTTAGGGAACTGTGGTAATAGTCGTTGTAAGGAGGGGGTCGTTGTTTGGAGGGCCGTTGTAGAGAGGGAAAGCTGTATATCAATAATGAGCCGCTTTATGCCAAGTAATTGATAACACAGAAAAAATAACGACAATTGTCTACGAACTTAAAAAACAACCCTCGTAAGCCCATCCGTATTTATTGAGACGGATATACCGGGTAACGTCTTTCCCACTAAGAGGGATCAGTCGTTTGACGTGTTGCACATTCGAAAAAAATGGAAACCTTACCTTTTTGACGGAGAATTCTATCAACAATTAGGCCAAGCAAAACATGTTAACGCGTCTGACACTGAACACCTCTAGAGCAGAGGTAAGTTTGTAAGCAGTGTGACAGACAATTATACAAAATTAGTATGTGTTAAGTTAACCAGCACGTTTTCAAAGGTTATCTTTGTTTGGGTCTATCAGATAGACTTTATAATTGCTAGGAGTAGTTTCTTTTTACGTAAACAGGATGCGTACATTGTCTTTTGGTAATATTTCTTTTTTATATATAATATCATCGGTCATGACGCACATTCTTTCCGTCATAAGGGTCGACTTTTCCATGGTCAAGTTTAAAGCCAAGGACAATGGAATTATTTTCCCCATTATGTTATTTAGAAATAAGGGTACATGTCCGTAGCAAACCGTTTGAAGCAGATCGAAGTCCACTTGTTTCGGTTGTAGTTTAATACTAATCGTTTTCATTTTCAAAACTTAGTACTAGTATAAACTTCATATATTTAACTTCATGTCTTAGTTTCAAATCTTTCAAACGGAAACTTATTACTTATTTAACTAGGCATACAATCCAGATAAAGACTCTTAAACTTATATAACGCCCTTTATTGAAAACAAATACAGTGTTTAGTTTTGAATTAATCTGTAAGGCCATCGTCACTGCCTTAATCCGTTTGGATTCTGATCAAATTCGAACACGCGGTAAGGAACAGAAACAGTTTGGGAATTGGGCACTTCACTTGTAACGATGATATTTTATTAGTGATACAGTTTCTTCTCAGGGTATTTAAGGATTTATGCCCGGCTGAGGAAAAGCATCTTGCCCGAGCCGTTAGGCGAGGGTTACATGATTTTACCAGCCGGGCATATATCCTTAAGTACCCTTGGAAGAAACTGTATAGCGAGTTTATTATACTGTCAAAACATTTACGGTATAAACGCTTTAAAATATTCATTTCTACTCCTTTCGCCAATTTTGATAACACAACACTAATATCCCATTGGGTACCCCAAAACACTATCTAAACGACGTAACATTAACTACGACAGAAGGTACTTGCTGTCGTCATGTGTAGAGGGCTGTCTGTGTAGAGCAGCAAGCTGATAGATGGAGCTGAGACCTTTGTTTGGGAAATAAAGACAATGATAAATGTGAAATTTAAAATAGAATTGAAAAGGGAAATATTCAATTTTAATTGTTAGTAACTTTTGTTTTATTGTTTTATTGCTGTTTTTGAATGTATGCGATCAAAGCGTTAGGATAACGCGATTCAAAGACCTCTGAGCGGATTATTCTGTCTCGGATAAACTGACGCAATTTTTGTGTAACGTTTTGCCAGCTTTTATACACTGACATCTGCACCCTATACCTTCGTACACCAGAACTAGCTGGCGTGAGCAACATTTTCTGTCAACAAACTCAACACGTGAGGTAAGAAATTCGCCTTAGCACCGAACAAACAGAGTCGGTTGTATGCATATACCAAACAAAGTTTACAACATCATGCAGCCATAATTTACATGATATAAGTGTTTGATCAGTAATGAAAGCTGTTTTAATCCGACTGCTCACCGTGACTCACGGTCGATGTGTATCGGTGTGGCCGGTAAAAGTCAAACATTTACCAGTAATGTCCATAACATATTGACCTTATCTACTGATTAGATGGTAAATACTATATTTTGTCGGGAACATCAACATTGAAGATTATTGTATCGTTTTAATTTTGCAAAAAGCCATTTTGTATGGGTTATTCTGTACTGCATCTAGCGAATTAATTACTGTACTGCATCTAGTAATTCATGCATGGAACACTGTACTGCATCTAGGTATGCCCGATCACCTTATATTTAAGTTTTCTTTATGACAACCTTGATTTGTAGCTGTTTTTCTCGTCACAAATGAAGCATGTAATAACAGTGAATAAAAATAAAAAAGGTGTAATTTAATGTGTTTTTTCTTTTTTTCTTAAACGCATTCTTACAATTCGTTGCTCTTCGACTTATTTTGACAGGCTCCCGTCCAATGTTTTTCTAAATATACATATACATGTACATGTATTTAAACAGGCTTTATGTATATTTTCAGATAATGATGTTCCGTGCCAATTCTCCAGGACAACCTCCTTCATTATAAAACAAGCTGATAATTATCTTTACGGGTCATTTCAACATTCGACAGTCGTAATGGATTAAAAATGCAGCAACTGTACACTTCACTTTCAGACATTTAAAGGTGTTATAGAGCACTCGTTAGAAAAAACATAGTGAATTAGAACTTGAAATTGGTATCTTGCAACATAATAAACTCAGAAATATCAACTATAAAATAATCCCTGATGAGATGAGAGAACAAGGTCGTGTAATAGCAATAAATGAGAAAGAAAAGAAGGTTCGTGTGTCGAAAGGAAACGTGATTCCAAAAAACCGTCCATTCAAGAAAATACTGAAAGTAGATAGAGAAAATATTATTAACGGTGACAAAGGAGATACCACATTGCAGTGTGAACCATTAACTGAGGAGATGAGAGAACTATAACATACCATAAATGCAGCGTCGTCAACAAATTTGATTAAATGTGTCGCCCAACTGAGATAAGCCTTTAGATGTACCGTTGAAAATAATTTCTTAAGAGTAAGGCGTTTCAAGACCATATTCTCTAATCGTTGTGGAATTGAAATAATCTAAAACAGTCTACAACACATACATGTGTTGCGTTACTTTGTTTTTGCATATTATGTCAATGGGAAAATGACATTATATATGTAAACAAATCAGTAGCACTACCATATATTGAAAGTGAAGGTACTACATGTATGTTCAGTACAATGTTAGATGAAAATAAGGCCTATATTTGGGCTCAGGTAAGTATTGCATGTATCCATTTATTTCATGATAAATATTGGATATATGCTACTTTCGAAAGTGCGTCTTCGTATTTATTTTGTTTTTGTGTGACTTTCATAAAAAATGAATCGATGATCTATGTAGATCCACCAGATCAGAGTAGTGTATATCTGGAACAGATAATCTATTGGCAAACTTTTGTTTTTGTTTTGAAAAAGGGTAGCATTTTGTGGTTGAAAGTTAGTAACCTTAAATTTATAACATTATAAACATGTTAAACTGATGTAGAACTGTGTAAGAGAACAGAAAACAATTAAAAATGTAAAATGCTAATTGGCTTCAATTCAGTTTATATACCTCAAGCTTCATTACATACATGTGTCTAATTCTATCAAATGAAAACACACACATGACAGATTATCTGTATTTTTCTAAAAGATAATGATTCAAACAAATAAATCAATACACAAACACTTTTACAAATGTAATATAAGCTACGTAATCAAAATACAATAAGACAAATTAGACAAGTAAATGCAAATTAACTGATCCTGACAACTTACAAGGTGTACACATACATGTAGTTGGAATATCAAACTTGCACATAACACAGCCATTGAGATACCCCTTATCTGAAATTACCTCTTTTAACCTGACTCTGGACAGGTAATAAAATGGTCCTACATGACAGGTGGTCGCTATGTGTAGGTCACAAATAGTACTAAACGTTTTGCTCTTTGTCAGCGTTCAGTGCTGTGTTTGATCTGTATTTAGTGAGCACAGACCCAAAAGGACCATATATAATTTGTGAAATCAAAATCATAAACAATATTCATAACTCATACCTTTTTCCTCACGTATTTAATTGAGTTGATTTATACATGAACAACATGATCCGTAATGATGTGAAACGGCAAAAACATACATTTAGTATATAACAGAGTCCATACCTTTCTAAGGTGCATGATTGAAAGTAATTACTAGAACAAAATAACATGAAACCTTCTAATATTACAGTCCCACTGACTAGAGACATATCGTAAGACAATCTAAAACCTCTAATTTGGACGATTATCCCAGACTAACCACGATCATCCTCGACTGAGATTTCACATAAGACCTGTCTTTGACAATCGTAAGACGATTGTAAGATGTTCTAACTACCACTAATGATGACCTAAGACTATCGTAAGACCATCGCAGGACGGTCGCCCGATCTGTTAAAGACGACATCCTATTAATTATTGAGGAACATCATCCCAATCTTCTACAGACCTCTACAAATTATCTTAGGATAGTCTTCCGACTATCAATGATACCCACGACCTTTCCTAAAATATCATCAGAGACTGGTCGCCGACCTTCTTAAGACTATTATCCAAAACCTTCTTAAGACTTCTAGGGCTAGCGGTTTTAGATGGTCTTACGACCTGTATTTTGTCAGTGTGACAGTAGCATAAGGAAGATAGGTGAACATATTAAATGACTTGAAACTATTTTCTTAAAATCAGAGAGTGTACCTTTCTATGGTACCTTGTTGAAATATAAATTGTAGATTACTTTATTTTACGAACAACAAAGCCAATACCTTTAAATATTAACTAGTACAAAGACGGATTTGTAAGAAAATCATGATGATCAACAAATCAAGAAGACAATCGTAGAGTAATCGCTCAACATAACTCGTACTTTTTTTCTTATCATTTCCATAATTCAATCTGACCATGGCCTAATATCCCGTTCAAATATGTGTCTAATAATTTAAACGGAATGTTCTTGTATTGCGGTTTATCTTTGATAGACATCCAGAAAAAATGGCACCTAATGTGATACAAGACATTTCCACGTGTCTACAAACGATACAACCACAATCACTCAGTTTGGTTAAAACGCTTTTCATTTGCCATTATCATAGAGGCTGCAGACTTTTCCGCGATTTCAATGTATACCAGTATATGGTTTCCCCAAATAATTTAATTTACTCCTTCGGGAAAAATGTTTACAAACATACATTATCAGTGTCACAAATATGTTCAGTACCTTCACCGCTTTGATTGTATTTTGTGCACTATTGGTTTTATTGAATAAAAGTGGTCAGCTTGACCAGTGCATGGTGAACAAAGGGGCTATTGTTATGGGGTGTAGTGGGTAGAATAGTTTTACCTGAGGACATCAGTCATTCCTTGGCCAGAACTCGACATGTAAAGATGTGAAGATGCATGTACATGTAGTGTGATATAGGCGGGTGGAAAAATTACTTATACTGTGAGTTTTCCCTTGTCCCTTTCCCGTAGCTTAGTATTGTTTTTATACGCGTGGATTTATATGTTGCATTTTAGTGAGTAATAGCTGTAGTTAGTTAGACCCGCTCATTGTCCTTTTGTAGGTGGCTACCATGGTGGGTTAGACGGGACTTCTGTAGATGGCGGAAAAACTTAAGAATGTCGTCAGCTAGATGTTAATGCCCAGATATTTCAGATACTTCTGTGTATCCTTTTAAGATATAACTCTAGACAACCTTTGGTTGTGCCAGACCTGTGGAGATAGACGGTTGTCCGGTCGAACTACTTTGAACAAAGACATAGACATTTGCATGTGTGCCTATACTAATTGATATAGCATGCATCGCTTGGCTGTGCGTCTGTGTGACTGTAATGATTTAATGTAATGTGCATGCTGTATGATTGAACTTTACGCCTCTGTTGCTATGTTGATTTAGAGTGACCCGTGGTTTGAACCTTTTGCCTATGTGGCTAGATTAATATGAACTAATCTGTGTGATTCAACTTTATGCCTTTGTGGCTAGATTATTACGAAGTAATCTGTAATCTGTGTAATTCGACTTTATGCCTGTGTGGCTATATTAATTAGAGTAACCTCTGTGGTTAGACGTTTGCCTGTGTGGCTATATTAACTAGAGTAACCTCTGTGGTTAGACGTTTGCCTGTGTGGCTACATCCGATGTGATCTGTGTGATCATTTATATTCAGCATACCAACTGTGTGGTGTTGACATAGCTATATGTGTACAAAACCTGTGGAATAGAACAATTAGACATATTGTACCGTGGACAATATATTTGAAGACTATATTGGAGTCTAAGAGTATCTTTATAATCATAGTATTGATTGAAGTGTTGCTGACCAGTATTTTACATATGTTGTTGTATAAGTGAATGTGTATAAAATAGTAAGTAACGGAATTCATAGTCTTGGCTTTTATTGGCCGGATTGAAAATGCGGTCTATAGATTGGCGAATGCCGTCTGTCCGTCCTCACTTTGGTTGACCTTTTTGTTAGTGTCAGTGTTAGCCAACGCTTAAGTCCTACAGCAGCCAAATTTGGCATGTACAGTTATAGTGAGGTCATCATCGCATGCTGTGGGTAACAAGGTCACTGTGACCTAGATTTAACGGTCCATTGACTTAGAGAATTCTTGGTTAACCTCTTCGTTTGCGTCTTGGTTTACCTTTTTGTTAGTGTCAGTTTTAGTCACAGTTTAAGTCCTACAGCAACCAAATTTGGCATGTACAGTTGTAGCGATGTCATCATCACATGCCATAGGTAACTAGGTCACTGTGACCTAGATTTCAAGGTCGAATGACTTAGAGAATTCTTGGTTAACCTTTTCGTTTGCGTCTTGGTTTACCTTTTTGTTAGTGTCAGTTTTAGTCAAATTTAAGTCCTACAGCAACCAAATTTGGCATGTGCAGTTGTAGTGAGGTCATCATCACATGCCATGGGTAACTATATTATATATATATATACTGAGGAGCCGAAAGGCGAAACTAGTTTAGTAGAGGAGTGTAATGTTTTTATTAAATATTTTTTAAACAAAGGCATAATCTTTTTTATTTTTTAATTCGATATATATATATATATATATATATAGAGAGAGATAGATAATGTGAACACACTACACAGTCAGACATACACATACTCGGTCAGATACGGCAGCGCGCCTAGCTGTAACAATGAAATGTACCAACAAGAATGAACCATCCACATCCCCAAAAAAGGATGCTTCAAGTTCATCTTATAACGTACACCATTCATCACAACACTCCGAACCGGTACAGTATATTAGCATACATACAATTATAGCTTATATGCATGGTGCCCTTTTAGGGTTTCAACCATAGCACATGCTACGAACATTCATTTGGATGAAAGCCGCTGGATCCATAGGATACAGAGTTAGACGATATAATATGTGATAAAGGGAGATAATTAACTAACTCAAACAGCATGCTTTCCATTCTGTAGGATCTTTGCAGATACAAGTTCACTGTACAAATTATATAGAGAGAGATAGATAATGTGAACACACTACACAGTCAGACATACACATACTCGGTCAGATACGGCAGCGCGCCTAGCTGTAACAATGAAATGTACCAACAAGAATGAACCATCCACATCCCCAAAAAAGGATGCTTCAAGTTCATCTTATAACGTACACCATTCATCACAACACTCCGAACCGGTACAGTATATTAGCATACATACAATTATAGCTTATATGCATGGTGCCCTTTTAGGGTTTCAACCATAGCACATGCTACGAACATTCATTTGGATGAAAGCCGCTGGATCCATAGGATACAGAGTTAGACGATATAATATGTGATAAAGGGAGATAATTAACTAACTCAAACAGCATGCTTTCCATTCTGTAGGATCTTTGCAGATACAAGTTCACTGTACAAATTATATAGAGAGAGATAGATAATGTGAACACACTACACAGTCAGACATACACATACTCGGTCAGATACGGCAGCGCGCCTAGCTGTAACAATGAAATGTACCAACAAGAATGAACCATCCACATCCCCAAAAAAGGATGCTTCAAGTTCATCTTATAACGTACACCATTCATCACAACACTCCGAACCGGTACAGTATATTAGCATACATACAATTATAGCTTATATGCATGGTGCCCTTTTAGGGTTTCAACCATAGCACATGCTACGAACATTCATTTGGATGAAAGCCGCTGGATCCATAGGATACAGAGTTAGACGATATAATATGTGATAAAGGGAGATAATTAACTAACTCAAACAGCATGCTTTCCATTCTGTAGGATCTTTGCAGATACAAGTTCACTGTACAAATTATATAGAGAGAGATAGATAATATATACAAAGCAAAAGTGCAGACAATCCGGCCATACCGACATTGGCGGTTTCTCGTTTACATTTTTAAAAGAATCCTGGAATCATGGTTTCCTTATCGTAACATTTAAGGAAATTGTGATAATCAGCCTAACTCACGCCAAACGTTATTAGAAACATTTTTGGTTTTTGGTTGTCTATTTATTTTTCCGGAGGCCGTTGGTCCACCAATACTATTCGGACTAAGGACAAAAACTATAAAACTCGGAGACCTTTCTCTCACACAATCATTAAACCACTCAGATGCCCTTGCCAGTGATGCCAAACATGGCACAATGTTACCCCTTCTCAAGGGAGGCTCGTTTACACTTACCTTGAGCAAAGTACGAATGACAGATAACGAGGACTCACTTATATCTGTTTAATTCATGGACATTGCCAGAAAGTCAAATGATTTAATACGAAAAAATGTTTGCTCATCATCATCAAAGAGGATCTTACACGATACACACTAGTTCAAAACAATGCAAAATTCACTAATTGCGACATTGCACTGATTCTCGGACCACACATTCGGTCCGTGTAACTATACACACCATTCGTGTCTCATTAAAGATTAATTTGCATGAGTAAGCTCCTTTATTGTAGAGCAATTCAATTGAGGACAATTAAAAAATAAGGCTAGATGCAGTACAGTTATTAAAGCTAGATACAATAAGTAAATATTCGTGTTTAGACTACATGCAGTACAGTAGACCCAATACGGAATGGCTTTTTACGAAATTAAAACGACATAGTTATCTTCAATGTTGATGTTCCCGACAAAATATAGTAATTAACAATCTATTCAGTGGATAAGGTCAATATTTTATGGACATTACTGGTAAATGTTTGACTTTTACCGGCCACACCGGTACGCAACAGCCGTGAGTAACGGTGAGCAGTCGGAATAAAACAGCTTTCTTTACTGATCAAATGCGTATACCATGCAAATGTTGACTGCATGATGTTGTAAACTTTGTTTGGTATATACATACAACCAACTCTGCTTGTTCGGTGCTTTAAAAGCAATAAAAACTGCGAATTTCTTCCCTCGTGTGTTGAGTTTGTTGACAGAAAAGGTTGCTCACGCCAGCTAGTTCCGGTGTACGATGGTATAGGGCGATCTGCGTAGATCTATAATACGGACGTGTGCTAGACAAGTTATTTATTGCCACGACACTAGCCTGTCATGTACACAATCCTTGTTTACAGTTTTAAAAATGTTGACCCAGTTTTCTTTTTACCGAGGTCCGATGTATCAGTCCGATACACTTTGCATGTAAGGGAACCACATAATTCTGTCGATAATAAGGGTAGAGCATCGATCGATCCGGGGGTTTCTGAATCTGCTCCAGTCCCTCTTGGGCGTCCAATTAGCTCAAAACTGGCGGAAACGGACGTAAACAAAACAACCTTGTATGTTTTTTGTGACAACACTTTGTCATCGGTGGTCACGTCAATATAGACGAGACGGATATTACAAACAACTCATTTTCAAAGACTGTTTTAAGTGTCTAACGATAGTTTTTAGTTGTATTCGGTCGAGTCTAGTGCTCGGCCATCTTGTTTGTGATGCAATTAAACACGAGGGGCCTCCAAGGGGAATTTGTATGTACCCTGTCAGCTCATAGGGTACTTCGTTCAAGTCTACGTCCTACTATCCAAACAAAAGTGAGAAACATGTATTTGCAGTATAATAATAATCAATCAACATACATGTACCACTAAATTTAAAGAAACAAATAAGACAACGATTATGCCAAACAGGTAACGTTCATGCTGTGTGGCACTGCTTTTGCGTGTAGTTTTGGTTAAATCTAAAAAGACATATTTTTCCCAATTTAATAGATGAAAGATAAATGAAATTCAAACTTAAGATCAGATAAAACAAACTAACGCCACTGGGTCGCATTTTACAATTTCGTTAATTAACCAATTAGTGCCAATTAGGGCTGCCATTTCTCCGTAAATTCCGAAATATTCGGATTTTTATCCTAGCTGATGGTGGCTTATAGCAGGCTGAAAGTAAAGCAGAATGCGCCTTAAGACGCATTCTGTTTTACTTTCAAACTGCCTGAAGTGGGTACGTGTTTTCAAACTATGAATAGACTATGGGGCAAAATGTTAAGGTTACCATTCATAAAATTGCGCTTGCGGAAGAATAGAAAAGTTGGTAATCGTAGGATTTTCATGATGAACTTATGGTAGCCCTGCCAATTCGTCGACCTAAATATGTCGTATATATCTTTTATCGAATACGGCAATTATAGCTTTTGAAATTTAAAAAATTATATTAAGGTATTCTCCAACAGTAGAAACCCAACCAGAAACAATGGTACTTAAAGCATACTTTAATATTGAGATTCCAAATGTCCCCTGCATTTTGAAAACAAATTAATCCTAGGTGAATGAAGTCATCTTTGCGAAAAGTAATATGGCTTCTGGTCAGGATTCAAATTGTTTTAACATTTTCTGATCAAATTTATTGCGATTTTTACCCCTTCTACGCCATACTGTCGTCTGCTTCAATAGTGTTTTCGGCAATATCATTTCCAATTTAATTAACGCAGTATGGTTGATGTTTATTTCGTAACGAGTGTCAAACAGTTTGGATCCTGATCGGACGATACCTTACGCGACGTCCTATCAGGATCCAAACTGTTTGCAAACGCGCTTTTTGGCGTCATTGATAGTGAAAAGGTTGACACTAATTTTAATATATCTTCAGTCGTATTACAGTGGAGAATCTGTTATTCTTTCCCGTTTAAATGCAAACGAAACGCAAACGCAAAACACTAAAACGTAGAAAAGTACAACTTTTGGACAACTTGGTGTCAAACAGTTTGGAGCCTGACCAGACGCCGGGTTACCCGGCGTCTGATCTGGCTCCTAACTGTTTGCATCGGAAATATTAGAGTTAGCATAAACGCGTTTATTGGGAAAGAATCACGTTTTCTCCAATGTAGATAAAATCTAACTCTGAAACAAACATCGACATTAAAACAGACGATCTTTACCATCGAAATGTCGAAATTAAACAGTTAACATTTATTTACCACGTAACCATAGTGTCTACTGAAAGGGGCATTGGCAAACAGTGTAGAGACGCCATGTCACGTAGTGTGTGCTTTATCATATGACATAATTTATTTATTATATTGATATATTTACATTCACCCTGTAAAGTCTCTATGTAATCGTATTAAAAATATGCAGGTCAATTCTCGATGAACGTACGAATCGAATCCGGTTCCAGTCAGTTAGAAAGAGGGCGGAGTCTCCGCCGCGAAGAAAATCTTCCATACGGCGGAGAGATACCGACCAAGTTAGGATCTACTTTTAGATTATCCTTTTGGGTATCTCGAAACCCCTATTTAAAGTCGCAGACAGTTCAATTAAAATCAAATTGCGATAAACAAAAAATTAAATGCTATTTTTAAGGGAGGTTATCATATTACGCTCCGTCATTAAAGCTGTACGCGTTCTCGCCCTTCTCCGAGTGTTCTATTTATAGATTAGACAAGTTGTCTTCCAATTACGGTTTGAAATTGACAAGTTCAAACAATTTGTTCACCAGAACTACATAGGAAAGTCGCTCAAACATAAAGCAAAATAATGCATTCACACTTGCTAAATTGGTAACGTAATGTTCCGTTATGACATATTGAAACTAGCCTATGTGTATTGGATATGCCACGGATAGCCGCGGGTGTGTGTACACGCTGAATGTGTAGTCGCATTTCAGCGTTGCTATTCGCGTTGCTATGTGTAAAGCGTGTATAAAAACTTGCGCCACCTAATTGTTTAAAATATGCTTTGATAATGGATATTCAGATTGAAATTTGTGTTTTAGTTTCTTACGAGCGTTCTTAAAGCACAGCGAGAAAGTTTACTGCGTAAAACCCTAAAATTATCATGCAAATACAGTACATGTAGTAAGGACTACTTTTGACACCATATTTAGAAACTGGAATGGCTATTACATCGATATTACATCTATCAAACCCATTTGGCCGGTATATGATATATTCATATACATGAAAACAGATCTGGTCAAACTACACATTAAATGGATGACAGAAAATAAAAATATAAATATAAGGAATAAACAACAACTTTTTGCCGCTAAATGACGGTATGACTACATTAGCTTCGGGGGGTAAGTTTATTGAAAACGCCCTTCGGGCGTTTACAAAACTCACCCCCCTGCGAAGCTAATGTAGTCATACCGTCATGAACGTCAAAAAGATGTTGTTTATTCCTATAGTATGGACAAACACTGCACTGTTTAAAGATTACCCCTCTATATCTAAAATGAAATCGTCCAGTAAGCATACTGTGATAGTTCATTGCGAATTCCAGGAATAAACGGATTACATTTAAAGGTGAAATTCATCAATATAATTATAGCACTTTGAGGTATTTGTCAATATGTATTTAGAGCAAAATTGATTGAAATTTAATAAACAAAATTTTATATCATATACAGCGCTCCCTCTCTACAACGACATCCAATGAGAGACAACAGGGGGGAGTCGTTATAGAGAGGGAAATAGGATTACATTTGCAAACAGCTTGAATCCAGATCAGACGCACTCGTCACTAAGGTTTGTTATGTCAAAATCCCAATATGTAATTTTGAGAAAAACAGCAGACGACAACTTTAAGCAGAAGATATTGCAGACGTAAAAGGTTGGACATAATTTCTTGTTTTGGGAACAGTGGCAATGATCGTTGTGATGAAGGAATCGTTGTTGGGAGGGCCGTTGTAGAGAGGGAGCACTGTAGATCATAATGGAAAACATAATTCAGCCATTGCAGACGATTTAACCCATTACCCCATAGCCCGTTTATAGTTTTGAAAATAGGTGACTACTTAAAGCAGGTTGAAAGTAAAGCAGAATGCGCCATATGGCGCATTCTGCTTTACTTTCAGCCTGCTTTAAGCTTTTACCAGCTAGAATAAGGAAAGTATTCAATATGACACATATTCATTACGGTTTATATTGGAACTATTTTCTTCAGCGGATGAATAAAATGCATGTGCTAAAAGTCGCTTCTATAAGGGAAAGGGTTAAACTTTATTTATTGCACATTGATTACGAAATCTCATTCAATGACTCGAGTGATGTATTTCTTTGGCGCTTTCACTGTCAAGGCACCGAACGACGATTTTGAAAACAGTTTAATTAAGCGATGTCTGATCAAGATCCATACTGTTTGACACTCGTAATTCAATCGAGTCCTAAATTTGCATTGAAAGATATTACAGACGACATGTTAATGCAGATAAAATTCCGGCTCTGAGATAGTAAGATAAGCGATACATGCTGACAGTAAAAACGTCCAAAAGACATTTGTGCGGCAAACAAATGCAGTACCTGGATTATGTTAACATTTCATGATCAAATTTATAGTGAGTTGTTTACCACTTCACTGCACTATTGTCGTCGGCTTCAATATTGCTGTCTGCAATATCGTTCCAAAGTTAGATTTAAGGCAGTCTAACTGACGTAACATCAAAACAAGTGGCAAACAGTTGTGATCCTGATCAGATGCCGCGTTTGCAAATGCGCTTTATGTCCTCTTTGAGAGTGTAAGGGATAAAGGGTGTAATGTTGTTAACATCATGACATTAATATGCAGTTAAAGTACCGATACAAGATTTAATCATTTCCAAGACAGGGATGCAAAACAAAGAAAATGGTCATTATTTTCAAAGATTAGGGCATCCCTAAATCAAAAACAGAGGGGTGGGCTGCTTTTCATAGGAATTTGATAAGACCCGGCAAAAGGTTCAGGCAGATAACAGATATATGATGGTAAAATATAGCCACTGATATTGAGTTTAGTTAATGTTCAGGTCTGTTTAAACTGTAATACTCTAATTGTCTGTGATTAGCTGATTAAAAGTCATTTAGGCCAGAATGTTTTAATGTCGCGACTGTGCACATCGGTTAGGTTTAACATTTCTAGCATTAATCAAATAACTAAAGGTTATTGCCATTTGTTCAGACGCCGATGAAGTGCAGAGGACGTCATTTCCAAACAGTTTAGAGTCAGATCCGACGCTATTCAAGTTAAAACTTATACAACACTCCCTCCCTACAACGGCCCTCACAACAACGACTCCCTCCTTACAACGACTCTTGTGGCAGTTCCCTAAACAAGGCAATTATGTCGCACGCTTTTACTGCTTTAATATCGTCTGCTTAAAGTTGTCGTCTGCTGTTTTTCTCAAAGTTACATACTGGACATTTTGACAGAAAAAAACTTAATGACCAGTGACAAACAGCTTGAATCCAGATCAGACGCCGCGTTACGCGGCGTCTGATCTGGATTCAAGCTGTTTGCAAATGTAAGCCGATTTCCCTCCCTCTAACGACTCCCTCCGAACAACGCACATAATTGTTGTCTCCCATTGGATGTCGTTGTAGAGAGGGAACACTGTAGTTAGTTTATTCTTGAAAAATGTTATTTTCTTCATTAAACTAAATTATGGGTTGTGTTCTGTTTGCGTTTAAGCAAACGTCTTCACCCCTGTATTTGCATCGGACTCGGAGTCAAACTGTTTACAGATGGTAGCCAAAAGTCGATTTGGATTATTTTACTGGGATATTAAACCTTTGATTTAGCGACAACATTGCCATAAAGCAGACATCATTTTTGATTTCATATCAAGTAGCAATATGTCTAAAATAGTGTGGCTGCATGCCCTTACGCTCAAAGTATTTTGATAATTGCTTTGTTGGCAGACGTATAAAGTATCCTGATAAGGGCGATTACTACAAAGATGTACGTTCAAGTGTTATATATAGTTTTCCTGAATTAGAAACGATTAATGTAAGCGCCTAGATAGGATTTCTATTTAGGTTACGGTATCTAACAAATTTGGCATTCATGTTGCAAAATTAAAATCCGGTTAATATTTTATCGTTAAACGACATAAAGTGATATCAATTAGACTAGGTAAATCAATATCTACACTGATTTGATTGATCTATTAAGGGTCAAAATTACATTAAGCGACCTTTCTATAGACGACTAGACTGCTAAATACATGCTAAAAATAAATGCGATTAAGGAATCTAGCTTTAATCAGATCAGCCTTTCCACAATACTCCATGTATACGTTTTTACGCCTTAAGCTTATTCATCCACTAGTGAAAATAAGTCCATCTTATACAACAATGTGCCCTATATTTTACCCTAACAGCCGGTAATTTAAAGTAGGCTGATAGTGAAACAGAATGTTAGGAATACGCTGCTTTACTTTCGACCAACTTTATGTCTTCAAGTCTGGAAACAGGCTATGGCTGAAGATCTAAAGAGTGATCCACGTTTGATATCGTCTTTGTGTCCATGAGCTGTTTAATCTAGGTCAACAAACCAGTCGTAATGTTCAACAATTACTGCACTTGCCGGTTGGATTCTATAAACGTTTTCGTGCTAAAACAGTTATATTAAATGCGAACAGTTTTGAACCAGATCAGATCTCGTGTTAAGCCTCGGCCATACTCCGTCGTACACACACTAAAACCCATAAACCATCCGTAAGACAACAAAACTCATGCAAACAAACTATACAATTTTGCAAAAAACGAAATAGAACGAAATCTACTGTAGCTACTAATAGTGTTGACGGTGAATGTCGTTAGAAAGTAATTTGATAATTGCTTTGTTGGCAACCTTTCTGCATGTTCCGATAAGAAAAAGACCTATGTTGACGTACGTTTGAAATGAACCATTACTCGAACGTATTAAACTTGAATATAATCTGCCTGAAGCATACTATGGGACACCAACAATCCGTCTTTATTTAAACTGTTGATAACATCTATAATTTAAGCTTATTTATCTTAAAAATAAAAACAGTTATATGTTTGTTTTACCAACTAACGATTTATTGATTATTTACTCATAGACCCGTTTCCTTAGCGACGAGTATATGCGTCTATTACATACATTCTTGACATCTTAATTTGAGAAGTAAAACAAGACGACAATTGTTTGAAATATAAGAAGTCAAGACCGGCACAACACACACAATCGTTGTCTCCCATTGAGCGTCGTTGTGGAGAGGAAGCATTGTAGCTTTTTGGCAGGCATATAAAACGGCTACATAAAAAAAGCATATTTATACAAAAATTGATATAACGTTAATTTTATATATTACCACTTACGATCGTATTCGACTCGATTCCTAACTTGTTTTTATTCTTTTAAGGTGGTACGTGGGTCTGCTTATTCCCTGTCACACATCATTGAAACCTTGATTAAATTGAAATATAAAATATGGAGAGTAAACAATTGTTAAAATATAATTCACCCCACCGGTGTTTTTGACAGGACCTTTTTTTTTTTTTTTTTGAAAAATTCCCTTTTAAATTAACAAGAAATATGGTTTTTTTAAAAAATAATATAACTCAAATATGTCTAAACATTCAAATAAACTGTACTGACAATATGAAATATTGGCCAAACAAAAAAAGTTTTATGAAATATTTACTGGAATTTAATATCAATGTTTGAAAAAAGTCAAAATCTGAAAAAGTCACTGAATTGCAAATTACAAAAAAATCTAGATGTTTGACATACACAAATTGTAGACTTATTAGATCGATATTACCTAATTCTACTAGTCACAACAATTTGGTAAACATCTACAACAGGCTTTACTTTTAATACATGATTTCCAGAAATTCAGACAAATTATTAACACAAACTTACAGAGTTATCTCCCTTGGTTTCAACTTGCCTTCAAAATGCATTCAGCTCGAAATTATACCATAAGCCAACCCTGTTACAAGGGACAATTGTATAGTAGCCTGTAGATCTTTAAAATACAGGGGACCGCTTAATGCATGCCAAATATAATGCATAAAAGCTCCTTTAGGATCTTTATTGTTTGGCATTACTTTTGTCATAATATCTGATTAGAAGCTGCCATCTGTCCTATAGGCTATAAAACCACAATGGTGTGTGTCAGTCATTAACAAGCTATATAGTGGACACTGGTTCCAGCCAGCGAAGACTAAACATAACATGTCCCTTATCTGCGTAATGGATTGAAAAGTAAGTACAATCGGATTTAAAAGAAAATGTTTTAAATCCAATGGGTCTCGAACCTACAACCTTGGGAGTGCTAGTCAATCAATCTACCGAAGGTCAAGGAAGACACTGAAACTTATCAAACAGTTCTTTATGTAAATTGTTTAGTAAAAGCAAGTGCCGAAAATATCATGTGAAAATCACCAGCACTTCCGGAACCCGAAATGCGGAGTGCCCGCTAGTGATCCACCTTAAGACACCGTGGAACATGGTACCTAATAGTTGTTGCTGGTGGTGTACCTGTGTTTAACCCTTTACCTCATAGCCTGTTTACAGTTTTGAATACAGGTGACCACTTAAAGCAGGTTGAAAGTAAAGCAGAATGTGCCTTAAAGCACATTCTGCGTTACTTTCAGCCTGCTTTAAGCTACAATCTGCTAGGCCACATAAAATGTTTGTAATGGTAATTGTTCATGAGGGTATAAACTGGAACTATTTTCTTCATCAGAGGAATAAATTAAATACGCTAAAAGTCGCTTCTATGAGGGAAAGGGAGAATTTTTCAAGCTAGAGGATTACGTGTATAGCTATGTTCAATTACCTCGCCACATAGGCAGCCACGTTCCGTCTTTAGATGATGCCTTATAATGTAACCAAACTATTTTTCCATTATTTATTCCATGAAGTATACACAACAAGCACGATGATGTTTAACTATTGGAGCTCTAAACTCTTTGCAATGACAATAACTGTCATCCAACATATTTTCCACTGTATACTTATGTAATCAGAAAACTGACGTACACATTGACCTTGCCCGTAGAAACTTTCCTACTTTGCCGCAGTTCTGGGGCTTAATTGTCGTAGGGAATCTTTTCTGTTTATACGACCGAGATTATCCCCTCTGCCAGGCAGGTCGGTGGTTTTGATCCCATGCGCTGCTTGGCAACGAATGAGATTAACCGAAATCATCTTTCTGAAATCATCATCATCTCATCGTATCATCCCTCATCAATCATCGGCACTGATCATAGTTGAACGAATCCTAAATAATGACAATGTAAATATACAATTAAATGAAGTTTCCATCCTTTTTGGAGGGCAATGTAAAAAGTTAAATATATTATATTTATATATAAAACAGTATATATACTGCAAGACAATACAATTACAATATGTGTATTGACTCCTTGGGACAAAAAATAGATACAAATAGTCTATTAGCAATACAAAATAATACAGTGGATGACTTTGAAGTCAATCGGGAAATAGTTCGAAAACTGTTAAGTCTACTTGCATAAAAGCTATACAAACCACTAACGCTTGAAACACTCTTTGTACAAATTAGAGGCATGTCTTCATATCTTTTATGTTATTTTCTGCACATTTTGTTTTCTTTCTTTTTCCTTTTCCTGTTTTGTTTATATTATATACAGTGAAAACCCGATACTTAGAACACGATTAAATCGATCCTTCGCCTAAATCAATTTCGCATAAGGCAAACATACCCGTATTTCAAAGTTAAAACTATGCTACGTTTTGGCTTTGAAATATATGTATGTTCGAACTAACACGAGTACGAAATATTGAGTTTCGACTGTATACACACAAACATTATGTTCGATATACTATAGATTGAAATATTTCACATGTATTTTAAGGTGTAGAGTGGGATGGATCTCCAACCCACATACACCTATTCACGGAGATAATAAAATATTGAACGGGAAAACCTCGAGTACACTACCTAAATGTAAAAGTGTTAACCCTTTCATGATTAAAATTATCGTGAAATGTTTACCCCATCACCGCCATATTGTCGTCTGTGGCAATATTGTTTTCTGCAATATCATTTCAAAGTAAGATTTAAGGCATTATAACTTACGTAATTTTAAAACAAGTAGCAAACATTTTGGTCCTGATCAGACGCCGCGTGTTCACAGCTTACGCCACGTGGAAACTAATCTGCATTCATGACAAACTAATAGGCATGCACCAGTTTTTCAGACACTTACAGCTAGTCTCTATTTTATGCAAAAAGACTGGTTTCAGAACAATTATTGCTTTCTCGGAGCGCTGCGAGACAGATACAGCAGCAAATTGAGCAACATCGATTGTTTCAAAGTAAAGTCTGATGACCTTGCCGATGATCGAAATCACGATTTGTATCGTAGTTGAGCGCGTTATCACTGAAACACGTCCGTTGGTCATGTATTGAAATGATTATAACCATAGCATTGTCTCATCCGCAGTGTAATGATTAGTGGCAAAATTTGAATCTTGATTACGATACAAAATGTTTGGCACTCGTATTAGCCCAAACAATGAAAATGTTGTTCCATTGGAGGTTGGCCAAATATCTTAACAAAGGTTTTTCAACTGCAATGGGTCAAGGACTGATACACCTCATACCAAAAAGTTTTCCCACCGAAACCACCCATGTCAACACCTCGTATTTTGCCCAAATCCAAGATGGCCGCAATGACACAGGGCGCAATACTAATACTGGCATAATATTGGAAGTAAGTTAGCTAGAAATACACTTAAGGTGTATTTTCTAAATAAATAAAGGATGGCAATTTGTTTGGTGATATAAAAAAAGTAATCAGACGTCAAGGTCATACCTTAAAGGTCAATTTCAAGGTCAAATTTGTAAAGAAATGGTAACAATTGATTGATTTTATGAGAGATTTAAGTGTATATTACTCTGTTAGTGTAGGATATTATTAAAATTGTATTACAAGTATTATGTATTTGAACTTATTTGGCTAATTATGTCTGTGCCGTCACATCTGCCAGACCAGGCTACAAGCAAATACCGAGAGGTAGTGTTACACTTGATGATATAAGGACGATTGGACAGCATAACGTCTTATTTCAAAATGACCCAAAATCAGTGCTTGCAACTATCAAGTACCCAAATATTCATACATTTGCTTCAGCTGTACAAAACAGTCTGCTGGACATCCTATGGCAAGTGTCCATGCATGTGTCTCAACCTCAAATACAAAAATCAAAAAATGTAAAAACAGACGACAATTGTATCAAAATAATAACAACACGATGATAAAGGGGCTACGTAACTTGCAGAATCAATACTATGAAATAGTAAGACATAAATGCAGTACCCTTATGTCAACAATTTCACTGATCGTTTACTTCTGGTCCTGCCCGGACTGAATCAAGTAACGCATTTTAATTATTCGATACCTATTTTACAGGTGGTAAATAAATGACAGCTTTGTTTTGACAACTGTAATTTTCAAAAAGCTTTGTACAAGTACATTGTAACTTATTGTTCGTAATTCAATCAATTAATATGATAAAGTCGACCACAGCGGACTTGACTTATCTTGTAATTAAAATATAACATCATTTGTAACTCATTTAACCGAAACATTTCCCTAGCTCTCCCATCTAATGGCATATTAACAAAGTTTGTTCCAAATTATTGTAAATATAGTATACTCTTTTTATAGTCCTGGTGAAGTGTTACACTATACTTATGATGCAGCCTGACAGGTGATGCAGCACGAAAACCGCGCTTGAAGCAGTAGGCTTCTTAATCAGTTTTCTGAATTACTGCAAATAAATACGAAAGAAGACTCAAGCAGGAAACGCAACACAAACAATACACCCATCTCTAAAGCAGAACACACACACAGCCATACCATAACAAACACACACACACACACACAACCACACACACACACACACACGCAATACCATTCCCTCATCTACACACCAAATAGAAAACAACACGCAAGACAAACATAAAGCTAAGTGAACATAGGAGCCCGCCTTGGTACGGTCAATAGCAATCAATAATCAATTATAAATTAATTAATTATTAACAACCACTGGGGGGTTAAACCTGGGTTTAGGGGCTCCCAACCTCACACTTATCTCCTATATTCACCTATAAAGACGAACAGTGTACATAAAATATAAACCCTGTTCCACAACCTTACAATCAAACAGACCGCCAGCACAGTAAGTAAATACATGTAAAACATCTAACAAAATTCTCTGACAGGATTATTAGTAACACGGGAAAGAATTAAACATTCAAGCCCGTGTTAAAAATAACCCACTATGGCAACGGTCAAATTGTACTCAAGCGAATAGTCTGTAGTCACGAGTAACTGTAAGACAAGGGAGGGTTTAGGGTACGACAGAGAGGGAGAGAAAAACCAAAGCACGAAAATCCGATATAACTCTCCCGGTTAAGGACGGCTTTAGAGATACATCATCATGTAGTGCTAAGCCCTGTCTGTCGTCGCACAACCAAAGAGGAAAGCATAGTTATCAATTGTAGATTGATCGATAACCAAACGTGAAGTGCGCAGCAATATAGTTGGATCATAATCTTTTTTGAGGAAAAATCTAATACGTTTCACAAATAGGTTTTGAAAATGCATATGTCCAAGAATCTTACGAAGTCTGTAAATCACATCACCATAAAACTCCGGATGTGAAATACCTTGCCGCAGAAAAGACTTTAAGTTACATTTATACTTGTTAATGAGAGGAAGATTTCTATAAAAGAATTTAGAAAATGTTTTACGAAGTTTGTGAAATCTGTTCCCCTGTTTAAGAAGCTTTTCAGTAATAGTTTTATTACGAATGTGGAAGTCCTCAACAGAGGTACAAGCCGTAGCAAAACGAATAAGTTGTGAAATATAAACCCCGTAAGATGTAGAACGGGGAACATCGCCATCTAGATGAGGATATTTTACAATACTAAAATCAAAATCATCTCGTTTATCGTAAATCTTAGAAGAAACAATACCGTTATATATTAAAAGATCCAAATCTAAAAATGGTGCCGATAAATTTGACTCGTTTGTTTTATTAAGGCGTAATTCTTTTGGGTAAATAAAAGGAAACAACGTATCAAATAATGAGTTGTCTATATTAAAAATATCATCTAGATAGCGCGATGTGTTGTTAAAGGCTTCGCTCATATCTGCCTGTGTATCAGGTTTTAGACTTAGCATAAAGTCCCTCTCATAACAGTACAAAAATAGGTCTGCGACAAGGGGCGCACAGTTTGTACCCATAGGGATACCAATCACTTGGCGGTATATGGTACTCCCAAAACGTACATAAATATTATCCAGAAGAAATGATAGTGATTTACAGACATCGGTGCAAGTCCACATAGTGTAATGCTTAACCGTGTCATTTGTAAAAAATGCACGATCAGTATTACACGCCAGAAATAGTTTCCTTTCTCTGGCAAAAGTCTTTTCAATAAGTTGTATAAGTTTAGCTTTTATTAAATTATGAGGTAAGGTAGTATATAGTGTTGGAAAGTCATACGTACTAATATTGCAAGCTTGGTATTTTCTATGTTCAAGCTTCGTCAAAATTTCATTCGAGTTTTTGATAGACCAAAACAGATTAAGTCCAGAATTTTCGTAAGTCTTGTCACAATACCTTTGAACATGTTCTTTGATTTTAATTAAAGACGATGTCAAAAGTTTGGAAAGCTTAGTAGTAGTATATGCACTTGAATTAGCAATAAAACGAGACTTATATGGTGTTTTGTGGAGTTTTGGTATCCAGTACATAGTAGGAAGTTTATGACATGTAATGTTGACGTCAGCTTTTAATTGTTTACAAGTATCAAGATGATCAGATACTACATTATGCTCCGTTATATTAGTCGTTGTATAGGAATGGTATTCACAAGTTCCTGGTTTAAAGTATCAACATAATGTAATCGTCATACAATTATCACATTATTGGATGCTTTGTCTGCAGGAACGAGTACATATTTGGAATGAAAGTCTTGTATGCCCTTCTTTAAGTGACGAATGTTAAATTTAGGTTTAGGTGGTAAAAGATGGTTATTGGATAAATAGAACGAAATCCGGGTATCAATAATATCAAAAATTAATTCTTTCCATTTTGTAAGAGCGTCATTTTCAGCATGTTCTCTGCGGCACCAGTTGGTACTATACTTATTCAAAGCTTCAGAAATATGATTGCGACAAGTATCGAAATCAATTAAGGCAGGTAATCTAAATTTAGGTCCCTTACTCAAAAGCGCTCAAATGCGTTTATCTTTAATGATATCAAAATTGCCAGTTATTATATGACCCACTGGAGTGTAACAGAATTTAGAAGAGGTACAGTCTCATGTATCTGTTGTGTTTTCGAGAATTTTAAGATCAGAAACAATTTTATTGTAGTTAAAAATTAACCCTCTAACAGATTTATTATACTTATAACAAATAATAGGTGGTTCAAGATTTTTGAAATAATTTGGAATAGCATTCATCACATTTTTGTTACGGAGAATACTTTGTAAATCTATGAAATAAATACCTTTATTTATAAAAGGGACCTTAATGAAATATCTTTTGTGATCGTTTAAAGAATCAATATGAGGTCTAAGAACATGCTGAGTATAACTTTGTATTAAACCTGCAGTATAATACAAAGGATCTGTGCGTAAAATTATTCCATCAGCCTTGTCGTCAATATCTTTTAAAGACGACAATGACAACGAAGAAAGCCGAGAAAGCATTTTATGTTTACCAGAATGTAACAGCAGATTATGCAAATCTGTAATAGAAATCGACTGACGTGATTTGCGTTTAATATTTCCATTTATACGAATACCATGCGATCTAGATTTACGCTTTCGTGTAGAATAAATCGAAAAAATATCAATTGAAGGTTCTTTAGAAATATTGCCAGATTGGTATATATTATCATTCAAGCCTAAAGGAAAGGGTGTCTGTAAATTTTTAATCCATTTTAATTCCGTTATAAATCTAGCCTTACATTTGAAACTATTAGTAGCATTTATATCATACGTAATATGTTCAACAGATTGAATTGAAATAAAATCTAATCCATGTCCAGATTTCCGAAAATGTTGATACAGAGAGTTCCTCAGTTTTTTGTTCCTACAAGTACGAAGATGTTCATTAAACCTAGTTTTGAGAGGACGACCGGTTTGCCCAACATACTGGATACCACAACCTGGTGCTTTTCAAGTTAACACGTATACAATATGGTTAGTTCGTCAGTTGATGTCTGAATCTATGACAACACTAAATCATCTACCGTTTACTGTTGATTGTATAGTAGACTTGCAAGATAAATAATTGCAACACGCTCACCTCTTAGCCTTGCACTTTTCAATAATAGGATGCACTCTACGTTTTTTGTTCAGTGGTCGTAATAAAACAGAATTATTGCGTTGAATAGAATATTTAAGAGGTGAAAGCACCACTTTTGGACCATTATGAAAACAATTATTAATAGAAATAGATGGAATGTGAAAAGAAGATGCCGAAAAGAGCTTAAGTGGTGTAAGCTGTACGCACGGCTTCAGTGATGCAAAATTAGTAGTATTTCTAGGGATATGAACAGAACACGCAGAGTGCATTCTAAGTGGTGTAAGGGGTATTATTAGTATTTTGTTTGTTTGAAGTTCCATGTTTAAGAGAAGTAAGTTAGCACCTGTCCCTATGTATCGACTATAACTCTACAGAAAGAAAGTTCGAAATTTATTATAAAGTAATTCCAATTGGAAAAATGTGAAGATTGAAAATGGTTAATGTACGTAGTGAAAAAAGTAACTAGTGCGACGTTAGCAACTCATCGCCATACCTTATCTTTAATAGAAAGTAAAGAGTTAATGAAGAACCGGTACAATACCGAAGCTCATCTGACCATCGGTACATAGAGACCTACCATACGGTGCAAGAAAGAAAGCCAAAGAGACGAGTTGTACAACAAGTGCACGCTCCTGCAGGATTTAAGCAATCATTTGTCTTAAACACCAACGTTAAGCTATAGGGAACACGGGTTAATCAATTGTTTAGAGGGAGCATAACACATATTTCCACTCCACTGCATTGAATCCCTTATTAAAGTAATGCAAGTTTGCTCTGTGTTTTCTTTAGTAATTTCAGAAAAATTTAAAAGTCTCTAAATGCAAGCTAACAGTAAATCCGGAAAATCAGTCATGATTTTATGGCTTTACTGTCAGCCTGCATTTAGACACCATCTGATTTAAACGATGAATCGCTACTAATGAGAATGGGTTAATACCGGTTGTCCTATAGACCATTGACCAACTTTCCTTAAAACATTATCAGTGTTTGTCGCAATATTCCATACGCCCTTCCATGTTAAGTGTTACGCCTAAATACATTCATCCTTGTCGGTGTCGTGTCGTGCAATGGCCTTTAAAAGATGTGTACTGGATATATTCTATACGCCCTTCCTGTCGAAGAACCTTCCATGTTAAGTGTTACGCCTAAATACATTCATCCTTGTCGGTGTCGTGTCCTGCAATGGTCTTTAAAAGATGTGTTCTGGATATATCAAGGATGAATACTTATCACTTCATTATACGTCAACATATTTGATTATCCCCTTTTTACAGTGCCAACGCAATAAGACATTCCCATTTTGGAGAAATGATCAGTTTTTGTCAATATTAGGACTGAGTTTTACGACTTTATAAAATAACATCAAAGGAATTAATACAAAAATTGTCCAGGGTGTCTTTCTGACCAGGATCTAAACTGCAAGCATACAAAATGTTTGACGCCCATTATATGGGTTAATAATACTGGATCCAACACACCACATAGTAACTGAACCTAACGTATTCTTTAAATCATATGAGGTAATGTCTAAGCAGCTGGCCTGGTGACTTATATGCATTAGAACTACAACGACTAGATGACTTTATTCCTTCAACTGAAAAACAGCAAAAGTTGTAGCACCACCCCTACTCAATCAGAACCAATATAAATTGAACTGATTGCATTGTCTTACTCGATACTTCCGAAAGTAAATAGTCAAAGTTTTACCATAACAATAAATGAGATAACGGAACAGGTCCGTTTGGTCACACAGACAGGTAGATCCAACTCAGTATCATTGCTTTTTGAGTTAATTTTCCTATCTTTAAACTGTATAAACTTCCGGTGTATCATAAATTTATATCGAAATCAAATGCATTTCAGTGTTCAGAACATCTGTCATTTACAGGGGCACACTTCTAAGTTGTTCATTTCAAATTAAAACATGTCAGGATAATGATGTTGTATTGAACTGTTTCCTTAAAATGCACTCACTTGTTAACATAATTATAGGACATTATCCCGACGGCCTGATCACTTGGACATGTCACAACCTTTGGAAAAACATTTCTTGGATGGTTTCGTTAGATGGTTTATAAAACATATTATCATATTATTATAAATATAGTTTTTAGTTATGTTGGTCAATACTAGTATATCTAAGTTTACAATTAATTTAGTTGAAGACAAATATACTATAAGTGTAAATTAGAAACTTAAGAATTCCTCAGATTCACACTGGACACAACTATGAAGGCATGATATCGACGTGGATTAGATATATAAAAAAATCGCATGCACCCTTTCAGACAAAGTAGTTCGCCCACTCGGCTCGCCATAAAATGTTATAATTCTCAGCCCGCCGGAATTTGATTAGATTATATATGGCTCTCTAACAGTCAAAGTCTTCTTTTGAGATTGTATGTACAGCCTGTCTTTTATTTAATGCATAAGATATTGTTTGCACAAGGTATACCGTTAAGAAAAATGTGATACAGGATCAAAATCATATTCAATGATCGTTGATCGTTCCAGTTTTACTTTATTTTGAGACAACATTTGAACAAGTTCTCTTCAACACTTACCACAATCGATATGCCCTGCTTACAATACACGATGAATGTATTTATCACATTTATATTTTAGACCGATTGATTACGAAATAATATTTTTCACATAACTGGCGGTCTGGGAGTGGCAGAAAGCGAATATCAGGGCTCCAGATAAGAGGTAGTTATTTCAACAAATCCAACATTTTCTCACTCTTTTTAGAACCAAATCCTATGGTGTCACTACTCATTAGAATCGTCTCTTCGAGACGATTCTAATGAGTAGTGACACCATAGGGTTAAATTTAGAAATAAAGATTTTAGAATTTGAAAAACTACCCTTATCTGGTGCTCTGGAATATATAAATATCGTATTCCACTAGTGAAATATCTTCCTAACCTGTTTGTCAACAAGCGATGCATGTAGCTAGACAATGAATGATGTCATTTGCGATGACGTTGCCGTACACAGCATCGCGTTTTGGGCGCTAAATCTAAATAGCGATGGGACTACTAACTACGTTTTTTATTAATTTAATAGGTGTTTAAAATTGTTACGGGATAAAAAGAATTTCACAGTCGTGCTCATTACTTATCACAACTTTTAATACACTCGTGGCCCAAAATCGCCAAAGTTCGTGTCATACAATGTATTATTCATGTCAACTAATTTATAAAAATTGATTAATAATGAGCACTCATGTAAGATCCTCTATTATAAATGTCAACAAGAATCTGATATTGTTACACTGCCGATAAAATTAGACACAACAAATCTGTATGTGTTAGTTCAGACATCAGCGTGCACTTACGTGGCTTGCTATTAAATCCAGGTTGTTCTCAGATATTATAACATGAAATTACTTAAGGCTTCGCTATGATAATGCTTACAACACTAGCATTTCATTGTATTTGCACTACGAATATAATGTCTACTTTGGAACAATCTCCTAACGTGAGAATGATTTTGGTATTGTGATTCAACTTAAGCATAATTATTGCTTCAATCTAAAAATGAATATGCAATGAACTCTTTAGGGTACACTGGCGAAAACGTTATTCTTTCCCAATATACGCATTTACGCTAATACTATTATTTCTATTGCAAACAGTTTGGAACCAGATCAGACGCCGGGTAAGCCGGCGTCTGATGAGGCTCCTAACTGTTTGCCACCAAAATGAACATGAATTATCAGAATTGTCAAAAAAGATCACTTCCTAGGTTTAAGTGTTTTGCGTTTCGTTTAAAAACTATTCCTCAGCCAATTGAGGGACCACAAGCCCATTGTTCTGGAGGTGTCAATGTAACTGTCAATCACGTGCAGCAGAATCTCAGTTTACCTGGGCAGGTCCAGATTATACTCATGCTCTAGTGATTTTCAATGGTTATTTCTAACCAAACTATCAAATATAAAGGTCGGCTTTCACATGAGAAGCTTTAGTGGCTCTTTGCTAATGACATGTTCAGAAAACCCATGCTTTTTGCAAGGAAATTGTCTGGCAAGGTGTTATGATCAAAAGGTGGTCAGGAGATGTCTTTAAACGGGAAAGAATAACGTATTTCCACTGTACGTATACATAGCAGATATAGTTTTTATCTTAAAATAAATGTCTAAAAATGTATCGTTTAAAGTGCGCTCACATTTGCTCTACGGCGGCCGTACGGCGGCAGCAGAAACGTGAAATAGAGAGAATCTTACGGCGGCCGTAGAAATTATACGGCGGTCGTGCGGCGGACGTACGGCAGCCGCACGGCGTATCCCAATATTGTACAGGCCGTAGAGCTCACTTTGTGAATGACCCGAGTCAATATTTCAGGAGTATTCTTTAGAAAATTAAGACCGACATCCGGGCTCTTTTAAACGCGTAAAGAAACGCGTAGGTAAACGGCTAGGAAACCCGTTTAACGAAACGGATAATAAACGCGTAAGAAACGCGGAAAATGGGTAGGAATAGCGTATTTACCACTGTACGAATTGAAAAGAGCCTCTATGTAAGTCGGTGAATTGGGTTTTTACGGCACTGCGACAAATAGGTCATATAGCGCCGATGAATGATGAGGGATGATGGGATGAAATGATGATGGTGTCAGGAAGATAGTTTTGGCTAATCCCATTCGTTGACCAGCAGCGCATGGGATAAAAACCACCGACCTATCCTTCCTGTTAGTTCTTGGCAGAGGGAAGAATCTCGGTGTAATAAAACAGAAACCATTCTCTTTGACAATTTAGCCCCAGAACTGCTGCAAAGTAGGAAGGTTTCTGGGGAATATCTCGTCACTTAAACGCCAAAAGGGCTCAACAACATATTTGGTCAAATTTGACTTTTTGACAAAATTGACTTATATTCAATGTAATCTATATGAGAAATTAATATTTTGCTTGACTTCCTGATTTTAAACGTAAAAAAATACACTTGACATTTTCACTGTTTTCCAAAATTCAGTAATTCCTAGTGCCAAAAGGGCTCATTAACAAATGTGTTTGAGCCAAAAGGGCTCAACAGCAGTTACAAGTGCTGATGAGCCCTTTTCACGTCTATGTATAATATACCTAATTGTTTTATGAATATGCCATGTTTTGTAACTCTACAGTTATTGCAATTAAATACACACCACATTGACATCATAACTTAATTAATCTGCTAACATTGAATCGACCTTGAACTTGCCAATGTATTTCACCGTGTTGATGTTGAACATTCTTACCGACAACAATGACCAGTCGTTGTGGAGATATAATACTTGATCCTGCAGCTAAGTTTATTATTTTATCTTGTTTTATTTAAACATAAGGCTTTTTAATGTTTAAAAGTGTTTAATTTTAACTTTAATCGCATTGAAAATAGTGCAGCAGTCGTTTTTGTTGATGAGCCCTTTTGGCTCTTAAGGAATTTTTCACACAATAAATAGTTTTATTGCATTTTGTAGTACTTAGATAAATACAAATACGCAGAAAAATCAATTTTCAAAATATGAAGCATTGTTTCCAACAATTAATTTGCTTAGGTAAGATTTGAAATAAATTTGCATTTGCTGATGAGCCCTTTTGGCTCTAGAGAAAAGTGAATTTTCTTTAACTTTTTTGACTTTCATATGCAAACAACTACATGTACAATCTACTAGTTTTCTTCTACAACTTATCCTACTACTTTAATTAAGACTACTACATCTAGTTCTACCACTATTACTACTACTGCTATCATTACTGCTATTTCTCCTTACTTTTACTACTACTACTGCTTCCAGATCAACTACTACTTACTACATGTATTACTAATACTTACGAGTACAGCTACTCTTACTGCTACTTACTATAACTACTACTGCTAACTAGTACCTTACTCGTACTCTTTCTATTTATTCTACTTATACTATTACCTATCATTACTACTACCACTTCTCCTACTTACTATAACTACTGCTACTTCTACTAGATCTGCTTCAAGTACTACTGCTACTACTACTTATGACTTACTACATACTAAATTACTTCTACTAGATCTAATAAAATTTACTAGTACTACAATATACCGTTACTACTACTACATACCATAACT